>CM057157.1:4472888-4654934 GCA_029962745.1 Echinometra lucunter | reverse complement strand
AGTAGTCTAATCACATGTATTTTGAAGCTTTCTAATTTTGTTGATATGTGAAAATCTATTAATTGTGTGGAGAGAGGGGAAGGGGATAGGATACTACATGCATGTATCCGTTACTTATCCATTTCTTATTTGAAAAGAAAAAGAAATAATACTTGTTTTTACAAATTAATATTGAGAGAGAAAGAGGGGGGGGGGAATGCTTAGGACAGGTTATCATGATTAATGTGGTTTCTTGTCTTTTTTTTCTTAAAAGGGCAGCAGTTGTAGTTTTACAGAATTGGCTTACTTTCTGTCCATTCCATGTTCTTTAGTTGGTTCCTTCCTTTTTGAATTCATGCCTTTCAGTTTTATGTCAAAGTATGACATAAAGAAATCCAAACCAGTTTCTTTCAAACATTCAGTCATAAGCACAACATGAATTGTTCACACAATATTGAATAGTCCTACTTGAAACCATTCTGTCTTCCAGTCTCCCAGCCTTGGGGCTGAGGAAGAAGTGACTCACATCTCAACAATGTGGCTATCCTCTCTTCTCTTTAGTGGCTTCAGTCTCCAGGCATACACAACATCTGACTCTCCGGAACCTCCTTTCTCCCCCTTAATTATACTTTTCTTGACCACATAGTGCTCTCTTTCATATATTTTTTCCTTTCTTTAGAAATAACTATCATTCTTCCTTCATCACAGATGTACAGTGTGGCTGCTAGGATACATGGTGTGACCAGAACCGTAGCATGCTAGCCTACTACATGGTCACATGGTGGAGGGGGGGGGGGATATTTCTCTTCCAGCAAAAACAACATTCATTGTATTGTTCTATCTTGATGAATTTACAGTTAGAGTTTTTAACATTTTAATTGTAATTGGGTTTAATTTACCCAGGGTAGCCACATCTTCCTGTATACCACAGTAAAGTGGAAAGCTTCCTCCAAGTTGGTAGCTGGTCTTTACAAAGGCCCCATTCAAATTTTGTGTTGAGAACACTTGTAGACAATTGACTTTCAGAGGGCTAAAGCCACTTTTCCTCTTTTGTATTCTGATAGTATTGATCTTTCTAATTCAATACACAAGGATGAAAGGAAGCCATCATCAATCTTTGAACAAGAGGATTATTCCAGGTAGTTAAGGTTGTGCTTTTCAAGACAATATTTCTAACTGTAAATAAAAAGAGTCACCAACAAATGTTCTATTGAAGCCTTAAAAGCTATTAATTAAATGAACATCCTTTCCCCTATTGTGTTGAGACAGTTTAAAGTCAGTTGTTTATTTTATCGGGGAGAGCAAAGAAATACTAAACTCATGCATTTTTAATCTTAGAGTGGAGTGAGTTTTCTGCCTAGCCTGTGTATAGTAATTATATTAACTCCAAAGGAATCTTTGGTCAATAATGCTTGAAAATATTTACTTTTTGATGGTGAAATGTTGGTGATGGTTGAATGTTTTTGATAGTTAAATTCTTATTGACAAGACATTATCAGAAAATTGACCATTCTGTTTTAGAAATAAAGGAGAAATATTTTTTCTTGTGCTGATGGAAAAGAAGTGGAAACCCATGAAATGAGGCACAGCATTAATCTCACTTGTGTAAATTTATATTTAGTGGGTCTTGTCAAAGATGTAGTATTACCAGATGAAAGCTACAAAGGCATTAATTCTGTGTAAAAGTAGTTGAGTATTGCCTTTCTGGCTCTCATCTGATGTCATGTGTAATATGTGAAATATTTCAGTCAATTTAGCCTGTATCAATAATTCATCAATGGTTTTGCAAACCCACGTATCTCCTGTACTTCAGCCTATGTTCATCTTCACTGTGCAAATCAGCAGTGTTGAATGTTAAGCGTTAAAAAGAAGTCATTTCTTAAAGAAATTATAAAATATGCAAAGTACATCAAAGTGTGGATGATGCATTGCACCATTTTCAGTGAAAGAACAGGATACTTTCCTTCAAAACTTCTCATTAATTGACTTTTAAAATAAACACAGACTTCAACAATATGTTCTTAAGATGAGATGTTCAGCCAGTGATGGTTTCTTGCTAATAGCCTTAGGGCATTGATTGGAATAAAATATCCTCTTTAACATACTATCCTCATGAATGTTTGCACATTCCATACATTTGTCACAAATTACTCCTAAAAATCAATACCATGCAATGCATTATGTACTGCATCGTGTCACCCTCTCTCCTAGTCACATTACCTTACATTTCTTTGAAGGCTTTTACCAGCTCACCCACTAAGTTTATTAATGGAGTACTGCAAATAAATGCATAGTATTGATTTTATTGATGTTTTCCTTATCCATCACAATGCCAGCTTCACAGGTAGATGGATCATACTTTGAAGTGGGTTAAATCAATCGATTCAAAATATTAGCAACCAAGGAAAATTTCTGTTGATATTTCCTTCGACACCACTGTAAACTGCTCCCAGAATGAATTATCCTGCCTCCTTAAATACTTCCTTGCTCATTGTGCTAACACTGTCCAAGTAAACTAGAAGAGTATTAGTGCAGCAGTGGTGTATTGTGAATATCCCCAACTGCTGATACTCTTCAGAGGGGCTTTAGGATATAATATTGTAGTGTCATTCAATCTTAAGTTGTTTCCTTTTCACTCTAAGTTCATAAAGGAAGATCACATCTTTAAAAGCAAATGACACCATTAGAGTGCCCCTGTAAGTTTCCCCTGACTCTGAGACCTCCTCAGATATTATAAGGATTCATTATTCTACCATGCAAAATATTAATCAGAGGAGATATTTAAGCACTTAAACAGAGGGTGATTAGTGCATATTCTTTCCATCACCCCAGTAGTGTTATATCTCCTCTGCTTCTGCATCATAAGAGTCCAGCATAGTATTTTATAGATTTACCGTGTGAGCCAATTTCCTCAACGCATCGATTAGCAAGTGGATCGCCTTGAAGAAAGAGGCCTAGAATACTTTAGGAGAGTGATGATCTTTTTGAGCTGACTGTTATCCCAGCTTTTAAAGTCCTGTGTCTATATTGAATTGATATCATCTCTAGCTTGCATGGGAAACAATGGTACACGTATTTATAATATTTAAAATGTGGTATATTTTGTTCATTCTTTGATATTTTGGGAGGTTTTCTGATGAGGGGGTGAAACATTTGGTAAAAATATCAATATATTTCTATTGATGGAATTTACGAGATAATATGACCATATTTCATTTTTCACAGAGCTTTTGAAGGTAAATGTTTTCTTTGATTCTTGCTCTCTAAACCGTTTGTACTTTTGTTATAAAAGTAGTAAATTTGCTTGTGAATTAGCTTAGTCATTATCATATTATTTGATTAAATACCTGTACCATGTGCACTCTGCAAAGGCTTCAGTTTTTAGTCTCAGTAATACAGGAATGAAGCATATGTCATAAAATATTCATTGTGTAAGTTAGAAGTGAAACTTGAATGTCGTCAGAGTGACTTGGCCTCTGTCTTGTCAGAAGAAAGTGGCCTTTTCAGATATCGTCATCCTCCTCCCCACCACTCCAGTGTCCATTTAGGGTGGAATTTCCTGTTATTTTGTCACATGCTAGGCAGGTTTTGATTGTGAGCAATGAGAATTATTGTTACTTGTGACAGCATGTTGTCTCGGGTCCATACAATCCAACTCCAGCAGTGAGGTGCATAGTGTCAATATTGATGAAGAGTCAATAATAGGGTCCATTGAACTGTTTACCGCCAAGACCCTTGCTCTTTCTTTCCCTTCTCTACTCCCTACAGTAGCTTTTCTTGAAATTTAACTGTAAACCCTTGTAGGGGAGAGCAAATGAACGCATGAAATTAGACATTAGAATTGCCTGCTCGACCCACTTATGTCTTTGTGTAGGTTTCACTGAATCATTTGCTACTCAAACTGAAGTTGTTTTACTTTCTGCATCAGAAACTGAGCAGTGGTAGAATGATTGTTTGTAATAATCACATGGAAAGTTGTGAGAAAGGAGAAGCATTTTTGAAGAAGAAAGGAAATTATGAAAGGGAGTTTAAAATAAAAATGAAAAGTGAATAGATTCTGAAAAAGTAAAATGAAAAGGAAATTATTTCCTAGCATTGCAGGAAAATAATGGAAATAGATTGTTGATATCTTTTTGTGTATCACATTTTCTGATTTCTTGTTGCACATTAAGTGGTTTGGCATCTTCACTAATGGTGTTAGAATGTATTCCAGATGGTATTAAGGTGATAGGAATTAATTTGCAGCAAGACAGTGACATGTATTGAATCATCTTTCGCATTGTTATTGTATGGTATCTTCTGGTAACAAAATCGTTTAAACACTTGTTGATTTTACAGTACATCAAGTTCATAAGAATGTTGCAATGTTGCACAAAAGTCATAAAGTCAAAATTAGGGTCTTTGTACTATCACATGAATTCTACCTTGATGGAACAGTATTTGTTTAATTGGATCAGTTTTTATTGCGGTAATATCCTTCCTGTGTGTGTGTGATTCCAAGTGCATTGGTGGAAAGTAAAGTTTGACATTCTTCCAATTGGCTGGCAATATTGGGTGACATTGACTTTGAGAGATATTCATCGGCAGTTTGTGTTTGCTATCCAAGCTGGGTCTTGTTTGGCTTAGCTGGTCTTGGTTGAAGAAGTGTGTCAGTAGCTGGAGGGTTGCTTCATATCTGTCCATCCGATCTTCTTGTCCCATTTGTCTGGGGTGTGTATGGATGTGATATGGAAGGAAGGGGAGGGAAGAGGGAAGGAGTGGGCAAATGAGAATGAGAGAGAGAGAGAGAGAGATTTGATTTGGTCATTTATTACCAGAAATGAGAATATGCAGTGTTATATACCCCGTGTTCAGACACAAAAAATTTGTCGTATGGCTATACCAAAACGGTAGGCTATAGCTATACTGAAACTTTATAGCTATACCGAAGCAGTATAGCTATACCGAAGCAGTATAGCTATACCGAAGCAGTATAGCTATACAATGGATTTATGTGTCTGAACACTGACTAACGAAATGACGTATAAAGAAGTGTTGTATTACGAAACTAGGGTCTGAGCATCATTTTGAACTAGAACTCGATGAAGAATCATGACCCGTGTGTGTCTGAACATATGGCAACCATAGAACAATATAACTGGGCAGGGCTCAACATGAGCGTGGTCGAAGGAGACATGACCTTGCCATGGCAACATGCGCAGTAGAAAAATGTGCATCTATACAATATCTCTTTTGAGAGGTCGGGATGTGTGTCTGAATGGTCAGTAGGCTATACTATGAAAGTTTTATACGACGTTTCTCTATCGAGTTTCTGTAAAAACATTTTGTGTCTGAACAGGGGGATAGACACATGAAGGTCATAGAGAAAAAAAATTGTAATCATATGAAGGAATAACTTCAATATCAGGTAAGCAAGAAGAGACAGTTTAGGATACAGATCAAGGGTGTGGCAGAGTAGAGATGATAAAAATGAAACCAGAGAAAGTGAGGAGAATAGGAATGGTAAAGCAAGAAAAAACATTAAAAGAAGAGAGAAAACTTGTACATGTAGTCCACGGCTGATTTGAGATTTTGAAGCACAGCAGATGGAGAAACTTACTGTGGCAAACTGTGTGAACACTTGATGAACGTTACATAGCAATGATGTCAACTGTTCCTTTTTACAGTATTTTTGTACTGTTTTGTTTGTTTGTTTTTTGTTTGTTGTTGTTTGTTTTTTGGAGATGGGGATACTGCAGGTTTCAAGGCGAATAAACTTTTTTTCCCCCTGAACTTTAGTTACATTATATATTCTCTTTTCCCACTCATAATACTTCTTTTCAGACATGAATAATGCATAACTTGATAAAATGTTGGCATCTCTGACACAGACATTGCATTTGGAGGACTTGGAGCTAAATCAGAGCTTACCAGTTGTGGGAGAAAACCTTGTTCCATTTTTGCTCCGGTTATTATGAAACCTTTGACAAATTTACAAGGAGTCAACTCCTACTCCTTTCATTACAAATCCTTTGTTAGACATTGATGAAAACCCTATCATTGTACTACCCTACCATGCTATGTTACTTATCCCTCCAAGCAATGAAGTTCACAAATGGTTCCCAAGTTTGAAAATTACATTCCAAACTCAGCAACTGAGCGCATTTCATCTCTGTCCTTAGATCTTTTTATTTTGTGACAGGACAGTGCCTGCACAATCAATTTTCTAGTATACTATACAACTATTTAGCAAAGTAAATGAAATTGCAAATTTCATTGAAAGGTTCTCTAACAACTTCATGTTTTTTTGCATTCATAGAATATGCAGGCTTGTTGAAATACTCTGCCTAGATTCAATTGAAGATTGAAAATGCATAGAAAGAAATTTGGGCAGTAGAAGGAATGAGGAGGCATCATGGTGATTACAAACAAGGGTATCCTAATTTGGAGACAAAAGACTGGACATGTAGGTTGGAGGAAGTGGTAATAGGGGTTAGATTTATCTGAAATTACAGAAATGACCAGCGAACTTATACACTCTAAGAAATGAAAGATTAGAGGAATAAAAGCATTTGTCATACATGTATGTTGTATCACATAGTGATGTATAGTATATTACTATGGGAAATGTGCATTGCCAGATCCAGCCCAGTATGGAGGTCACCTCTTGTTAATTTTAGCAGTAATGCCAGTAAATGTTAATTGTAGAATTTTGAAAATGCTGTCACTTCCCAGCCTTTTTAAATGTTGCTTTAAGCACTTCTGTTTTTTAGAGCATACTGTACACTGATGTTTCCAAGGAATTCAGCATGGTAGCCTGGTCTGCATGGGAATGATATGTGAACTTCTCTTTTTTGGTTGTCGGTTAGACAGAGCCAAGTGAAAAGAATCGAGGGTACAATACAATTGATCATGCCAAGTGTGCCACTCCTTTGTAGTTTGAATATTTTGTGGTGGTTTATGATGAAGAATGGGTGCTTTTAGATTTGTCATCTTTAGCTGGGGGACAATAACATATTTCATTCTCATTAGAAGGTAATGATGGTAGTAACTAATCCACAATGATACCATTCGATGCATCAAGTCAAGCAGAAAAAACAGATTAGCAGAGTTGATTCTTAACCTATCCCTACCAGTTCAGATTGGGGGAAAAAATATGTTATACCAGGGAGGTCCCTAGTTATACCATGCTGGACTGGTAATCACGCTGCACAGCCTGGATGTTGTGAATCTTTTTTTTTTTTTTACTTGTATGAAAGTTAAAAATTTAGTATAGTAAAACATAGATGCAGTATAATGGATATTAAGTACGGCAGGTTTGGCGCCATTGCATGCAAGAACTTGATGGAGAACCAATACTGCTTCACTGGATGTTGGACAGTTAAAAATTGTGCACAACATAACCTTTAATCCTTCAAAAACTTCATGATGCGCATGTACTTAACCTCTTTATGGGGAATATACAATATTTGTCATATGCATGCACATGTATTCCTTTGGCTATTATGGTCATCTTATGTGTTTCTTTGTATAACATACAAATTTCTGCTGTGTGTGAAAGGGTCCCTATTTTTCGTGACAGCATTTTAGAAAGATAGATGCATCTTTAGTAATTTAGATGACTATGATCAGGTCTGATAGATGTGTAATCTACTGAGAAGTTGGATAATTTTTCAATGTGTCCAAAGAATCCAATTAACATTGAATGTGTATTGATTGATCATGTTTTATTGCTGTATGGGTCATTGCACAGGACTTGGAAGCCACATTTGGCCTCAGGGGGTTAAGATTTATACCAAACCATATATTTGTATAAGTGTGTAATGATACAAGACGAAGATAGTTATCTCGGCTACAATACTTTTCTAATATTCCACCTAATTTGATGAGTTCAGATGGGCCCTTTGAGCTTAATTTGACATGCTGGTGATCCATTCAAGGAGTATTTTTCTTGACCCATTTAAAAAGCAAATGATAGCCCTCTGTATAAGAAATTTCCAGTATTATGACTTCTATGTTTAGTTATCATATTCATTTAAAGTTGGTTGTCGTATGTATAACAGAGAATAATCAAGGGTTGCACATAACTTCCTATTTTAGACACAATTTTCCTGTGATGCTACATGTATATTATAAACATAGTTATTTGAATGAATGCATGAATGTATGAATGAAAGAACTTTATTACCAAAAATTGATCACAATACTATATACATTTGAAACACACATATCTTTGGTAATAGGACACCACTAGATAGCAATGCTGCTAGTAAGGTGTGGTGCCCTTACAACAATGAATACTAAACTCGTATTATAAATGGATTTACATACATGAAATAGGGCAGTTGTATAAGTGTAAAACTCGCTATTTTTGGTTGAGAGTTCTCTTTTTTCATTTAGTTGTTGTTGCTGATGTGAGATATTGGGTAGCGTGCCTGGATAGTCGGGAGTTTTAACGGTATAAGTGATGACAATAAATATACGACAACGATATAGTGATGCAAAGTAGTCAAATATATAAGTTCAGTCTCTGGATCCGTCATTAATATATAGATCAGGAAGTATGGTCAGTAGCACAATATATAATAGCGATGATGAAGAATAGCAGTGATAAAGAGCACTGGACACTCCGTTGATGCCTTAGTAAGCAACGGGTTACAGCTGGAGCGTTAAGCAGGGGATCCTCACCTAAAGGTGATGAGGACCAGAGAGAAGATTCTTGGAGAGAGAAGACTTCGATTGTCATGATTGTAAAGCAACATCTCCTTTTATACCAGTAGGAAGGGTAAAATATCATGAGCAATTATGAATAAACATTTATGAGTAATACTCCAGAGATGGACATTGGTCCAAGCTCATGGACTTAATGAATATCAACATAATGAAAAGGGGAAATGAATATGTATGAAATAATATAGAGTTTATAGACAATATATGGTACAGGAAGTAACATACTGGTCACTTTTCTTAGAAGGAAGGGTGGACCATTGACTCATGAACAAAACATGGTAGTTTCCCTGAAAGTAGGGTTTGCCGGTATAATTGGAAACATGACCATGATGACGTATGTGTCCAGTGGAATTGACCGACTGAACTATGGTCTAGTCTTGAATCCTAGACTCTTGGTAAAATAGAAATTGTTGTATAGTTTTTAGTCTTACATAAGACAACATTTGGTTTTTACAGTCATGCTAAGTATACTCTTGTGTTCACGAATACTACACTTACATCATAAATGGATCATTTTGACATGAAATAGAGTACGTAATCTAAGGCACATAAGGTGGCATTTACAACGGATATTGAATATACTCTTGAAATAAATGGATTTTTATTGCTGTAGAGAATGAGCAGAGAGTGTTTTTCTGCCTAATATCTTTTGGTTAACTATTCCACACTACAGAGCCTGCAAATGATATAGATAACTTACCATGTTCCGTTCTCACCTTAGGAAACAGTAATGTTTTAGTATCTATCTGCCTTGAACCATACTTGTTATCTAAAAACTTACAATAATCATATCTTGAATGAGGCAGTTGCTGGTTGATCAATTTATACATAAATGTTGATACTAAAAATCTGTACAATTTGAATATGTCCAATACACGTAATGAATGGAACAAAGGAGCTGAAGGTGATCTGTATTTGCTGGAAGTAATTGCTCTTAATGCCATTTTTTGTATAACAAGAACTTTACTTATACTTGCAGCTGATGTACTTCCCCAAACCTCAAGACCATATGATATAATGAGTTTGGATAAATGAATGGTATAGTAATAAATGTACTCTCTTTAATTGTAATGAACTGGAAACAAAATTCAGATGGAAAAGGAACCTTGCTTTAAATCACTTTAAGATTGTTTGATTTGCAAATTATGTGAAGAGCTCTTTCCAACAGGGATGGAGAGAGAGAGAGAGAGAGAGAGAGAGAGAGAGAGAGAGAGAGAGAGACGCAGAGAGAGGCAGAGAATTACATATGAATAGTCGACTACCAATAGAGGATATTTAATTTACAATGATACAAGCAATGATGCTCTATTCAAGGGAACAGGCAGGCATGCTGAGCCACACTGTTCAGATCCATTGTCAAGTTTGTGGTTAGAATTTTGGACTGTATCAGCTGTAATGAGAACAAAGAAACCTCAAAGTCTTTGTCAGGAACAATCCAATCGCATCTATTCAATAATACTCCTTGAACCGTTGAAGGATGCTGTAAAGGGAACTCAATTAATGGTTACAAAGGCGCTATTTCACAGATCCATCGCTTTACATCTCCTCCTACAAGCCCTGGATAAAGCGGTGGCAGTTGGTTTTTCAATTTTCGTTTGGGGAAATCAGGAAGCAGTAATGATGACGCACACACTCCCCTCGCATCATCTTGGTGTTGGTTCTCAGTAATATTGCTTGTGATGGTAGTCTGGCTTCCAGATGGTATAACTCATCCATCTTCAAACAGGAACTGGATTTATTTCATCAGTAGGAAAAGAATGTCCCATCCCACCCCCAAAGCATGTAATTTTTGTAGATATTTTATTGCTATGACAATTTTGAGATGGATATGATTGAAAAATCAAATTAAACTTGTCAGTTGTAGTAGGAGAAGGTGAAATTGTGACTAATCTGTCTTCAGAAAAATCAGTATGATGTTGAAGATGAAGTTGTAAATTTGAAATTGCATGTAATGACATTACCTAGTGTTGTGGAAGTTGGAATAAACTATTACAGCCAGTAACATAATTCTTTGTTTTTGTTATATTTTGTTTGTCTTTTAAGTGTTCCTGCATAGAATCTCACGAAAACGAGTCACAGTTTTAAGCACTGTTGGCAGATGTAGTCAAATTCATGGCAATGTAAAAATGGCTGACATTTTTTCATTGGATGTTAGACTACCATGTTCTTGAATTCTCGTCTGATTCTCACAATGTTCGCCACATTTGTTTTCTCCATTACATCAGGAGATGAGTGAAAACCTTTTGCAAGCCCTGAGCTGAATTCAAGATGTTTTTACAAAGATCCAAATTGTTACATGGCCAAATCCTCTTGTACTTTCATTATCATTATCCTGGTTTCTTTGAGAGTGCTTGACCTTATACAAAAATCCCATGCACGTTTTTGTTAAAATGGAAGGCCACTGATGGAAAGCAATGCCAAATCCATAGAAAGCACAATAGATTGCCAAAATAGGTGAGGGGCACAGATGGCAGTTCTTCCTCATATTCAAGAAAACCATTCAGGTTGGTACCCCAACTCCTCTAGGCCTCGGCATGTATGTAACGGCCACCTTCCAGTAAGCATGCTCTTCTAAAGTTGGGTGTGGCAGAGGATTTAGTTTTGCCAAATGTTCCAAACTCTGTTTGATAACAATAAATCTGCCTCTTTAAAAGCAAGCTGCCCTGTCTGAGTTCAAGACAGGACACTTAATATTCATAGGAAAATAAAACCTCAGGAAAAGGGACTTTGAAGAGTTGAAGAAAAATGTACTCAGAGTTCATGTAGAGACTATTTCTATTTTGAGCAGGGAAGAAAAGTGAAAGTGACTGTTGTCTGAGAATGATGATATCCCAGTAGACGTGGTTAGCATGCTTGGTACCTGTAATTCCAATATGTCATGTCATCCACATGCTTCAAATTGACAGATCTCATACCAAATCTTCAAATGTAGCAAAATATTCCTCTAAGCTGCAACAATTGACAAACAAATCATACCTCTCAGACAAATTTTCATCCCCGTCAATGTGTTTTTTCGAGGCGAGTTCCAGTCCCCCAAACTGTGGAATGTGAAACTCTAGCTGGGACTTGAACTCTGGGGGAATTGTAGGGAAGATTTAGTTCAGCAGTTGACCCAAGGTAAAAGTGCAAGGATCTGAGTGTGAGGGAGATCTCATTCTTTACCCTTTTTATTCCACTCATCTTCTCCTATTTGTCAACCAGGAGATGAAGATGGAATCAACATCCATGAAAAAGTAGGAGCAAAATGAGGAGAGGGAGATGGGATGGAAAGGGATGGAAATCGTTAGGGAACGTTTAGAGGAGTAGGATAACCACGGAGATACCATCTTGAAATTTAAGAAGGCATAGCGCTCAATTGTCTTTCCTTACCATTTTAGTTTTTCCTTTTGCTGTTGGCTAAGATTAAAAGCCTATTCACGGGAAAGATGAAGTTATTGATTAATGACAATTATACTCTTAAAGTGTCTTAATTGTAGCCACTCCTGCTGTGTATTGATTATTTCTTTTGTGAGATTGAATTTTAAATTGGTTTATTGTGGCCTGTGTCAAGTGTGTTTGAGCTAGGAATTCCTGGCTGCCCCAGAGGGGGTGTTAAATACAAAGGCTCAAGCCCAAGTTGGCTTCTCAGCTCCAGGGTAACTGACCCTGGGTCATTCTTAGGACACCTGTAATGTGACAGGTAGTCTGGGATACAGACCCCATCAACACCATTTAGGAGAAGAAGATGGATGATAGCGAAATGATGATGGAAGGAGATGGAGGGAGATGGGGAGGAGAGGTAGAGGAGTGGAAGGAGGGAGGGTTGGCAGGAAGGGTTGTAGTAGCTTGGAAGATGTTTAAGAGAAGGTGAGAGGATGATGAGGAGGAGGATGAAGAAGGAGGGATAATAGGAGGGAGGGAGGGAGATTAGGGAAGAGAGGAAGAGAGAAGAGAAGGAGGGGATGGGGAGGAGGTGGAGGGGGAGCAGGAGGAATTATTTTTCAATTATAAATGATGAGGAACTAAGTGGAAGTGATTGGAAAAAAAAAGGTCGATAGTAGAAAAGGCAAAAGAAGTATCTGTAAGTAATTACTTAATAGTATCAGAATTTAAAGGAAAATTAAGGAGCTAGAATATGAATTAATCAAAACAACAATGACATTGCTATACCTTAAGAAGAAAAGGACAGGAGGAGACAGAGGTAGATGGGGAAAGTATAAAATCAAGTGCCTTTCTGAGTATTTATTAAAACTTGAATTCAAAGTAAATTGTAAATGACACCCCAAAATAACCATTACTCTTGAGATGGATGTTAGTATGATGAACTAATATAGAAAGCTCTGGGGAGTGACTTATAGCTAATTACACTTTTGAAAAAGTTCTAAGTAAAATTTTTAAAATGTTGAAGCATATGGACTGGTCCCTATATGAACTCCTCCAGAGGTTCTTGAAAGTTAAAGAGTTTTTTAAATCTATTTTGTCTCCAAAATTCACAAATGAAGATGAAATGGCCTTGCAAAAATACATATCGCCCATCAAATTAATGGTCCAAGCCATTTTCTTTGACATTTATTCTGCCATAAAAGGGCTCATTATTCACAAATATTGGCTCTCATTTTTGGTCTGTTGTGATGTACTCTCTGCTCATTTAGGTCACATCACTTGGAAAATTGATGATGAAAAACATAGTGTGGTGGACTGGAGTTTCTTGTTTCTTGGGGGGGGGGGGGGGAGGAAATGGTTAGTGGAACTTATGGTTATGTGCCCAAAGTTTACCTGAATGAGGTAAAATGATAATAATCAAAGCTTGCCAATTTTTAATGGAAAAAGATGTAGAAAACTTAGAATAGTCAGGGAATCGAGAAAAGGTTTTTAAATGGACAAAATGAAAGCTTGATAGGAAAAAAAGGAAAGAAGAAAGAGAAGGGGGGTAAACAATTATGGGCAGGTGTAATAATTTTGTTCAGAAAGTAATCCATCCTTATAGAACAGCTACATTAACAAAACAAGGCATCATTTGCACAAATTGCTGTTTCAGTGCTCTTTCAACGTAGATTGAGAAAGGCCTTTCTCATTTCTCATGACTATTCGCAACACTGAAGTAGAAAAATACATCTGCATGCAAGCAAGTGGCATGTACTCTCATCCATCACCCTCCTCCTCTCTTTCCGCACTGCTCAATTCTCATCGTTCCTTTGATGTTTTCATGTTCCTCTCATGAGAAAACTACACAACAAATCCTCAAAGTTTGTCACGTTGATCCCTTTCTCTCCTCGTACACTCAAAGTTGTTTTCTTTCACTGTGTGTCACAATGCTACTCAATCATTCCCGACCAAGGAAGTTGTTTTTCAAGTCCGTTTGTCGCCTAGAATGCGTTGGGGCAATTTGTGAAAGGAATATCCTCCAGACAACAGAAAGTCACAAGTGGTCAGTATGTTGCAAGATGCGGTAAAGCAAGTGTTTGTGGTTTACCATTAATGTTCATGATAACAGATGTCGTATAAAAAAATGAATACTTCACCTTCAAAATATGATCTGGAGGAGTTCATGATTGAAACATGTGTGGCTGAAAGAAAAGATATCAGACAGTATTTAGAATTTCCAGTTTTCAGTGTTTTAGGCTTTGGTAGTGTAAAGGTTGACACTGTTGCTAGTAATAATATTTAATTGCTTTAGTATATATTGCTTATTTAAAGCCATTGAACAAATGTGGTTAAGCAAGTGTTGGTGGTTTACCATTAATGTTTGTGGGTAGCAGCTGTCCTATACAAAAATGAATACTTTGACTTCAAAATATGATCTGGAGGAGTTCGTGATTGAATCATGTGTGGCTGAAAGGAAAGATATCAGACAGTATTGAGAATTTCCAGTTTTCAGCATTTTAGGCTTTGGAGGGAGTATAGCATGACACTGGTTTTAGTAGTCGTTTTTAATTTCCGTGGTATATTGCTTATTTAAAGCAACTGAGCACAATTTGACTTCAGTAGAGTGTGCATTTTCCATTTTCTCTTTGTGCAGAAACTACAGCTTTTCAAGCTATTTGCGTTTTTGTAGTTTCTTTTTTCTTTGTCAACATACTATGTACAATTACTTTTTATATGTTTTATTGATATATATGTGTGTAGTTTTTATGACACGGAAATAAAGAATTATTTGAATTGAACTGAATAGACCCTATATAGCCAGAGTAATCTTGGACTTAGTGCTCAAGGTGTTGAGTAATGTCCCTACTTTGAAAGTATGTGTTTTAAAACAGTTACCTATGCCATTGACAGTATGACAGCCCATTAATTCTTACGGTGTATTCAAAGGGTTTGATTTCTTAGACCTGTGGGTGTAGAGAGGCAAATAATAATTTATGGTAAATGTGTAGCAAAGGTTATTTGCTCATTCACTTGGCCACAGACCTGTATGAATGGCATATGAAAACTACATGTATGAACATACCCCTCCCTTTGATCAGTCATCTTTTTTGAATTTGTTTGTCGTAGCCTTTTTGTATTTTTTTTCACTGAACGTTTAAAAGTTTGGGAGTGTAAACAAAAAAAAAAGAGTTTAAACTCAACACATTTAAATGTTTTTTATGTAAAAATATCCATTGATCTAAAGATTGATGAGGTAATTCTTTGTAAATCTGAATGATTACCAAAGTACATGTACATGTGAAATGCTAGTTCAGCTGCCGTGCTATATTTGAAAACCTCTATTCATGTCATAGTAAAGTTTGCTTACATTCCATCTTACATTCCCATGCTTACGCTGCAATTGAATCCATCCTGTATAGCCTGGCAAATCCTGCAACGGGGGCACTAGTCAAGTCACTGAAGTATGTGAAAAACGATTTTTCAAAGGGCCGTGATTACTCCATACCACCCCTTTCCACAAATGGGGTTAAGCCACCCTTTCCTATCTATAGAGCTACATGTCATACCTAAGCTTTTTGAATTTTCACTTTATTGTCCTGTTGAAAGACATATTGAGCTGCAAGATTACTAATGTAATTTGACCCACCTATACATCTTTTAGTTGGATGTGGGGGAAAAAAATAATTGCCAATTTGAGGAAGAAACGAAACTGAACAACATAAAATGTGTTTGGTGGGAATAACGTCGAGTAATGCATGTTTCATGGACTGCCTTCGAGGCTTCAAGATTGCTTGTGGATGAGATCTTTGAATAGTATTTGAGTTTCACATGAGGTGCAAATATTTTATGAATGAGCATTTCTGTCCATTCAGTCAGGTGAAGATAAGCTAACAGTGCAGAGAAGAGAGTGAATCAGAAGTGAGATGAAAATGGAGGAACGCAAATGGTTAAATCTAAATCAAAAATGTGGTACAGCTATTGTAGGCCTACATGTATAGAAGATGTCATAGAACAGAATGTGAGAGATAGATAAAGAGATATAGAGATAGAGATTGAGAGAAACACATCTATAGAGATACATGAAGACAGGAATATAGTTAGAGAATTAGAGGGGAGGAGAGAGAGAGAGAGAGGGAGAGAGAGAAAGAAAGAAGGCTGATGATCCCTATTTATATTGCCTTTTCTTTGGAACAATTTCATGGTAAGATTGACATGAAAGAACTTCAAACAGCATGGAACATTGACTACTGGGATGGGATATCCTGTTTTGTTTTTTTTTGTTTAACTTTTTATAGGGAAGTGTTTCTTTCATACCAGTATCCAATTAAAGGGAGGTTCTGTGATGGAAATACCATCACCTCGAATGATTTTAAATGTTTTATATAGAATGTGGAATTGTATTACAGTTGAGATTTTGAGACTTTGTACATAATTGCTGAAACCAGTCAGGGCTCGTTATTACTGCTTACTACACTTACCTGATATCTATTAAAAGAAACCACCTGAAATACAGGAACATTTCAAGGAAGGCAAAATCAAGTGTGCGTAGTTTATAATATCTTTCTGATGATTTGTCCTAATTCTGTACAATATTTTCTCCCCAATTTTGTACAATGATTCCATTTATCAGATATGAATTAATATGAGATGTTGAGAGAAATAGTATAGACTCTATGGAAATTATCTCTGACTTGTGATTATTGTGGAGAGTGTTCAACTTTATGGGTAGGAAATAGATGTGTGAGGAGCTTGCAAAATATATCTTTATATGTTTGAATATAGACTTTTATCATGCTTCCTGTTGCTTACAGGAATGTCATGATAATTGCACCTTACAGTCATATAGATGCTGATGATTTATTGATATAAGAAGAAAAACAAATATTGACTCCATGAATGATGATTGCAAGAAATGTGAGTCACAAAAGAATTCCCTGTGTGAAAATATCTTTATTGACTGATTGAAAATATGCAAGGTGCGAGGCTGCCTTTGCAGTCTAGGAAACCAATTTGACTGGTCGAAGTCCAGACCAGTATTTTAGGGTAGAAAACCTTTGTTTTCTCTCAAAAAGTCAGTTGTTTCGGAAAGAGAGTCTTGACTCAACTGAAAACATACCTATTTACACATTCATGTATTATTTGCAGGATAGACTACATAAAGAAAGTTTTATACAAATTACGGAGAGCTTTTGATTTCAATTTCTACTCAAATTCTTTGTCAACATAGTTCTCAAAGATTTTATGCATTGTGGGACACTGAAAAGACTGCAAGAAATTACACTGCCCATTACCAGTTATCCAAAGTCTCTCAGTTATTCTGGTATTTTAGAATCTTGAATTCTGATATTGTTGACATAATGACATCAGAATGAAAGGCTAACCATCATGTTACCCATAACCTTATGCATTTTCACTTACTGTATTATAGTCACTGTACTTTTTTTTAAAAATAGAATTTAATATGTATCCATTTGGTAAAACAGATTTTATGAATTGAATGGGATTCATGTGATGTCATGTAGTGGTAGTAGTGTTTCGTAAATTTAGCATGGCACATGTATCTGGAAACCATCATGTTCTTGCAATAAACTTACCCTAACATGAAGATTTGGATCCCCCAAGAACTACCAGTGAACATAAACCTGTCAATGGTACCTCTTTGATGAGAACGTTGGAATGTGGAGTTGATGGACGTGACATTGATCCTCCAACTGAAACTTTCTGAGATTTATTTGTCTGGTTAACTGAGGGCACTTTTTGGTATTCTGAACTACTGGGAGGATACCTGATGTTTTAACTTAGAATAGAAGACTGTGGTTGGTCCTCGTTTCTATCCTAGGCATCTGCCCCTATCAGAACATTATGAGAACATTTATTCTTAGAACACATATCGTCCCTGTTTTCACGAAGTGATGGATACCAGGAAAATCGCAAATTTTTCAAGTTTAAGTTTTTTGCATTTTTGGACATCTTTCACTAACATCTTGAACCTCACAGAGTTTCAGACTGTAATAATGTCTAATTAAAATATAAAAGTAATATGCAAATGATTAATAATGAACATTGTCCAGAATATGCCCTTTACGAGGATATAAAATTTATTCATCCTTCATACATTAAAGAGGTTGAGATTGAGGCTTGAAACTTTGAAAGCGATTTACTCAAATCTGACTTTTTTTAAGTTGCTCGCTCATCCGTCACTTCATGAAAACGGACGATATGTGCAGTTCTGCTTTATTTATTGCTTGTGGTTATATGTAAATATACAGTTAATAGTGGGGGATGAAACAAGATATTTTCATGAATGTAAACAAGGTTGATACTTGGAATGTTCGTATTGGAATATAAATTACATTGGTGATTACCTGTGAGGTCATGATCTTTAAAGATTGACTAGGTTCACACTCATGACTTTATTCTAATAAACGCAGCTGGTATGATTACATGACTTGTGGTTTCAGATGATATGATGTGCCAGTACCACATCAAACATATTTTCCCAAATCATCTATTTTAGTATTCTGGAATTTGATTTTGTTTGAAGAGTTATTTTTATGTTATTGTGTTTAGGGATATAACTTTACTTTTGTGGTGGAAGAAAAATGGATGTAGAGCTCGAGAGCAAATGTAAGTTTTATGAATTTAGCAGAGCTTGAATGGCTTTGAGGTGTCACTTCATTTTTTAAAAGCAGCTTTAATATTTTTTTTCAAATAGAAGTGTGATGCTGATGCAAGAAACTGTTCTTAAATTGTGTTTAGATCAGTGAACTTGGGAAATACATTTTTCTCTCCAGCAATGCAAAGTGTTCTTCATTAGGCTTTTTATCCTTATCTCGTGGTGCGAAGTAACGCAAAATTTGAAAATGCAAAAATTAAAATGTCTATTTTGACACATTGGAATAGAATTTTAGCAAAGATCATGCCACAAGAAGATCGTATATCAATTTACAAGGTTTACATGCTACCCTTAAAATCAATCAGTCATTGTTTGAAAAATTTGATTTTCAGTAATTTTCCATTTTTCGTTCCAGACGTGTTCTTTGGCTAACTTTGTGAGCAGCTGATTTAAAAAATTCTCAAACTAAGATGAAACATGTGCATGAGTACTTGTATTTGTACTCAAAAACCATGAAACCAACCATAATTTGGAATGAAAAGCTGTAAGTTAGACGCAAACCACAATTTTATTAGCTTTCGTCTCGAGAGACAATGAACTAAGAGGACCATTTGCACGATTTCAAAAATACCGTTACCTGCCTTCCGCCGCGTGATACATCAATACACACAGTGCAGTCCGTTGAGTCATGCGCGCATGCGCACTCCTTACGTTTGGTCTGTACAACCGACCCTCGTATATTTTCAAACATTGGTTCACATTTCTAGTATTTAAAAATACTTCCCGTGGATATTATACTCTGAAACTTTCAGACTGGTATTTGTACACTATAACCCTAATGCTTATCCCATTTTCAAGTAACAAAATGAGATTTAAAAAAAATCATAACAATGTTAACCAATGTCTTTAAGTAAGGATAATAGGAGGAAGTTTTGGTCATTTGTAAGGAGTCGCAAGCATTCATTACCTCCCCAAAAGTTTCATTTTAATGGTGTATGTCTCACCCAGTCTGGTGATATAGCTTCAGCTTTTAATGAACACTTTTCCTCTGTGTTCTCTCCTCCTTCTCCTCTGCTCACTGATGCTCCTGAATGTACCTTACGGGGTATGAGAGACAAAAGCCTTTACCAATGTACCATGGCTTATCTATTGATATAGGGTATGAAATAACATTCACAAAGAATTCTTTCAAACCAAACTGAACCTTGCCAAAGTATTTGATTATTACATGCATTAGAAACCACAGACGAAAATATTGTTTTTTGTTGGGGGGGGGGGGGGGGGAAGGGGCCGTTTTAAAATGCTTCATTGTCCATTAAGCCCTGCCAAAGTTTTCACTGCATAAATGTGTGCATGTTGAAAACCTGTGAAAAATCAATAGCATTACCTAAAGCTCAGACTTATTACATGCTCTGAAGTTTACAGTCTGTATTTATCCCCATTTAATATTTGCACTTTGGTTTAAGATAGGGTTTTTAATCCAGTTATCAGCACATGGAATGTCTGTGCTATCTGCTACAAAGTACTAGCAGTAGTTGATGTTTTACCCCAGTCTTGGACTACTCATTAAAAATTAAAAAAAATATTCAATGGGGATCTCCAATGGGGATTCAATTGGATTTTCGTCCTTGGACATGGATCTGCGAAACTGAAAATCTGTTTCAATGGGACCAATTGACCCATTGACCCATTGAATACCAATTGAAATTGAAATAGTCAATTTGTGTTTGTGTATACTGACGATCCCGTTATAGGGGCATCTTTCTTCCCAGGATGAAAATCCTGTTTCCATGGGTCCATTTGTATTTCAAATTAAAATTCAAAAATTTTAATTTGAAATACATTGATCTAATGAATCTTGATCTAATGTCAGGAGACATATAAGTGGCAAAATATGAATGATATTTATTATTCATTGGTAAGCTTCTAGATGAATAGAGACATTGTAGTGCATGTGCAGAACATTAGACCCTTTTTAGAACATTAATTTTGAATTATTTTCATTAGTGCTCATACTGCTACATGTGTATTTGTAACTCTACTACATATTCTGTTACTGTGTCATTTAAGTATCAAAGTTGAATTCCTATGCCTCATTTTCTACCTATTATTGATTCATAAGCAGAGGAATTTTGCTGGGTGAAAAACAGTTTGTTTCCGGGGAGCAGAACTATGTGACGCTATTGACAGTTTGACTTTGGGTGATGTGAATGACCTCAGCTCGAATAGCCGACTATGTATTTGTGACATGGGACACTCTCGAGAGACAAAGAAAAGTAGAGAGAATGAAGGAAAATATGAAAGAAAATGGAGAAGAGAGTGAAAGAGAGAGAGAGAGAGAGAGAGAGAGAGAGAGAAAGAGAAAAAGAAAAGGACAAATGGATAGAGAGAGAGAGAGGGACGTGAGTCAAACCACAGGCCTTCAGGTTACAAATTTGTTTGCCAACAACTTGAATAAATTCATTTGTACCATAAGATACAAATGAATAGTCATAATATTTTGTATTCATCTTCACAACACTGGATGGGGGGGGGGGGCTGGTGACAGATCCAAAGCAGCAAATCCATAATTGAACCAACTTGTTAAGCAGGAAAAATGAATATAGAATGTCTCGCTTAGGAACAGTATTGTGACTTTATGAGTACAGACAAGGCTTTCATTTTTCCTGATATCAGGATCTCTGAATTCCCCAAGTTCTTTCCCACATTGAGTTTCATTATATCGATTACTCTTGATTACCCTTGATTACTCGAATGGATCATATTCATACTGCAGACAGTGTTATTTACAGGGATTTTCACTGCACTATTCGCTTTGATAACAATCTGAAAGTGAATCTATGTAATGTAAGGCAGTTTCATGAAGTAATTCAGTGAAGTAATTCTATGTTGTATTAGTTTCTTTGAAAAGTAGCAAAATGGTATCAGTAACATGGGGATGTTTGTCGCCAAGAACTCACTGATTCTGAAACCGGAAACATACATCATTTAGTGATCATGCCATGTCTAAAAAAAAAAGCAAGTCTCATCATCAAATACCATTCATATATTTTTTAAATAATGAATTTGGACTATGGAACATATACTGTGACATCATCTTGTGACTTGAATTATCATACACGGAAAATATTCTTTTCCTTTACATTTATCTCTCAAAATTCCTGACAAATACATAAACCATTAACATTTTATATGGCCAGTTTCATATGTAGATCATTAATGATTTATGTATTTTCTTTTTTATATGTTTGATTAGAATCAGATCAGAATTACAAAAATATATATATATATATATCAGTACTTAGGACATGTGAAAGAAGAAACAGAACACTTAAAAAATTGTAGGGAAAAAAAGTTGCAGCAAAATGTAATGTCACAGCAAAGCAACCAGGGAGACATCTGAGGAATGGCCAGGGACATACATCCCAAGCAGCAGCAATATAGCAGCTGAATAGATCCCAGCTCCTATTGTAGGTACATGTACTTTGAAATGTACTTAACTTCAAATCCAAAGATAAATAGCCTAAAAAGAAATCTTACAGACATATTCCTTCAACTCATTTTATGGGTTTTAAGATCTTGTTAATAACTTCCTTGGTTTAATTTGTTTCTGAACTGTCTGAAAAACTCTAAAAAATTACAGAAGTTGGGTAAGAACCAGAAACTCTTTTGGCTAAAGATCTTGTGTTTCAAGGAGTTCTTGAAGTGTGGTCACTCAGAACTATTCAAATAGACCCTCCCCCTGAAAAAAAAAAAGAATGAATGATTTAGAAATAAACTTCTCCAGATGGATTAAGATTACAGTTAAAATTGGTTTCCAAACAATTTTGATAACCTCTTTCTATGAAGCATACAGAAAGTTGTAAAAGCATTAAGGATTTCTTGAAGTGGACTTCAACTCAACTTTGTGCAGTCATTTCGAACTACTCAAACAGCCCCAAGAAAGGATTTTCAACTAAATCCTCTCAACCCATTAAATGGAATTATAAGCTGGAACCCTGTTTCCAAACAGTTAGATTTCTTCATCATTTCAGCATTTTTGTCATATATTCATTCCTAAGAGGACTGATTGGATGTTTGGAAAGCTTAATAGCAAGTAGATCTAGGCTAAATTGATTCTTTTGGCGATCCTCCATCACAGTTCCCTTTAATTTAAATCTGATTTAATAGCACTGAGCTGAACTTTTGTTATCAATGAACTACAAATTACTTTTATCGATGAGGATAGTTTGTGCACAATGAATAAATGACTGACTGGATGAATGAATATCACTTTATTTTTTACAAATAACATCATTGTGTGGTTACTGAAAATAACTGATAATAGCAAACCACAAAATGCTGGTACATGTAAATATGAGTGAAATACATTTTCCTTTACTATTGAGAAAGATGAGGGGGGAAATGAGTTATGGAGATATTGTACCAGGGGGTGTGTCACAAAGCTGTTCGTAAAGTTATGAATGACTTTACGAACGACTGGATAATATGGAAAGCCAAATGGGATTCTCAATCATTCTGAATCACATCAGCTGCAGGTAAATATGCAGACATAGATTGATATGATTATTGTTTGCAAACAATTTTATTGCGAAGTATATTTTTTACCATAATTTAATTGAGATTATGAGAAATACAATCACACTTTGTTTAAACATCAGGAAAAACATCGGACATCCCATTTGGTGCTTCATAGTCCAGTTGTTCGTAAAGTCATTCATAACTTTACGAACAGCTTTTTGAAACATCCCCCTGGTTTGTAGTAATGACAGGGAAAAGGAGTCACGTGTATGGAGGAGTACTGTCATTGTGGTATGATGGTGAAGGCTCTTGGCTCTCTTTTTATGAGAGGAGAGGTTCTGGGTTCAGTCCTTGCCTGGTGCTTACCTCCTTAAGAACACCACACACTATACGATCCGAATGCGACCAGATTTTGGAACAAATGGCATTTTGCAATGAATATGAAATTTAAACAAGTAAGATTATCTTATTTGAGGTTCAGAATAAATATAGGAACACAATAATTGAAATGTTGGTTGACTGCAAGCCTTTAGGTCGGAGTAAAGGCCAAATCAGCCTCACATCATAGCCGATGGCAAGATTGCTATGATGTCACTGTGATTCAGAATTGACTTTGCTTTTATACCTACAAGGAGGCTCGCAATAGTCTGGAGTTTCAACTTTAATATTCATACAACTCTTAGAACTTTGGTCCATATGATTTTCCATATTTGAATGTTCATATCAAATACTATAGCAATTTCTTCCAAAGCCAGATTGCAGACAGATCGTGTAGTGTGCGGTGGGCTTTAAATAATACAGACATCTCTTTCGACCCAGGTGTATTGAATGGATACCTGGGGCGCGTTTCATGAAACCAACTCCATGACAGTCATATCTCTTGTCGATGATCTACGGAGATGTCATGGACCTGACAAAGTGTTTCACGAAAGCCTGACATCTCACAAATCCAAGATATCGATACTATCGGCTGAAAAAGATAGCCTTGATCACAATGCACTGGATTTATTATCAATCATTCCAACACAATTTAGACTTAACTTTGCTCTAATTGTTGGAAAAGTATAGAAAACATCAATGGGATTTGATAAACATAATACAAACGTTGCATTCACGTGAAAAACTATATTAATTGTGACATCTGAGAATTTCTAAAATTAATAAACGAAAAGCTGCTGTTGCGCTTTGCGAATTTAGATTTGTAATTAAGAGGACACCGTAATTGACAAATTGTTGAAAGCAGACCCATATTTTTGTTTTAATTTTTAAAAAATACTGAATTGGTATATTCTGCGATCGAAATTTTGACATTAATTCATTAAAGAATAAATTTTATATGATTTCAATAAACATTGTAGTTGCAAAAAAGGGAAATATGGAAGAAGTTCATACGTGTTGAATTTGTCAGGGAAGTTGTCGCTGGTCTTGGCAAAGACGGCTTTGGGAAACACTTAGACAAGATGACCGACAACTCCTAGATGTCGCTGTTCTTGTAGTTATGACGGTTTCATGAAACGCGCCCCTGGTAATGCTGGGGTACTTACAGTTACAGGGGCCACAAGACCAGCAATAGCAATACAGATGTCGCTACCCTGGATAGATAAAGCCATAGACATATAATAAATTTATATTAAGCAGCATGCGCGGATATCATTACGCGAATGGCATTAGGCCCCGCCTCTTTCGGATCATTTGAAGGGGCCGCTAAGCACCCGTTATCGCCATGATTGGCCATGATATCAATTTCACTGTTGCATTATTCATATCTATGGCGCGTATTAGTTTTATTGTAACACTTTGATTTAATGCACATTTGTTGTGTATTTATTGTGCATTAACTGCGCATGCGGTAAGCTGATGCGTGTAATGTTTCATGACGCGTACAAACAATTGCTACTAGTTGGAAGCATCTTACCAAATGAATTATTCATTTTTTATCATGAATATTGATGGGTGCTTAGGTCGGCCTTCTGATAGATCTGGACAAAATGGCGGAGCTTTAGGGGCCTGGATAAAAGTTTACAACTCATTTAATAATTATCATTGTTATCATCGTTATTTTCATAGAAACGGGTTAATGTTTGAGATTGCACAAAAAGGATAAGGAGAAGGAAATAAGGCGTTGGGGTAATGTTGAGGTAGGGGGTGTTGAGGTAATACATCATACAGATGAGACATGAAAGGGATGTAGAGGGTAGGTGTATAGATGGAATCAGAGAATGGAAGAGATAAAGTGTAGAAGTGTGGATAAATAGACAGGTAGATAGATAGAGAAATATAGAGAGATAGAAAGAGTGGGGATAATGAGGTCAGTCGGTCAGTGGAGTCAGTGAGATATGAAAACAAGAGAGAGAACATTGTTTATTATTGAGTATCATTGATCAGACAGATAATATAAGCATTGACAGACAAGCACCAGATAACATTACATGTTGTGCTATCCCTGACAGCCGGTAGTTAAAACTCTCATAAGACACCAACATAACACCACTATAATGGAATTATACATGTATGTGTCAGAAGAAGACGTGAATGAGGGATGGGGGATTAAAAGAGGTGTAATTCAATCAATTTGAGTTGATTAAGAAAAGCATTAGAGTGTAAGTATAATGGAAAGTCGTAGGAGTGAATGCTTCCTCGTCTGACGAGTAACAGATCATGTTTTCTGAGTACATGTAATTGCTTTCCCTCATCCGTCTCCTAATAGTAAATGTGCAGATCTCTTGCTTTATCCCTGAGGCATGCACCAACACCTAACTGTTAAAGGTAGTAGCCCACATTTGCAAGTGGCACCCAATCTGCACAAAAGTTTACTATAGATTGCTTTAAGCCACAGAAAAACACTTGTAACGTTTTTGATCCCAGTACATTCCTGTTTAGATTGAGAAGGTATTCAACACAAATTTTCTTTTATTTTGTTTTGTAAAGGTGTCTTCCTGATACTTTAAGAGTAAAACCATCCACTTTTCACTTATTCTTTGGAATATTGTTGTAAATTTGATGACATGATAGTTTTACACAAATATCTGTTATTTAAAATTGAAATTGGCTTATTTCTCTTCAGACTCTGAAACACTGTTGTGCAAATGTGGTCTGCTACCTTTAAAACAAACCGTGATAGCTGTAGCACATTGTGAAAAGAGATTTCTTAAAGATTCAGTTGGAAAATACGTTATGTTTTTAGATGATATTCATTTATAACAGAGAACACCCCTGTTATGTAATATGAAGCAGTTAAGAGTGAGCTTGCTGCAGCTCTGTGTCACAGGCCTATTTGTCACCTTCACTGACTGGACATTATAGTTCTGAAAGTGACAACTTTTACTCTATCACGAGGGCAGGATTGCACTAGGTTGCACCAGGTTGCACCATTGTTATAGCAATGGAGCCTGTCTCTATAGCTCTCAGTAGGCCTATATGATTCATTTGATATGAATGGGGTCTACTCTAGGAATGGTTTGTTGATGATCTAGTATCAAGAGGAAAATATGATCGACTGTGAAAGATTGACATGGAATGACATTTCATGTGGCGCTACTCAGTACAGCTGCCTTCAAATCTCTTGTAAAGGAATGGCAAATGTACCAGACAGGGCATTAGATTTTAAAGGGATTCAGTAACATATTTAGAGACTATATGCCCTTGACCGACAATTAGGAGCCATGCACTTTTAAATGAGCTGGAGTAGAGCTGTCATGTCATTGCTTTCATGTTTCATGAGAGATTTGTCCCAATTAAAAACCTAACTTTTTAAAGGTGTTTTGTTGTCCAGTTGTGCTCAATTCATCTATTAACAAGGCTTTTGACATTCTAAGTTATTTTTTCTCTTTTGTTAATCATGATGGAATATTTTAAATAAGCAAGGAAAAATCAAGAGAGTAGGAAAAGTTTGTGATTGCTTAAAAGGCACTAAGATATTGATTCTGTTCAGAGCCAGAAGGGCATTGACTATGTTTTAGAGCATATGAGTTAATGCCCCTCTTGTTCCAAACAGACGCTAAGATCAAAAATGCATAGGTATGAAAGTGAAAGGATCTTTGTTAAGTTCGTGGCAGGTGGGGAAGAAAATCTTTTGAGTTGTTCTGAAATCAAGGTTGGGATTTGAAGGATGTTTGCCCAGAGTACATGAGGATTGCTTGCCGTTCTGCTTGAAAGAAGGATTGCATTAGTAGACATTGTGTAATGTTGAGGTACTTAAGAGAGAGTAAGAGAAAGGGAAAGAATTATTGGGGGGGGGGTCAGGAAAAAGGTAATTCCCATCCTACATGTCACAGCTGATCAGGATATTGAATATACAGATATCATATAGATCAAAGAATGATCAAAATAGCAAGGATGGAAGAATCCGAGAAGAATTAGAATGGAAAGAGTTAGAAGAGGAGGACAATTTTAATGCAGATATGGTAGGGAAAGACTGAATGAACAACAAAACTGATCAGGAGAAACAGCAGAGAAAGATTCCCCTAAAAAGTGACAGACTCAGACCTGTTTGAAGAGTTTTATATTTCACCACTCCTCGAGATCACATTTGTTTCCCAACACTTGAAGATAAAATGGAATATGTCCTAAAGGAAAACAGAATGCATAACTCATTTCTCTATCACTCATGCACTTGACCCCATTCCAAATATCTGTGTTCTATTTTCATGGGGGCTAGTCTAAAGTACATGTGACTCCTTTGATCTTCCCCATCCAGACCACTTCACCTCTCTTCTGCAATAGTGCTCTTTACATAGGCCTGTTTCCATTAGGCCTTGCTCTTTTTAAAAATAAGGTTGCTTATTCAAACCTGCCGAAATCAGTCTGATGAAAACTAGCTTGAGCCAATAGAAAGTGAAGATGCAGATACTATGCTTACATTATTGCACTTGGGTTTTTTTACCTGTTAACCAAGCAAACTAAGGCTTCTATAAAACCAAGCAGCTTTCGTTTTGGCATTGGGAGGCTAGGTTGGTGATGAAGATGTACTTGGACCTGAAGGTGAACTGAATTCTTCAAGTGAATTAGGATTGGTAGATTGAGATTAGTAGGGAAGGGGAACTTCATACTTGAACTTCCTTCTTGAGAAGCGCTGCTCAGTCTATTTGTTTGGTCTCATGGAAATGCATCTCACGGTCCGTCGCAAAGAGTGAACATTACTCAAGTTGTGATAAAGGTTACTGCAGGTGGGTTTCCCATTGGTAAACAAAAGGGACTTCCCGGCGGCGGAAGTGCCCAAGAAATCCTGCCACTGCGGGTAAATCCTAATGTCTCTGTTTCCAAAATACCATTCAGCTGCTCACGCGCAAAAGAGCGCTTTGATGCAGGATCCCTCATACTCGGGTTTTCATGTCGCAACCCAATGACTTGTATTGATTATTAGTGAGCTTTGAATGTGCTTAGGGTCTCGACCGCATGAAATTTTGTAGCAATTGATTGTTAGCCGTTATAAACTGTCCGAAATTAGATCTACGCATTTACATGGAAGGACAGCTTCTCGTTTGTTTTGTATCTTACCTGGATTAATAATTGATTATATGGAGAATTGCACTGAAATCCATATATTCAAGGTGGACTGTGTCATATCTTCTAATGATGAATTGAAAATCAGAACAGAAGGTCATAACAAAAAAATTCTTGCCTTTCTGGGAGCATTCATGCAGGCATGTGTGTTTCTTTGTCAAGTGATACAGACCTGTTACTATAGCAACTGAATTCATTATTTATCCATGATGTTGCTAAATCATGTATTTTATTGTTTCTGTTGCTAGCTTCACAATGACTCACCTTTGATAATCTTAGAAATACCTTAGGCTTTAGAGAGGTGTATGGAATTGTTTATGGTGCACTGAATAGTAGTCTGATGGATTGAATTTTCAAATAACTTTCCATCCCAATTCCTACTGGAGGTTTATCAAGAATGAATTTCTAAGCATACTGGTCTCATAAAAGTTGATACCTGACCTTATCTTTCATGAGATGTTGGTTGATTCCTGACCAAGGCTGGCTCTTTCCATTCGATATTTCCATTACGGAGGCCATGCAATCATCCTATTGTGTCAGAAAGAACATTCTCCAGTAATAGCTTCTAATTAGATGGGCTCTTTGTCACCATTAAATGTTGTCTCTGCTGTTCTCACATGTTCACAAGTAGCTGTAAAATGTACACTGGTTTACTTTTATGTCTGTTTTATGATAGCTTCAAGGTAGATTCACCTATAAAAGATTGATCAAATTCCTTATGACTGCCCATGTCTGCTAGATGATAAAGTGATAAAAGGGAAAGGCAGAGAAGGACCAAAATTACCATCCTAATGGAGAAACTGAACATCGTGATACAGGCCTTGTCAGTCAGCAGCTAGTCTGTGCATATGAAGGACTATATCAGAAACCTAGACATATTGGTAAAAGAATAAAAGACAGAAAGAATAAAAGAACAGGTTTTCTTTTTAGAGTCAGAAGAATGTTATGAGTTAGTACAAATTCTGGCTCCGAAGCTGCATTTTCCTCCAGTATTAACCATACATCCTTACAAAATATGACAGTTACTAAAATGGACAAAGTGGAGGAGGTAGAAACTTTATGTGAAAGCAGATGATAAATATGCAGAATTGTATAGATGTCAGATTAAACTGAAAGGAGAATGGTTAGTGCGATGAGAGCATCCTCTACAAGGTGGTAATTGCATCTATCCTTTTCATCTGAGGAGCCGTGAAAGGGAATAAAATCATTGAAAATCAATAGAGGCAACAAAAGGCCGAACTCTTTGGAAAAGATCTTTGGATTGTTCAGCTGAACATTCTGTCTGGGTTCTAAGAGGATAATTTGTACAAATTGGAAATGATAACAGCGTAGCTGGCCCTATGAAGAAGGATAAAATCGAAAGATTCAATTAATGCTGAAGGATAAAGGCTAAAATAGCAAAGAGGCCTGGGGACTATAGTACATGATGAATGTCCCAGCATGGTGAAAATGCTTTGTAGAATGTTGGAAGTTGAAAGATGAAAATCTTCCCAGCAGGGTTGGGATATGCTGTTGAATGGTCATAGCTTATAGGTGGAAATTTTTGAGTAAAGGGTTGGGAATAGTGCTGTAATATCTGTTACTGTTATTTTCAATTCCGTTTAACGGGGAGTCAAAACCGAACGGTTTTCGGATAAACGAAAACATCACCATGATCACACCTTTGCCAAAGTTGCCGCCTATTGAAAGTATGTTGTCAGCCGGTCCGGGATCGGGATCAAATCCTGGCGGTCTCAGGCCCCGAGACGGTTCCGTTATCAATCAATTGACACCGTATCCCGGCAGAAAAAAATAAATAAACATCTTATTTATTTAGGTTGTAAAAACTTTAGTAATTGTACTTACAAAATACCGTGCGAGAGAGCTAATGCATAGATCTATTTAGCTTTCACTGTGATTGTATTGCGCAATGATTCCCTGCACCGTATTCATGTTCACTTTCTCCACATAGCTGAAGACACGAGCGAACGTATTCAACATAATGGTACTACGAAATTGTTGCTTATTTCAGTTATCGGTGAAAAGTTGCATAGACGAAATCCCATAGACTAGTGCAGCATTTTCTCTCGCGGAACCATTCTTTTATACATGCTGAAGGTATTGATCATTTTTTAATTCTCAATTTGAAGAGTGTGTACTTTTGCTGTCCATCGAAAGTACATGTACCGATAGGACATATCAGTGATTAATGAGGAGATCTCTATGGGCGATTCCCGATCTTCAAATTGACTTCGAAAGCTCTGCTCATGTTGACGGGCGATCGCGAGCCAGTAAACAAATCAAGTGCGCATTAAATACATCCGAGTGTATCGCTTGCGAAATACAGTATGGAGGTGCCGGTGCTGCATCACCCGCCCGCGCCGCGTCATACGAGTGACGTGAGGGACTAATTTTCCGGTGAGCTTATCAGTGGTTAGCTGACGTAGTTTAAGAACTTTGTGTGAAGAAAGATCACTAGTAAAGACAGAACATCGGAAGTCTTGGAGTTGATTTATGATGACAAGTCAGAAAAACTTGAAATATTACATGTGGCTACACAAACAATATGTAATCCCTGGCTGACAGAAAATCTCCATTTATCCGAAACCGTCAAATTGAAAATGGTTAGTGGCATTGGCGGTCATTTACCAGATGGAAAAACGTTTGACTACAGCACTAGTTGGGAATGTTGTTGGAATATACTTTGGCGATGTTACCAATAAGTTGCAAAATATATACATATTTATGCATTATTGCAAAAGGACATTTTTTTTCTTCATTATTTCTGAGTGGGTTTAGTGATGCAGCTGGGGTATACATTACACATGTACAATGTGTTGTACCTCTTCATGTCCCCTTTCATCATGTTTTTGCATTACCAGAAACCTTAAAAATCAAGAGAAAACTTAATGGAAAACACATAAATGTTCAATTGAAAGGAATCCATTGAGGTGAGGGATTTGACTGTTAAAATGATCGTCTTATTATGCTTATTATGCACCGACTGTGCCAAAGAACACATTCAGGACTCCCCCAGTATAAGCTGTTGTGCAAAATGCAAATACCATTTGGGGCCACATGTTACTGCCATGTTTTATAGTTTTAACGGACTTTAATCTGTTCTGTATTTTCCTTTGCACTGACTGATGTACTGTAGAATTTAAATTTCAAAATATATGCAGTTCAATATGATTTTAACATTATTTTGTGGAATACTTATGTCTTAAAGAGCACTTGCTTGAAAATGCTGGAATTACCCAAAATTATGAATTGCAAGAATGAATTATAGTTTATCTTCTTGCTTTGTACATTTTTAAATTTTTCACATAGATTTCATGTCCACTTAAGTTTTGCAGTCGAAATATGGGCAATTTGATATTAAAATTGTATTATGAACAATATGATTATATTTTCTTTTGGAGCAATGTTCTAACGTGGCATTGGAGTACCGGTACAGAGATACATTCAAGTTCAGAATGAGCTTCAAGGAACGATAATAACCTGAAATCAGCCATCTTGAAGATCTTTCCATTGGCTGGGGTCAGTCACACCCATGATATGACCTGTTTAATCTTTTACCACTAAGACAATACCTTGAATTTCCATATACACCTGTTGTGTCAATGCAATCAATGCTATACCAGATAGAAAATTGAATAAGTGAATTACAGGGATAGTCTTGACAGAGTTATGACCCTTGGATGAAGCTACAGGTTAAATCTGTCTTCCAAGACCCGAGACATTGGACCACTTTCACAGTTGTCTGTAAAATAGATTCCATTTGAAATCAGGGTGGATGGTGCCGCTCTTCATTTGAATACATTGTGAGAACCTTTTCATTTTCAAACAATTGCAAGGCTCATTTGTCTACATCCATATGTTTTCAAGAGAGTGTCAATTCATATGGAAAACAATCATTCATACTCTGTTGTATACATCATCTGTTCGGAACCAGAAGGGCGTTAACTTATATCATCTTATACAAACTTAATGCCCTTCTGGCTCCAAACAGACTACATGTACATGTAGAATAATATGGTTAAATGCTCCTTGTTTCATATTCATTAACCAGCGTCCGGTCTCTATCCAGCTGCCAGTTGCACTGACAGACAGACAGAGGCTGTGTTTGATCAAGGATTTTAAATTAGAAGGTGCTCATCAAAAGTATATTGTTAGTGAGGACAGTTATGAGTTCTAAATAAATATGTAATACATAAAGGGATGATATATGACTATATCAAACTTAATGGTTGAATATATGAAATTTTGAGTTCTTACACGTAGCTATCTCGTACAGAGAGTACTGGAAGTGTAATATGTGCTTTATTCATGCACAGATGTGCTTGATGAAAATGTTAAATGTAAGGGTGATGTCACAGCCACTTGATAAAAGCTAGGAAACCACTTCTAAGGTATTCCCAAGCCAGATGATTCTCCTCCTCCTCCTACTCATCCACGAGAAGTGTTTTTCTGCACTTTGGATCACTTTTGAAGTTTTCAAGTGTTTGTCTAAAAGGATGTAAATTTAGATACCACAGACATTAAAGATACACATGGAGTTGTGATTACCAAATAAAAAATGCGGCAACACACATATGATTGTTCTAACTGTTGATATCCCAGGAAAGAAAAAACATTTTCACTCTCAGTTAAGGATTATATGGTTGAATATCTTGACATAAGATGATAGGGATATTTGATAGAGGATATTTTAATGGAAAAATTTCTGGTCCAGTTTATGAAATGATGGATAGTGAGAATTTCAAGAAGATTATGTGGTTGTCTTGGATCAAATGGGCTTTTGGCTTATAGGGCTAGTGAAATCTTTTTAGACTTGTTGGTTCTTTGACTCGTTTAGGGTTAAGATGAGATTTCATCTGACCAGTGGGATCTGACGTAGGACCAATAGAACATAGGACTGTAGGGGGTAAACCAAACCATGAATACATCTTACCAAAGCTTGGTCTTGACCAAAACTGTGGTCATCTAATCGATTAGAATCTGCCTTGGAACAAGTCTAAATCTATGCCTACATCTTCCAATTTTATGCCTGATGAATGTCCCATTTGGGCTTTTTCAATCAATATCCCTTTACCCCCAAAGACTGAACAACAAATAGTCTAGTATCAAGATTGAATGCAGGTTGTTTGGTTTCGCACCCTTTGAAAGTCTGCGGCCCGTCTGAAGCGTTTTTAATCCTTTGATAGTGAAACATTATGACAGCAAATAAAACTCATAAGTCAACAAAGGTAGTGGATATATTCTACAATAGGAATCCATACTTCTTTTCTGGAGTTACTTATGATAAGGCCATGAGATGCTTTGGGGGTTAGAGTGTTTTCCTCCTATCAGATCAATGCAGGAGAATAGATTGTATTGATCAGTGATAGTCTCCTCTGGACTCTGTGGACAGTCCTGCTGTTTGGTGGCACAACATGAACAGGTTTGGAAAACCTTGTTTTCTCTCAGACATTTCTTACTACACTACATTGGACTTGCATGAAAAAAAAAACATACAAAATTAGCTTTGAAATCCTCCTTTCTAAATAGACCCCAATGTACCCAATAAAAATTACTTGATTCTTTATGTGATTTTTATGATTTTTTGCCACATGAACTCTTGGTCTTTGTACTTAATCTGAGAATTGAACTCTGATGTCTGGAGAGGAAAACCTTTCTTATGGTAGAGTGGACAATAGTCTAGCTTCCGCAGACAAACAATGCCTCCTTTCCTGTACCGCTTCTGCAGGAAATATGCTTTTTGAATTGCAACACTTGTTTCATTTCCTTTTTGGAATGCTCTTTCTATTTGCTTAGCTCAGAATCAATATTCAGATGTCTTGCTGCGTCAATGTAAATTGTTGGGGATTGATGTTGGAAATGAATAAGAATGAACTAGAATTTGATATTTGTTTTTATGAAGTTTGTAGTGGTATTTTCTTGAACTTGTTATGATAATGATATATATTTTATATAGATGGAATTGTAACTAGTATTGTTGGAATAAAATGTGGAATTCGGAGTAAAAAATGTTACATGTTGACCTTATTTGAAGTCTTGCTGCGTCAATGTAAATTGTTGGGGATTGATGTTGGAAATGAATAAGAATGAACTAGAATTTGATATTTGTTTTTATGAAGTTTGTAGTGGTATTTTCTTGAACTTGTTATGATAATGATATATATTTTATATAGATGGAATTGTAACTAGTATTGTTGGAATAAAATGTGGAATTCGGAGTAAAAAATGTTACATGTTGACCTTATTTGAAGTAGCTACAAGTTAGCATGTTGATTATTGTCTTAGGCTTTTCTTTGATGAATAATGATAAAAATAATGCGGATATTTATACTGTGCAATGTATCCACCCCAAAGGGTGCTCCAGTTGCTTACAATGAATTATCATTAACATTATTATTACCTTAGCAGGGACAGGTACCCATTTATACACCTGGGTAGAGTGCAGCAAAGGTGGATTAAATGTCTTGCTGAAGGACATAAGGAGCAGGGCATCAGTGGGAATCGAGCTCATGACCCTTTGATTAAGAGCGCACGCCATTACCAACTTTTGCCTAGACACATCCTAATTGATGATTGATTTCTGAAAAAAGGATATTTTCAGAACTTTTATCATATTTGATGTTTGAAAAAAGTCACACTTGGGGAGGGAGGGGGAATCATTCTTCTTTTTTCTTTTTTTTTTTTTTTACTGTGCATGTATCATTGAACGAAGCTAGAAAAGCAAGAGGGTTTTTACTTTAATCTTTTTAATCTTAGTTACACTTGATTTAGTGAATGATGTTTGAAATTTTAAAGCAGAATCAAATTAAAATGGCTTTAGCCCATATTTTACTGTTTTGTCACAGTAATGTGCAATATATTTTGTACTTTCTGTGCTGTCAGTTGTTATTCTTGATATTCAGTAAGAGGAAAAAGTATAAGGATGTCACTTTCACCAAAAACTGTTCAAAAATACCAAGATTGGAGGCTGTAAAAATAGACCAAGAAATATGGATGGCTGTAAGGGTCAAGTATACCTCTGTTTATAAAATATTTTGTCCAGAAAAAGGAAGTTTGGTTCCTGGCTTTTATGGTGTCTGGTTGTAGTCACTCAAGGAAGGCCGAGGGAGCTGGCATAAAGCTAATGGAACAAGTGGAAAAACATGACATTCCTGTATATGATCCCTGGCAGGGTGGATGGGCAGAAGGGTGAGAAATAGACCAATTTTGAGAAAAAGATGGGAAAAGAGAGATGTAGAGAGATGAAAGAAGCTCAGAGAGAGAGAGAGAGAGAGAGAGAGAGGGAGGAAAGAAGCTCAGAAAGAGAGAGAAGGAGATTTAAAAAAGCTCAAAGAGAAAGATAGATCTTAGAGAGAATGAGAGAGAAGAGACATTGAAATAGTGCAATGATATAAACTGAAAGAGAAACAGAGGTAGAAATATATAAAGAGAGAGTGAAGAATGATAGAACAAGAGACAGAAAAAAAAATTGAGATATGAAAGGGACAAGGAGGTGAAGGGTTTATGAATAATGAGAGAGAAAGAGGAATTATCTGGAGGTAGAGAAACTACAATATTGATAGAAAATATTTAGAAGTTGCTTGAAAGATACAGTGAAGGTGGAAGAAGATAGAAGAAAAAAAAGTGATAGAGAGAAAAGGGGTAAGAAATAATTCAAAGAGTAAAAATTAAGCAGCAGTCAGGAAGGTGACGTTTGATGTGGAACCGAAACTGGGAAAGTATTCAGCCTTAATTTTAGCCCAATGCCAGCCAGCCACCATCTGACATTGAGGCATTGAATGGAGGTCAAGTCTGGATGACAGGTTGTAATGAAGGTCAAGGGTCATTATGGTTAGAGGGGAGGGGTGTCATGAGTCTGATGACTCACTTTCTCAGTCTGAGAGTCGGAGTCCATCCTAAAGTTTTCATGGCAAGGCTTGAAGGTGGCAGTGATCAGTGCCTGTTATTAGATTGTGGAACCACTCCCATTTCTTAATTTTCATTTTGCTGTTATGTGTCTCTTCTTTGTTTTTCAGTTTGGTGAAAGTTATTGACCACCCCAAATTCATTTTGGACAGGCTACCCCTCCCCCCCCCCCCTGTAGCATTGGTGACAACTAAAAAAATCTCATACCAATATTTGTTTGTTTTATAAAAATTTTGCCCAAATCCACTGTAAATGGCTGAGAAAAGTTGCATTTCAAAACATTAGTAATGCTGAAATTGCCTAACCACTAACCAGAAAGAAAATACCTGAAGGCCGTATCGATGTTGAATCTGAACATACTTATTTCTTTCTACTTCTGCATTATCATGCAACTTAAATCAGGGACATATATGCAAGCTCATTGATTTCAATTTCACTATTTCTTTCCATTAATGTTCATTTAATTTTAAGGGACCCCAAGGAAGAACAGATTAGTTATGTAAGCTAATCTGAAGCGGGCTATCCCTCAATCATTGTTTGTCCTTTTGTTTGTACTCTACCAATGATACATCTGTATTTGTATTGTTGTATTATATTATGTTTACATTTTAACCTGTATTTTTATCATCATAAATAATACCAACCAACCAAGCATATTGTAATTTTCTCCCTTATTCTTTTTTCTCTGCAGGTAAATGTGATCAGACCCATCCTTGTTCACAGATTTGTGTAGAGACAACACCCAACAGGTTAAGATGTGATTGCTTCTCTGGTCATGTACTCTCAGGAAATGGTTTCCTTTGTCTAGGTGAGTAGATTATGAGAAACACCCGTACTATGTAACCTCATTCAAGAGTCTTAAAGGGGTACTCCAGTCTGAAATTAAGATGATTTGAATAAATAGAGTAAAACTAAACAAGAACAACACTGAAAATTTCATCGAAATTGGATGAAAAATAACGAAGTTATGACATTTTTAAGTTTTGCATTATTTCAGTGAAACAGTTGTATGCATATCATCATGAATATGTAATGAGTGGGCTGATGATGTCATATCCCCAATTTTTCTTTTGTATTTTATTATATGAAATTACAATTATTCCAGTTTTCTGCTCCAAGAATATAAAAACAGGATTGGCTCCTCATGGAATCTGTAAGATTATCACTGCTGTAACTTATTTTGATACAGAGAGATTTTTTTATGCATATGTATGAAAAATGAAGTAATTAAGATTTCATATAATAAAATACAGAAGGAAAGGTTGGGATGTGACATCATCAGCTCACTCATTAAATATTCATGATGATGTGAATACAACTGTTTTCACGAAATAATGCAAAACTTGAAAATTCCATAACTTTGTTATTTTTCGTCCGATTTCGATGAAATTATCAGTGTTTGCTTGTTTAATTTTACTCAATTCATCTCAATTTCAGACCGGAGTACTCCTTTAATGGCTGAATTCATCAGCTTTTCTTCTTTGCATTGGCAACACTAGTGCATTTGTGAAATCACTATGCTTTTTCTTTGTTATAGAACTTGATTCATATGAGTCTGATATCCTTTGATAGCAACTATGTTAGAATTTTTTAGAGGAAATAACTGGTATGGCAAACAGTGATTTTGAAATTTCCATATATTGCCAGTTTAAGGATTTAAAAGGATTTATTACTTTCCTGCTCACATTCTTTCGGGAAATGCTTTGTTTTGTCTAGCTATGTAGAGGAACTCAGGTACAGGTGTTACATTGAGTATGTGTAAAGTGCTTGCCCAGAAGTTTTAGGGTAAATGGACTTTTCAGCCTTTGTAATAAAGGAAAGTGATGATTTGTACATTCCATGCTTGAGCAATGAATCCGTAAGAATGAATAATTGTAATGCATATCACAAAGGAAACAATTAGGCCTATGTACCAGACAAATGTTTGAATTTTCTTGATGAGTTTTTCAAGGGCTGCTGTTTGTAGCATATGGTGTATGGCAGGGAATAAATCCTGGAAGGTATCATGTACTACACCTGGGTCAAGGAAAACAATTTTAGAGTAAACCACATTTCAGTATGTTCCTCTGCTGTAAAAGTAACTGTATTGACAATTTTGGATTCGTTATCTCATATCAACTAGACATAAACATGTCAAATACATTTTGTTTACAGATTTTGTCTGCGCAATCACTGAAAATAGTTTATACTGTCATTTTTGTCACATGAACCACTTGAATAAAGGTCCTTGCTAATAATATTATATTGAGCATGGTTATATCTTTATTGGAGATCATTATCAGATTAGTACAGGAATTGTAGTATAGTTACCTTCTCATCTCTGCTGAAATTGACCCTAATAATATTTTGCCCTGTTCTCATTTTTCATTCATGACCATGACAGCTATAGAAGGTAAGTTTGATGGTGTCACAACGAATTCTATCCTCTATTCATGATTGTCACAGTATGAGTCGCAATATTATTGCCGAGGTTTGGCGTGATGCACTCACAGATATTCCATTCTATTTTCTGTGCAAATCAATATTTTCATTTGTATGGAGATATTTGTGCTCCATCTTGAAAACAAATTTATTCGTGTGATGCCAAAGTGATATCCATTTCAGTTTTATTTTTGTGTCTTTCATTCCATCTCTGATTCTGATCTTTATCTCTGCATAGAAGGTCTGATACCCTAATTCATGGGAGATTGCTTTGACCTATTGAGATTCATCTGAATGTCCACTAAAGTGACGAGACCGCAAATATTTGAAGATAATTGGGTGATCCGATCTCATATAGATGATAATATTTGCGGTCAATTTTGATAAGAGCAGAATGAATTTTCATATGGTATGAAGCAGTCACTTATACTTACTAACTTCATGTCTGGGTGAAGCATGGCATAATTTCAAGGGGAAAAATGGGTTCTTTAGAGGAAAAGAAGGATTCTAGAAAGCACTTGATTCTAAAAGCAAATATCTCTATCCAATTGGTGATAGCATAACCACATTTGGGGGCTACAGTATGATAACAAGATTTTAAAATATTAAAGGAAAATTAAATAGTTCTGTGACACCAATTATTCATGCTCTGCTTTTTGACTAACCTCATAAAAGTGTTGTTCATCATATCATAATTTGGGTGGATGGTATATGTTCTCCAGTTTCTTATGAATTTGTTGAAGGTCATGATGTGCAGAAATTAACACTTTTGGTGGCGAGGGGTCTGTTGCATTAAACTTGTGTTTGATCGCAACTCCTGAAAATCAAACGCAAGTCCTTAATGCGCACATCTGATCGGCTGAAAATAAAGTTGCGTTTGATTTCCCTGAGTTGCGTTCAAATGCAAGTTTTATGCAATGGGCCCCAGGTTTTATTGAGTGAAAACATTCATTTTGATCATTCATGCTGATTTTCCTTCAGGAGTTGTTTCATACTGTGAAAGTTGGCAAATCACTGGGCATGGTGTCATTCAAAAATGCTGTGGTTTATCATTTGTAATTTTTATTTTGTAAAATAGAGTGAAATGGTCTAAAAGTTTTAGACTCAAAAATGTGTGGAGAGGGGTTAATGACCGAATAAATCCCACCTTCTGGTCAAGTACTTAACTGACCACTAATTGTAAGAAATGACCTCCCTGCTATTCAGCCTAGTACTTTTCCCCTTTGTGTAATAGACAGTTTTACCATTAAACTACAAAATATATCCTTCTTTTCAATATTGACCCATTTATATCATATGATTTTATTTCCCCTTTTCCACTGGTGTCTAACTTGTGAAGAAAAAATAAACAATGAAAAGAATTTTGTAGGGGACAGGTTTTCTGATAACCTTCAGAATTCCATACTTGCATTGATATTTCAGATTTTTAAATCCAAAATCAAATGCTGAAAAGCTTTCGTATCAACAGAAAAGGGACAATCACTTTGATTTTTATGGATTAAAGTTAATGGCTTTATCTCTAAAGAGACCAGCCTTGATATGAACAGAAAAGGAAAAATATAGAAGTCATTTGATTTATTTTCTATAGCAAGAGAAGAATAGTTACAAATATTTCCCACAATCAAATGCAAGAAATTCTGTCCTAGTGGCGATGATGCCAATTTTAGAGTCTCTTGTTCTACTTAGAATCGAAATCTGGAAAACAGGTATCTTGATGAGCTGGATTGTTACAATGCAAATATGTAATCATATTTGATATAGAGATAAATCCTCAAAGACAGGGAATGATTCAGTTAAAGTTATTTGTATTATGAAATATTGCCCAGAGATGTTTCTTTGTTGAAATATTGAATGAAAATATGCATTCACTTAAACACTACTAGATTGATTTTGAATTCAAATGATAAAAGAGGAATGGAAAATAATAGAATCAGAAAAGAAATATGATTAGGATGGATGTTGAATCCAGCCTATGGCCTCATGTCAGGAGCATTCATTAAAAATTGAAGTTTATTCATGCTTTGGGAATGACAGCCAGGAATCGGATCCACTGATAAACAATTCAAAACGGGATGGTTTTCCAATTAAGCAACAAGATTGCATACTCTTGCATGGCTGCTATATCAGTGTTAATATGCCCTTTAGCGGCATCCCCTCTGTTGTCTCATAATTCCTTAATTGCTACTGGCTCATCTCATCTTCGTCACTCCTCATACAGCCTGTTCAGATACCAAATGCTTATCCCGAAACTTGATAAAGAAACGTTGTATAAAGAATCATCGCATAGGGAATAGAGTATTCATGCGCACATTCCGAACTCTCTAAACTAAAGAAAATATATAGATGCGCAGTTTTCCACTGCACATGTTGTCATGGCAAGGTTATGTCTTCTTTTTGGCCATGCTCACATTAAGCCCTGCCCAGTTATACTGTGCTATGTTTGCCATATGTTCAGACACACATGGACCGTGATTCTTTATGTAGTTTCTTTATACTTTATACTTTAGTGAGCATGCAGACACAGAAATTCATCGTATAGCTATACCAGTTGGTACAGCTATACCGTTTTGGTACGGCTCTACCATTTACATGTATGTATAGCTATGCGATGGATTTTTTTGTGTCTGAACACAGGTTAGTACACAACAGTAAAATGCCAGATTTGTGCTTCATGCTATATTCCAGTATAGTCAGGGATCGTTTGCTAATGATGATGATGGCTAAGATAATGCCTCTGGAAGAACAACTTGTGCTTTACCAAAGCACTAAAAAAATCAGTCAAGATTTGCTTGTGGATGGACTTTAGTAAATTGACAAACATTAAGTTGAAATTGATTTAGTGTAGATGTTTGATTGAAACAGATTATTCTGAAGTAAAAAGATGATAATTCTAAACAGCTGGACTGATTTAATTGCCATTAGAATATCACACACTTGGCAGTCGTATACATAGTCAAGAAAAAATATTTTGTAGTAAATCACTTTATTATAGTGATAAACCATAGGTTCTCTCTTGCACATTTAAAGATAGTTAAGTCATTTTCATTGGAATTTTAAAAATCACCTTTGATACTCCCCCTAAATCAATTTTTCAAAGTACAGAGATTTCAAATAATATTTAGGTGTCTAGAAATGTTACCTGCTATTGGCAATCAATGGATACATGTATATCAATTATTTAGTTATTTAGATGAGGTTTGTTTGTTGGATAAAGAGATGAGATGTTCTCAAATGGAGACAAATGTAATTTGCCAAGTTTCAAGGTCTGTTTGAACTGTATGTTTTGCCCTGTTCACACTATGCAGTTTCAAGTTTCTATAAATCCTAAGGTTTGTATATATTTGTACAGGTATGCAAAGGAAAAAATGGATGTTGAGAGGGGTGCAAAAAGCAAGAAATTTAGTAGGTCTATGTAAGATATTGTGAGAGTTTCACTCTGAAGCTATCTTTTCTGTGTAATTTTCCAAGCAGATGAAAAATCGTTGAAAATCAATGTTCCTTGCTTCTGGTTAGGAATTCGATTTGTTACGCTGTACTATAAGTGCCATTGCAATGTGAGGCAGTGTTGCTTGATAGGTCTTGAAAGTGTTTTCTTCTCCTCTTGAATGAAACCCTCTCCAGGCACATTGATTTCTTATTAAATACTCACACCAGTGGCAATGACTGGGGTTAATATCGCCAAAGTGAGACGAAAGAAGAGAAAAGAGGCAAAGAGTAGGGCTTCAGAAACCCGCCAACAATCCACCACGCACAAGTTTGTAACTGGAGGCGATTCGTGTCTGTAGTCGCCCCTTTCAGCCTCTCCTGTTTCTCTCTCTCTCTCTCTCTCTCTATTTCTGCCTATCCCCCTATCCTTGTGTTTCTTTCTCTTTCCAGCTCCCTGTTTTGTAAAAGAGAGAGGAAAGAGAGAGGAAACATTATTTTTTATGAGGTACTCAACAAATAGCATGACAGGTTATGACAAGTTGCGTGGGCCCACTGTATAATGGAATATTTGACAGTTGATTCACCATTCAGTTACTGAGAGTAATGCGAGCAAGATTATGATCATTGTAGAGAAGTTTAATGAAATGAAATGGAAGAGGTTGTGAAGTGTAATATCCCGTTTATATCTATTTCACTCGGTGTTACACCAGAAGACTGAGGTAAATGCGGCATGACATTCTTCTCAAACCTTAAAGGTAACATGCGAGGGGTACCGTTTATGTTACCATGCATATCTGCGGTGATTGTGAGGTACGTTGTCAAGGTAACACATCACCTATCTATCACCACCAGTGAGGCTATTGTATTTTTTCAATGAAGATAAGGCCGGTTAAGCTAAACAGACAAAAGAAAAAAAATGATATGAGAAGCTAGGCTGTGCTGTACCGGACATAAGCGTCTACATGATGTCTACATAAAGTAAATTTCTCTAAAAAAGAAAATAAATCATGCATCAGACAGATTGAAAAGCAAGGCATGATGTTACTAAAAAAAAGAAACAAGGTACATGTAAGATAAATATTGTTAATCTACCCTCAGCCATGTAATATGTCCCTGCTTCAGCAAATGGACCTCATGGTTCACGTAAATCTGTACGGCTATTTATTAGTACACACAGAAGAATTAGCAAGAATGCACGCTTTTTAGAGCAAGGAGACTTCCGGTTTCTACCTTGAGAGCATGTATATCTACCTTCAACAAGGGATCACACTTGATGCCTCCGGAGGTTACCTTGTGTCGTGCTAGCCTGGCTAGCGTGATTTTTACTTCGCGTTTACCTCGTGTTCGTGCTTTGTCCTTTGTACTGTGAGCATTTATGTCTAAACTCTGGAGGTTACCTTGCGTTTTTGCCTAATATAAAAGGGGTATAAGTATTAGTTAGAGAGAGGGAGAGAGAGGGTGAGAGATGGAGGAGGGGGAAGGAGAATAGGAAAAAGATGAACAAAATGCCAAAGGCATTACGAGAAAGGTCTATTGTGACTTGTACTTGTGTGGGTGTCATGCTCTATCAAATAGAGTGAGTCACACAAGTTCTTTGAAAAGGAGGAAAGGCAGGAGAATTTATTTTAAAAAAGGAAGGAGTAATAAAGTGAAATATAGAAACTAAATGATCTGAAGGTAAGTCATCTGTGGAGGAAAAAGAGTTTTCTGAAAAGAAAAGGGAGGAGAAAAAGATTGGAGGAGAGGATGGAGGAGACTGGAAGAGGATAAGGAGCTGGTCATGTTGATGATGATAACGGTGATGGTTATGATGAGGAGGAGTAAGAGGAGGAGAGGGGTGGAGAAGTATGCTAATGGTGATTATCATAATAGTGATGAGAGTGGTGATTCTGATTATGGTGGTGGTTGTGGTGGTGGTGGTGGTGGTAGTGGTGATGGTAGTGGTGATGGTAGTGGTGGATACTGGCAGAGGTGGGGGAAGAGGAGGAGGGCAATTGTAAAACAATACATGAATACTAAACTTGTCACAAATAACATGTTGAGAAAAATGATCCCACCCTCCTGGTATATTATTCTGTTCCTACCCTATTTCTCTCCCCTCCCTCTTTGGTTTCCTCTTTTAAGCCCCCACCACACCCCTCTTCCCTCCCCACATTTCTTTAATGCTTCACCCCATTGCCTACATGCTCAAGGGATGTGTCAGCTGTCTGCAAGTAATACTTAGAAATGAGTTCCATTATTATTCATGGTTGAAGAGATGAATCTTGAGAGAATGAGGTCTCCGGTGAGGTTGAATGTACGTCAAGTCATTTAGTGAGAGGCAGAAGGATGTTAACTGTATCCAAGTGATATGAGTTACAGCCCTTCTTGCTCTCATCAGATGATATATGCATCCTATGTTGATGGCTTTTTGTTTATCCCCATGGTAATATACAAGAGCTTATTGATTCAGAAATCTGAAATTTTTACTCTAAAATTTGCAACATAGCTGCCAGGCAGGCTTTTACTTTTAGCTTGAATTCCCATTTCATTTTTTTGTGAATCACATAAAATAATCCAAACTGAGATGCAAGATGAAAGTAAATGTTTTGGCATTCTATGGATTAAGAATTTGACCCATGAAATGCCAAGATGCTTATAATTAGTATTTAGATTCCTATTCTGAAAGACTCTTAGCAATATAACCTTTACGGTACCTCAAATGGTTCATACAACCTTAAAAGAACTTTCCCTGTGGTTTCCAGCCGGGCTTCTGCCTCTTGATATACAAACCCTTCCACCCTAACCATCTCGGCTTTACCCCCATCCTATATTCTTCCAATCACCCGAGTCGTCATGATAGATGTAATATGCTGCTCAATCGAGAGGAAAATATGATGACATGTAAATGTCCTTGGATGTGTAAGAAATGATGAGACGCATGAGAAGATAGAACACATCTCGGTATCCAGAGTGAGACTCCTCTTATGATTATTGATTGAGAGAAATGCACCGGGTGGAAATAGTAGAAATTACTTGAAACGTGAGAGTCGAGACATGTTTTGAATGTCTTTGATTCAATTTGAAGATGTTGGACTATCATTTAGAGCACTATGATAGTGCATTAACTGTCCATTTGTGAAACCGTAGAGCTTTGTACTGGAATATGATGTTATTGATTGAGATAGACGGGTCTAGTGTTTGTAATGTGAAAGAAATTCTACAGAAAGATGGAAATGCATTTCCTGAATTTTTGGTAGAAGGAGCTAAGTGCATTAGGTGTGATACCTTGTCAGTTAAGATCAAAAAGAGCAATAACTACACTGCTTGTGTGTTTTGAATAGCAGGGGTTAGCAAACCTGTGACTCTTAGCAGAATTTAATATGTTAAATTTACTACCAGGGCCTCACTGATATGTATCATTTTTATCATCTGCATACCTTATCATAAGTATTTTGTAATACAGAATATTAAATAACTATCTGGTATGCGTGGAAGTGGAGTGTTTTTTTAGAGTAAAAGATGTATTTTTGTATTGATGTGGCATGGAGAAATACATGTAGAGCAATATGACTTTGAGGCAAGTGATTCTTACTTGCCTCAGATAAGTAAATTGTAATTGTCTTAATACAGTACATTTGCATGAAGCTTGATGCTTTGTATTTTCTAAGCAGAACTTATTTTTAAAGATATAACACCTCTTTCCTGATATGATTTGTCTCTGTCAAGTCTAAGAAAATCCCCTAAGAAGTTAAGCCTAATGCAATACTTCTTCCTCATTGCTTCAAAATTTAGCATGCAGACTAAAAATATCCGAGCTTTATGTTAGATTCCTGATCTGCAGCATGATGCCATCCATATTAGATCTAATCCAATACACCACTATTATACCTGCATGGAGCCTTGATTACTCAATATCCAAAGCAAACCTTCTTGGGGACATTTTCTGCTGCTGCCCTTTTAACCATTAGCAGACTAATTTCCGTGCCTCAAGGTTATTAAGATGGGGGACGGCTTTTGTGATATTATTAATTTGATTTTGATATTGTTATGCCTTCCTGTGTCTGTGTCGTCACTCTCTTTAGGTATGTTCATGTATATGCTAGGCACCAAAGTATTAATACCATTCCGACTGTATCTGCGGAAAATTTGCAAAGGGAGTTACCAAAGGGAGTTGAAGGAAGAGATGAAGAAGTATTGTATTTTGATTACAATGCAAGTGTAGATAGTGCTAAGAATTCTTATACCTTCCTTGGCATCAAATGTATGAGTTTAAATTGTAAATTCTTTATCAAATATCTACATATATCAGAAAAGATTAAATTTGACATGTCTTAAATAGTATTGACAATCCTTTCTCAACTCTATTTCCATGCACAAATGCTCACATATAGAATCTTGTAACTCCTTGGAAAGACTGAGTAGGAAGGGAAGTTTGTCTCAAGTAAAGTATTGTTGTCTCTGTTGGTCTATCTGTCAGTCTATCTATCCATTTATCTTTTTAGCATCGATCCTTTAAAGCAAAAGGAAGTGATGTGATGGATAGGATATCTGATAAGAACTGTTGGACATTTGGTGGCATTACACACTTTAAGTCTTCAAGTAAATTCCTTTGGGGTTTTTTTCGTGGAAAATATTGGTTTTCTAATTAATCTCAAGAATCAGGAAGAGGTGAATACCCCAGGAAGCATTAGCATGGTGTAGATGTAAAGGTCTCACTGGGTGTAATTACAGTGTGCGCTGACAAAGGACTAATTGGGCAAGCGAGAGAGTAGGAGCATCCCGTAAATTGGATGACATGAAATGTCATTAGACTCGCAATAACATGACATGACATGATGCAGCTGAGATACGAAGGAAGAGAGAAGGAGGGAGAGAAGGTGAAGGGAGAAAGATGGAGCTGGAAAAAGATGGAGAGACCAAGAGAGAGAGAGAGAGAGAGAGACACTCACACACACACAGAGTGGAAGAAATAGAGAAAAAGAGAGGGGGGGGGGAGAAAAAGTAGAGAAAGGGGAGGAAGAGGGGAGGAAGAGGAGAAAAAGTGAGCTGGAGGAGAATAAGAGATAAAGAGAAGAAGATATGTATGTTTTCTGATGAATGAAATTAGTGAAGATCAACAGCTGATTTCTGAACAGTGGGTTTTAGATTTTCATATTTCCAGTCCAGTCCAGACCAAAAGGTATTTGAAATAGTGCCCTTTCCTCATGGTTACAAAGGGATATTAACAAAAAATGGACTGATCTTGTGAGATTGCAGTTTTAGATTACTGTGAAACTAACACTGCTTTGGTATGTTTTTCTGGCAAAAGAAGAAAGACCAAATACCCAATAGAATGAATGCCCTGTACCACAGTGGTGCATCACATCACACATCAATTACTCTTCTTATATGTCCTGTCAGGAGACATGATGTCGCCCTTGTTTTAGCATTTGTCAGCTCTCTCACAAAACCAATTAAATAGATATTAGATCAATATGAATCTAGAGCCATCTACCTGGATGTATGGTGACACTGGATTAGGCATGTTTATACAAGCCCTCCTTGTAGCTTTGTTGAAATATATATATTTTTTTGTAGTTATTTCAGAGTTGTAGTAGAATGGTTTATCTTTTAAAAAAAACTGAAAATGCCCGAAGGCTGAATTATATTCAGTTTACAATAAAAAAGTATAAAACAGATCATAGTCAAAACAGTTATGACATATTATGCATATTATACATAGATTTTGAAAAATATTTCTATACATTTGAAAATAAGAGTGAGCTACTCTTATACATTTGGAGAATATATTCCTGCAAAAATATTTCATTGCTTTCATGTTCATCTATGAAATCTTTTAATGGATACTCTTAACCCATTCGTGACAGGAATTATTTAAAGCCTTATTTGATCAGCTTTTATTCTTCAAAATGGCAACACCAACATTCTTATCTTATTGCTACATTTTTCTTATAAAACGTCATGTATCTGAAATGAATATAAATTGACAGAAATTATGATGAGAAGTCAAAAAGTTTCCAATTTGCAGGGGAAAACAGTGATTTTAAACCTTCTATCACAATTGCCAATTTAAGGATTTAAGTGCTTATTTTCCTTTAAAAAAATTTCAGCATCAAACAACGAATATTGACGCAACCAAAGTGGGCACAGTTTGTGTAGAATTTTTTGTTCTTTCTGCTCATGTATTTGGTATGATTTTTAGGGCTTTGCATCAAAAGATATTAGGCCAAACCACAAAATGTGGACCTCTGTCACGAATGGGTTAAGCATTGTTAAAGTATACCTTGCCCTTTAAATCATGGTATTATCATAAGGAACCGTATTCTTTTTTAAACAGATTTAATTTCATATAATTGGAAATGATTTCTTCTTTTTTTAGAAAGTTATCTTTTCTATCATTTCAATTTAGATATCAGTTCATTTCAATTGATTTATTTCACAGAGCTTCCAAACAGCCAGCAGCTCTTTTAAAGAAAGGCATGTGAAGATAGGATGCTCAGGTATTAGATAAAATGAATTCAGAGACAAATATTCACATCATGATAATGAAGCTCGTGCAAACATGACTGTGTATGTGAAGTAAACACTCGATATACCAAGGTTACTGGCATAGTTTGTAGATAATTAATAGCAGCAATGATGCAGTGTTGTAATGAACTGAAGTAATCCATAGACTAAGGACACAATGGATCAATATTTTGAACAGCTTATTGCATGGAAGTTGCTATGAATGACACATAATCTTCTCTTGGTACAATGAGAAGCATGTTTGAGAATAAACTTGTTTTTATCACATTGTTGATTAAACGAATATCTCAAGATCCTGGACTAGCAAGCTCAGGGAATCAATGTGGATTAATTTGATATTGTGATAGAGGGTTTTTGTTGCTTTCATTAGCAAGCTAATGATGAACAGAAAGATGTCTTGAAAAATGAAGGTAAGAAGGTTTCATTTTATGTCATATAGGTCTTATTGAAAAAAATTACCAAATATTTCTTTAGGTCATACATGTATAGGTCTTACTGAAAGAAATCACCAATTATTTTTTATGCCTCCGCCCACCGTAGGTGGTTGCCGGAGGCATTATGTTTTCGGGTCGTCCGTCCGTCCCGTTTTCGTTCTCGCGATAACTTAAGAACCGTTTGACGGATCAACTTCAAACGCGGCTCATGTATGCATATGGGAGGGACAATGATCTGATTAGATTTTGGAGTCTCAAGGTCAAAGGTCAAGGTCATAGAGGTAATAACACACATAAAAATGGCTCATTCTCGCGATAACTTAAGACCCATTTGACAGATTGGCTTCAAACTTGGCTCATGTATGCACATGGAAGGGACGATGATCTGATTAGATTTTGGGGTCACAAGGTCAAAGGTCACAGGTCATAGAGGTCATTATGTACATAGAAATGGTTCGTTTTCACCATAACTCAACAGCCATTTGACCGATCAACCTCAAACTTGGCACAGGTATGCATATGGGAGGGACAATGATCTTATTAGATTTTGGAGTCTCAAGGTCAAAGGTCAAGGTCATAGAGGTAATAATACTCATAAAATGGCTCGTTCTCGCGATAACTTAAGAACCATTTGACAGATTGGCTTCAAACTTGGCTCATGTATGCACATGGAAGGGACGATGATCTGATTAGATTTTGGGGTCACAAGGTCAAAGGTCAAAGGTCATAGAGGTCATTATGTACATAGAAATGGTTCGTTCTTGTGATAACTCAGTAACCATTTGACGGTTCAACAAACTTGGCTCATGTATGCATATGGAAAGGGCAATGCTCTCATTAGATTTGGGGGTCACAAGGTCAAAGGTCAAGGTTGAAGATGTCATTGTATAAATGAAAATAAAGCAACATGAAGTGCCATTTATCTCTGATCTGGTAATGGCGGAGGCATAAAGTTCGACCACGCGTGGTCGAAGATTCATCTAGTTTAGCTTTTGCAATAATATTTTGATGACCTCCAATTTTTAAAAACTTTCTCAGGCTTTTGGATCATCAAAGTATACAGTTCTGGCTTTGAGACCTGCTATTTCATCCCTTTCTTGGGGTGGGGGGGAGAGATGAATATGATGGTTATAAACATTCCCTTCATATGAAACTTATATCTCGTAAAATGAATTGTAAGTCATCACATTCATATACATTTTTATCACTGAAATGTAGGCCCCAAGGCATCCATGGCAGATAAACCACCTCCTGGGATACTGGCAATGATGGATAGATGGATAGCAAGGGATATCAAACAGGTTGCCCAACTACAATCTACAAGTACCATTCATATTCATTGAAATGCGGGTTCTCTGATTAGGATTCATAGAGAACAAACTTGAAGCACATACCACCCATGAATGCGGATTAACCCATGAATAACCATGGATCTCTGTGGACTTCATCGGTCTCTGATTGCTCCTCTGATCATCTTGCTCCATCATGACCAATGATACGGTTGCTATGCCAACGTGTAATTATCCCTCATCACTGACAGCTCTCATGTGTCTGAGGACCTGTTTGTTCTGAGGATTAAACTAACCATGGGGGTATATTGTATAGGTAGACAGACTCGCTCTGAAGGACACTGCTCAAAGCACTCATATACACCACAACTGTAAGCATTCTTCATACTCCAGCACAAGAGAACAGACAAAAGATACTTAATGGATTGTTCATACATGTATATCATTAAGTGAAGTCTGTTATGATAGCAGTTCATATAGTATGTTTGTTTAACAGTCTGTGGTGGCCTTCCATGTCCTCCATTCTGGGCAAACACAAGAGTTAATATCAGCTAGATCAGGAACTATGACAGAGAATTAACAAGCAGTGTCTTTAGATACACTCCAAATTCATATTAATAGTCGTAATAAAACAAAATGCTGAGATTGATAATATAACAATACAAATTGATAAATAAATATGATAAATACTACAATTTGATAAATAAATATGCCGCCATGAGGAACCATTATCACTGTCGCAAATCTAGGGTACAGAAAAGCAGATTCAACAATTATGATTAGTGGCACTGTGTAGAATCCCTCTTTTCCAACTGGGGTTGTATCTCATTGCTATAGCAACCTGTCATCACAAAAAAATCCCAGGTGCAGCCTGTATGGATCTTCTCTGGATTATGCAGTCACGACTTGTATTGAAAAAAAAAGGCATGAAATCTTAAAGTTTGACACGCAACATGATCCATCAGAGAGGTTGTTAACACCTTTCCCAATGCTATGAGATTTCAGCGGATATTATGAAATCAGTCAGATACAGAAGAGTTTGTTAACACTTTTGCTATAACAGTGTGAGATTGCAGCCAAGTAGGCCAATGTTCAGAACTGTAATGGTTTTCAAGAGATTTGTTGCTTTATTAAGATGAGCAATACTTTTATGTCTACTTAAGATAACAAAAAAATTCCTCAGTGAGCCAGAAGGTTTCAACTTTCAAATATAGTCGGTACCCATTTGGTTAGCAATAATACTTCAAATAGAAAGAATAAATGGGTATTTTGGATGTTTTTCTTATTTTGTTGTTACCATGACAGCAGCTACTACTGCTAGTACTACCAAGAAATATTGTCGCACCTGTATCTTTTCTAATTCTACTCATTCTACATCTCACTGTGCTGACACTTGGGAGAAAGACACTCTGAATTTGATTATGATTCCAAATCTTAACAGTCGTTGATTATGTGATACCTTTAGGACTCTTTATTCTTGAGTCAAGATCTCTAATATTGCCTCTGGTGCTCTCCCATAATGTGTACTGACTGTACTACTTCAAAACCGTATGACTGACAAGACATGAATAACTGTATAACATACATAACATAGAGCTACCCATCATGATGTTGTAGTGAGGAAGCATAGTTTGCTATTTACCCCCTAGTGGCAGTGTGGAGTGTTTGTATTGTCCAGACACGAGGTCTGGACGATTTCTCATCATGGGCATCAAACCTTGTCTTCCTCTAACTGTTTCTTTCCAGACATTATTCACAGAGTGGTTTGAAGTGATGGGGAGAATTAACTTGGAGGACATGTGGCTGCTTCCATTTCTAATTTCATGATTTTACATTTACCTATTGTGATTTAAGAGGGATTTGATTCTACTTCTATTATGGATAAGTACTATGTGTGATGTCTGTTACCAATAGTTTAACATCTTCATCTGATGTGCATATTGGTTTAATTCAGATAGGAAATGATTTGATTTTTTTACTTCTAAAAAGTGCCAGTTGTAATTTTCAATTTTATTCATATAGAATATGTATTTCAATGATATATACATGTAAATGTTGATATTTGTGTAGACCTAAATGCAGTAAAGAGCTGTACAGATCAAGAGTGCATGAGGGTAACGGGAAGTAGGAGGGTAAAAAACAGAGATATGTTAGAAATATATATGAATGCTATTTTTATTATTATTTTGTCCCAAGCACTTTCATTTTCAGAGACATTGATAAAATGAGAATTTGAAAAGGAGAGAGACAGAGAGAGAGAGGGAAAATCTTTTCAGTAAAATCACAATCGCGCATAAGGCAGTGAATGAAAAAAAGCAAGTTTCTGGAAATTGCTTTTTTTCCCCTCCTCAGACAGACTGTTAAAGTTACAAGTGCGTGCTTGTAGAAAGGTGGTAGAATCTAAAAATTGCGCTTGGTCTCGCCCCCTCGGGGCACTACATTAATTTTTAGGAATCGATAGCATGAGGTAAAGAGGGAAGATGGAGCCGGGAGGTTGGGGCTAACATGTGGCAGATTGCTTGGTAATTGGGGGGTAACTTGGTTAAAATTTGGCAGCTGATGATCCCTTGAGGGATTAACACACCATTTCATCACTGAAAGGAGAAGAGGCTCTCAGGATGATGGAGGGATGGAGAGAGAAAAGGTAGGGGGGGGGGGGGGAGATGGAGAGAGTGATGGACAGAGTTTTAGATGTGGAGGAAGATGGTGATTTTGAGAGAGGTTTGGGGGAAATCAAGAGATAGAAGGATAAAGGGATGCATTGAGACAAAGATGAGGGCAGAATCATTGAGAGAATAGATAGAGATGATGAACATAAAAGGAATCATTAGATGCATGTGCTGTGTGTGAAGGTGTGTGTGTGTGGGTGTGTGTGTGTGTGAGTGAGAGAGAGAGAGAGAGAAAGAGAGAGGGCAGATATGGATTGGAAGGCATTGCCAAGAGTTGACATGGATGTCTCAAAGAGAAATGGAGATAAAAAAGACAGATAAATAGAGGAAGGGATACAAAAGATAAGGGATAACTAGAGGTTGAGAGATTAAAATATATGAAGAGATGAAAAAAGAGAGTGAATGAATGATGGTAAAAAGAATAAGATATGAAAGTGTTTAAATTAGAGAAAAATAAAGTTAGGTGGAGAAAGATGCACCAAAAGAGAGCTCCAGTTTTAGTGATGGATATTTGGAGTGATAATATGAGTATGAATACATTGAAAATAAGATCTAAGAATGGAAGATAGAACGGGAAAAGAATTTCACGAATTAATGTTTCCTCCTTGCTTATTTGTGCATAGTTATTTTGATCTTGAGTAATGTAAAAGGGGTTGATATCAAAGAAAGGAGTGAATAAGAGGGAAACGGAGAAAGAGATGTTGAGGACAGGAGATGTGAACATGGAGAGATGAAAACTTTGATATAAACAAAGAATGAAACAGTGGAAATAAGAAATGTCTTCCTGCAATTAGAGTAAAACATCATCAATCAATAAGTTTAATTTCCTCCTTTTACCAATTGCCTGAAGGATTTTATTTGGTTTTGGAGAAAGCATTTTCTTCCCCGTCTTCATGGAGCGATGCAATGGAAAAAAAGCCATTGGATGAAATTAATTCAGCCTGACATTTTCAATAACAATGCTTTGTTGTGTGTTCTATTTGTATTGCCCTGGATATGAAATGACACGGTTCCATGCCGAAAACTTGCTCATTTTGGTTTTCACAGGGATTAACTGATACAGAGGAAAGACAGAAATTTTTAGTCCTTATTCAAATTAAGACCTGAAAAAGTTATTGGAATATTTACAGTTTTAAGCAATACATTATAGAAATTTGGATTTTCATATTATATTTAGAATGAACTTGAAGCATCTGGTGTTCAAGAAACTCTTTCTTTTAATATGGTGTATTGATTTACATCTTGGTGGTTTTAATTTGAGTGAACTTTTTTTTTATGAATGACAAAATATTATTCTCCCCCACTCAAATTAGGAAAGATGGGTCAGAAATAAGTGAATTCACTTCATTTAGGTTAAGTTGTTATTGGAATAGTAAGAAAAATACAAGCTTTGATTAGTACAAATACAGATGAAGGAAATGCAAAATAGACTATATTATTACATCTGTCATTCATAATTTGTTCATATGTGGTCGAGATGATGACTTAAGAGCACGAGGGACATGAATACTCTCATAAGAGCATGGACGTAGTCAGAAGACATGACATTTAGAATTCTATTATACCAAGAACCTAGGGCACAACATTCATGCCGAGAACTCTAGCTGGTCCCAATTAACATCGGATGAGGTGATAAGGACGCTAATCGCAAAGAAAAATAAAGTTTGGAGCAGCGCCGAGATGTAGTCATCGTCGGGGAATCGCGAGGTGATATTCAATACATTTAGGTGTGTGCTGTACACACATGTCATGTGTGTTTTGACAAGTCGTGAGTTAATGGAGCCACGGTGCTAGCTACATTGTATTCGGACTAAGTAGAGTGTAAAAAGCTTGCCGGTAATATATCAGATTTCTTGAGTTGTGAGAGTACATCTGCCTAGGGTTGAGATCTACCTTGAAGAGTTTTGGAGTCAGATGACGGAGGAGGAGGAGGATGGAAAAATTCCTTCACATACAAAGAGTAGATTGGCATTTTTTCTCAAAAGAAAAGTTATTATCCTCAACTCTATTTTTCCTAAGTTTATTTTTGTATGCTGTGTTTAGAGAAGAATTGGGCAGTATTTGAGATGGTTGAGTTTTGAACCATTGCATTGTAAGGTTTGATAAACTTTGTCAAATAAGCATAGTAGCTGTAGTTACTATTTTATTTTTCAGTTTACTTCAGCAGTTTTTTGAGAGGATATATTACTTTACTATTATTAAACCTTGAGTTCATGTTTTGAATATTGGAAAAATATGTCTCAAAATCCAGAAAAAGTGATTGGCATCCTGTTTTCACATTCTTGCTATCCTTTGGTCCTGTGTACCTTTGTTATTGCTTTTTTTAAAAAGAATTTATTTATATCATGTTATTTCATATTGTCTTGGAAAAATGCTTTCCCTTTAAATGTGAGCAACAATAAGCTGCAAAAAATGAATTGCATTCTTTCCATCCACCGCTTTGGTCCTATACCTCTCCACGTCTGACACATCTAACTTTCGATCCCATTACCAGAGCTGCATTTCACATGTCAATTTCAATATGAGACAACAAGGGAAACAATCATTAGGTCTGATGTGGTTTTTTTGACCATCCTGACATGGTTGACATGTTGAGCCCTAATAGGCAGAGAAAAGCTGTGAAATTCTCTACCTGGCACCCAGTGTGTGAAAATAAATAATTGCCCGAAGCAGAGAGGGAGCTCGATGTAAATTCCAATGGAATATGAATTATAGAAAGAACTTAACTCCCTATGCTGGACTAGTTCCCTAGTTTTGTTTCGAATTTCATATTAAATTCAAGGACTCTAATCTCAATGAAATTGAAAATATGCAAGCAAGAATGTGTCACTTGTTTCTTGAGCTACAAGTTCAACTACAAGTTCAAAAGGATCAACAAAAGTTTACCATAGCCCCTACTCCTTTTTTCTGTCAGTGATCTAGAAAAGCCTGTAACTGATCTAGTTTTTCCGCTTCATATTTGTACCGGCTTTTGCTTTTGAAAAGTTGTTCTAAACATGATAAAACTTGTAATTGGTTTTTAGAGATATTGTTTGTTGCATTATTCAGATAATACTTCAGTGTGCCTTATTGTTTTGTCCTTGTGTTAAATTTAGATGTAAAAGAGTGTGCAATATTTTAAAGACATTTGTACTGAAATACTATCAGCTTTACCTAAAAATGAAAAGAACAGTCTTGTTGGATAACTTCCAGACTATTTTTGCTCCTTGGGTGAAGCATATGCTATGTTTGTTTCACTGCCAAGTTGTTATCTGTTACTAGACTACTCTCTCTGTTATTCCCTATGTTTTAAATATGAATGAGAATACTGAACAAAGAGGATTGAACCTGCTCTCTTACTCTTTTTGACACAGGTGAGACCATTGACATCGATAGCGACGTCCCTGTGACGGGCAGCCTCATCACAGATGATGAGGACTTTGACCAGGGAAGTGGCTCTGGTGATGGAGAGGATGATGATGAAGGCACTGGACCACCAGACCAAACGGCTGATCTGACGTGTGATGACTGGCCGTGCGAGAATGGGGGCACTTGCTCTATCTTTGGGGAAACACCCATGTGTACCTGTACACTTGGATGGGAAGGGGCTATGTGTGAGGATGGTAAGTGGTTTTATTTACATGTTCTTTGAATATGATTATGTTTTGCACATCCTGTTTTCAATAAAACCATTGAATTGAATTATATTGAATTAAATCCTGTTCTTTGATGACTGGCAGCATTGTGAGAATGGGGGCACCAGCTGTGGGGAAGACACCCCTGTAAACCTGTACTTTTTGATGGAAGGGGACTATGTGTGAGAATGATGAGTTCCCATTTCACTCTTTTCTATAAAAGTGAGGGTTATCAATATGTTAATTATTTGAAAAAAGAAGGTTATATGTTGTTGTTGTTGTTGTTGTAGTGTTTTGGTGCGTCAATAATCTTGTGTCCCGTGCACCAGTTGCTACAGAGATTCTTCTGAACCTTTACGGTAACCTTTTCCTCCTTATATGAGTGAAACTTTGTTTAAACTTCAATAAAGCTCAGCTATGATTTGTGTGAAGGAAAATATGAGCAAAGAAGCCAGACATGAAAGAAGTTTTTTTACTCCCAGGATCCCCCTTTAGGAGTCCAAATACTTACAATTGACGGAAATTTTGAATTTGTTATTCTTCCCCAGAATCGGTCAATATTATTTTTGTGCCAGCAAGCCCCATAACTATTAGGAAGCAAACTGCATGGTTGTTTAACAATGCAAATAAATCTTGAACTAAGAGTTTGGAAACCCTCTGGGTAACCAGTCTAAAATAGTGAAAGGGAAAGTGAAAAAAAAAATGTACAAAGCACCTTCTCTCAATCATGTTATTTGATTGATTGCTAAATGTTCCATTGTGCAAGAAAAATCCTTTAAGAGTTCTATCGGAAATTGAAAATGTTTTGCTTTTCATCACAAATGAATGCATATGTTTGTAAAAACATTATGTTCTGACTGGGAAGATTTTATTTCATTACAGGTATAGATTTCACTTGGTTTGCCCATAAGGTAGCTGCATGCTATCAATGGCTGGTTTCTTGGAAAATGATGGAGAGGTAGCAAAAGGAGTTTGGTTCAAGTTCAAGTTCAAGTTCAAGTTTATTTTTCCATTTCCATTATCAACATTACAAGCAAATACAAATCAAACATACATTATAAATATAGACAGAAACAAATGAAATGTGATAACAATGATTACAAATCAATTACAAGTTACAAAATATTTGTAAAATAGTTTTAACAGAATCTGATATGGAAATGAGGGGATCCACTAAAAAGCATTGCTTGTAGAGCGTGGATCCCCTAAGAAAGTATATCAAACATTTGAGAAATGGGGCTCATTCGCAGGAGTAAATACAATAAGTTAAAATAGAATATTGGAAATAATAACAAGATGGTGAGTGATAGCGAGAAATGATAAAAAGATGACAGAGATACAGGACGATACTAAAAACTAAAAAGAAAACAGACATGAAAGAATAGAGGGAAGAGAGAAGGAATAAAGTACTGAAAGGGGAGCGAGAGGGAGAGAGAAAGGGCAAAGATAAGTAGGGAGGGGGAGGGAGAGAGATGGATGCACACACACACACACAGACAGACAGACAGACAGACACAGATAATATGGAGTATATGGTTATAATACAAAAGCATTTACGAGAGAAAGAGAGAGAAAATGATAGAGAGAGAGAGAGAGAGAGAGAGAGAGGTAGAGGTAAGAATAAAGATTTAAAGGTAGAGAGGGAAAGAGAATATGTAAAAAGAGAAAGAAAGAGAGAGAAAAGAATAGATATTGCATCAGAGGAGGTTAAGAAGAAAGAGGAAGAGAGAGAGATGAGGTGGGTGGAGAAATAGATACCATTTTGTTTTGCAGAAAAAATGAGTATCTAGGCTGACAAAGAAATGGAAATATGAATATTAAATGTGAATTGATATCATCAGAGGAAAAAGCTAGAACAGAAAAAGGAAAAAGGAAAGAGAGAAAAGAGAAAGACAAAAGAGAGAGAGATTGAATTGAGATTTACAGAGAAAGGGAATGAGAAGAGGGAAATGTTTAAATAAAAACACCCCAACAATGCCATATTACTCATACATAATAATCAAATTAAAGACCATAAAGTCATTGAAAACATCTGAAGGTTGTTTAATATGAAAACTCTGCCGGCTATAGAACATAGATGAGTAATGCTTGCATATCTCTTTCCCCGCCAGAAATAGACGACCACCAAATATATAAGCGTAATTTATCAACCATACATCCTTTTTCAATATCTCATGTCAGCAGTCAGTTTTCACCTGGCATTCCAAATGCAACAATCAGAATACGAGTATGATATCTGTTCTGGCATAGCTGCGTGGTTGCAATAAACAGGGCCATTGTAGCCAGCTTGTTGGAAACCCAATATTTGTGATAACGATGCGATGAGAGCAATATGATTTGCCCAGTGCTATAGATAGAGTGTTCATGACACAGATATAAGAGATGCGCCATGGGAAATGAGGGGGGAGGAAGGATTGGCCTGGTATCAAAGCTTTATGCAGTCAATTTGAACTTAATGCTCCCTGATCTGTGTGCTAGTTGTATGGTGGTCTGGTTGTTAATGTCACCTGTGAGCAGTTACAACTGAAGAAGATACACTATGTCGTCCAGACTTAATAGGTTGGCAAAGAGATGAAAATTACCAGTTATTAATAGAAAAGTATAGAGAGATTTTCTTTCTTTTCTTGGACATTTAATAGCACAGATTCTGTCCATTTCAGCCAAGAAGATGAGGCAGTTGTTTTGTAAAAGATCAGAAATATGTGCTGCAGTCATTTGATTCCTTGTGTATATTATAACCAGTAAAAGAGACACAAACAAAAACAAAAACAAATACTCTTCGGACAACTGTTCAAATGGTTTGTGTAATTTTAACTTCCATATCAAATCAAGTCTACATGAATGTAAATCCTCAAGCAGTTGTACAACAGGAGTTGAGAATTCCTGATATTCTTTTGTTGTCTTTTCTTGAAGTAGTGAAAGTTGAAGAAGTAGCTCAAACAATTCTTTTTAATTTGTAGCTGTATGTAACATGTACTGATCTCTGTAAAGATTTATTGAGGTAAAAACTATTAAAAACAAGAACAAACAGTCTGGAGACTGACACCTATGTGTACATGTGACATGGCATATGTTATGAACAGTAGATAAAGATAAAATTACAGTAAATGAATAATAACACTACTCAGTGCATGGCAGATAAACTTATCAAATTATATAAACATAAATGAACAATGATAGAGGACTCTCGATAAGTAAATCACAGCTCCATTGATTAAAACTCAAAAAGATACGGCAGTTATGGCCTTTTGCTGCCATCATGCCAAGGTAGCGTCAGTCTCCCACTTGAGGTGGATGAAGTGATGTCTGTCTAATATCCCTAAGAACTATTTGTTGACTTTCTGCACACGCACTCAAGTCCCTTACGAGGCGCTACGGGGAGTGCATATGATTGATTATTGCTTGAGATGGAAAGAAAAGTTTGTACTTGGTGATATTAGTCCAGTGGGGAGGGAGCTGAGAGATAGGATTTTAATGTCAATCATTTAATACAAATCACTGATTGGATACTAGTCTCTCCTCTCAACAGATGCAACCAGAAAGAACACAGGTGGAAGGAAGTTTATAGCCTAGAAACTTAATACTAAAAAACCAGGGGAGCGTTTCATGAAGAGTTTTGTCGGTGAAAATCACCGACAAATGTTATAAGCTACTGAAAATCCTCGCATCTGATTGGCCGAGAGCAAATTAGTCAGTGAAAATCACTGACAAAACTCTTCATGAAATGCTCCCCTGGACCTGAGAGTATATAGTATATAAAACTTGTTTACAAAATATATGATTACCGGAATTCAACGTGATGTTTATATGCATATTTTGAGCCAGTAAAAGCCAAAAGGGCAAATTTTTTGTTATTTAATTTTGAAGAATTGTTTTTTAGTTAGATTTATATTGGTAAATTGGTTTTTCCTGAACACCAAACAGGAAGAACACTTATATTTTTAAACAAAATTTGACTACTGTTTATTTAATTGTCTTATACATTAGTTATTAAATGTTAATCATATGTACAACATATCCTTCATATGCAATTTTAAAGTGAATTAGGCATTAGTTAACATTGTTATAATTTAAAATATTCTAATTTTGTTACTTGAAAATGAGATAAAAATAAGGGTTATACTATAAAAATACCAGTCTGAAAGTTTCAAAGTATAATATCCACAAGAAGTATTTTTAATTATTAGAAATGTGAACCAATGTTTGAAAAATATTTAAGGGTCGGTTGCACAGACTAGGCGTAAAGAGTACGCATGCGTGCATGGCTCACCAGACAGTACTGTGTGTATTGGCGTATCACTCGGAGGGAGGCACTTAACGTTTTTTTTTAACTCTAGCAAAATGCTCCTCTTATTTATTGTCTCTGAGACGAAAAATAATGAAATTGCGGTTTGCGTCTTACTAACAGTTTTTCATTCCAAATTATGGTTGGTTTCAGGGTTTTTGAGTACTAATACAAGTACTCATACACATGTTTCATCTCAGTTTGAGAATTTTTTTAATCAGCTGCTCACAAAGTTAGCCAATGCCATTAAAGCTCCTCTTTAGAAATGAAAGAAAGTTTTAAAATGGAATGTGAGTACATGTATCACAAAGTCCTTATGATAGAACAGGAGATTCAAATATTAGTAATCTGAATTATTAGCAAATCAAGCTAATACACTTTCCGGAAGAGATCGTTTCTCCCTTTAAGTGTCATGGGTCCATTCTGTAATAGATATCTGACAGAAAGTCTCTTGAATTACAGTGGTGCTAAATGGAAAGGACCTACTTTTATGATTACTTGGGTACACATATATATCAACTTGGAGAGGTTTGGATAGCATGTGCGAGTGTCAGACCAGCCATAAATTATCCTGCGACTGTAAATGATTAATCAGGGCGCCTATGGCGGGGACCCTTTAATTATGGTATCCATGTTGATTGCACTCAGAGGATCTCTGTCAGGTAAACTGATTTCTGTTATTCTTTGTTTGTATTCCATGGAATTCATTCACTTGATGATGCAAGTAATATGACTGTATGTATGAATTCTATCATGTTTAGGTGTATGGGAAACTAACCCTTAATTAAAGGAGAAGGCAACCTTGACATCATTGTGCTTCCAGTGAATAAAGAAGAAGAAGAAGAATAAACAGTGAAAGTTTGAGCAAAATCGGACAATCCGTTCAAGAGTTATGAACTTTGAAAGTTTAAGTAAATCTTTATTATGGGATCCTTGAATTGGCAACTTTGCCAGGATCTGTGATGTCATCGTGGACAACTGTCCATTCATTTTGTACACAGAATTCAACATTTTCTCTATTTTCAAGAAAAATAAAAATTCTTTTGATTTATTGTTTGAGTATGACATGGCTATGTCAATTCTGCAAGCATTTTGGGAAGAATGATGTTGATTCCTGACTTGAAATTTCATATAAATCAATTTTTTGGAAAAATTATGTACAAAATGAATTGAGAGTTGTCCACGATGACATCACAGATGCTGGCAAAGTTGCCAACTCAAGGATCCCCATAACAGGGATTTAGTGAAACTTTCAAAATTCATAACTCTTGAACAGATTGTCTGATTTTGCTCAAACTTTCACTGTTGACTCTTCTTGATCATCTTTATTCACTAAGAGCACACTGATGCCTGGGTTGCATTCTCCTGTGACAGAAAGTTTGTCTTCGTGGAAACATAATAATTGGAGAGCTAACAAGAATTGCTATGAATACGCTGTGCTGTTGAACTCAGTCTATAGGCCAGAAGAATTATTAAAGTCTCATGTGTATATGAAATTCTGTAAGTCCTATTACACCCTATTCATTTATTTATTTTATTTGCAGTTTTATTTACACGTATGATATACACTGAGTGAATAATCAAATGAAAAATTACAGAAAATTAATGCATTGTAAATAAACAATGGCGCAAAAATTAATCTATTTACATATATACAGAATAATTCAATGGAATAAGGAGAAGTTGAAAACACTTTTTTACAATTGAAACAGTGAAACATTAGAAAATCAAAAAACAAATGAAAATTTAAAAAACAGAAATAATTGAATGTATAATCTTGAGCATATATGATTGTTTAAACCAAACATTAAAGAGAGTCATTTATAAATATTTACTAAAATAGCATTACATTTAGGACTGACTGTATCAAAACGATTCGTTCATGATATACCTTGTGAGTCAAAAAAAAGTTTACACTTAGAAAACTGTCATTTAAAAAAAAGCTAAGTTATGAACGCTAAACTTTTAGACATATCTTGAAAGAGTATCCTCTTTCGTGTTATTTTTGTACCATTTTTGTGTGGTATGTGTTTACACTTGGATGAACAGGAGGCATTGTTTGCATGAGTGTAAAAATGGACTTGCACCAAAATGAGGATTAGGTGAAAGGACTGAGAATGAAGGAAGAATGGAAGCAGACAAGGAATACGATGACAAAGAAACTTCGGAGCTTCCCATCTCCTTGCACTCTCCCCCATGCAGGGACCGGGAGCATTGGCATTTTAGCACACGGTGCCCTCGGCCTACAATGCTTTGACCCATGGTACGCCACTGTCATTGCCTTAGTGTGAGTGGGTGGGTGTGAGGGTGTGTGTGTGTTTGTGTTTAACTGTATGTATTTTTTAAAAAAAGTGTCTCAATACGTATGTCATGTTTAATTTTTTGAATGTTTTGAGCATTATTTGTATCTGCAGAGACTGAATGAAATACCCCTATTTAAAATGTTTCAATGGTTCAGATGTCACATAAGGAGTACATATTGGCGCAATTTGATTTTTACATTCTCACAAACAATGTCCTGTGTTCATCCAAGCATAAAAACATACCACACATAAATGCTACCAAATAATGATGGAGAATATACTCTTTCAAAATGTCTGTAATAACTTTGCTTCATAACTAAGTTTTTTTAAAATGACAATTTTCTAAGTGTCAATTTTTTTTTGATTCACATGGTATATGTATAGAACAATTTTCTTTTTATTTTACTGTTCTCTTTATTTTCAAAACTCTTAAACTGAAAGTGCAAAAGAAGAATATGCACAGGTAAATTTCAAAAATAACGCGATGAAAACAGTTTAACTATGACAGACTGAGACTACCATTCCAATCTAAGTGATAACCAAGTTGAGTGTGGAAGTTTACAGTGATGCAAGTGAGGCATGCCAAAGGGGTATCATGCTAGCAGGTTAGCAAAACAAACTCGGGCTGTGACACCGCCTTAATCATACAAGCTTTCATCACGCAGGGTCAGCCCCATACTCAAACCTGACATGGCGATGAAATATGATCGGTTTACTTTCAACAGTCCCCACATGGGCTTAGCCATTATTTGGAAAGCTCTAATGATTATTTTGGAAAGTGTTTCATGGATTGGTAAAAGTAAAATAGTAAATACAAATTGCTTTTTTTCTACCTAATTTCTTTGTGGATGCAAAATCACTGTTTAAGCTTTTTAGATTGATTTGAAATATATTTCAAAGATCTCTAAATTGTTCTTGTATTACTGTAGGTGATCAGTTGCCTCTCCGCCAATAATGAACGTACTTCAATGTATAGAGTTAGTGTTATCATGAAAGTGCGCTCTATGTATCTGCTAGTGTACATTAGCTTAATTTTAGTAAGCATGTTGTCATCATGGAGAATCATGTTTGTTTTGGATACATTTATGAGTGACAGATCGTTGCTTTGATATTGAAGTTAATCTTCCAATGAAGTTGCAGAGTATTGCATTTTAGCTGCCAAAAGGTTTCCATATGTATCCATTACATGTTCTGCATGCCTGCTATCAATATCTTCCTGTAAATGCAAACCATCTCTTTGTCATCTTTAAAAGTGTTGCATAGTGCAGTGTAGAAAGTACAAGCAATGGAATACTAAAGGAGAGAGTGTGAAATAACCAGAGTTTGCCTCTGAGATAACAAGATTCCAATACTCTAATACGTATGCATTCCAATTCATAATTATAGTCAATATGACAAGTTAATTTGGCTAAATAAAATGTCACGCTCGCCAGAAATAAATAACCTACATTCGTGACACCCGAAGGGGGAAGGCTTCTTGTAAGAGGCCTATAAAAACAAGCACATGGACGATACGTGTTCATCAGGGGGGAAAGAGAGGTTTCTCAGGAGAGCGGAAGATAAGGGTTGCATCACAGCCTGAAGGGATGCCATTGTTTCTCCAGATTGTGACGTTTTATAGAGATGATGTGGTAGACGCCATTTCATGCTTTCCTTCTGTTATAGCCCAGAGAGAGGGAGAAAGGAGAAGAAGAGGTTGGAGAGAGAGACTTAGGGAAGGAGAAATTGGAGTGTGGGAGAGGGGAGAAGGAGGGGAGATGGGTAAGGAAGAGAGAGAGAGGGAAGAGAGAGGGAGGGGCTGGAGATGCAATTTCGTGATTTCCTTCTGTTACAGCCCATGCAGAGAGAGGGAGAAAGGAGAAAAAGTGGGAGAGAGAGACTTAGGGAAGGAGAAAATGGAGAGGGGGAGAGTGAGGGAGAGGGTAGAAGGAGAGGAGATGGGGAAGGAAGAGAGAGGGAGAGGAGGGAGGGGAGAGAGGGGGAGGGGGGTTGAGATGCCATTTCATGCTTTCCTTTCATTATAGCTCAGAGAGTGAAAGAGAGAGAAGTGAGGGAGATGAGGCTGAGGGAGGAATGAGAAAGAAAGGGAGGAGTGGAGAGAGATAAAAGTATTTTCTTGTATTCACCAGTTATAATTTTTCATCCAAAAGTGTGCATCTTATTTATATCAACTGTATTATCATAATTAATATAAGTAAGTTCCCAAAGTAAAGTTGAGGATGTCCTCTTATTTACGTTATCAATTTTGAGTGGTCACCGTATGTGCATCATTCTAAGGCCAGCAATAAATAGTTGTCCCAGAGTACTTCACTGCATTAAAAAATCTTTTTCAAAGAGTAGCACGCACCCCATCAATTTACAATTAACATGCAGTCATTCAAATCTTTATATCCACAATATCAAACAAAGTTACGAACAAATTTTTCTCATATAAGTTTATTGCTTGTTTCAGGAATTCTCGTTAACACACAACCCTCCAAATCTGCAGTATTATACAAGCTGTGAAGAAAGAATTATATGTGGCAGGTATAGGAAACAGTGATTAATTCTAGTGCCTTTTTTCTACAAACTGTAAATAGAGTAAGTCCATAATGCATTCTCACTCTCCCTGCACGTGCAGATATGCATGTAAGAGCTGTGAAATTAAATTTTGTAATGATTCCATAAGGCCGGAGGATGATAGCCTGTAAGTGTTGATGAGTCACAACCTCTTGATTTCAATTTGTATAATTGTGTTTCCATTACTGTGTAAGCTACACCATCTCTCCTTCCTTAAGGTTTCTTGGAAGGCACAGGTTTACATTTTAAAGACTGCATTGAGAAACCTTCCTTGGTTGACTATTACATGAAAGTGATAATAATGGTAAAGTATTAAGAAACAATGTGTTCAAAAGGCAGTTGTATTACTTGGGCTTTTTTACTAATCAAAGTGTAAGTGTTTAGAACATTATCACACCATAGATCTATGTGCAGTTTATGGAGAAAATTTTAAAATTATATTTGTCTTGTACATTTTTGTACTTTTTAGTGATAAAATTTCAAGTGTTTAGAAAATTTATTATGCCAAAGATCTTTGAGCAGTTTTGAGGAGAAATTTTGATTTTTTAGTACATAACACACATTTTCTGTAGACTCCAGCCCAAGATATATTGGGCTCCATCAGGAGCAGGTGAGAGTTTATTGCAAGAAATATGCATTTACCTCTAGTCAAAAATGGAAAGGGTGCATGGGTTGCAGTAGGTTGTATAATTTAATCCAGGAGAAATAGTTTATTTTTATCTGACATGTATTTCCACCAGGTCTCATCTCCAGACTTTCCTGAATACTACACATGGGTTTAATATTCAAGGGATTGATATCATTTATTAAAACAGTAAAATTGTACTACATCTAACTGGAAAAAAAAAGAATGTATCACAAGGGAAGGAATCATCGGAATTTAAGAATTCTGATGACATGTTGCTTTCACTACTCCTTTCTCTACTCTCAGGTATTAGAGCACATGCATGTCCTATCTATTAACCATGAAAGTTTTGAGGTATTGGTTTCAGTGGTGAGGTGGAAAGAGAGTTGATCATCAAGTTAATTGCAAGTTTGAATCATGCATAGTTGAGTGAGGTGATCAGGGAAAATTAGCATATAGATTGGAAAGGAGACTATTACGAGACATCATAGGGAAGTATTATTATTGGCTGGGGTGTATGGAAGAAGATTAGGAAAATAAGGGAATGTAGGGGAAAGGGTTGTAGAAAGAGAGATAGAAAAAGAGAGATACAACTAATGAAGAAGTTATCATGCATGCAAAATAAGGCTTTGCATTCCTACTTGGTAGTTTGGAATATTCTCCTGAAATTTTATAAGGCAAAACTTTGTGTAACCGATTCATGTCCAATGAGTAACATATCAGTATTTAAGTGTGATAGTAAATCATTCCCCATTTTTTGTAATAGTTACATTTTGTAGAAGAGAAACAAGAGAAGAAGAATGAGGAAGGAGTACAAAATTGGATAGATTTAGATTTTGTTATCAGATTTTTTAAAACCACACATAAGCTTATCATATTGTTGAAGAAATATTGCATGTAAAGAGGACCATTACCTTTTGAATTATCTGAAGTGTAGCTTGTAGTTGAAAGAAGAACTGGTTTTGAATATGACCTATTTTCCTCTGTTTGTGAAGGAGAAGAGTCTTTTCACCTCCATCGGTTTCAAATGATTGAACTCAAATTAAAAAGGCATGCAGACTATGACGGGCCACCAACACATTCAATCTCCTGCACCATTACACAAATTTGATCACCGTTTTCCCCAGTCTCTCACCATTCGTGTCACGTAGCATTATCCGTTACCATGGCAACCTGGGATGGAGAATCAATGGGAGGAAACGGCAGGAAATCGAAAATGAAGGAGGGAATGGAATGTCATTCTTTTTTAGGGTGATGTTCAAGATGTTCTTGAGTTCGATAGTTCTCCAGTCCGATGTTGCGGCTGGCTTTTATGAAACTGGATGCAACAAAACCTCGGAGTGGGATATTTTATCCCGGCTAAGAATTCTCTGTTTCATTATTTTTTTGTAACAAGCACCTTGCATGTTCGAACTTCTTCTTGAAGGCTCTTGTTTCAAGAGATTTTGTAAGATCTGTTGCTTACTTCAGTTGCAAAAGGAGAAAAGGCCCCCAAAGGATGTAATCTACACTTTGGGTCATGCATTTTGCATCAAGTTATGGATATCAAAGGATATGTACTTATGTAATTTATTCCAGGCTGATTGCTGCTTAAGAAATGGAACTTGTAGAGCTGATTTTGAATTTATATTAAAACAGTTTGCCCACTCTTCAAGCTTTCATTAAAGCAGTGTAGAATTTTGCACTCTTTCTCTATCCCTATTTCAACATGATAATTGTTACCACTTTTTACATGATTGGCAAGAAAAATGAATTCAGATTTAGATCCCATTTCTTAAAGATAAATTAATCACAAATTTATATCAAAATTTCTTATTAATCTAAGGACTGTTCAGTTCTGTCATACAGGGGACACCTGTTTTCAGTAGCTAATGGGTTAAGATACAGTCAAGTAATTCATCTTATCTAATCAGTTTGACATGGATAAAAAGCAGCCCTGATCATGAACATGAGTATCCATGATCCTTCCTTCACCATGTTATGTTTCAGTTTCAGTTTTTCTTTTTATTTTCATTTCCAACAGAACAGTTCACAACACTTTTGAAAAGAAATCAGTATACCATGATGTAATTAATTTTGCATTATTGAATAAAAAAAATGTATAGTGTACATGAATATGTAGTGAAATACTAGTATGTTTGATTTATTTTTAAAGAAAAAACCTATGGACATGGAAGGATGAACTAAAAAGCATGGGTTGTGAAATGTGGATGACTCGAACAATTACAATCATAACCTGTTTAAAGGATATGAATAAAAACGTGGGTTGAGTGGCACGGTAGTGGTTGACAGGTTACTCCAGTATCTGAAAATGATACAGTGGTTTCTTACAGTGAAGCTCCAGCAAGTGTTTGTCTGTATGCATAGTCACTTCATATCTTCATTAGATCATTGTCCACTGAAAGTCAGAATGGCATAAGTCCATGCAATAAGAGTGCATAATTTAATGTCTTTCTTGCACTCAATAGACAATGTGAGAAATGGCTTCACTATACCATATTATCCCCTGAAACAAAAATCTAGAGGTCAGCTTTTTTTTTCATATACTCTGTTCCTATCTGATACCCTTTGGGTTGCATATGTCATTTTGATGGTGATACTACAGATATCATATATACTTGCTTCTCTGAACCCAAACTTTGAGGAGGAAACTGGGGTTAATACCATAAAATCCTTTTTGGAAACTATAATCCAGAGGTCAGCTCAGGAACTGATGAGTTGTTTTTCCAATCATGAAAGCAAAGGAATTGACCTTTGTTAATTAGAAAGCCAGGGATAGACTTTGTCTTAAAATCAACCCTGACCCAATTGATATTTCTTATGCTCTTGTTTCCTGTATACATATATATACTATTAAGTATAATAAAATATCTTATATAGAGAGACTATATGATGGTAAGTGACAAACTTGATGCATATACCATTTGTCTCTTTGTAGTTTCACTATAGTTATTGATTTTTCATCTGTTTCTACTTTATTGAAAAGCTTGCAATATTTGAATGGAGGTCTCTTGTTTTTCATATTAAACAGGAGAAAGAAACAGGAGCTGTGGAACTATAGTAAGATTTCACAGAAGAGCTTTTGTTTTGAGTGCTTTGTATAATTGGAAACAAAGTTTAGCCTCAGGTTTCTCAGTTATAAAACTTCCAATAACCTTCTCCAAAAATGTCAATTCTAAGTACCATTTGATACCATTTAATGATAAAGTTGAGCATTGGGTATTTCTTGAATGAGTCAGCAAATCATTTTCAATTCAAGATATTGACATGCATTAACACTTATGGAGATGATTTCTCCTATATTATGATACATTTCATTTTTTATGTTGTACCTATACAATTTGCACACTCTATCCAGGCAACTTCAGTGAGATGAAGCGGCTGTATGCCTTTGAAAGTGAGCAAGTGAGAGAAATCATCTCATGTTTTATTCATCCGCTAGGCTGTAAATTGATTCAAGATTTGCTTGCATAGAGACATAAAGCTCCAAATTGATGAAGGAGATTTATTGTACATCATGGTCTAAACCATTGTTTAAGCCATTTTTGTGGATTAAAATAAGTATGAATAAGTGTATATAAGTGCACTGTTGTCTGCCTATTGGATGTTTATGGAGGTTTGAACATTAGTTTGAATTTAAATCATGGTTTATCAACCTCTTTTGTGAATTTGTGCCTAAGACATTTACATTAAATATGCTCTTCATAGTATAAGTGTCTTTCTTGCTCTCAAGAAAAGGGACCTATTTATGCTTGAGAAAACACTACACCTGCTTCCAGAGTGACTGACTTAATTTCATTTCCACCAGTTTGCTCCATCGCCACGGAAACCCATGAGAATAGGCCCATGTCCATTCTCTATATAGCAGGTTAATGATGCATAGAGAATGGAGCAAGTTACTGCACTTTCCCTCCTCAATCCTGACCCAGAAAGGAGAAGATAGCGTGGAGGAATTCCAAACAGATTTTTCACGGTTAAGAGGGATGAAGTGTGAGCTGTAGAGGAGATTAGATGTTGACACATTATTTCCACCTCTTGCTACATTGATGTAAACACTACAAGTCTCAAGTACAAGGGAATGCTTGATTTAACTGGCCTTGTTAACCAATCCAAGGCAGGAATTATTCAAAGCCTTATTTGATAACCTTTTCTGTTTCAAATTCGACATCACCAGTATTTTTCTGCAACTCCTACATTTTCTTACAAAAATTATGGATATAAATTGTGGAAAGTTTGTTGAGAAGTTAAAAAGGAGCCAATGCTGGAATAAATAGTGATTCCAAGCTTTTCATCACATTGTCAATTTAAGGATTTTGTTTCTTATTTTCTTTCATCAAATTATTTTTCGTTTTCAAGTGGAACATATACTAGGCTATCATTTAGAAGTGAAATACTTGAAAAACAAAAAAATAAATATACTCAAGCAGCTTTATAAGAGTAATAGAATTTTTGGATGTAAGATTGATTGATGAAATGTAATGCTTTTAGTAAGTATTCATGGAATATATAACACACGTCCCGTGGATGATGTCCACCCTTTCAGAATTCAATAGTAGGATTGAATGGAATTTGATATGGAATATTTTTCATTCACAATTAATCTACTCACTGCTGCTCAAATTTGTTTGAGTAGAATCATCACTTTCATTTAGGCAAGGCAAGGCGGGGAGTCATTTAGGAGTAAAGCTCATCTACATTGGGTGAGACTTAGAAATCATTATTGTAAGTGAGCATAATTTACTAGGAGTCCAAGATGGATTCTAGGGGTACAGACAAGCCCCCTTGTGAATCAAAATGCACCCCTTCTAAACCCTATTCCATTCAAAGATAATAGCCTTAGAACCTTACTGTGGTGGGAACTCAACCAATTTAAGTTATCCTTTAAAGAAAATCATTATTGTTAGTGAGAATTTGCTAGGAATCCTTTCTATGATACATGTTGTCAACATCATTGTACTGGAAGGATACCACTCTGAGGATTCCATTGGTACAGACAAACCCCTCTTGAGTTAGGATTCACCTCTCTTTCTAATCCCTATTTCATTCACACATGATAGCCATAAAGCCCTAATACTGAGTGAAACTCAACCAAATTAGGTTAGCAGTAGAAATCAATATTGTTATTGAGAATTTACCAGCTTGTCACCACCTTGGCTCTATTACAAAAATTCATTGATCACAATAGTTCAGGAAAATGATGAAGATGTTGAGACCGGGAGAGACAGTGATGGAGACATAGGGGGAGACAGATGGAAGGGTATATGGGGATGGGTAGGAAAAACTTTAGGCAGGGCAAGTAAGAAAACAAGATTTGAGGCTTAAATAGGTTGATAGATGATTTTTGATGCAATATGCCTTGAACTTTCAGTAAACTTTTTTTCAGAATAAAGATTTAAAAGAAAGTGATTGAAATATCTTTTTTTTTGTTTTGCATAGGGATAACATCAACTGTCAGTAAATGTGAATATTGGATTTCTATGTACATGCAGGTAAAATTCAATCACTTTATTTTTCTGGAAAGTAGTACTGAACAGATTTTACTAATGCAAAAAGAGAGAAAAAGAAAGTTTATGTGAGAGTTTATCGAAGAGAAAAAGAAATTTTATGTGAGAGCTTATCAAAGAGAAAAAGAAAGTAGGAGAGAGAGAGACAAAAGTATATTGAAACAGATAGAAGAAGAGAAAAGGGTTTAAAAATAGAAGAGAAAGATTTGGGAAAAAGAGAGAAAGAATTGAGGAGAAGAGGAGAGGGTAAGAGATAGGGTTGGAATGGCTGAGCTTTGTTGAGTGATGGAAGATTATTTTCTATAATTATAAAGTCTGGTAACCAACATGTGTTTGTAATGGCCACCTGAGGTTAAGCATGGCTGTAGGCTAGTATCTTTATACCATCAAGGATTTGACCTAAATCACAGCATTCCTGTTTTCGTATAGAATCTGATCAGACTTCAGATGGAGAATATTCAGACAGTTGGTTTATAAAGTTTGTTGATATTAACTGGATGGAAATTTTTCTTTCTCTTGAATATTTGAGCTTTTGCAAAATTCATCACTGTTTAAATTAAAGAATGGTGATAATGTCCAAATTTTATAAGCCTTTGAGAAAAAAGTAGAAAAACACATTTTGATTTATAAACTTTGATGGTAGTCCAATGCTGATATTACTAAAATTCAAATGAGACATTTCCCCACAAATTGCCTTTTTTGTGGACAGAAAAATGAAATATTCATTAAATAGATTGGCAGATTCTTAATTTGAATGCAACCTCATTGCAAATTTCATTCTATTTCAGGAGTTAATTCTATGAGAGTCTGCGGAAAAGAGATCAGTATTTTGGTCGATTGCAATAATTATAATGTACATAAATGGGTCACCAATCCTTCTCCTCAGAGGGTGCATGTTTGAAATTAGGGCATCAAATTGATATAAATCCTTCCTTCTCTTTTCATTTAACTTTCAGAGTTAAATGAAAGGGGAAATGTCTTTATAGAGCATATCTTGGAATTGGATTGTCCATGAATCTATTCTAATAAACACTCCTATTTCCATCAGCTGAGAATTGACTCAATTCTGAGTCAAAGTAACGAGGAAAACGAGTCACTATACCTCGAATAGAGTTGACTCCCACCTGACACCATTCTGAGTCAAATTTCACACTGCAGAAATAAGAGTGTAGGTGAGAAAATTGAGAACTTCAGGTAAAATTTAATTAGATGAGTACTTTGCTCTTATTGTCTTAATATTTTTGTGAGCCAGTTTTACAAAAAGAATGCAGAAATCACTGCTGTTATTTTAAACCAAATCCTCATATTTGGTAAATATTTGACCATGTGTCTGCTATGTTAGTTAACATGGGTTAATGTGGCACATGCCATTGCTAATATTCATTCAATTTATGTAAAAACAGAGTTCATAAGAACGATGCATATTAGTTCAGTGTACATGAAATGATCCTTAACTGCATATGAATACATGACTTATCAACATAATAACTCTCTCTTTGGCAGACTTTGTTGGAGCAAATCCTGAGATTTGAACTTCATATTTGATTATCCAATATCAGACTCTATACTTTAAAAAGCCCTCTGAGAAGGGGAGATTGAAGCTTGATGGTTCAACTACTGGATGCACTTTAATCCAGCAGTATGAAATTTGAGATGTAGCACATAAAAGCACTGTCATTGTTTCTCCAATTTATAATCAACACTTCAGGCTTTAGAATACAGTGTTTACATCGCTTCATGAAGAAAAGAAAAGCATTCAATCTTGATGGCTTTACCTTCCTGCAGTATGGTATTTATTTGTAATACTTTTGTTATTACAAGCAGTAAAGAACATATAAATATCATTCAGTATCAAAACAATAATACTTCCCTATGCTATGATATTATTGAGCTATACGGAATGGAAGTCAATATTAGAGACGTATTGGAAATAAGGGGGTCAAGGTGCTAGGGATGTCAAAGTACCGACTAGGGGTTTCATTTTGAGAGCTTTGATAGATTTCCTAGAATCTAGCAGACATTCAACAAAAAAAAAGCTTTGTCAAATGCCATTGCAGCAAGTACCATATATATTTCAAATTAAGATTATATACTGTATGAGAAATAACATCAAGCAGATATGAAAGGGCATGTTATTTTCAAAGTCATGTCACTCCCTGCAGACTGGAAAAAAATAGGTATGACCCTTTTAGTTTCAGCCACATGATATTGTAATGGAAGGATAGTCAAAACCTGGGATTAGCAGATGCATTTCATGTGGAAAAAATATAAAATACCGTAGTAAAGCCAAAGCTTGTCAAGGGACACTGACTTCTCCAAAAAGCATTTCAGTAGTCTGGAAAGGTTAATGTAGTCAAATACATCTTGTTGTTTGCTTGTCAGATGGTTGGGCAACAGATATACATTTCAAGAAAAACACATTCTGAAGATTTAGAATATTTTTTCTTCACTGTGTAATATCTGTGTAAGAGTGTTCAGTCCTCACTCCTCACGATGCCAAATTGTAAACAGTAATAGTTTACTATTTTTTCAGTTGAACCTAAAATATTTATGAACAAAAATGAAAATATATAAATTGCTCACTTCTTTCAACCAGACACTCTTTTTCTATCTGATGCCCGATTGTTAACCTGTTGAATACGAAATTCTCTCCTTCCCATAGGCTTAATACAGATGTCTACCGGTTCCAGTAGGCTACAGGTTAACAGTGAAAATGTACTATTTCAGTAATCAAACCTAGAATATTCATAAATGTGACAGAAATTAATGTTCATGCCCTTCTTCCTGGTATATTACAGTCCACATTCAGCAGGTATTGAAATGAAGAAACGACATGGCTGTCAAACTATCCCTGGTGAAAGACCTCATTTATGAAATGAAATGAAACCTGATAGCACACTATCGTGTTTGCACTCATGGGGCACTATTAACCCATTAAAGTAGAAAGGTGTTAATGAGATTGTAACCTTTATAACATGAACCCTTACTCTCTATATACTTCAGGTGATTCTCAGTCGCACTAACTCATTGTATGCTATGAATATGACTAGGGATAATTTGGAGTGTTTGGATTTGTTCATGATCTTGAATTACAGTTTCTGTATTCAGTGATCCTTGATGATTCAACATGGTTTCAAAGAAGATTTCTTAGTAGGGCAGAGGTAATAGTCTGTTCAGAGCCAAAGGGCATTAACTATGTGTTAAAGTATATGAGTTAATGCCCTTCTGGCTCTAAACAGACGGTATGAATGTGGTTAGGAAGAGGGAAGAGGAGCTGTCCTTTTGGTGATTTAGACTTTAAACAGGGGTTCTATTCACCATATAGAATCTGCATTATTTGAGAGGTCTTTACTTCATCTGTGTTACTGTATTCTGCTGGAATCCTTTTGAGTAGAAAATACACTTCAAAGCATTGAACCATACACCATCTAGTGCATGAAAATGCATCATGCTGAGTCATATGATAAAATGCATGTTTTTACATTCATCATTTATGTAATAACCCGAGTACATTGTTTAAAAAGCTGAAACACATGATGGGTATGAAAAAAGCTGTTGGTCTTAGGAAGCTTTCACCCGAAAGTAATAACCTCTTTGAGTTCTTGCTGTGGGTCTTATACTCCAAAAGTGCTGTGGGAGTCATATAGAATAACAAAAAACATGACTTTTTCATGAAATCTAAAATGAGTTTGACTTGTGATGGTAGAAAGTACAGAACACTTTTTTTTTTTTAGAAATACTAATGATGAAGAAAACCTGAAGTATAGTTACAAACTTGCTTTGTGGAATCTTCTTTATCTTCTTAATCTTACATCTATGTTTACTTGATGAGACTTTATGGGTTAATACCACTCAAAGACAGATTCTAGGGATGAAGATTATAAGAGATGTACTTCTTGAATCAGGATTTATCCCTTTTAATTTCTATTTTTCCTTCTGAAATATCATGGGGGATTCTTTCTTACCTGCCTCGACAGGTATTTGATCAAGTATAGAGGGCAAATGGCTGGGGAATATCCATTGTTTATGGCAAATGGGGAGAGTGATGATTTATACTGTTTGATATTTCTAGATCACTTAGCCCCTTGTTTGTATACAATGAAAGCAGTGATTTATAGCTTGGTATATGAAATGGTACAATGTACCTCCTTAATGGCCATTCCCATCCTCTTCAATTCATTCTGTAGATAACTCCTTCCATTCTCCAAATCCTCATATTTCAATTGCTAATCCAACTCTGTCTGATTCCGTTTGTTCATTCCTCCCCCTCTACTTGACTTCATGAGACCTGTTACAAAAGAAAAGTCACTTTTGGTAATTGAAGGAATATCTCTATATCTATAGTTCATTGTATCCATTTTCATGCTGCTAAGCAAATAGGGTTTCAAAAGTATAATGCAAGATGACGTGTACATTTTTTTTAGATGTGCTTTAGTTTGGGAGCTTGAAAACTAGTTGTCAAATAACTGTAAGTATATAACCCAGAGGAAGAACTCGCATATATTAATCACGTTCTTGCACCATTACTTAATAAAACTACAAGTGGGTATATCAACATGCATTTTGATAAAAACCTTTCTGAATGCTGAGCTGTGATGATCAGTTGTCAGGAAAAGTTTGAAAATGCAGTTTGGACAAATTTCAATAAGTTCTGCCCCTGCATTCTGGTTTGTGAAGAAAATGAAGAAGAGTATTTTCACCCATTTTTATGATGAAAAAAGTGCCTAAGTATAACAAAACACCTTGCCATTTTACATTTCTCTGCCTTCCTGAGTGGACTACATGGAATGCCTGTAATCCTACCTCACATAGTCCATTATGTTCATCCCTACTTACAGATCAATATTAAAACCCAGATTATTTAGTTCATCCATCCTTCCATCAACTTCTCACTTAACATGCTCTCTGTAGCTATGCCCATCTCGTCTAGTCTCTGAACTCAATCTCGTATTTGTAACCATAGAATTAGAAGGGGAAAAACTCTTTACATTTAATAGGGAGAGTGAAAATGATGCAGGTATGCCAAAATTGTTGAGCAGTATGTATCTCCAAATTGTGACATTTCTACCTAGTCCTTTTAGAGTGGTAGTAAATAAATTCCTGCATCATTACCCTGACTTCACAGAAAGATAGATTGAGAGAGAGAGAAGAGCAAAGGAGAGAAGGGAGGAGAGAGATACGGAGGGATGGAGGGAAGGGGGAGAAAGATTGCAAAAGATAAATGGAATCATAAATTTAGGAAGAGAAGAAAGAGAGGCAAAAGAGCTGAGAAAAAATGCAATAATTTGCTTTTAACAAAATTGTGATGATTAGCAGTACAAACAAACTGATATTATACAAAACTTGCCAAACAGGAACCCTAACCCCAGTTTTAAACACTGCCTCTTAAGATGACCTCAAACTACTCCTAGTAATGATGCATTCTATCGGCAAGTTCAAACAAGTCCATGAATGCAAACAGAGAAATGGTCTCTCTAAAAAAGACTAGTCGTCATCCACACCAGATCATCTGTCTACCACTGGGAGGCCAATTTAAAGAGAAAGCACGTATCCGCCAACGAGGAAGAGATGATAATTGAAAAACAAACTTTGGCATTATTTGTCCACGTAATGTACAGGGAAAGAGAGAGGAAGAGAAAGAGAGGAAGAGGAATAGAAACACTTACAGATGAAATGTGTACATGTTTTCCCTATCATCCATGTCTGCTCTTATGTAATTAGTTTACCTTCATGGGAAATGTAATTGCTTTTTATGTAGCATTTACTGAATCATATTGAAATCTTTTACCGTGTTCACTTCAGCAAGAAATAGGAAGAACATTCCTTCTGTATACTTTGTGTTTTAGGGAAAGAAGGGAATGCCAGATAACAAATATCATTTCTGAAACAAATATATAAGCCATTTATTTTATGCATTTGAAAGGCCATTGCGGAAATGAAAGAAACATTTCATCTATGACTCCCAATTTCCATATATTTTTTGGTTGTGATAAGATCACATTTATCATGATATCCACATTCAGGATGGCGTTGGTCGAATTGGCGGTGCCATCAAGCTGATAATGAAATTTGAAGAAGCATTTTGTTTTCTCATTTCTTCCTCATTTATTACTGAGGAGGTTCTTTAAATTTGATTGCCACAAACTAAACACAGAAATGGATTTAATCAAAGGAGTGATTACTTTTCGTCTGTGAGGTAATTTCTATCAATTTAGAGGATTTGAAGTTAGATGAAACCAAGGTAATAAAGGCCTGTATTATTAGCTTCCAATTCTCTTATACTGTGCCTTTCTAGATGTCATTGAACTGTAGTTTGTGCATTTGGGGGGAATTTAATAAATGTCTGCCATGTATGAATATTTGAAATTAGAATTAAAAGGCAGCAGTAGTAAATTGCAACTTGCCCAAAATATTAGGTGTGTAGAATATGACAAAAACAAAACAATGTCGTAAAGACTTGTGTGTAAATGAAACCTCCAGGTATTGCAAGATTCTTTTGTCTTACAAATGATTACTAATATGTCTGTTTTTAAAGACTGTCTGGTGTTTGGTCAACTGCATGTCACATTTTGTAAAATGATGGAGAATATTGCAAGAGTAAAACAAGTGTAAAGATGGCTTGTAAAGCCTTAATGATTTTTAATCCTATATGAGTTGGCACCCTGCCAAAATGCACCATGAATAGCACAAGTACTTATAGTTGTACCATATGTGCCAGCTCTAAATGCAAAAAAAAATAATTTGCCATCCAGAATTTTGGGTTTTTATTTGGGGGGGGGATCGAACCTTGAACAGTCACTAACTTTACAAAAGTTGTGGGTTTGCAGTACTTTCATATCTTACTCTGATCGAGTTTTAGGGTCTACCTTGTCGACGCATCAGTGTCACAAACTAGATTGCTTGCTTCCTGTTAGAACCAAGAAGTATCTTTCCAACAACATTGATTGGTAATAATTTGTTTAGACATTTGATTCTGTTTTTTGTTTGTTTTGGTTGCCAGGGTTTGTTTTCCCTGTTTATGTACTTGTAAAATTGCATAGTAATGTGCTTGGATATTGTAGAAAAGCAGAATTTAAGTCTTAAGGGGCAAGGGTTTACATATTTCACTTTGTACTCTGAATTATGTTGCCAATCTTGATATCATTGCTATTATATTCTCTTTACCCTGTTTCTTCTACAGCTGTGAACATTCGTTACCCTCGTTTCTATGGCAACTCATACCTTTCTCTACCGGTACCAACATCCAAACTCTACCAATCATTCTACATCACTATCTCCTTCAAGCCTGAGACTCTTAATGGGAGGCTGTTGTTTGCCAGTCAGGAGGAGGATGGTAAAGGTGATTATATTGCTATCGGTCTGGTCCATGGAAAAGCTGTGTTCAGGTATGTTGAATATTTTGAATCATTTATATTACTTTTCTTTTGAATTATTGATTAAAGTGAATAACTTTGAAGCAAAAGACATCAGATTTTTAATCAACAGCTACCAGTGTTTTAGAAGACATCATAGTAAGGTCCAGAATTTACGACTTTTTGAAAGCCAAATTCTGCTTTATTCTGCTTTTTAAATTCTGTTCAACATGGGTTACAAGGAATTCTATCAAACAGGGGTATATGTACCGACTTTCAGCAACTCACCCTCTTTGTGCGTACATTAGTTGTCTTGAAGGTGAGTTGTCTGGAGCCTGTACAATACACCATTACACAGTGCATGCAGGCTGTTGTGCAATTTTTCGCACGATGAAATGATGAGATCATGCATTGTAAATAGCTAGCTGGAGCATGCAGCGCAGTGCAGCATCGCTTTTCGAGAATACTAACCAGTTAGAAATAACTGATAAAATATGGATTTTAAGGTTAAATTACAACAGGGTAAGTGACAAATATGTTGTAAAGAGAAGCTGTTCTGCATCTGATACCTTTCAAGGACCAATTATAGGCCGAAAATTTTTTATTTTTATTTTTGTTATTTTTTTACTTTTTTTACTATTATTCCTAACACTCGGAAAAATGCCATTTTCCTGGTTTTACTCTGAATTCTGCAATTTTTCGGGGATTTTCCGCAAGGCGGAAAAAACTCTGGACATTACATCATGGTTATCATCATCAAATCCTTTATTAGGCTCTATGTAGTTTTCAGTTATATGTCATATTTGAGTTTGTGTTGTTTTGTATGTTTTCTTTTGTAAATCTTGATGTCCCCATGAATATGACATTGGCTCACAAGTTTAGTCATCTACAGTGCTTCTTAATTAAAGCTTACGACTTATCCCTAATATCGCACTTCATCATCTTGTATTATGATTGGATAGTGGGGCACTGTAAGTCTAAAGATTTGTGGTTGGTTCAATTTCTTTGTAAAAGCCGCCTTGTTCTCTTCAGCTTTAAGATTTTCTTTGTCATGTTCAAACTCTCTCTATTCTTTTGTTGTACTTTTACCTATTTATCAGTCTTAATGTTATTTAGATTGTGCTTTTGAACCTTGCACTATGGATCAATTTCAAAGTAGAAATAACTGTTAGATTAATATCTGCAAACTTTAAAAAACTTCTGTCAAATTGTGGGAATCTGAGTCATGTCTGCATTGAACAGATATAGGAGGATTTTAAAAGAACCAGATCAATCACGCCTCCAGTTCAAAGGAACACATTTTGAAATGACTTTAAACATTGTTCATTGTTATCTTATGGCTTTAGCCTCAAGAATCATATTATATTCAGATTATTGTATTTGCTTAATCCTTTTCTGATGCCTGCAAAGCAATCATAATCTTTCATATCCTAAATTCTCACAATTGGCATTTTTCACTCAACTGTTCAGGGTTATTCTCTTATCAAAATGCTGGAATCATCTTCTTGTAATGAATAACAATGAACTTCTGCCAAAAGTTGGAACTCACCCCTCCATAATTCAGGAAAATTAAGTATGTTTCTCAATGTAATATATAAATATATAGACATAACTTTTTAAAGTTTGTAGATGTTTGTGATCATGAAAACACTTTTACTGTCAAAAGTTCTTCCAAATGTTTTCATTTTCAGCACCCCCACAAACAACTGAAGATATCCCCCCCCCCCCACTTGTTTGGCAAACTTTTGTAGCCTGAAATACAAATGTTTTTTGCCATTTTTTTCTTCTTACATTTACATCCTTTGCAAATTGTTCACGTGCCCTGTGAAAGCCAACCTTTACCTGTGCTATGCATTTTAACTTTCCCAGTCCCTAATGCCTGTTAAGAAGAAACATACCCGTTCCTGTCCTCCTTGATAGATGCATCACTGGTATCTTTTGTGAAATGGGTTTACCCCTTCAAAAGAACCTTTCTTACCCCTTTTGCAGAGTCTTTATTACCCCTCCGCTAGAGCCTTTCATTCCACCACACATCCAAGGTTAACAAACTATCATACTATAGGCCAATGTCATCTATCATTACCATTCTATCATAATCTGAATCAATTCTTCATTATAATCCTTGCTATTATCACCAATGGATGTCAAATTGTGGTGTCTTGACTTATGGAAAGAAATGATAATAGATTGTCATTATAATGGTGCCCCAAATAAATCACAGAAGCGCTCACTCAATATCCAACATTGGCACACGTTTGTCATTGCACAGTGAAGGGTAGGCTTTTTACATGTAGGTGGTTTGAATTTTGTTAAGATCTAAAGGGATGATTATTCATACTGTCCTTTGTATCTTTACCCACAAAAGTAGTAAATTTAAGAGGAATTAGATATGCAAAGTCCAGTAATCATGTGGGTTTTGGTTTTTAGGTCATACTTCTTTCATAGTTCCAAGCAGGTTTGACAGATGTATCTTTAGCTTTTGAAATAGTCAATAAAATAAAAATGAGTGGGTTTAAGGGTATTGTAGGGAAATTATGACTGATATACATTTGGTGGTAGTCTTGCAGCTTATGGTCATTCCTTGCCCTATTTCTGTTTTGATAAATTCCATGTATCATGACTGATTGAATAATGATTCTATGAGAAGAATGCTGTCAAAGGAAATCACATAATTTTTTACAAAACTTTATACAAAAATTAAGGAATTGTTATTTAGAGGATTTCTCAAGCTTGCTTATATTTCCTGTGAAATTATTTGGTAATTTTGCTTCAACATCCTAAACTTTTTTTTTATTTCAGACTTTGGTTATGATACTAATGGGAGCACTAAAAGCACCCCCTGATTTGATATCCATAGCTTTTTGTCTTTAACGCTAAATTCAGTTTAGTACAGTCAGTGGTACAGAGGCACGAAACAAATCTTGAAAGTCCTCCCAAAGTTATTGTTCACTCGCCTTCCATGCCTGCACAAAATGAATACCATAAAAGACAAATTTGGTGGTGTTGATAAGTTGCATCATTATCCTACAACTTATTGCAGATTTAAAACTGTGTTTATGTTTCAGATCAGTTTTGAATGATGAACATACAAGTGTATCATCATTTATAGTTATTCCAGTTTTTCTCAGTGAAAACTAGGGTGACTGTGCAATATTGATCATAATATTAAATGTACACAAAGAAGGATATTAAACCTATTTCATGTATTGCCCTTCTTACTCACAGCAGATGTAAATGTAGGTTAACCCAGTTATGACTCAAACAAATGAAGACAGAAGCAGTTACATTATGAACTTCATGCAGAGTGGATTAGGGCATGATGTAGAATAGCATGGGCAAGTGTGCTAATATAATGTCTGCTGGTCTATTAACAGTACTTTAATTGGATTTATGCATTCATAACAAGCCTACCCAAACAAGATGAGGCTCCATTGCCAGGATGCAATACTTACTCTCTCTGTCAGCCTTATGTAAACTGACAAATGAATTCAATGTAAATGTTTCTGCAAGGCTGGCTGTGGTGGTTAACTGACCATCTTCTGTTTTGAGTCATAGAACTTGCAATAATAGTTGATTATACTAGAGTGCTGAATTTGCTTAAAGGAGAAGTCTAGGCGATTTCTGTAAGCATGGATCATAAAGAGAAAAAATTCAGCAGCTAGAAAATGTCTTACTTTACCCGACATACCCTAGGATTACCGAGTAATCAACAATTAACTTGTATAAACAGTAGTTCTAGTACGAGCCCATTTTCATCCACAATACAGTTCGCACCCGGGCCCAGTGATGTAGCTGATGCACCGCAGGCAGGCGAGGCGATGCAAGTGATATGCGTGTACGACATTCCCGCTCGAAGTGGTCTTCGCACACTTTCTTTAAAGGAGAAGTCCAGGCGATTTCAGTAAAATCACACTATAAAGCTTAAAATTCAAGCTAACAGATAATGTTACTTCCGTTTATCAAGGCGATTTCTGTGATTTTTAAATACCAATTAAGTGCTGTTATTTTTACTCCGAATAATTGAATTTCCCACCGAAACCCAAATACGGTCATTGGTCGTGTGACGTAGGAGGTACACATGCGCACATATTCTTCGTGTACGCGTTATACGGACGATTATGCAAAATGCCGATGTGCCAAGCTTTTGGGTGTACAAATCACACCAGTTCTGTTCCAAAAAGAAGTTTTTTTGCAATCCCGAATCCACTGACGGATAGGAAGAGGTGTGCTCAATGGATAAATAATATTGGCACGGACAAATTCGACATCAGAACTTATAAATATGCGAAGTATAGGAAAGTGTGTGAGGACCACTTCGAGCCGGAATGTTTCCAGGTAGATATGCGTGCCAAAGTAATGGGCTACGAGCCCACGAGAAAACTCCTGAAGCCCGATGCTGTGCCAACGATTTTCGTTCATCGTCCGAAACCTATGCAACGTCAAGCGACCAAACGGAGAATTGAGGAATCTTATCGGAAGGCTAATCGAGCACAGGTAAGTCTGTAATATGTAACATATTTTACTCTTATTTTGTAATGACGTGAAATAAACCAAAACTGGCAAACCCGGAGAATTCGATACATATTCTAGATCTAGTGCAGAGGTGCAGAGATCGGCAGAGGCAGAGACAGCCGAAAGTCAGGCCGGGTATGCGAGAAGTCCATAATCGTATCGAGTTCAATATGACTTTGAAATATGTTTTAATCAGGTAATTATGCTCTAATATATTACATTGTCCTATCGGCTCTCATATATTTGTTTTTTGTGATGAAAATCATTCTGATTTTGGCCAAAAATGTTCTCAAAGTTTGAGTCAAACTCACAAATGTTTCATCGCTGAATCTTGTGCAGATCGTCCCCGGCCCCGTCGACGCGTCGACGTCGCCGCTATGTAGCTGCATTTGCTTGCGCTTGCACACAAATGAATATGCGTGCGCCTTCCGTCCCCTATATTCTCCGGGTTTGCCCCCATTCCAAACTGTACTTGTTTTGTTGAGTGAGACTCTGACTGTCTGAGACAGTGAGAGGGAGAGCTGGGATGGGAGGTAAAAGTCGTAGTAGTAGTATGATATTGTAATTCTGATTGCAACGTTAGGGCGAATTCTTTTGTTCTCAACCTATTGTACTCTCCTGTCCTATTGACTGTTACAAAACAAAGCTACTAAATACTGATATTGTTTGCCTTATGATAGGTTGCATTGTTATTATTATTGTTATTGTTATTATTATTATTATTATTATTATTATTTATTATTATTATTATTATTATTATTATTATTATTATTATTTTCAAATAACTATGATATTAGTAATGAAATTAGTCTGGATTAGGATTAGTTTATGAGATAATTTTACAAAGGCAAGCTGCTGGCTTCAGCAAGTCTATCCCATACAATGCATAAACTTTTCAGAGCAAGTAGATCTGGAATTATTGATTTCCTTTTATTCATCTTCAGGTTTTGCAAAGCATCTTTCCTGAAGGCCATGCATCTACTTCAACCCATGTTGATGAGATGAACCAAGATCATGATGGTGATGTGTCTGATGTCAGGGATTCACCAGCAATACCATCTCTCTCAGACATGTCTGACCAAGATGTGCCAGAGCCTTGCCAGGTATGCTGACGTTGTGATTCAGTGCAGTAGATTTTTTTTTAATGTTAGTTGCCACAGCCTCATCCGCCGTGACCTGTATTTGAATTTGTAATTCATGTAAATTTTATAGGCTTTAATTCATTTTTAGTGATGAATTTCATTCTTCAATAAAATTAAATTGGTATTTTGTTTCATATTATTTGACTTGTAACCTTTATTTTTTAAAGGATTACATATACCGGTAAGCCAGGTATTTTCACAAATGGAAGAGTTGCAATCTTTCAAGATTAATCATTAACACATGCTGCTTCTTGATACATGTCAGTCTGGTGTACATGTGTGCATGGTTATGTATCTGATTTTCATAGCATGTCAGATGCTTGGAAATAAATGCTTGTTTGAATTGCTTTATAATTTCTCCCTGCTTGCTGTAAATATTTTCGCTCTGTATTTTGTTCCACAGTTTATTGAAGTGATCACAGAGATGGAAGTCAAGCTAAAGACTACTAGACAGGAGGATGCAACCAAACGGAAGAAAAGGAGGAGATGGGTATGTTGATGAACAGGCTTAATACCTTATTGCAAGTGCTGTATGATCAAATGCACTGTTCTTATATAGTGTAATCAAATTCTAAGTCATGCTTGTACATACAGACTATAATGAAGGAATAAACTGTAATAAAATGTAGAAAATTGGGGGGGGGGGGGTCATAGAGTAGCCCCAGAAAAAAAAAAAAAATTTCCCTGTTCCAAATTTGAGGTTATATTCACTTTTTACCAGTGATGCATTTGACAACACCCAATAAAATGCATTTCTTCAAATAGTTGGACATGTATTCTGAATCGTGTTTATTCATAGACATTGATATTATGTATATTATCTGTATTTCAACACAGCAAAGTGCTTCACAAAGATTCAAGGATGCCTTCACACAGACACACATTCCAGTTCAAGATGGAATGAACCAGACAGAACCAGAGTGTTTTGACTTCAGCTGCCAGTGTCCAGAGAGTGAGGATGTAATTGCCCCTCACATAGAGCATCAGTATGCCATAGATAACATCGAAGCTTCTCCACCGCTCGTGCTCAATTCATCTCTGTTACAGGTACATTGTTTTTTCCATATACATCTTTTCACGTGAAGCTGGAAGATGGTCTTTCCTGTATACATGTACATGTAGTTACTGGGAGGAAAGTAGTTGGGGGTTTTTTTTAGGGAGGGGGAGGGTTAGGCACCGTCTATCCCTGTCTTCAGTTTTTGGAGTATTAAATGTGGAGGAAAAAAAATGGAAGGATTTTTTTTTCTTTTTTTTTGCAGGTCACATATACATGTATGTTTAGTTTCTAATTTAAATTTTCTCCTTTTCCATGTCCATTTTTATTTAAATTCTCTTAATGCATAGTATTGTATTGTGCTTTAATGCAATAATTATTGTATGAAAAGCTACCATGGTTTGTTGTTATCAGTTAGTTTAAAACTACATGTTTTGATATGAATTCATTTAGCTAATTAAACTTTTTAATTTATGTTTACAGGAAGAAGCTGGAAAGCACACAGCAACCACAACCAATCCAACAATTATCATCACCCCTATTCCTGTCCATCAGCCTGTCGAACTTCCTGCCCCCGGGGAAAGCCTCTTCGCTAAGTCTACCGAGGAACCAGGCAGCAGCACATCCTCCATTGAAACAGCGAAGCTCCCGCTTTCTCATGAGACACCAAAGTCTCCGCTCTTCTCAAAGATGTCAAGCTCTCCAGAGAAATCTCCATCCTACAAATCGTCATCTGACTGGAAGTCATCTTCTCCTCAACGGCAGTCAGAGTCAAGCTATGTGGTTAGCAATTCATCATCTACAAGTGATAATGAATGCGATGAGGTGGCTGCCACATTTCCCACTGTATGTGTCCAACAGAGGAAGTTTATGGTTTTTGAGGACAACTTAGAAGAATTATTCAAAATGATGAAGTGTCCTACATGTTGGAGTCCCATTGACCACAAAGAAAAAAGTACTGCTGGAACTTTCTTACGAGTAAAGCTGTTCTGTATCAGTGGTCATCTTGTGAAAAATTGGACCACACAGCCCCTCGTAAATCAAACACCTGCTGGAAATCTTCTTTGTACTGCTGCGACTCTTTTCAGTGGAAACACTGAGAAGAGCATGCGAGTGTTTGCTGGCTATGTTGGTTTGGAATACATTTCGAAATCCACATACTATGAACACCAGTCAAACTATCTTGTGCCAGTCATCAATCATACGTACTTAGAACAGCGAGCAAGTCTTCTCGGGAGATGTGGTACCAATGTTGAGGTGGTTGGTGATGGCCGTTGCGACTCTCCCGGCTTTAGTGCAAAGTACTGCACTTACTCCATGATGGAACGCAATACGCATGAAATTCTGGCATCAGAGCTAGTACAAGTATCACAAGCAACAAGTTCTGTTGCAATGGAGAAAGTGGGGTTTGAAAGGTGCTTGCAAACCTTACACGGAGACAATGTCAAACCGTCACTTGTTGCTACGGATCGACATATTGGGATCAGGGCCCTGATTCGTAAGAAATACCCAGAAATATGCCACCAATTCGATGTCTGGCATCTTGCGAAATCAGTGAAGAAAAAGCTTTTTGAAGCTAGTAAGAAGAAGGCAGCCCAAGACTTAGCACCTTGGATACAGTCCATATCCAACCACTTATGGTGGTGCGCTGATTCCTGTGGAGGAGATGCAGATTTATTAGTAGAGATGTGGACATCACTAACATACCATATCACAGATCAGCATGAATGGCAGTCAGGGCAGAAATTCCACCGTTGTGCTCATCCACCACTAGAGGATGCAGACAGACAATCTCGAGCCTGGCTGCAGAGTGGCAGCTCTGCCCACAAGGCACTCAATGAGATAATCTTCGCAGAACAACTCCTGAAGGACATAAGGTATCTCACACGTGCATGCCACACAGGAGAATTAGAGGTCTTCCATGGAGCGTTACTGAAGTACTGCCCAAAACGGCAGGAGTTTGACTTTCTGCAAATGCAGGCACGCAACCAGCTTGCTGTACTGGACCATAACTTCAACATCAACAGGAGAGTACATGCTGTTGTTCAATGTGAAAGGCCAGGAACCAGCAAGAAAGGTACAAAGCGATACAAGATTGTGTGGTCCAAGTCTACAAAGCGTTGGGTTCTGAAGAAGATATATGCGGATAGGAAAAACGACTACATCTATGGCATGCTTGAGAAGGTGATTGTCATGAAACTTGGTAATGCTGCATTTCCTGCTCCTGTACTTCCTGTCCTTCCAAGGAATATCGCACCTGTTCCTGCCCCATCAAAGGAAGAGCTCTTGAGAGGATTAGAAACTAGGTTTCATAAGGAGTAGTGAGTTTCTTTTAATGTGCTAGTGAGATCAGATGTCTTCCATTGGTCAAGACTCTCGGGCATTTGTTTCTTCTTGTACGTATGTTCCGTCTTATAGGTGATAAATTTCTGGAACATTTTATTTTAACTCTTGTAATTTACGCTAGTATATTCTACATTTGCAGTAGAAACTATAAACTGATTATAACTTGTACATTTTGAAGATGGAAATTACTTTTCTGCGTCAGTAATCTTGTTAAGATTAGGTTAGATTACTTTTCTGTATCAGTAATCTTGTTAAGATTAGGTTTTAAAAAGGAGAATATAAAGAGCTGAGAGCAGGAAAATCATTTTTTTTCATATCAAGAATGATGTGTATTACATGTATACATGCATCAGAGCCTCCTATTGTAGTAACAGTGAGTGTTGATACTTGGTATAGTGATTAGTTAAAATATTCTCAGTCTTAGTTAAAATATTCATTAGTCATATAGCATACAGCTTATATGTATATGATGTTTACATTTTGCATGTATTGATGATGAGAGGGGTGACTTTTCCTCAAATCTTGATTTTGAGTTGATTTGACATTTGATTTTATTATCATTATTTTCTTTGAGCACTATCTCTTGTTATTTCTGCTTGATTTATGTCAAGCTTTGGTTATGATGTAGCTTAGACTGTAAATGTTAGCTTCTATTTTGGTATCAGATACTTGAATTGTGGCCATATTTAAATTGCAAAATATTGTATGAGCATCCCATTCCCATTTATGTGTAATCTTGCTTCGAACTTTAATGCATTTCTTTTTCAACAGTCACAAACAACGTCCTAAAATGCTTTACTTTGCATGCTACGTCAATGGGACAGTTGTGCTCGCACTGCTCGGTATTTTGTGTAGTGGTGCACAGCCCTAAGAGAAACCTACACTCTTAAATAATACATGTACACTATCCTCTTTCATGTATACTGTAAATCAAATCGTTTCCAAGTTCCATGCAATTTGTCAGTAGAGACAATTAATTTCTTTTCTGCCGTTAGTCATGAATTTAAGAGGTCATTTTTTTGTAAACCTCCATACTAAAGAGATAAGCTAATTGACAAAGAAAGACAGGAAGATCAAGGGAAAATGCACTTGAATTTTTGTTGTGATTGTTTATTTTTGAGTAGTGTCAGAGCGTTTGATTGAAAGGAGAAAGAGGAAGATTTTAACCCATTTGTGACAGGAATTATTTAAAGCCTAATTTGATCAGCTTTTATTCTTCAAATTAGCAACACCAACATTTTTATTTTATTGCTACATTTTATTTATAAAAATTCATGCATCAGAAATGAATATAAATTGACAGAAGTTATCATATGTCAAAAAGTTGCCAATTTGCGGGGGAAAATGGTGATTTTAAACTTTCTATCACATTGCCAATTTAAGGATTTTAAAGCTTATTTTCCTTTAAAGAATTTTCAGCATCAATCAATGAATATTATTGCAACCAAAATGGACACAGTTTGTGCAGAATTTTTTGCTCTTTCTGCTCATGTATTTGGTATGTTTTTTAGGGCTTTGCTTTGAAAGATATTAGGCCAAACCACAAAATGTGGACCTCTGTCACGAATGGGTTAAATGCAAGGAAGTAGAAAAGAGAGGAGGAAATGAGGGGAAAGAGGAGGATTGTAAGGCAAGGAAAGAGAAAAAAAAAAGATGAGAAAAGGAGGAAAGGAGAGAAAGACTGAATTGTAAGAAAAGAGAAACAAAGAGCAAGAAAAAAAAGGCCCCCTTGTATAAAGTGTAGTGATTAAAACACAATTCTGAAAATTAGACGCGATTCCATTTGTAACCAAGAACAAAATCAGGACTTGCATTGAATTGTTGAGAGAACTTTGTGTTTAATCGTAACTATACAAGAGGGTCATGTTGCGCTGTTGAGAGTGGAAATATCATGAAAGTGGAATTCTAGCTTCATGCACTATCACTTGTTCTTTCCTCTTTTTCCCTCTCTCTTCTTCCTCATCTCTCTCTCTTCCCTTTCCCTCACTCTCCTACACTCCCCCTATCTCTAGTTCTCCTTCACTTCCCATCTCTCCTTCACTTCCCCTTTCTCTCCTTCACTTCCCCTATCTCTCCTTCACTTCCCCTATCTCTCCTTCACTTCCCCTATCTCTCCTCCTTTTCCCCCTCTATCCTCTCCTCTCTCTCTCTGCATCACTCACTGTATCTTAATATGCATTACCCATTTATTTACTGTAAAGTTCTTGAATTCATTAAAAAATAATATGCATGTACATCTAATACAACTTTTACCCTTTACAAACTTTCAAATTATTTTCCAAAACATTTATTCCATGTATCGATAAATTTCATGGATTGCATACACTGTACAAGTACTTTTTATTTTCATACAGAACAAAGTCACGAAATATATAAAATACAGTCTTCGCAAACATGGAAAGTATCAAGTAACGAAGAGCATGGACCAGTAAAATTACCTTGTTATATCAGGTATCTTGTTATATCAATGCGCTCTATAATAAATTTTCAATAGAGATTACAGATATTACCAAAGAATAAAAACCAAGTTAATTATGCAGTAAACTCTTCTTTCTATGCCATTTCAATGAACTGCTTGGGACCAAGGATATCACCTACTATTCGCCAGTGGCGAATTAAAATATAACAGAAAAGGAAATGCCAAAATAACCTTGCCCTGACAAAACTTTATCACAATCATATTGGTCTTTGTAATGAGGTTCGAAAACAAAATGCTAAAAATCTTCTGTCAAGAGATATTGTACTTACTGGGTATTGCTTATTATCAATTTAATCAGCCTGGTGTATGCCATGCTAATGCACTATAACAATCGTGAAACATGTTCAAGGTCAAACAGATAGGATTATGATATGGTGGCTTCAAGTAAATAATCACCAAAGTTCTGAGACACTACATGAATCTACATTTGCCATGTCTTTCAGATGGTGAGGTTAAAGGTCGGTCCCAGACATAAATAATCATATTTGATTGATATACATCTATCAAAAAAATCCAATTCAACAACAACTACAACATGCACTATGTAGTCAAGATCTTTAAAGACATGCATAAATTGTTATCTATTTGAGGCCATTTAAGATAAGTACTTATTTGTATCTATCATTTGAGAAAATTGTTTTGACAAATTGGCTGCATAAAATTGCATAAAAACTACATCATAAACTTATCGATATACAAATAAAAGTAAAACGACAGGCCTCACATAAAAGCACAAATAAACAAAATTTTCATATTCAAGTAGATCACATATAGACCAATTTCAATGCAGCATGCAGAAGTAGGGAAAGAAAAGGAAGTAGGAGGAGGGGTTATGATAGCCAGAGACAGAAACAAGGCAAGATATCAAAAGAAATAAGGAAGAAAAAAGGGGAAAAGAATAGACAGAGAATAGAAAGGAGACTGAAGAAGAAAAGAAGAAGTTCTAAGAAGAAGAGGAAGAAGAAGATGATATTTATTGTGTGCAATGTTCGGACACGACAGTTCCAAACTTGAAGCCTGTGTACTTTCCGCTCATCTCTGGAAAGGTGTTATGAATCTTAACAACGGCACAGGCTGGTATGACTCTTCTGTTTCCCTTGCCAAGGGACTTGTGTATCAATGCAGTGAATGACTTGTATGCCAGAAACCGGTACATCCTGCAGTAAACAAGGAAAAGAGAGAAAAAATAAGAAACACTTCTATCTGAAAAAAACCCCAATTACTAGCACCCATATTTTCTAAACACATAGATCTATGCATTTACAGCAAATAAACAGGCATACAACAGCATATATTGTATTACACACATGCAGTAGACATTTCAAATAGCTTGTGTAACTGTTAATCTTATTGTTAACTGTTTATGTGAGATCATATTTTCAATGGATCCCCTCCCCCCACCACCGAACACTACCATGTTTTGAAAATTTCTAATGTTCACAAAGTAAACAATTCAATTTAATGGATTTCAGGTTGTGTGTCATGGTACATTATTATTAAACAATCGAAATGACATTTATGAAAATATGGTTACGCAGTCTTCCACTCTTCGCCTGGCTTGATTTGAAGTTGATGACAAAATAAATTCTACTGCTTCTAGGCAAGTCTAGTTTCCTAAATTACAGAAACTGAGGCATAGCTCTATGACTACGATATGAGTATGATAATTATAACAATATTAAAATAACCAACCTATTCTCCATCACATCAAGAGGGGCAGTGTATCCCCTGCAATGTCTCTGCATGACCTCTGTGATTTCCAACATACTTCTATTCAAACAGCAATTCTTGAAATCATTGCAGTCGATTATACATTCAGAGTTTTCTTCAGCCCTGTCGATGAAATCGGACACAGCCGCCACTTCCTGACAGCAAATACATTCAACTTCCCGTAAAAGTCGATCACAATTTCCACAAGCGCACCAACTTTTGGATGCATCGTTCAGACGATTTGTAATCCCTGCTGAGCCGCTGGCGCTGGCGTCAGTTTCCAGTTCGTGGTCCGATTCGAAATCATTACGATCACTCCTCCTTTGGCTTCTTCTTGGCTCGAAATTGTATGGTCGTAACTCTCGTCGATCACCCATGATAAGGCCAACAATTCAACAAGAAGTGTACATAAAATTCAAATATCTACTGAAGTTTATTTTAGGGATGCAATTCAGAAGAAAAAAATGAACGATCAGAGCTACAGTACGGCGTTTATACACACGATGCGTGATCAGGGAATAACACTCTGCCGATTTAACACGCTGGTCAACTCGTGCTCATTGATAGTGTGTAATTTTTAAATTTTTAGCAAATATGTACCATTTAGTACGTTAAATAATTAAAAAAAACATTTTTATTTTTTTTAAATATTTTAAGAGGTCAAAATTACGATTTTAAGACGCAAAAAACACATCATGTAAAACTACATTAAATTGACAACGAAATAAAGCTTGCTCAAAATTTCAGCGGGATCGTGCAGCAGCTAGCATGCACAACACAAACAAATCACGCTATACCGCTCGGCTCTGGGGCAGCGCAGCAGCGGTGTATCTGCTACGTCACTGGGCAATGCATTGTGGATGAAAACGGGCTCGTACTAGAACTTCTTGTTATAGCAATTAATCTAAGATTACTCGGTAATCCTAGGGTGTGTTGTGTAAAGTAAGACATTTTCTAGCAGCTGAATTTTTACTCTTTATGATCCATGCTAACAGAAATCGTCTGGACTTCTCCTTTAACTTCGAAAATTTCTAAGTTATGAAGTCAAATTTGTCTGTTCTAATATTATTAATCTATCAGGCACATCTCTCCCTGTCCGTAAGGGGATTTGGGATTGCAAAAAAACTTTCTTTGGAACAGAACTGGTGTGATTTGTACACCCAAAAGCTAGACATATCGGCATTTTGCATAGAGAATGTGCAGAGAATAAGTGCGCATGCGCAGTGCAACTGTATCGCCTACGTCACACGACCAATGACCATATTTGGGTTTCGGTGGGAAATTCAGTTATCCAGAGTAAAAAAGCCAACACTTAATCGGTATTTAAAAATCACAGAAATCACATTGATAAATGAAATTAGCATTGTCTGTTAGCGTGAATTTTAAGCTTTATAGTAATTTTAATGAAATCGTCTGGACTTCTCCTTTAAGTTGAAGATATGATTAATGGTACAATTGAAGAAATTCAAGATGACATGCAATGTCAACTTGTGTATGCATGCACAATATGGCAGATCTAGTTGCACATTGAAATGATGTTGAATTAAACTGGAAAAGGAGCTTTTAAAGGAAATTAACCATGGAATCATCTCACATAGCACCTTTTATCATAGTTTTATGTATTGAATGTTGTCCAAAGTTTTATTTGAAAGGGTTGTCAAGTTATGCTTATATATGGAATTACATGCAAAGCAGAAGAAAGGAAAGGAATTGATATTTGATACTATCAGAAGAAGTTTGTTAAATTGCAGATGGGCAGAAAAGAGAGGTATTCAAAGGCCACAGAAGTGTTGTATCTTGGGGTTTTTTGGTATAATTGTTAAACAAGACACCTGGTAGTCATTTAAGCATCTTTCTAGTGTAGTCTCATTCTCACATTAAGAGATATTTAAGGATGCAATATCTTTGCCGAAGAACATCAAAATGGTTTGAAAGAAAGGCACAAAGACAACTGGATCAATAAATTTTGGCTCCAAGATGGTACGCACGTGCCACACACCCGTCCAAACTCTGCCAATCCGTGTAGAACTCAGGGAAAGTGTCGCCATACTGCCCGGAGTGTGTTTACATAATGTGCCTCTTACGCTTGATGTCTTAATTGTAGGGAGCTGGACTGTTAGCCAGATAGCTCTTTATATCTTACCGTAAATGACTCTGAAACTCGCCTTGGGTATCTCAAAGTGAATCAATACAATCAATCGCCACAAATCATTAAAGGGATTCCATTACGCTGTCGGCCTAACATAAAAGTGACAGATTGGTGTGAGGTGGTTTGAGAAAGTGATAAACTGAGATTGAATTGACTTTTTTTCTGTCTCCATCACTTCTTCATTGACTACATTTCTTAGAATTGTCCTCTTACTAAATATAAGAACATTCTTATCTGGGTTTATTCCATGGTTTCATCTCTCTCTCTCTCTCTCTCTCTCTCTCTCTCTCTCCTCTCTCTCTCTCTCTCTCTCTCTCAGTTCTGGAACGCGTACTCTTCCATCTCTCTCTTTTCATCTTTATCTCTTCTTTTTCTTGTTATTATCACTACCATAATTATTATGTACTCATGATTTTCATTCATTGATTTTATTTTTATCAGCATCCTTAAAATCATTTTGTTTAGACTTGACCATGGGAAGGGAGCTGCTGTGATCACCAGTGAGACCCTGTCCTTACACCCTCAAGAATGGTAGAAGGCTTATGAATATCAGTTATTATCATTTATTAGTAGTATTATCATCACCAGCTTCATAATCAACCTGTTTAGGTTTGACTGTGGTCTTGGAGCAGGTGTGATCACCAGTGAGAAGGGTGTGGCTCTCTACAAGTGTCACACCTGCATGATTGGTAGAGATCTTCTCGATGTCATCTAAATATATTATGATTGTAGTTCAGTTCTTGTCATTGTCATTATTATGTTTCTGCTCATTTCATTTAGTTTTGACTGTAGTCAGGAAGCAGCCATGATCAACAATGAGACTAGAATCTCCTACAAGTGACACACCCTCAAGATTGATAGAGATCTAGATAGCTTAATATATTATGATTGTAGTTCTTGTAATTTTAATTATTACGCTTCTGGTCATTTTGTTTAGGTTTGACTGTAGTCAGGAAGCAGCCATGATCAACAATGAGACTAGAATCTCCTACAAGTGACACACCCTCAAGATTGATAAGAGATCTAGATAGCTTAATATATTATGATTGTAGTTCTTGTAATTTTAATTATTACGCTTCTGGTCATTTTGTTTAGGTTTGACTGTAGTCAGGAAGCAGCCATGATCAACAATGAGACTAGAATCTCCTACAAGTGACACACCCTCAAGATTGATAGAGATCTTCTAGATAGATTTTGATTTGATTTGATTTGATTTATTTGTCAAGTTCAGATACATAGTGATAAAGAGCACATGGTATACATAAAGAAGAAGTTCATTAAAGCTTGACAGGATGACCCATGAAAGCTCGAAAGCTTATTTACAATGGGGTCCTAAAGAGAACAACAACTTGACTGCTAATAACGTAGCTGGAAAGTATTTAGCACTATATACATAATGAAACATATTTACAGGAGTTTAACAGCAACACATTTAAAACGAAAAAAAAATCAACATAAAGAACAAAGCATATCATAAAATTGTGTAAATCATGTCACTTGTTTCTTTAGCTTGATATATTATGATTGTAGTTCTTGTAATTTGAATTATTACACTTCTGGTCATTTTGTTTAGGTTTGACTGCGGTCAGGGAGCGGCAGTGATCACGAGTGAGACTAGTGTGTCTCTCTATAAGTGGCATACCCTCAAGATTGGTAGAGATCATCGTAAAGGCTGGCTTCAGCTAGACGATGCTCCAATGGTCAGGGGTAGCACACCGGTAAGTCAGCGCAGCTACTTTATTAAAAAATATTTCAACCCCCAAATGAGCTAAACTCTAGAGTAAGGGACTATGCAAAGCTTCATATATTATGTAACCCCTTGATTTCGTGTATTGGGGGAAATAAAGTCATCTTAGAATGCAACAAATATCATTGTTTAGTTAAAATGTGAAGAGAAGCTCATACATAACTCCTACGTAATTCCGTCCTTCTTCATGATTACACCCAAAAAAAATTTGTATTTTTCATACTTTGCCATTGAAAAACAAATCCGCAATTGTTTTAGAAAAAATATTATAGTGTACTTTCAAAGTTGAAGGTGAAATAATCTATGCAGTTTCCGAAATGTCCATTTTGAAAAAATAAATAAATGAATAAATAAACCTAATGGTGACAATGTGGTTTTATTGATGATGTTATGATCCCATATTAGGTCATGTATGATACACATATTTCCCATTTAAAGTTTCCTAGTTACATTACATGTGACCTTCCATTCATTTCACCTGTCACGTTTACATTAAGCATGAAGTAGACAAGTGATCTAAAAGACAGGAATATTGCACTTTACAATTTTCCTGTTTTAAGCCATAGAGTAGGAGTTGAATAAGCATGTGACTATTTCCTGTCTGAACTAGGTCACTGCAACTCTGAACCATTGTTTTGTTTCATGGCCCTGCAGATATTAATCTTTTTTTTTTTTTTTAGGTTAAAATTTACATTGTGCATAGTATCCTTATGAATAAACAACTATTATTCCACTCACTTACATTTATATATTTCTTATTTAAGTTTGTTAAATATACCTATATCTTTGACTTGAAGGAATGATACCCATTTAAGTTTTTTTGTCTCTTTGAAACCAGTTCTTTTCAAAAGATTTTGATTTTGCTGTTGATATGTATTTATGCTGTAAACAAACTACTGTATCAGAGAATTCTTTCAGAAAGTACTTGGCAAACTGAAGAGATTATCTTTTTTTACATAAATGAATTTGAATAAATAAATAATTATGATTGAGGTATCAGTCATCCATGTTAACTCTTAAGAAACTATATGTTTATCCACATTATGTTACACAGGGTTTGTATTCTAAGGTGACCCTAAAGGGAGACCTCTATGTTGGTGGCTTCAACACCAGTGCTGAGATAAGGGATGGTCTAAGGGTCAAGCATATGTTCCACGGCTTCAAAGGATGTATTGAGAGCATCGACATTGCAAACATGGATTTGGATCTTAGACCTCATCCTAAAGGTTCCATGGTTAGAGGACAGAATATAGGTGAGTGACATTTTATCTGTGACCTCATCCAGAGATTCATTGATTAGAGGACAGAATGTAGGCAGGTGGTTGGTACCATTGACCTTTGACCTGCTATGACCTCATTCCAAAAGGTTCCTTGGTGGGAGGACAGAATGCAGGTGACATTTTATCTGTGACTTAATCGCAGAGATTCAGTGATCAGAGAAAAATGTTACTGGTTGGTACCATTGACCTTTGACCTGCTATGACCCCATCTGGGGTTCAGTGATAAGAGGACAGAATTAAGGTGAGTGGTTGGTACCGCTGACCTTTGACATGCTAAGACATCATTCCAAAGGTTCCTTGATGAGAGGACAGAATATAGGTGAATGACATTTTATGTGTGACCTCATCACATTGATTCAATGATTAGAGGACAGAATATAAGTGAATGGTTGGTACCATTGACCTTTGACATATGACATCACCCTGAAGGTTCCATGGTCACAGGGCAGAATGTAGGTGAATGGTTAGTATTATGTAATATTGACCTTTGGAAAGTATAAGGCTTAACATTTAATAACTGTTGACCTGTTACCTCATCCTCATCCTGGATGAGGTGATGCTATCCTTGACCTTCAGAGAGAGAAGAGGTTAATCCATCATCCTCTGGGCTTCATTTTTAGGGGTTAGAATAGTAGGATGAATGGTAGCATTGCAAGTGGAAGAGTCCGCTCAGGATTCATTGTCAGGGATAAATTATAAAGCGGGGATTGTAACATTGACCTTATGAACAGGGAAATGCTTAAATTCAACCTCATTCCTCCACACAAGTTGTCAGGGGACTTTATTTAGATTCATTCATGTAAAGCAGCACAACCAGTGGATCATTGCAAAGGAGTACTCGATAGGATATTTTATAAAGGAGTTGAACTGCAGTTGTTATCAGCTTAGATTTCTTTTTTGTGTTCTGTCAGAAACATATAATTTCTTGTTCATTGTTCCCTTACCCAGGTGAATGCAGTGAGGGTATCTGCAAACATCATGTCTGTACCAACGGTGGATCCTGTATCACCAGGTCACCTGATCAAGCCATGTGTCTCTGCCCTCTTGGAACACACGGCTCAGTTTGTGAAGATGGTGAGTTCAGTTATATATGTAGCACCTTGTAATCATTTAGTGTCAAAAGTGAGAACAGGAAATCAACTAGATTTGTACCTGCTGCAATGGTTTTGATCCTTTTCATTTCGCTTTCATTTCTAAATCCATTGATTACTAAAGTCCCATCTCCATTAGACTTAATGCAATATAGGGCTACATCAAACCAGTAGCCAATGGGTTTATATTTATAGCAACGGTGACAGCTGCTAAAGATTCCTGATTAAAGGACCACTTTAGAACTTACTTTTTCACAATGTGTCTTTTTAATTGCATGTAAATTAACCCTCTTTTTTGCTCACTTTAATTGAAGAATGTTCCAACAGAATAGACAGCCTCAAGTATAAGAATACTGTAATAAATGTATGGTTCATTGCCTGATATTATGACACACATCAAAATGTGAGATATGTGATAGTATATTTCTAGAGATCAAACCACACACATGGCCGAGAAGGGAATCGTATGTGATTAGAAACACATGGTTGGCCCATTTATTTTCTTTTGATTTCACCTCACTCGCCCAATTTATTAATTCTGTTTTGATAAGGGTAGATAGAAGTTCATTTTACCCATAGAGGTATGCTGATGCCTCACATGCAAGCCACATTTTGCTTCATTTCTTTTTGCACACCTCCCATTTCCAAATTTTTTCTTCTTCTCTTACCCTATACTTTCTGTTATTCTTGATCCATATCATTGTGTTTGTGCTTCTGTCTTTATTTTTACTTTTATGTGCATTTTGTTTATGTAATGTTTTCAAGCCTTTCCCTATTGCCTGCCTATCTGTATTCTATCCATCTGTCTGTTGTTGTTTTTTTTTCTCTTTCGTCTTTTACTACCTTACATGTAATTTACCTTTACGAACTCTAACATTCTTTTTATCTGTCTTTCAATTCATATTTTCTCTTTCAATTTGACTTTGTTATTTACGCATATATATATATATATGTCTCTGGCTCTCCCCCCCCCCCTCCATCTCTCATACACACACTCTCTTTCTCCTTCTCTCTCCCTCTCTCCCTCTCTCTCCATCTCTCATACACACACTCTCTTTCTCTTCCTCTCTCTCCTCCCCTCTCCCTACTTATGAGTTGGTTGTTTTTTGTGCTGTGTGTTTTTTCTTTATATCTGGCTTCCCCCTGTATCTATGTCATTATTACAAGATCAATTAAACACATCTTCTGTTATTTCCCTGTGCTGAAGGTTGCTATGAATTTACCTTGCAGACATATTAAGTGTCTGAGCCAACATGCTATAGGCCATCTGCTGCAATTTGTATTCTTACTTTTCAGATGGTCACATGATAAATGCAAGATGCTTTTGATATTCCTCTCCAGAGGTATTTCAAATTGAAATAAAAGCTAATGTTCTGGGGTTCAGAAAATGAAGGTCATGCGATATGAAGGGTCTTCACCAAGAAGCACTCCTCTATCAATTTGCAATTCATGATGGGCTGCAGTCAGAGACAGCCATATTTAGCAGGACATGTGAAGATATTGAAGTACTAATCTCACATTTCCAGGTATTAACATTGGAGATTGCTCAAATCCTTTTTTAAAAGAAAAGCATGTTCTTACATACATGCTTGGGAAGGATTTCCTTTTTTAAAAAAAACATTAAGAGGACAGCACACCATGACCAGCATATGATAAATTTTCCAGTATGTTTTGTTTTGAATAGTATATGCTTACTTATATAACAAGAAGAGCAGACACAACCCCCCCCCCCCCCCCTCCAAAAAAAAAAAATAAATAAAAATAAATGAATAAAAAAATAAATAAATAAATTAATAAATAAATATATAATTTTTTTTAAAAGATAATAAAATGAAATAAAATAAAGAAACTTGAGTATGTTGAACCATAGAGTATAGATTAGTTTTTCCTACCTTTGGGAAGAAAGAGCATATCAAGTATATATTATCCATTGTAGAGAAACGCTCATGTATTTTGCACTAGATTGGTTTATCCATATAATGTTGGTGTATATTTTATTTGAGCGTACTGAAATCATCATGAATGGGAGGTCATATTTCCCTTTGTATTGAGGCAATCTAATATATCTGTCAAGATTAATCAAGGCTTTGTAAAAACCAAGAGAGAAATGGTTTCTTTCTGACCTCGAACATTGATAGTAACTGATTGAAATACAGCAAGTGTTTGTCAGGGTGGTGATTTTGAAAGCTCTTTTTTTCAGAATATAATAGTAGATGATTCATGTAAGAATGATTCATATAAGAATATCAAACTGCATACATCGCCATCAGTTATAACCATTATCACAATCCTCACTATTGTTTATCTAATATTGTTTATTTTATATATGTTTTTTGTAATATGTTCATGTCTGTATAGTAGGCATGGTCAAGAAAGATAAAGGTTTTTCCATTTTCAAAAAAGAATTGAAAATGATGACTGTGGTGATGATGATGATGATGATTATAGTGATGATTATTTTATTCCTTCAATTAGAATGTATGTATATTGTAAATTGTTACTTGACTTCTGAAAGAGCCAAATAAATGATGAGTAAGAATGATAATGATGGTGACAGTAATGATGCTGTTAGGGATAGTGGTGATGGTAGTGATGGTTGTGATGGCGATGGTGGTAAAACTGCTGATGGTAATGATGCTGATGATGATGGTGATAGTGAATATGATGATGATGGTGGTGATGATTATGATTATAATGGAAGTGGCAATTTTTCTTTGTATGGATTAATAACAAGTAACATGCATTTTTTTTAAATTGAGAATTCCTTTTATAATATTTTCTTACCTATTTTTGACAACTGTAGTAAAACTAATGATCTTAGGCCAAATGGTGTCATCGTCTTACCCAAATTCACACCACTATTCCCCTTTTCCACTTCCATGAATGGTATATTTGGACAGATATTATGTTGGAGCATGAATCACAGTCAAATAATAAATCATGGAGTATAATCATATTTCCTGTTCATGTGGACCATCTTTAAACAACATGAAGATGGAATTAGGTTAAGGCACATTACTTGATTCAAAGACATGTTGACGTAACCGGTATCATCTGCCCTTGAGAGTAAGGAGCAGAGAAGATATTGAAATACAGTAACAGAAATAGAATGCTTGTATGAGGGGGATGGAGGAGGGAGGGTGGGGGGTACTAGAGGGGGTATTTTGTAGCAGATCTGTATAGCCTTTCCACACATTACAGATTCAAAAGATACCCTTTGTAGTTGCTCGTTATGTTTTCATCAAGCCCTTGTCTTTACTCAAACGTGTGCCCAGGGCCATTTTATAGATGCAGTCCTTGTGGATCCTGCACTAATATACTCATGTAGTGTTACCATGGCAACAACAGCATCATCCTAGCTGCGTTATCATTTCCCCAGGCATGACATAAGTGACTGTTGAGCCCTTGTGTTTTCTGTTGATGGTGTTACATCTAGATATGAAGCTAGCTAACATAAAGACAAATAGAGCAATATCCAGATGGGGTAGGTGGATTAAATATTGATAGCTGACAGTAAAGGTTGCTCCTAAAAGTTTATGTTACACCAAAAACAAGTTGACTATAATGCCTCCTTTGCTTATACCATGAACATAAGCAGTATTAAAGAATTGCTATTATTCTGAAAAATGGGATCATGACTTAAGTATTGTCATGGTAAAGAAATCATATATTTTTTTCTTGTGAAGATTAGATGAAAAAAAACATGTAGCATATATTACTGCTTAGAATATCACCAGGAAAAATATATATTGTAAGCAGAAACAGTACATTGAAGCCCGAAACAGTATTTCTACTTCATACGTATAGTCCTTTATCCAACAGAGAATTGTACTTTTTTATAGAAGAACATAGAAGACTTCTTATGAAAATGAAGGACATTTGGATTTAAATTGAATTCTTTTGAAAAATCTTGTACATTAAGTGGATGTGAATGTTTAATATACATGAACATGAATGTATGACTGTGTTACTAATCATTCTTCTTGCACTAATTAGAGGCTTTAGTATAAGACCGAAAGTGTGTTTAATCACAATCTTTTTTCTTGATCCTCCCTTCCAAATTTCACAACTGTTTAGCTCTTTACCTACCTAGCTAATGCTCATTGCGTAATCTTAACCCATTCAACACTAAGCCTGAAATAACCCAGGCTAGGGTCTGTGAAAAATGCTTCTATAATGAAATCAAATCATTCTCAAGTGGTTAATGGTTGAATGACATATTTAGTTATTGTTTATTTCTATCTCTCTAATCTTTTTGCAGTGATTGAGATCCACACCCCATCCTTCAACAGCACCCATGCCTCTCACATTGCTCATGACACCCTTGGCAAGAAACATCTCTCCTTTCTCCAGATGGAGATTATCTTCAAACCCAAGGAGCCTTCTGGGATCCTCATCTACAGTGGTACAGAATCCAGGGATGGAGACTTCTTCTCTATCACTCTGGATGAGAATTACATTGGATTCAAGTTTGATTGTGGATCAGGGCCTGCTGTATTGAGGTAAGAAGGATACTTGGTTGGTTATTGCTTTTGTTTTACCAGACTGCTAAGTATAATAAAGCAGACATGCTCTTAGGTAAGCAACCAGAGTTTGGTGATGATGTGAGTGGAGGTGGTGGGTGGCGGTGGTGGCATTAGTGTTGATGGTAGTGGTGGTAATGGTTGTGATGAGATTGATGATGATGATGACGGTGGTAGTAGCTGCGGCAATGGCAGTGGTAGTGGTGGTGGTGGTAGTGGTGGTGGTGGTAGTGGTGGTGGTGTTGGTGGTGGAGGATGCGGCGGTGGTGGTGGTGGTGGCGATGGTGGTGGAGGTAGTAATGGTTGTGATGGAGGTTGCGGCGGTCGTGGTGGTGGTCATGGTCATGGTTGTGATGGTGATGTTACTAGTGATGATGATGATGATGGAAGTGAACTGTTTCAAGAAGTTATGGTGATCAGTGAAAAAAGATGATATTAATAATTATGGTCACTGAGGGAATATAAATGGTGAATACTCTCATAAATGGTGAATACTCTCATAAATACAATTATTCATGAGATTATGTCTGTGAAGAAGATTTTAATAAAAACTGATTATATGTGTGCTGGCTGTGATACATGTTTAGTACATTACCAATGATTACATAATGTACATGATTGTGATAAATTCCAAACCTCAATTTACTGAAAAGTGACTTATTAATGAAGTAACCTTTAAGGCATTCAATACTTAAATCATATTATTCTTCAATGTCTCCCTCTACTGTCAACAGATCAACCCAACCAGTAACACTCCATGAATGGCACATCGTAGAGGTATCCAGAACAGCCCGTGAGGGTATGCTCAGGGTAGACAACCAACCTACTGTCACAGCTTTGGCCCCTGGAGCTTTCACACAGACATCATTTGATACAAACCTCTATATCGGAGGCATCGATGATATTGATCTCTTGTCCAGAGAAGTAGCCGTCAAGAATTCGTTCAGCGGAGATATCCAGAGGGTGAGAGAGGGCTGTATAAATGGAAAGTGGAAAGAGGGGGGTGGGGGGGATTGGCCAGAGGGAAAGTTAAATTAAATGATTGAAGAATAACAAGAATGAAAGAGATGGAGATATTTAAAAATGCTAGTGATTGCAAAACAGAATGAGGGTGGGGAAAGACAAGAGATAACAGAATTGGAGATGCCCATGAGCGAGCGAGAGAGAGAGAGAGAGAGAGAGAGATGTGGGAGAGAGCAAGAGAGAGGCTAACAGACAAGTGGAGATAAGGATAGATAGAAACTTTCCTGTACTCTTTATTGAACAGGCACTTTACTAGTTGGATTTTTTCTTCATAGATTGAGATGAAATGAAATTATCTAGCACTGATTGATTGATTTCTCATCATTTTCTTATCTTGCAGGTTTTAGTCAATGATAATCCATTAGATCTGATCACTGAGGCAGTGGGTGGAGCTAATGTTGGTAATGCCCACCATCCATGCCAGGGGCAGCCTTGTCTTAACAATGGAGAGTGCCATCCACTTCATGACCACTACCTATGTGATTGTAGACTAGGTTTCAGGGGAGACAACTGTGAAATAGGTAAGCTTAGACAATTATGGTTAGAATTCTTTCACTATGATATCACATTAATTGAATGCCTACAAATATTCCCTCTGGAGAAATTACCAAATATATTAAATCTAATCTGAATAATAGCTATCTGAAGCTAGGAGCTAAACTGGACAAATGTCATGATCAGAGTATTTCAGATTTGTTTTCAGTAAGCTGTTGAGCATGCTTTGATTTTAGCATAAATCCATAGACCCCAGCGTGAGTTATCTTAGGCATAGTTTCAGTGAGTTAAATGCAAAGATGTATTAATGAATAAAAAAGTCAGTAGTACAATCATGAGTAAGCTTTTTATTACATGATGTAAACCACTCGTTTTGAGGTGCCTGCTCACTAAAACACATATTTCTTTGTATATGTTGGCAAACTGAAAACATGTATATTTCTTTGTATATCTTGGCAAATGAAACTTGGGAGATGGCAATTCATATAGTAAGGTCCATTTGCCTGTTGCAGAATCTATGAAATAGTGTTAAAGAAATATTACAGTGAACTCTCTCTTTCTGTCTGTTTGTCTCTCATGTAGAAATTGAAGAAGATGTAACAGAACCTAGCTTTACCGGAAGGAGTTATCTTTGGTATGCCAGTAATGAAATTACATCCAGGTAAGAATCTCCTTTTTCAGTGAACTATTACCCTGTTTAAGTCACAAGTTTAATTCTTTTAGATTTTACTTTAACATGCAAGTTGAACATATATATGTGGCTTTCAACTACATGTATATATTAGGCATCTTATCAAAATTCAGAGCCAATTTGGAATACAGCCTTTAGCGTCTTTCCCGCTCAGCATCTAATTCTCCTCCGATCCTCCTGTTTCTCCATCGACAAAATAATATTGTAATATTTTGTACTCTCTCTCACCTATGGTTAGCCATATGAAAGATTTCTTTCTGTGCCATCTATTCAGCACCAATTTTGCATAATTTGTTGGTTGCCCAGCAGAAGGGAACGGAACGAGTGCCCTTGACCGGCAAAAGGAAACAAAGAGACATGTGGTCAGATATTGAGATATTTAAATAAATCTATGAATAATTACTTCCAAGAACATTCCAGAATAGATTTGTTAGATTTTTTTGAAATAATTATTCACAGATTTCTTAAATATCTCAGTATTCGACAGCATGTCTCTTCGTTCCCTTTTGGCAGTCAAGGGTGCTTGTTCCCTTCTGCCGAGTAATCAGTGAATTATAAAGACACATAAAAATTTTTGATCTTCTTATCACCTATCGACCATCATACCATTTGTTTTTCAGGTTATCAGGGGAGAGGAATGTCTTCACGTTTGAACTCCAAGCCACAGAGCCTAATGGTCTGGTCCTATGGGCAGGTCATTCAGATATGACTTCAGGCAATGATTTCATTGCAATGGGTCTGGAAAATGGCTTTCTGGTGTTAAGGTGAGTGATCAGTCTAAAACATCCTAGGCTGCATTTCGGTGATGAAAGTTCTGAATCTCTGAATTGGATGTCCATACGATATAGCTACCTGGGCCCCATGGCATAAAACTTATCATTGATGGTAACTCTGCCATCATTGGTAACTACCATGGTAACTTTGCTCAGTGGCCAATCAAATTCAAGGTTTCAGTGGAAGTTACCACTGATGGCAAAGCTGTCATCAGTGGTAAGTTCTTATGCAATGGAGCACAAGTGTGTCCACATTTATTTTAATGATTTGATTATTAAAGCTGAGTACTCATTATAGATCCCTTTTTATTTGATATCCTAATGGAATGTATTAGATTGTCTTTTTCTTTGAAATTACTTTAGAGTTTGTGAACTGTCATACAAAAACAAAAGAGGTCATTATCTTGCCTCTGTAGTGAGCCTTGGTTTAAATCTGAGCCTAATTCAAATTGGACTTTTTATTATAAGGTTCATTTTTTTAAATAATGATTTTGAGTATGATAATTCCATCAACAAGAGAGAGTGATTTTGACTCTAGAAAATCATTTTTAGATTCTCAGTTTGATCTTTCTATTTAGCTCAAATTCTGAATTTGTCTTATAGATTTGATCTTGATGGAGAAGAGGCTGTCCTGACAAGCCAAAGACCTGTCAGAGATAGAGAATATCATTATAGCGGCATGAGTTGCAGGAAGTTTGAGTGGTAATTTTAGTGAGATAATAACATTAAGCTCTAATGATATATTGTATGTTTGATATCATTGATCAGGTTTGATCTTGGTGGAGGAGAGGCTGTCCTTAAAAGCCAGAGACCTGTCAAAGACAGAGAATGGCATTATAGTGGCTGTCCTTACAAGCCAAAGACCTATCATAGACAGAGAACAGCATTATAGTGGCATGTGTTCTAGGAAGTTTGAGTGGTAGTTTTAGTTTGATAATAACATTAATCTCTAATGATGTTTGATATCATTGATCAGGTTTGATCTTGGTGGAGGAGAGGCTGTCCTTACAAGCAGGAGACCCGTCAACGATGGTGAATGGCATGTTATCAGGATAGACAGGCTAGGTATTGTGGCTATCATGGAGATAGACAATGATAATGCAGTCACAAATCAAGCAAGTGGTGAAAACTTCAGGCAGCTTAATGTCAATGATGGACTATACCTTGGTAGGTTGATAATATTATTTTGTTTGCACTTGCATATGTTGGAGCATCATGCATGGTGCTATGTTAGAATCTGCAATATTTTAGTGATTATTTGTTGCCAATTGATAAATATTGTAGATTTCAGATAGCTCCTTGAGACATGATCAGTATATACTGCATTTCAAGGAATAAATACCATGCAATACAAATATTGTCAGATACGACTAGAGACACAACTGTTGATGGAATGCTTTGTCTAGGAGCTAGATACACCATGCAGGAATCAAACTGTCCAATGCTCAAATGAAGATGAATTGAATGACGACTGATTACAAGTGCTCTCACATAAATTCAACCTGCATTTATCCCTCTCATGTCTGCTGTTCAACATCCTGAAAGAAGTGGAAAGAAGTAAATCTTTGAGTTTGCTGAAGCTTTCCCTTAACTCATTTGAGGTTTTAGATGTTTGTTTTTGGTTGAGCAAGATGTCAGGGAAAGCTTATCATCATTGCTTATAAGTTTCTAGATATCTTTTATTTCAGTAACAATAATGCAGTGTCAAAGCACGAAGAACCTGCAGCAGTGTAGCCCTAAAGCGATTAAATTTATGCCTTAACCATAATTTGAAACTCCTGAAATCCCTTTCTCCTCCTCTCAATTTTGCAGGTGGAATGGATGAGATTGTAGAGACGACAATGAATCTCTACTCTACCGGTATGACAGGATGTCTCAGGAACTTCAGGATTGATCAGATTCTCCCAGTCCTATCAACAGAACTACCAGATGGTGGTAGGAATATCAAACAATGCTCATAATCCATCCAAAAACACAAAGACTGATTTTTTTCATGTCCTACGGAAACATTTTTGTTAGCCAAGGATGTGAATTCAGTTGCGTCTTGAAGCACAACATGTCTGTTGAAGCGGGAGAGAATCCCATGAGTGACCAAGCAAGATCATGTTATGGATCAAAGGTTTGTGTGGAAGCAGAGTATCTGATATGAATTTAGAATGGGGGTGACGTTTGTACCGTTGAGTCTTCTATATCAGTTATCATGATAAAGATTGAAATCTTTCATAAAGCGCATCATTAACTGAATGACTTTCAAACATGTATCTGACGGTATTTCATTTGACACATTGAAGCATACATGCACTTTTGATAGAAGAAGCCATAACTCATTTCTTCAGAAGAGTAATACTCCATGAACTGGCATCAAAAGATCTTACCTGTTTACCTGTTTTGCTGAAGAGGTTTTTCTGAGTATATCAACCTAGTGAAATTGACTCAGATTTTTGCATACTGGTACTCAATTTTGAAAAAGTACTCTATTTCTAGTAGTACTCTGTTGTTAAACCACATCTTTGTATCAATAAAAACTATTACAATTTCTGAAATTATACTGTCATATGTGCTTCTTTTTTGGATATCTTACCCTGTAATCAAATCATTGAGGATATATGTACAGTAAATGAAGAAAGATTTGAAAGGTTTGTGATAGAATTCTGATATATGTATGTCCTTTTACTTAGAAGTTTCATTTGTGAATACACAAGACAGATTTGAAGATGGTTTTTGTTGATGCGAGTATTTCATGGAAAAAGTAGGTTTCGTTATTCTAACTTTTTATATCAGTAGCACATTTTCCCAACACTTAAGTTAGAGTAGGGTTTTATATTAAATTCATGTATTGGGTGAACCCACTGCTTAGAGATATTCATTTATAGATAAAGCTAATGTACTCAAATTGTGAGAAACTCAAATTTAGATTTTGTTTTCTGTAAGAGAATTAATCAGTGTACTTTGTGTGTGCGTGTCTATAGGCTGAAGTCATATAAAGCATTATTATGAATTTTGTATTTCTTAAAGTTGCACTCAACAGTTCACAAACATTTTTTGTAATGCTTTCATGATCTTTAAATTCAAGTCATTTTCTAGAGTAACCCATCATGGCAGATGCTGGATATAATAATAAACACTATCAGAAGTGGAGTTTTTTATTGTTAAGGGTGTATTTTGTACTTCCTTTTTTTTTAATTACTACTTTTATTCAACTGTAAGGTATTTTAGATGTAATTTACATAACTTGCTGACTGCTGCATTTTGAAATTCTGCATAGACTTAATACAGGACCCAACTGTTCCCATAGGAAGTGCATTATTAATTCAATATAATTTTAGAAAAAATTGTTAACCATATGTTAATCTGAAGTGGATAGAGCATAAAAATTATACATAAATTGATATATTGCTTTTGCCAAATGACACTCAAAATGAAGAATAAGAAATTAGTGCATTCCATTTATGATTGGTACATTTGGTACATGTGTCGTATTGAATGAATATAAACTTATTGAACCTTTTTCTTTGTGTGCCAAACTACTTGGGTTTTTTTTTTTTTAATGACTTGTTAGGTATCAGCATTACTGTAGATTTTATAACCTCTCACTTATCTTTTCTGCCGCATTTAAGGGAGTTATCATGTTTTCTTTGAAGCATAAATAGCTGGAAATGTTTGAAAAAAAATTTGTAAGGTTATTTCATATAGTTATAGAAGATGTATTCTCAAGCTTTGCGACTGCATGCTTTTGTCAAGTGAAGTAGAAAACATAGCATGAAATGATAAAAGATTTTCCGAGAAACATTTGACTTTGTGATTCTTTATCTGGTTATCTTGCTGCACATAATGCTTTGGACTAATTATTTCTTTATTTCATTCTAAAATTCCATGAGTACCTCTAACAGGATAACAAATATTGTATACAAACTTTGAATGATGAAATCTTTGATAAATTCTGATGAATCACATCAGTTTCCTTGGATTTTATGAATGAAATTAAAATTTTAAGGTATGGTATATTCCATGCCTAGTTGTACAATATTGTTTGTACAGCAAAATGTATGCACAGCAATAATGTTTCAAATGTATCATCACCATCTTTCTTTTTTTTCAATCAGAAATATGATATTATATTTAATCAACTCATTTGTATTATTGAGATTTTAGGTGTAGCATGTATATAAAACCGTGACACATAATGCAAATGATATGTATGAATGTATGTATGTATGTATGACAGTGTCTTTGTTTACTACTCATTCACTTTGCCAACCATGTATATGACACGTGTATCAAATTTAAAAGCCAACCTTGTAATTAACATCACTGTGCCTTTTGAAAGACCATCAATTGTATTATATTTGTTGTTACTAGAAAAAAAGACACAAGTATCATATTAATTTTAAAAACATATTGTATGCATAATGAACTGTTGTTTTTGCACAAATTTCTCAGCATTACTTAAAAGAATTATTTTGCCAAAAGCTGAAGAACAAATAGAAAGTACAAAATGCAGGTCCAAATTAGGCATTATGCAATATTCTTTATTTTGCTTTGATTTTAGAAAAAGGGTAGCCTGTTTTGTATTTCAAAGGACAAGAATTACAGAAATACAAGAAGTTCTACTTAGTGACTGTGATGGTATTATTATAAATTTGGTTTTCCAAGAGGATTATGTGTTACTACTTAAAAGAAACATTGCCCACATAATGGCTAAGTGATTGGTGAACCATTTTATAGAATATGAGAACAGTTGTAGTTTTGTTTATCATGAATTTATAAAAATTTGCCTTGCCATTCGTCCATAAATAAAAGGATTCTTGTTGTGTCATTTCTCTAGATGAGCAAGTTAATAGTCTTGTTTCTTTTGGTGTCAAGATACAATTTTTTTCTTTCTATTGGCAGTTTATTAGTTGATTAACATTTAAATTTGAGTAGAAACTTGTATGTATTTCCTGGGAGATGGCATCATGTTTACCCTTTATTGCAACCTCTTTTTTATAGCTTTAAAATTTCTCTGTGAATTGAAATTTTTGGATTCTATGAGCATTTATGTGACTTATGTAATTTTGGTCTTATGATTATGAATTTTATCCTTCTCATGGTATTTGAATTTCATTACATCTTAATTTTTTTCTGTTAAGTATGAAATATGCATTAGACTGCAATTATATCATTTTTATTCATATTATTGGTATCCATACCTTCCCTTTTTTGTTTTTTATATTTTCCCCAAGCCTACATGGAATATCAGTGCTTGTATAGTAGTATTAAATTGTCTTTGCTGTGTCTTTTTAGTGTATGATGGGGATGTGTACTTAGTTAATCAATGCACTCAAACGCTATTAGGTGTAAGAAGCAACAGTATAGGTTAATATAAGTTTAATTCAGTGCAGCATGGTTGATATGTTTACATTTGCAAAAAATATTCTAAGCTCTAGCTTTAAGCTGGCTTTATGATTTCTCACATCTTCTTAAATGCATTCTGATGGCAAATGTTTATACAGTATGGATGCTCATATTCTTTGTTTTCTCACGGTGTTGCTAGCTATTTCCTATCCCACAGGCAACTTAGTAAAAAGTGATGACATTTTGAAAGGTTATATAATGGTGGACTGAAGTGATCTCTAAATATGCATTATTATTAGGGCAGTTCCACACCATTTGCTTTCATAATGCTTCCTCTTTTCTTTTGTTACTTGCTCTAACATGTGCATCCCTTGGGGTTTGAAAAGTTTTCCTTTATGCTTTAGATTATGCTTTACTGCTTGTATTAATGATAAAAGTACTTTGTATTTTGTATTTGATTTGATTATAGAGGAACATTTTGTTGGTTAAACTGCATATGTATATTGTAAATAATGTTTCTGATGACTTTTTCTGGACTACAGATGAAAAAGAATGGCCACATTTTAAATGTTCATCAGTGTTCAGTCTGGTTCTATTATGCGTCTTATGATGTGGTAGATTCGATTGTGATTGTAATCGAGGTTTAGTTGTAAACTGTAGAAAGAAAAGCTGTCTCAGTAATCAAGAGGAAAGAGATTGCAGAAACAAACAAAAAAAGAACTCCTGCAAGTGTGAAAGAGAGAGAGAGAGAGGGAGAGAGAGAGAGAGAGGGAGGGGGAGAAAGGGAGGAGTGAAAGAAAGAAATAAAACAGAGGAAGATAAATTTTAGTTTTTATAAATTTCTGGATCTCTTCTTTTCTTATTCAAAGTCAAAAATACATGTTATGTAACAAGATTATCTGTTGAAGTTTAGGCTTTGTAACAGGGACTCCTATGGAAAAACAGAAATATCAACACCACCTTGCAAATTTGTATATGGATGATTTTATTTGATATAACAAAGACAAAAATATATATCACCCGTAAATCCATTGTTAAAACTCTCCCTCTCCTTTCTGCAGCTGCGTTAATTTTTTCAAAAACATTTGATCCGTGCATGCACGGGTTATCAAATGACTGTCATGAATACACAATAATGAAAAGAGAGAAAGGGTTTGATCAAAATAAACGGGTAAAATGAACAAAGAGATGTATATTCTTCTCCTGGAAATGATTCCACACAATCTTTACAAGAATACATTTCAATATACATGTAGATGAATAGCTATGCAGGAAAGATCAAAATGAAAGAAACAACATAAGAGAATTGTCTTCATCACAGTTAACATAAATGTCTACACACATTTATCAAAAATAAATGATTAAATACAAAATGGTACAGGCAGAACAAGAAAAAAAAGATAATATGAAGACAAGAAGTTTACAGAACATCGTGGTCTCTTGGTATGGTATCTGACTCGAATGAATGGATTTAGGGTTCGAGTCCCCTGTCTTCTCTTCGTGTGATGCCGTTCACTTTTAGCCGTCGGGTTAAGAATTTCGTTTTATCTGCATTACCTCTCTCCACCCTGGGTTTATTTTTTTCCTTTCAAGGTCTTAGAAAAAGAAACCACATATTTTAAAAGAATTACAGCTGTACTTGAAGAGAAATATCCCTTTATTCAAAGGTGTTATGACCGAGAATTTCCACGTTTCTTATCTACACAATGTTTAAAACAAACCAACTACTGACAAAATGAAGGAAAAAAGCCTCGAGAAAAGCCTCGAGAAAGAGATGGGACAGTACACTTTAGCATAAGACGAGAATACACGTTTTACTGAAAACACACGTGAATTTACATTAAATCAAAATACTTAAACAACTCCAGTTGTATATTTCGTTGGATGGGTTGAAAGCACACATACTGTACATGTAAACACACAAGTGATGGGGATGAAAAAATAAAACATTTATATTTTAGTTGCATAATCAATTTAGAATCGAATTTCATAAGGAGAATAATTTTTTCATGAGTTAACGAAGAGAAGGGGACTTCGAACACTGGACGATTTGCATGTAAGGAAGATCATAATAAAAGATACATGAAGGGGAGAAGGAAAAAGCGAGATGGAAAGAGAGATAGAAAGGCAAGGAATATATTGTGAAAGAAAATATTGTAATATCTATTTTGTAGAAATGTGTCATTTATATGTAATACATTAAAAATCAAATATATTTTATTTGAATTTGTTTCAAAATAAAGCAAAGTAAAATAACTTTTCATTTTATTTCTTAGCTTATTTATCTTTTTTTTTTTTGCGATCATTGGATTGCATACCCTTCTAGCATGAATCTTTTATCTGGTATGAGAGCCTCTCGGTTTGTCTGAATACCTTCATATACTGCTAGGGATGTGCAATCCAATGTTACGTCACATCTATAAGCTGTGTAATCGAATGGACCACTAAATGAAATTAATTCCCTTTTAGACTAGTTTTGGAGACTCTAATTTACATTCATTTTATTGAACCTGTTTATTAATCATTTCGTTTTTAGTCAGTGTTAAATGTCGTACATAATTATTAATATTATTTCATGGCAAATGTTTTGATAAAACCCAACTGCATTATCAAAATATCAGCACCCCCCCCCCCCATTGTCTCTGTGAACATTATGATTATACATTATATTTTTTATGTATGTTTTTGTGCTCCTCATTATAGGAGATTTCTTTCAATAAAATAAAACGTATTATCTAAAGAATTGAAGTGAAATTACCGTGGTCCTTTAAATCAAACTGTTTATCACTGTCATTGTCATGACATTTGACCTTGTCAGAGTTGACCCTGACGTCAAGGAGACGTTGTTGTTGTTATTGTTGTTTGATCTCATGGCTCTCAGCTGGACGAGGATTCGCCTCAGAGTTGACCCTGCCGTCATGGTGACGTAGTTGTGGTAGTGGTGGTGGTGGTGTCTCATTGTTGTCATGAGCTGGATGGGGAAGACCCTCAGAGTTGACCCTGACGTCACGGAGACGTTGCTGTGGTGGTGTCTCAAGGTCGTCAGCTGGTTGAGGATTGTTGGTCTCAGAGTTGCCCTTGACCCTGACGTCAAGACACCGTTGGCGTGACGTCTCACGGTTGTCATGCTTGAGTGGACACAGATGACGTTGAACTGGACGGTGCGGGAGGAGCGGCGGTGACGTCGCCTTCCTGTGAAGGTCAGCATCACCTAGATCCAAGGATCCTGTTCAGCTGGGAGAATACCCCAGCGAGTGGACGTCAGGATACCAGGCGGACCTGCCCCGATCAGCATCAGCATCAGCTCCGTCTATCGTTGTTCACTCCATCTTCCCCCTGTTGCAACTGTTGCTGTCGTTGTCGTTCACGGCATGCCGCAAGCTCCTCCTCTTGTCAGAGAGCGTTTGGTTCGGCTTGTATAGTTGTCATGGAATCCGTCAACAACTCAGTCTGGAAAATGGAAATGAAGACAGAGAAAAGAATAGGAATCACAGAATAAATGGTTGAAATACGAGACGGTTCCGAATTTACACGACGTCTGGTAACCCTGATGGATAAATGTTCAATTCTCTGTATTTGATACAAATTTAACATTTGCCACTGCTTGGTAATGCAGTGAAACTAAAATTAGGTGGATGTAGATGAGTAGATAGTGGAAGTTGTGGTTAGGAGAAAGGTAATGATGATGAGCTTCCTGTAGGTGCTTGGATATCAATTCTGTGCAATATGTTTCGAATAATCAATTGTTATCCTTAAATGAATCTGAGTAATTCAGTTTTTAGGGGTGGTCTAGTAGCCTACCTGTTCTGTAGGTAATGGTGTGGTTGGCTGCTCTTCTTCGTCAGCTGAACAGTTGCATGGATGATTTCCGGTGTAGGTGAAATCAATGGCAATCTGAACAAAGGGGTATCTCAGAGATGAGTAGGGCAGAGGGATGTGAAAGGTTAGCTGGCCACACCTGTACATAGGAGAGATTTTACGTGGACATCAGAGTAGAATTATTGTGAAGGAAAAAAAGGGGGTTGAGTTGTCATGAGAAAATGGAAAGGCTTGTTTGAAAATGGAAGTTAACACATTCTAATGTATTTAAAAGGAGCGATGTGAAATAAAAGGAAAAGAAAGAAAGAAAGAAAGAAACAGAGAGAGAGAGAGAGAGAGAATAAAAGGGAGAAAGTTGGACAGCGTCGAAGTAAAACAGTAATATTGGTTTTAAAAAGCAGAAGTAAAGTTTGGAGAAAAGAAAAGGAAAATGATAATTGGAAGTAGTGGAAATCAGCCAATTAAAAAAAAGACTGACAAACAAGAAGAAGGAATTGAAGAAGAAGAAGAAGAAGAAGAAGAAGAAGAAGAAGAAGAAGAAGAAGAAGAAGAAGAAGAGAAGAAGAAGAAGAAAAAGAAGGAAGGAGGAAGAAGAGGGAAAATGGGCAGAAAAGAAAGAAAAGATGAGGAGGAGAAGGAAGACAAAGTACAAAATAAAGTGAAGAAGATAAAGATTGAAAGAGAAAGATGATTAAAAACGAGAAAAAGTATGACGAAGATCACTAAGAAAGATATAGAAGACACCCAACAAAACGCCAAAGTGAGAAAAAAATACATGTTTTCAGACATACTTGTAAACTTTTACTTATTTCGAACCCAGGAAGTAATCGAAAACTCAGGCAGGGGGAATAAAACCCTCGGGAATTTTTGCAAAAATACATGCGTACCATCTTACCTGTCATATATCAAGAAATCGTCCTTAGCTCCATTGAGGATGTTCCAGACGTTATCTTCTGGGTCTGTCCCTGATGAATAGTCCTGATAAAGATCATATCGACCCAAGCGATAGAGACGGTAATAGTTGACACGAGAGTTTAAATCGCCAGCATTCACCACGATGAATTTAATGTCGGTGATGTTGCGTTCAGATATATAGTGCCTGCGCAAGACCTCCAAGCTATATAAGCAGAGAAAAAAGGGGGGAAAATCCAGTCTTTATGCATTGGTAAATTTGAAATGAAACAAAATAGCATTTCAACATGCAGAACAGAGAAATCTAATGCTTCATTGAGTGATTTTTAGGGATGACCAAAATATCTTTGAGCGTTATTATTATTATTACTATTATTGCTTATTACTTATACCGCGCTTTTCCCATAAGGCCGAAAGCGCTGACAATAAATTGCATTGTACATGTAATTATAGAATTAAATAAATAAATAATCATAGAACTCCAAAATGCAAAAAGATGGGTTTTGATGCCTTTCTGAAGGTAGCAGCCGATGAAGACTGTCTAATCCTAAGTGGCAAATCATTCCAGTATTTTGAAGCTGACACAGTAAATGTCCTGTTACCGGCTAATATGCGAGTAACTGAATATGTGAGACGGAGAGGATCACTGGCTGACCTCAGTGCTCTGGTGGGTGTATATAAATTCAAACAATTACCTAAATACTTTGGAGCTTGATTATTAAATACTTTGTAGACAAACGAGAGTAATTTGAAAATTATTTTTTGTTTCAAAGGAAGCCAGCGTAGTGAGCTCAAGAGTGGTGAGCATCAACTGAAATAGTAATCATGGTAATTCCTATGTTTTTAAAGGACTGCCACGCCATCAAGCTCCGCTTATGTGACAGGTTGTTGTTGTTTTTTTTCATTCATGTACATTAACGATATAATGGAATTATTTCACTTTGGTAATGTATCATGGTGTTATTTTTATTATGTTGCAGTCAGCTTGAAAAGGATTATAAACGGAATACATAAAATTGATTTCAGCACATGAAATGTTAAAGTTTATGATTAGATATGTTTTGGTTTTTGTTCAAAGCAATGCAAAAATAATAATCGCCCCTCGTGGAGTTTTCAAGGAAATGGATTAGGGGCTTACTTGGTCCCTTTAAATTTATATAGCCTTATTATCGTTAATTTCACAGTCTGTACTTTGAGCAACGGAGGGAGAAATAAGCTAATACTTTATGCCTGTAATTTTTTCACTCTCCTCGACTAAGCCATTTTTAAAAATGCTTCAAACATGTCGAACTACAATGTTTCAAACTTACTATTGGGCCTGCGTCAGGCAGAAACCTCAGCTGGCTTTTAATAACGCCACCACCGTCACTTGTCCCCGACTGTCAAGCATAGGATGTGTGCCTCGCAGGGACCAGTTTGGCGCCTCCATGCACCGGGCTGGGGATCCGAAGGGAGGTTCACTGGCTGACCCCACCCCTAGGTACAGCAGGCAGAGGAAGGCTGCCAGTAGGCCTGGTACGCCACGGTACCCCATAGCTGATATACAGGGTCTGTGAAAAGGTGAGAATAATTGCGACAAAATAATGACAACACTTTAAGCCATCATGAAATGTTTGACACTATGTTTGATGGTTACGATCATCTCAGATAATCGCCATTACATCCTTATCCTATTGACAATAGATCCTTATCCTAGTGGCATATCAAAAGCTGTCGTCAGATTCCCCCCCCCCCCCCACGGCGCTTGCTGCATGAAGGCAGAGGGAAAAAAAGAAGATAAAACATGTCATGGGTCTAGAACTATAGAAGCACTGCCCTGATGCATAATGCCCCCCCCCCCCCCCTCCCTCAAAGATTGGGGAGCATTATCCATTCATGAATTTCTGGATACGTGTCCTTAACCAAAGAGATATATACATCGAGCTAATAGTCGACTATTTGTCTATTTGACTAGTTGTTCTGAGTTACTGTACTAGATGTCCTAGATTATGATTTAGGTATAGTTGGGGGGGGGGGTAGTACTCTTGATAACGATAATAGTATTTCGAAGTTCTTGGACGCATCTTGCGTCAAAGAGTCGCAATGGAACACATTGAAAAATGAAAAGCAAGTCCTCATAAAATGCGTGATTCTGATTGGTTCTGAGTATACAGTAGTAGATTGATTACTGGAGTTGCGTTTACAGTTTGCATATTTGATTAAGAAAAAACCCAGATAGTAGCCTAATTACAAGATAAACAGGTGAAGTTCTGATATAGCCGTTTGCATAGTTTTTATGTCTGTTGTAGTCTGTTCTTATACTCTCTATAGACAAAGATCATGGCTAACGGAATCTCTGTCAGTGTTTAATGTTTTGAGAGTCAAATAAAATAACATCGAATTAGTTTTATCTTCCTATAAGTCCTTTATTCTCTTCCGCCTCCTGAAATCAAAGGTCATCATTGTCTGTAGCTGTTCATCCTTTCATCATTTGCACTGACTTTATTACACGTTCCAAGAATGTCAAGATGGCACTGCGTTGAAGAAACATTGCCATCAAAATCTACACCAAACATCCCTGGCTATTCTGTAAGCCGAGATCTGAAGTTTATTGCTAAATTATGAATAATGAAAGGGGAAGGGGAAGGTCCTGTCAAGGCAAATTAAACCTTCAATTTTGGCCATTTTAAAAGTAGTATCACAACTGTAATAAATCGAGGGTCTAGTGCAACAAAGGACTATCTGCATATTTGGCAATTTTGATAAATGATGAAGTAGAGATTTGTTGCACTGACACACTGCAGTTTAAAGCAGATAGCCATATCTATTTTGGAAGATACCCAGCTGTAGCAAAGTTTGCTGTAGAAACCATTGTTTTTTGTATTTATGTTTTTATTGTAAAACAAAATAAAATATATACAGAAAACAGCAAAACTTCATATAATATACAACTACTTAAAATATCTACACAACTTATGGGTTCCTGGTCTCTACTGGATCATTTTAATTTCGAAATCTCATTTAAATAAAAAATGCAGATAGCCTTTTGTTGCAATAAACCCTCAAAATATTACCTTCGACAAGGGGCAGGTAAAACATTGTGATATCTTTCAACTTTTTTTTTTTCCAAAAAGAGGGGGAACTGCTATCGTGATGAAGATAAATGCAATACCAGGAAATTAAACAGAATGCGCTATAGACTACCCCGGTCCGAAACCGAGTCGGGTTTTTCGGAAAGGTGACATCATGAGGTTGGGCCACGGTACATTATAACTCGGTCCCAAGACGTAACTCAAGAGTAATCAGATCTGATCTATACACATCCGCCAAATGAGCCCAGTCTCACAAACACATTAGTGCAAGAGACAATTAAAACACTGTACTAGAAAAACTTGTTGGCAAGTTCTTTGGGGAATGGGGTGGGCATACTGGTATCGTTTAGTCATGTGCACGGTCACATCACTTCCGCTTCCTTGACAAAACATAATGATCAAACAATGTGGTCTTGTGTGTTTGTATTGAAGATTGTTATAACAAAGCGAAACAATGATATAAAAGTAGTTTAAGATTCAGACTGAAAAACCATAGACAGGTAATAATAGAAGCTTAAATAATAACACACCAGAACAATCGTTTTCAATAATGATAAGAAAAGAATATACCGATTTTGACCTTACAATGACCTTCTTGATCTTATCAGAGCGCAATCTGGAGAACTTATGATTAAAACATTGACCCGATAGTCCTGTGATAAAGATACTAAACTGACTGAATTCTATACAAGATCAGGCATAGATAAAGGGGCATAACCGACTGCCCAGGCTTCCTTCTAGGCCCCTAATAAAACTTAAACTTAAATATAACAAACTTAAATGGTTGGTTATTTTACCTGACTGCTAAGAAAGCATTATGTATGCTTGTTAGTAAGCAACTAGAGACCGACGGCTGTAAGTCCCCGCCGAAGAACTAGGTAACGAGGATTAGTACCTTACCAAAGGGCATTAGCGCATCCAATTGGTTTCGAACCCAGGTAGGCCTACTTCCGGTTACTAGACCACTGCTCTACCACTGAGCCACAGCGCCTCCCGAAAATGTGAAATTGTTTAAGGGGACATACTTGTCTATCAATATTATTTGATAAACCCTCTGAAAAGTCAGAAAGAGTAAAAATACGGTAAACAAAGAACATATTATTCCTTCTCCGCCACCAACTTTTAAAACAAACAAGCATACAGACACAACTGCTGCTACCCTTCTGCTCACTGATAGTGCCATGAAATGACATTATCTTATTCTGCAGCAGAATAACGAGGGGGTGGTAAAGCTAATTAAAATCAAGGAAAGGGGGTCCAAACTCTTTATTGTTATTATTAATGTGCATTGCTGTTTCGTCATAAATATTGCAATTATTCTGAATCATTTTAAATTAAAGAGCCAGCAAATGAATATATTTACCGTGGAACCCATAATCATTTTACAGCATGCAGTGCGAGATTTGAAAATAACACACATATTCTGTGCCATTTATGCTATATATATTTTCCTTTATCCCGTTAATGTTTTTGAATATTTTACTCGAAAAAACATTCTTGGGATGAGTCGGGCATACCCTTATCTCTCTTATCATAACGTAAAGAAATCAGTTTGGGCAGGTTATAGAAAACGACAGTGAAAGACAGGAAAAGTACTGTAACATAACAATAAAATGCAAAGGGGTGTTGTCTGGTGTAATGACGTAGACACTCTGATGATTCTAGCTCTAATACACCGTTGACTAGGGAGAACTGAATGAATTTCAGCAACAGGAACTTGGTCGTTTGCCCTCAAATTCCAGTTGAGAACAATGAACGTATAACTGTACAACAATCTTTATAATTTCAACTTACCACCGGGCTGAAGTGAAGTTTGTTGGCTGTCGCACGTAGAGTTAGAGATTGTTTACCGCACATCCACCGTGTATCACGATTGGTTCTGAAGTGATTTTACCTCCGAATCGGGAATATCAATCTACAGTATTCCAGGCCGGGTTATCGCATTACAAGATTAAAGGTCGGATGGCATGTATTAAAGCGATAAGATCATGTAAAAATTGCTAATGCATCAATTCTTTATATCTAACTTCTTCATCTTACAATGAACCAATGAACCAGTGATATCTCCTATTGACCTATTCCAGTGTTTTCTTCTTTTTTTTTTTTTTTTTTTTGTTCGATGGTGCAGATAGGATATAGAGGACGTCCCTCCCTCTCCCCGCTCTTCAAGTGCTGAAGGCTTTTGACAATTAAAGTGGGGAAAACAATAAAATTATACTAGTGGGGCCACGGTACGTAAAACGAATCTCTGATGCCTAATCCCTCATTTGAGAAGGAATCAACCACCCCCCCCCCCCCCCCCTGCGTAGTAACGTCTGGTTATGCCACTGTTTGCAGTTCTCGATGTTTTGGTATTATAAAGTCATCTCTTGAGAAAATGACTGTAACAAGTATCATGAAATGAGTTATCTGAGCCGAAGTGTGCCATAACTTGATAATCATCGTTTGTCTACCCCCTTTCTACACCCTCTCGTTCAGCATGCATACTGTAGGAACAGACTTTGAACATGTAGAGTATAACTCTCTAAGTAATTTTCACAACTTTTAGTTCATTGCATCGCTTTAGAACTAGTCATATTGATTTGTAAGAAGCCATTGTCGAACATTTCAATTGGCATGCATGTGCGTAGGTGCTGCAATAATGCCATTATATAGTTTTTTGTGTGTTTCCTCCCTTTTCTAGTCAACTTTTATAAATACCATTTTTAACCCCCCCTCTCTCCCTCTCTCTCTCTCTCTATCTCCCCCCCCCTCTCTCTCTCTCTTTCTCTTAAATCATGAAATAAACTGTATTTTTATCTCTCTCTCATTCTCTACACTGTATTCATGTCTTTCGCTCTTTATTTGTAACAATCACTGGCCTTGATCGTGCACGAGATCAACCCTTTTTCTCTTTAAAGCACAGAGTGCAGGAATAATAGTCGTTTGACCCAGTTCACCTTTCCTCATAAATTATTGCCAAGTCGACCCTGGGAGCTGCATTAACATACAATGCGATAATGGCATTAAACGAGGCCAGCAAGAAGTCCTAGGCGTAAAATGTCATAAAGTTTAGAGTTTTAAAAAGCAGTATGATAACAGTCTAATGACACGTGACCGCTTGTCATTAATGAGAATTTCACTTTTATTTACTAAGCATTGCTTACAAAATGGTAGGCTTCATGCACATTAAATACACCCCCTCCCTCTAAAAAGAAAAGTGTAATAGAACTTGACAAGTCTGTGATAGATAGATAGATATTTATTCATCTTTCTTTCCATATGTTACATACAACTTTGCATACGATCAGTGTGATATATTACAATGCAAACAAAATCACAACAGTATAATGAAGTGGATTAAAAGAAAGATGAGGAGACCTTAGTAAAAGCAGAGCTTGTAAGATGTAAGGTCCCCTTTGAACCAACTTACATGTATAACTTAGCTTGTATATAGCGACATTATTAATGTAATAAAATTATAATACTGTAACTACCTAAGAATACAATATGAAAGAGATGGAGAAAAGAAAACACAGGCTATATACAAAAGAGGAGGGGGGGGGGACTATAGATTTATGAATAACAAGACGGGCGAGAAGAGAGAAAATATGAGAAATGATTAAAAAAAAAAATTGGAGTACAGCACATCGACAATATGTACATCACAGGACAAGTACAAAAAACACATGGAAAATGAAAAACAAAAGGTTGACAATCTACAAATTATTTTGTTAGACGAAGAATATAAAGAAAGGGAATTACCCAAGAGTACATCAAAGGCATCAATATAATTACATCAGAATACCAATACTCTAAGAGTCACAATAATCATCAAAAAGATAAGCCTTAAGTGTACGCTTAAATGAAGAGAGACTAACAGATTGCTTAACACTAGAATCAAGAGAGTTCCAGAACCTGGGTCCAGTACAAACCAATGTATTAAAACGAAATTTTGTCCTCACTTTGGGTAAGTGAAATGCAGAAGCATTTCGTGTAGCATGGTGATGAACCTGATTATTTTTCTGAAAAATGTTGGCCAAAGCCAGTGGTAGGACACCAGAATTGAAGCCATACATGAGAGCACCCAGTTGAAAGTGATATATATCTTGCAGCTTTAAAATTCTTTGCCTATAAAAAAGTGGGTCGATGTGCTCACGAAAGCTTACATTACAAATAATTCTTAAGACTCTCTTTTGAATCAAATGTAATTTTTCAAGATGAGTCTTAAGAGAATTACCTCATGCAAGAACACCATAATTGAGATAAGGAAGAATTAATGTTGAGTACATTATAAGAAGAATATCCTTAGAAAATGACGATTTCAATTTATGTATTACACCACTATTTTGACAGTGTCTTACAGAGATGATTTATATGGATTTTCCAACTCAGCTGCTCATCAATGTGCAGACCAAGGAATTTTGTTGATGGTACTCTATCTATTAAAACATCTCCAGGAAGCACTTTAATTGTATTACTAAAAACATATAATTTGTCTTTTGGAGATTTAAAGATAATTTATTTGCTTGAATCCACAAAGTAATTTTGCTTAGTTCAGAATTAACTGTTTCTAGAAGTGTCTGTGGATTTTTGTGTGAGTAGTACAAGCTGGAATCATCAGCAAATAAAATGAACGACAATATATCAGATGAGAAATGAAAATCATTAATGTACAATATAAACAATAACGGACCAAGGAGAGATCCCTGAGGAACACCGCATGTGACATTCTCTAACCCTGAATCAACACCGTTTAAAGAAACATATTGTTTCCTGTAAGCTAAGTAACTCTTGAACCAGTCCAGTGCTGTACCCCTAACACCATAATGTGATAATTTACCAAGCAAGATGTCATGATCTACAGTATCAAAAGCCTTGGAATAATCAAGAAATATACCGATTGTGTGCATCTTTTTGTCAATTGCTTGTGAAATCTTATCAATAAAGTGCAACAATGCATGAGTGGTAGTGTGCTTTTCGCGAAATCAAAACTGAAAGTTAGAGAATATTTTATACTTGTTTAAAAATTCTAATGTTCTGACGTAAATAATTTTTTCAAGGATCTTTAAAAAGGAAGTTAAGAGGGAAATAGGACGGTAATTAGTGAAAGACTGGGGATCACCCTTCTTAAAAACGGGTATGACTTTTGCAATTTTCATGTCTACAGGGACTATTCCATTTGACATTGATAAATTAAAAATATGCAGTAGGGGTGGTATAATCCCTGGGATAATCTGTTTAATTAAGTCATTATTGAAATTGTCATAACCGGGACTTTTCCCATTCTTCAACGAATTTACAATAGTAAGCAACTCTTCCCTAACTATTGGTAAGAGGAATAAACTTTTACTGTTAGGTTCTTTCAGAAAATGTTTGTAAGATTGTTGACTGGAAGGGACTGCCCGTGACAGATTAGGACCAACACTGCAAAAATAGTCGTTGAATTTATTCACAATAACATTCTTATCTTCCACTAAATGGCCATCAATTTTCATATTCTTTATTTCGAAAGTTTTTTTCTTTGACCTAAACACATTCTTTATCACTTTCCAAGTTCCCCTGATATCATTTGAGGTTGCAGCTTGAAACAGAGCAAAATAATATCTTTTCTTTGCTGCACGCAAGACTGAGGTAAGGGTGTTTACAATGCAGTTCGGCATTAAACATGATTGGTATGAAGTGAACATTTTGAGACAATTATTGTTTTTATCATGTACTGTAATTACAACAGACTTATCTAGTATACTTTGAGAAACATATCACCCTAAACATGCTATAGGCCCAGTAACTGTAATACACGTACACAAGTAATTGATGTTTCTTCTCATATTTGAAACCATTCTTTTTTGCAACGCAATAGGAGGCAACGGAATATGCTTGCTCATTTTTACGGCGCATCTACTATTCAAATATAGCAGGTATACTATTACAAAGTATCATTTTTTTAATCCCGGCTTTAGCTTAGGCGCCAAGATAAAGCGAAAATGCATTCACAGAATCGCTTCACACAAAGTTCACATACTCGCCTGGGTGAAGAGTAGCTAACACAGATAGTTGCCATACGGTATACATTAAATGCCGTGGGAAACTCGAACCGCACACCATTTGATCCACATACGTTGCTTACACTAGGCCACAGTTAGATGATTATTTTCATTTGTTTAGTGATAATTAATGTCATACAATGAATAGCAAATGATGAAGTTCTCCAGAAACACGCTGAAGGGCCCTTTTTTGCTGTATTAATAAAATTCAACATTCTTTATTAATTATACATGTAATCCTATAATATCTACAAAATTTGTAGAGAATGGTATGTACAGCATGAACAGGGATGCCACTTAGAAATGATAAAAAAGTAGGAAAATCATCTAAAATGGGCCCTTTTGTACACACAAAAAAGATGTTTTCTATGGGCAAAAATATATTGCTAAAGTAGGAATTCCTACTTTTGTCTGAAAAGTGGCATCTCTGCATGAAAAATAGACTTATAATATCTTACTGAATACACATATCGCGAGAATCAAAATGAAACAATGCATTGGATATATCAGTGTATATTATTATGCTACGAACAATTTTAAATGATAATCGATTCTAGTACTATAGTACTTAACGAAAGGGATTCACAAACCATTTAAACCTATAAAAAAGAAAGGTAAAGAAGCAATTATATCCCTCGTTGTATAGATCTACGGTTCTTTGAAAATTGAATGGCAGAATTATTGAGGATTTGAATTGTAAACCTTTGTAAAACAAAGCTTCTTCGTACTTGATTGTTCTCATACAAACTGGTTCTTGTGAAAGTGAGATTACTAATTAGAGAAATACATATTAATCTTAATCACTATGAGAGGCATGTGCTTTTCTTAACGGACAGTTTTCAGAGTCGCCTCAAGAGTCGGTTGTTCGCCATATACTCTGGTGATAGCTACTCCTTATTCCTAAACGCTACACGACCATGCACTGCTGCCGAACCCACGTCCTAGCCTATAGCACTACTGCTAACCCAAATCCTAGCCTATAACCCAGCTGAAACTCTTACAGTAACCGTAAGGATACATCTTGGACGAAATAAAGGCGAACGCAAATTTTACAGAATAATTTCATAGGGGCAAAAGTTACAGGATCAAAATGTCATATTAACTTGCTATTGGTAACTAAAATGGAGAGGAGTTATGGTTTAATATTAATCCAGGGTTTGGCGTTACGACTGGTGGTTTCACGTTCGGCCCGTTGAAATATGAGGGGCGGGGGGGGGGCGTGGGGATTTTCAAGTTCAGTTTGTAACACGCAAGCGAATCAGTGCGAGACAATTTTTTAATCAAAAGCGCAATCCTTTGTTGCGTCATTGCCCTTCATTTTGTACACAAAAATACGTTTTAAAAAAACCCTGCGGTTTCTCCCCTCATATCGGAACAAGTTCTTTTCTTGTAGGGACAGGTGAAATTCGGACAGGATCATAGACCCTTTCATCAGGTTCTGCTCTGGAACCAGAAGACTGTGCTCTGCTCGGCTCCGACTGCTCCCAGATTTCTTCGTTAGCATAAATCATGTCATCTTCAATCATCGGTGTTGAATTGCCGACAGGATTATCGACAGGTCTCAGGGCTGGTAGTCTGAAGACACCTGCTTTATTCGACACTGGCCTGACGTCACCTTTCTTCCCATTTTTACTTCCATGATCTAACCGAGAAAATAAAAAAAGAAGAAAAAGGCAGAAATTAGATGAAATTAGATGAAATTGCTGTAATTCAATGAAATATTCTGTTGATAATACTGGTATTCGGATTTTAATTTTTTTATCATTTTGATAATTAAAGGTATCTTTATTCTTCTTTAATTCTTATTTTTCTGAAAACATTTTATTCCTTTCTCAAAAGTAAGGGGGGTACATTGAATGATCATATGAAAACTTGGCTAAAAAAAAACCAACAGAGTTTTACTCCTTTATGTTTGTATTCAACAGAAAAAAGCAGTAGATTAAATAAAATCAAATCATATCATATCTATTGAAACAGAATCCACAATTTGAAATTATCATCAGTATAACAAAAACAAACGTTAGAAATGAATTCTTGAAAGGTATAGCAAATCAGGCAAAACATACACAGATATAATACAGTGCTGTAACATAATCCGTAAAGTTTAACATATACATGTGTGCTTCCTGTCATCGTCTTCCTTCTTATCCCAAATAGAAAGAAAATCTCGATGCACCGGTAATATATAAGGCATGATTAATGACGTTAGAATTCATAGTATTTTTAATGTTTTTTTTGGAAAAAAAAAGAATGTCTGACTGTGACTTAACATGCCTAAAAAAACCTTTTCTTATTCATCTTGGTATGCTTACAGAGCTTTCATATGAAGTTTATATCATTCCAGGGGACTGGTGGGCAGTACCAGTTCAGCCTTTCAGGCATGGGCGTTAATCGGGAGGGGGGGGGGGACAGGGGGACACGTCCTCCCAAATTTTTAAGGGTGGGGACACGTTAAGATAATTATGCTCTACATGATTTTAAGCCGAAGGCATTTTATATTGCTTGTCACCGATTTGTACAGTGTCTCCCCCCCCCCCCCCCCCCCCAAAAAAATATATATATATATAAAGCGGATGGACGCCTCTGCTCGACAGGGGACACTGGTACGGTGAGCAAAGGGGAGGGGAGTGTGTGCACAGAAAATACTAGACGAATGGATGAACATGTTACCCCTTTGTCAGCTCGTGAAGAATGAATTCTAGGATACGATCATTGTTGTATTCTTCTTGTAGAACCCTTATTTATTCAGATTATAACGTTTTATTTTGCTTGTCTTTACCGTCTGCGGGAACATTAACTTGTGGCTTGACAGCGACCAATGGTTTGTCTGGTTTGGCAGCGGTCTTGTTTGTTGGCCTAGCCACAGATTCAAGCGTGGTTTTCGGTGTGGATGAGACCGTCGGTTTGGGAGTGACAGCTGGGGGTTTTGAAGTAGTCCTAGGTCTCGGGATGGGGTGTTTCTGGAAGCTTGAGGATTGTTGCGATGCTGTCTTTGGAATGACCTGTGGTAGCTTGAAGCCCGATGATGGTCGCGGAGTGGTGGTTGGTTTCGGGCTAACAGCCGGGGGTTTAGTCACATGTATCTCCGATACTGGTCTAGGTGGGTCTTTTCTCGACAAGGTAGGTGTAATCCTGACAGGATCGTAGGAATGTTCACCAGTATCGACCCCTACACACCAAGATTGCGCTCTCGGCTGTGCCTTTTTTTCCATGACTTCTTCAATGAGAGAGAGAGAGAGAGTGAGAGAGAAGAGAGAGAGAGAGAGAGTGTGTGTGTGTGTGTGTGTATCGGGATGTTTGTCAGTTTAATTGCGTCCTTTCTTTTTGAACAGATAATTATAGCACATTTTACCTGCGCTGCCTTGTGATAATCAATAAATCAAGAAGTCCAAGCGTAATTGAACTGAAGTGAACTCTGACTTACCTAGATATGAATTCGTAAATGCAGAGTTTGCATACACCTGATCGTCTGTATCTTTCTGATGTCCACGGTCCACGTCTAAAGGAGAGCGCCTGTCAGTAAGTACACGTGATACTCTAATGTTTCATTATCAATAATGTTTTACTGAGAAAACTAATGCATCACATCCCGAGGGCCGAATTGAACAATAATTTCTTTAAGATAAAACGATAAAATAGGATGCATAGAATATAGAAGAAACGACAAAGTCACCAGAATCAATATTCACAACTTTGAAAGCATGTGCTATACATAAAAGGAGGAGGTAGACATTATAAAGTATTTTGGTTAAATTATAACCGGGTCTGTGATTGAAAATCAATTACGGGTAGAAATCTGGCCAGATTTATATTTCGAGAGAGCATTAAAAGAAAACGACTGCAAAAATAAGAGCAAAGCTACGAAACAATTTTGCACGTTTTTGTTGAAAATCTGAATGGCATTTCTTGAATTGCTTGACTGGATTGGAATGGATTGGGTTGGAATGAATCGTTATTGTATTGAAATGGGATTGATTTTGTTTGATTTTGTTTGATTTGATTTGGTTTGACTTGATTTCATTTGATTTGGTTTGATTTGACTGGAATTGATTGGATTAGATTTTCATAAACAAAATGGTAATCGTATTGTTTTCAGATTCATGATCTGTATGGATAAAAACACAACTTACGTTTCACTTGTGCGTTTACAGCACACCACGATGACGATGATAACAACTATTAATATAACTGCACCTCCAGCACCTGCTCCTGCAGCGATGGGTATGACACTGGGAGCCCGACTGGGAGGAGCTGACGATGATGGGAGGACAGGAAAAAGACAGTCTAAAAGATAGTATTCTAGGTCAGCTGATTTGTTTTACGTGATTGGATTGGATTCTAATAGTCAAGAATTATATGCACTCAGCAGCTTAGTTATATACGGGTTGAGGACAGAACAAACGTTTTATAAAATAAATATAAATGCATGCTGGATCTCCATGCCGACAGGTCACCAAAAGTGCCTTATACTTCTAACAACCTTCTCATACCCTTCTCATGATCATTATTTCATTAAAAACAAAAACAACACAAAAAAAAACAACAACAGTGTTCAAAACAATAGTATAATTTAAAGAGTAGAATGGATGTTGTGATTAACCTGATAAATATCACCCAAGTGTCTTTTTTTTTCTTCTAAAATTCAATGTAAACAAAGCTGATGGTTATCCATGGTGTAATGAAAAAAAACCCAACATAATTATTATGACTTCATCAAATTTGGTCATTCAAATTTATCCCGTTTGATTCAAATGAACGGAAGTTAATCATTTAAACGTAGTTTTAAAAGATGGGTTATTACTGTTATCATGTTACCTTCGTCAGACAGCTGGGTGATTGGCATAAAATATCCGTCTTGGTGAAGCACAGTCTGTTTAAAAGGGGAAAAAAAATCAAGAATATTAGCTCTTCATGTTCCTTCTCTGCCATTTCCAGTTCCTCTCCTACTTTAAATTCCATTACTATTAATTTATTTTTAATTTATAATTCTTTATGATAAATTAACTTTCCAAAACAAAAAGTGGACCATTTCGCATTTGGAAAATAAAATACAATTGTATTTTTTCACGTTATAACCTTTTGTTTGCGTTTGCATGGATGCTTTATTTGTTTTAGGTCAACTTCCTGCATGTTAAGTAATTATCTTATTATGCTTGTAAACTAGCTCCATGGGAGACCAGCAACAATATGATATTGCAGCTGATTAAAGACTACCAGTCGTATGTTTCATTTACTCCATTATCTTTACCATGTTCATATTTTGTAACTATGACCACTATATTTTTGTATATATGTATTTATGTGTGTCATTTTATATATGGAAATAAAACTTACAAACAAATAAACAAACAACTTGCGTTTTAATTTTTGTGTTTGGTTGTCGTTTACGCAACCCCAGTCATATGAATATTTTAGTTCTCACAACATCCCTCCCTCTCTCTTTCTCTCTGTCCTGTTTCTTCTGCTTTCCAAGATGCGTCCTGATATTATATCTCTATCGGCCTCATTGTCTCTCTTTCCCACTATATAGATGATATAAATGTCTCTATTGATCTATTTTTAGGTAGTGCATTATTCGCTCTGTATCCATCCAATCTACACCATTACCTCGTTTACACCAGTAGGTGAATACACACGGACGAGGCATGTATAATTCCCTCCTGGTGTTAATGGACCATTCACTGCATTCAACAGATCAGACCCAGTGTCACAGCTGGTAGTCTGCCGGGTAGAGCCCCCGACGGTTATCACGGAAGGCATTCTGGAGAAAAAAACAGAAGCGCATATGCTTTTAGTAATGATGATGATAATAATAATAATCATAATCATGAAAATAATAATGATAATGATAATAATGATAATAATAATAAGAATAAGAATGAGTAAGAGAAAAGAACGAGAGAGAGGGGGAGGGGGGGGGAGGGAGGGAGAAGAGGCGGAGGGAATGCTGCTGCCAGACAGTACGACAAGCAGAAGACCATGGAGTAGAATTCAAGGAAGTATTGAATTCATGTTAAGAGGAAAAGAAATAAAGGAAAGAGATATGGATAATAAAGTTACTCATTGAATGCATGACTCCAAACAAACAAATAAACAAACAATTCTCAGCATGTGATAATTATGAGAGCATACAAGACTTACTCTGAAAAGACCAGTGCTCGATATGGAATATTCAGTCGATTCCTGGCTTCGTCATAACTCAAGACGATGACGGGGATACTGATGTCATTGATGTCAGCCTCGGGACCACTGACCTGCACCGCAATAATCTCGAAACAACTTGAAGGAAAAATAACGTTTGTTATTTTTTTTAATAAGATGTTAAAACTGAGATTATAACGATTTTTTATATCTACCTCAAGTTTTAGTTCATTCGTGAAAAAAAAATGACGGTGAAAGTAATAATGTTTACGTTATCAAATCGGAAAATATTTTGTTCCTCGTAGAAGTTAAACTCTTTGATATGGCTTGATACTTTCAAGAAGGAGAGAGAGAGAGATGATAATAATATGATAACGATATAATGATAATAATGCTATTGATCATAAGATAATAGCAATGAAATATCTCCTATATCTTATTATCCTATGAATCATAAGTATTCTTTTCATATTTTATTTTCATTCTGGATTGAAGAATGAAAATCAGACGAAAGAAAGTGAAAATTTTCCTTCGGTGTTTATCTCAAGAAATCGATAGATCACCTGATAGGTCCATTGATATTGGTATACTCGGGTAGTATAGTCGTGAAACTGTTTGATGAAATATCTTCAGGACCTGGGCCTGATGGCATCGACGGTTTGACAGGAACTAAAATGTAAAAAAAAAAAAAAAAACACCGTGTGTAGTACTAGACTGCTATAGTGATTTAGGTAATTTAGTTAGCTGAAGTAAAGGAAAGTAAACTTCGGTCACAAAAAAAATGTATTATGTAATATCGATATAACCAATGAAGAGAAAACATTACTTTTGGCCTTCAGTGTAATTGATTTTTTTTTCGACAAGAATAAGACAAATGTGGAGTGGGGGAGAGAGAGAGAGGGGGAGAGAAAGAGAGAATCAAGAAGGTGAGAAAGGGTGGTGACTGAGAGAGAGAGACAGACAGACAAAGAGAGTGGGGAAAAGAGAAATACAGAGAGCGATGAAGACCTACAGAGAGGGAGAGAGAAAGGGAAAGAGGGAGAGAGAAAGGGAGAAAGAGAGAGAGAGAGAGAGAGAGAGAGAATAGACAACCAAAGAGAATAGACAACCAAACAGAAAAACAAACAAACAGAGTGTAGGGTTGGTTGGGGGTTGGGCGGGGCGGGGCGGGGAGGGAACTTACCACGAACTGGTTGTGAGCAATGGAAACTGGGACTTGTTGCATTGTCGCCCTCTCCGACCGTATTCGTAGCAGACACGAAGAAACGAAACAATCTGTCAGGCGGATACACCGTTTTGTTGATCATGTATTCAGTACTAAAGGTTGTATGGACGAATTCTTGTAGTATTTTATCTTCATTATGTGTGGTGATCTGGACATAGAGCTTCAAAAAGAAATGTAAATACTGGATAATGCAATGAATGAAAATGATGCAGAAGACAGAAAAGTTGTTAAAAAACTTAAAATATCCTATGATCATAACAAAACCAACTCCCACGCATTACCAGTCATCCCAACGTAGGTGTTAACCTTCATTTTATAAATTTTAATTCGACAAACATCCTATTCGAAAAACAATTCAACAAACATGTACAATATGACTGATCTGTGATTATACATGAGAGGGAGGGACGAGAGATATGACAGATGCAAAACTTTAATAAATCGTCTTTTCTTCCACGTGCCCTTTCTTTCTCAAATCTGGTTCTTTCAGTTTCAGCCCCTATGACCACCTTATTATCTAACAAGATATAAAGGACGATATGAAACAGTTCAAACTGTCCTGAATTTTAGTACAGACATGAAATTAATCATTTATTATCGCTTCATACTCACTGTGTACATCAACATCGTTCCATTCGGTGACAGAGGAGGTAGCCACTTGACAAGACATGCCTGCTCATCCTCAGTGGTCATTGGATTTCGCGGCATATTTGGAACTGCAATCAAAGGCACAATCAAGGGAATTGATTGCTTGATTGAAATTCACAACTATTTCCTTCTGTGGCACAGACTCAATTTCTCCTGAAATACTTGGTGGCCAAGCCCTGGAACGCCTGTTCCAGCGTCTTTTCAGCATGGTGTGGGAAAAGGAAGATGTGCCCAATGAGTGGAGGGAAGGAATGATAATCACCCTACCAGAGAAAGGTGATCTAAGCAATTGCAGCAACTGGAGAGGTATTACATTACTCTCTGTTCCAGGCAAGGTATTCTGTGCAATACTACTTAATAGGCTGAAAGACAGCATCGACCTAAAGCTGCGTGAAGAACAGGCAGGATCTCACAGTGGGAGATCATGTAGCGAATAGATACTTACGCTAAGGAACATTATAGAACAGAGTATTGCATTCAACTCCAAGCTGTATATCAAGTTCATAGACTTCAAGAAAGCTTTTGACAGTGTGCATAGAGAGTCCGTATGTGAAATAGCACAAATTTATGGCATCCCCCCAAAGTTCATTAACATTTTCAGGAGCTTGTATAGGAACTCTCGATGCTGCATCAGAACAAGCACTGGCCATACAGACTTTTTCAGCATCTTATCAGAAGTACGCCAAGGATGTAAATCATCTCCCTTGCTGTTCCTGATTACCATCGACTTTGTGATGCAACGGACCATGGATGACGCAACTTTTGGTATAAAGTGGACTCATTCCACAAGGCTGACCGACCTTGACTTCGCAGATGACTGGCCCTCCTAGGAGACTCTGTCCAGAACTTGCAGACGATGACAGATAAACTTGCCAGGGTAGGACTCAGAGTTAGTACTGAGAAGACAAAAGTCATGGCAGTCAAGACAAATCAGCCTATAAACATACACATCAACTTATACACAATGTGGAAGAAGTCCCAAAGTTTACCTACCTTGGGAGCACCATCTCTAACCAGGGAGGACATTACAGCAGATTTCTCATGCCGTTTAGGCAAGGCGAACTCTGTATTTAAAAGGCTCAACATGATCTGGAAGTCTACTCTTAAAAGCAAAGTTATGCTGTATACGACTCTTGTTACCACAGTTGCTATGTATGAAAGCGAGACATGGAAGATGACTGATGGAACAGCACATAATCTCGATGTCTTTCATCAAAGGTTCTTCGAAAAATTCTGGGCATCAGCTGGAAAGACAGGGTAACAAATGAGGGAGTTTTGCGAAGATCAAACCAAAGGAAACTCAGCATAACAGTGAAAGAGAGACGACTAAAGATCCTGGGCCACACTCTTAGGATGCCAGAAATTAGACACCCCAAAATAGCTCTAGAGTGGACTCCTGAATGTGGCAGAAGAAGGGGAAGGCCCATAACTACCTGGAAAAGTATGGTGATTAAAGACCTCCAGGAAATGAGGCTTACCTGGCAAGAGGCAAAGGCTTTAGCAGAAGATCGCAAAAGTTGGAAAAGTTCTGTTGCTGTCCAATGCTCCACAAGGAACAGGAGAAACTAAGTCTAAGTAAGTAAGTCTATTTCCTTCTGAAGCAATAACCATGATAACAGTGTATTTATAATGTAAGTAATACAGGAGGAGAACACTCGAAAAGCGGAGCGTGTGTTGGGGACGTCATAATAATAACAAGCTGTTTAATACATCATTCTTAAGGGTAATCAGATAATACGTTTGGTACGAAAGTGAATTTTGTACTTCGTCTGGCAGAGTATTATAATGATATTCTATTGGAATCTCTTAGTTCTATGTTTTGGTAAATGAATTTAATTAGCCCTTTTAGTGTCGTATGTGCGAATGTCCGAGTTAAACTTGACAAGATTAAGATCATTAAATTCAGCTGGAAAGAGATTGTTTATAATACATGCATGCATAAAAGTACTCTGCTGATGTATGTTTATATCGCTAAATTAAGCTTTATTGTTTAAATTCAAGACCCGTGTGGGAATAAAAATGCATTTCAGATATGATACGGATGATCTTCTGCTGCAGTGTCGTAAGTTTAAGCAAGTTTGTTTTGCAAGAGTTGGCAATATGACAATTATGAAATATATTTTAGAATGAGAGTATGTGCTTTTTGGCAAGAGACGTTTGTTTCTAGATATAATACCAATATATTTTCCAACAATTTTTTCCAATAGGCCTAATATTTTTGTCGGATCAAATAATCAGTTTGTTACTAAAAAAAACGAGGAAAAGGTCTGCCTATACGCAGTGGAGTGCATGATAAATGATAATATGATATATAGGATATATATCTTTTATCGTGCAACTACCAAAAAAAAAGGGGGGGGATGTCAGTAGCAGGCTATCATTTTTGTTCTCAAAGTTATTTGTACAAGAAACTGATCAATACAATTTGTTGGTGATAACAGTAAAAACTGACTGATTGCCATTCAACATGAATCAAAAACATTATCGTGCAAAGTAAATGAAATAAAATGAAATGAAATGAATTTGCGTAAAAGACAACCTTTTTCGTCGTTTTTTAAAGTGACAATTTGAATGTCTGCCACGTTTGAATGATATTGTTATCAAATAGATATTTGTCATGAAATTATTGTCCTTGCTGCTTTACGAATCAGCACTGTGAGTACGTTTCGATACGGTTTAAACAAATATATATGTTATATATACATAGAGAGAGAGAAACAGCTTAAAGGAAGAAATATTAGCTGATAATGGAGGAATTTGAAGAAATGCACAAACTAAAAAATTCTTCGTTTTGGGGCTGACAGCAGGTGACAAAAGGCCGCTTGACTCTGTAACCCCATAAAGATTTTAATAATCTTGGTGTTAATAGATGTACAAGATTGTCATTAGGGCATATATTGCGTCATCCTTGAGGTTTATTGCTTATTATTCTTCCTCTATTAACTCAATAGAAAAAAATTGATGAAGACCTGAAAACGATCACAAAAGCTGAAAACATTGGACCTACCATCTTCTCCGGTGGTGAATTCAACAGTCACAGGGCTGGCACTGATAAACATTCCCGAGCCATCTTGTTTGTCATTAAACGCTCGAATGTCGACGGTGTATGATGTGGATGGAGACAGTTCCGTTAACATAATAAAAGTGACAGGTCCTAACGCTGTAAATAAGGATTTTTTTTTAGACGAATAAGTAACTATCGAAGTAAATAATGAATACTAGAGGCGAATGTGGAAATGTAGAAGTGATAGGGCATGACCTCATTGCTGATTACACTTCTCTATGAACTACGAAGAATATCTGTATTAATATGAAAATATATTCTACTCAGATTGCTACGACTTCCGGCTACAAATTACAAATGAATTAAGTCTACACTACGATATTATGGATTTGTTCTGAAGCTTTTGAATCGGTACACCTGCCTTGCCTGCAGCATACCGTCAAAATAAAGATTGGTAGGCCTACTGATACCAGTCTAGTTGATAATAAGTATCATGTTTTTATACCACATCATCTGAGGAAAAAAAGTGGAAACTGAAATAAGACTAGGAATTATTCGTCAATGCTCTTCTGAAAGCACGAGCTTCCGGAATTTCGTTTTATAATACATGATTTCCCACCCATTTTAACACTTTTTGTTTAGTTTCAGCAAAGTTCACTTCATTTTCGTATTAGGAATCCAGGGATGTGCAACAATCGAAATCGATTTAGTCATTTCCCACTGTTCCCACTTCCCACACAATTTCAACTGTGTCCCTACATTTTTGTAATATTTCATTCAAAGTCATCTCACCTGATGATCTGCTGCAGAAGGTAACGATCAATTTTGTATTGGTGTGCAATTAACTTTAAAAGAGATTTCTTCAAATTCATCGGATTGTTCAGATACACATTATCTTGAAAAGGCTTTTCATAATTATAACCTGCATATATTTTCTTCTATAATAACTAACGCATTCCTTCTTATATCTAGTAAGATTTAAAGGAGAATGAAACCGTGGGAAAATATTCATTTTAATGCAAAGAGACGATTAGGGAGAAGCAATTAAGAAAAAAAGTTCCATCAAAATCAGTTAAGAAATAAGAAAGTTATGAAAGTTTGAAAAGGCTAAGTTTACTTTTTATGGCGATCATCAAATTGGCAATGTTGCTTCGAATTGGCAGGTTTAGAAGGACAACTCTCAATATGTTTTGTACACAAAATTTCATATCTTCTCTATTATCTCTAAAGATGCTGCTTGTCTCTTTGTGAACTCAACATATGCTGTGTCAAATGCATTTCATTGCGTTTCATTTTCCTTTAAGGACTAATCTAAATTCCTTTTTGGGAGGCATTTTGTAAAGTTTATTGTAAGACGATTAAGAAATCATTTCAATCAATCCATTCTAAGGACAGGGCAGGCACTTTTTTTTTCCCTAATTCATGTATGTCTCCTTATTCCTTAACCCTAAAAAGACAGGTCTATTTTGGCCAGGACAAGACCGATCATCACGAAATTGTGCATGGACCTCGAGAATCACGTAAAGAACACAAATTCTTCTTTTTTTGTGTGTAAATCTTTATTTGTTACATTTAATAATATGCACAGATACAGTTTAAGTCATAATGAAGCAGTGAAGTCCCTGGAGATGAAATTCTTATGCAGGAAATTCTTTATTAACATTACAAACATTATTAGAAAATTGAAAGTGTGTTTTTTTTTCTTAATTTTGTTTTGCATACAAAACTAAAAAATTCTCCGTTTTCGGGCTGACATGAGGACACAAAAGGTCACGTGACTCGGTAACGGTACGGCCGATTTTTGAAAACCTGATGCCAAAAGATGCGCAAGACTTGAAAAAGAAATGTCAGAAAGTGGTGTGGTGTGAAACGTGGCGGTTCGAATTTCGCAGCAAAAATTGAGTTGGAGGGGGGGGGGGGGGGTCTAATAGGCCCCTGCCCCTAGTTTTTTTTTATAATGAGGGCGTATATCTTTATGTATAGCTTTTAATTTGTATGTGCACATACAGTTTTTTTTAATTGATCTTTTCTCAAATTTCCAGAGGAAAATCGGGGAAATCCTACAGAAATGAACAGACGAAGCTTACCAAACCGTCATGTGGCAAGCTATAGAGTGTCGAATTTGAATGCCACTCTGACAAAATTGATCGCAGAATGACAAAGTTGATTCATGCAATGTGTTATCAACCGGAAATGACGAAATTGATTTGACTTTGACAAAATGGGATGCAAATTATGAAACCGACTGTACAAAATGTTGAATATGAGTGACCAACGGCGAAATTAATCGTGCGATGTGCAAGATCACGAACTTTCTGGAAATGAATGAAATAGAATGAAAATGAATGAAAAATAATTAAATTAAATGAAAATAAGTTCGAAAAATGGATGGTAGAACCTATACTCACTTTGATTCCATCTGTTACCGTTAGTATCACTGATGTATGCGATATATCCATCAATTGGTCCATTTGGTGTGCTAGGCTTAAACCAGTCAATGGTTACTTCGCGAACTCCAATCATCTCAATTTCAATATCTCGAACATTAGAGGGAACTGAATAAAAACAACAACAAAACAAAAACAAACAATAAAAACAACATCAAAAGCAAAACTGAAATTGATTCAATTTTGATATTTATCGGGATCAGGTCCCCGTTGCATAAAACTTATCAGTGATGGTATCTTTGCCGTCAATGGTAACTTCCATGGAAACCTTGAATTTGATTGGTTGTTGAGCAATGTTACCATGGTAGTTACCATTAATGGTATTAATGGTAAGATTTATGCAACGGGGACCAGGGCACCGTTTCATGAAAGTTGTCAGTCACTGACAATTTCAGTAAAATCCTTGGTTTTGATTGGCTGAGAAGCACTGGTCACTGACTGTTACTATGGTAACTGTCAGTGATTGACAACTTGTCAGTGCTGACAACTTTCATGAAACGGTCCCCATGAATCATTTCAATGCTTATTCAAAAAAGGTCATCTCTTGAAATTACCAAAAGAGAATAAATGGGAATATAAACTAGTCTGATTGGCTTGATAATATCCACCTGTAGTTCACTCCAGTAAATTATAAAGCTAACTGAAAAAAAAAAAAAAGATTAGCCTAGACCAAAGGCGCCCAACAGACCAATACGAATGCACCAGGAAAAAAATCAACTTTTACCCACTACCTTATACCCACTTTGTGAGTAAACATTTTAGAAATGATTTACTTTTGATATTTGATATTAGGCTATTCAGATTTTTACGCATTTCAATTTTCATTAAAAATGTCAAGGTTGATCTAAAAGAAGCATATCTAAATTTTGTCCTTACTTGAAACAAGCGTTCTTTTATCTGGAAAGTTAAGTGGAAGGCTATCTCCAGCAGAGTTTCTACACACCACATTAATACGGTATGTTGTGTAAGGTGACACGACAATATCACGAAGATTGGCGTCATTGACATTAATGACTTCGAAGACCGAGTTATACGGTGACCTTTGATCTGCTGTACATGATATGTTTGCGTCATTTCCGTCATTGATGATATCCCATGCTATAGTAAGTCTGTGAGACTGAACGTAGATGAATCGTGGGTTTCCTAATTCTGGAACCTCTGCAAAAAGCCACAAGTCAAAATCTGATAACAAGCTTTACACTTTGTTTGATTCCTTGAGTATTTGACACCTTTATATTTTGTAAGATTCATGTTTTTTAAGACCTATCGTTGAAAAATAATACAGTCGTATCTAAAAGAATACTTTTTCAAGAACTTGGCATATCCTGTGTGATAGAGTACTTTCGACAGCAACTCATCCAATGAATAAGTCCCCACTTTCTTTCTGAATGGCTAAGATCGTTTAAGCACTGAAAAGAAAACAACTTCAAACTATATGATACCTCTAACCAATGTTGGTTGAACTTGGTCTAAGATTCTATCATATTGACCTCACATACTGTATGCCGATTTCCTTTATGAAAGCAATGAATTGAACCACTTCATGGACACCCCAAGCATCTTTTAAGACAGACACGCGCTTTAAAATAAACAAAAGTGGATTAAGCTTTATTTCTATGCAAACTCGAATATATTTAATGTCCAAAATAAGTAGCTGCAGCATAGTAGTCAAGCACATTGTCGTTGAAAGTCCGAACAAGATCTATACAGTCTGCTTTTAATATAGCCAAACAGTGATCGCCATATTATTTTTGTCAAACAATGTATCCATGGTAACTATTTACTTACGTATAACAATGATTTGAGCATCGAGATGGAGGTTGACTGACTCTTCACCATCAGAGTAAGACACTGAGCATCGATAAGTTCCGTGATCAGTCGGTGTGATATCACTGAGATTCATGTAGCTGATGAACCTCTTTGCTCCAGGAATGTAGTATGGTACAGTGATCAAAGACGTCCTGCTATCAGGTAACAATCTCTGTCCATTCTGTTCCCATTCCACGAGTAGATCTAAACTGGATATGAACACACAGCTCAGCGCAGCATGCTCGCCCAGCTGGACTCGATCTTCCAGAATACTTGAGCTGCTATCGGTTCGACCCGGGACTGATTTTCAAAATAATGATAATATTTTTTTCCATCTTAATTCATTGTACAACGATCGAAATGAAAACGATATTTTCCATAAATTTCAGGAGGGGTAGGGGTGAAGTGATTTTATTTACTAAGTCACAGTCGTATTGTTTGGAATACGTAAGATGATTAATATTTTTTTTCAATTAGATGAAAATTGTTATTTGCACATTATGAGTTTACTAATATAACAATGATGATAAAAACAATTCTTAATTTACCAAATCTTATTATTTTGTCTAGAATATTATCTATATATCTCACTGATCTTTTGTATGTCTCAACTTTCTTTTCATGACCTACCGCAGGGCATTTGGGCATTCAACAGAGATGTGGGTAGAAATTCTCTTCGATAATTGATCGCACGTCATATTCAGCAATATTACCTTACTATAATCATTATATTAATATATTAATATAAAATATAACGCTATGGAATATCAAATTAGCAAGCATGTTCGGCCATTAAGCTGTAGCCTACTTTGGTAGTCTTTGACGCAAAACTTTATGTTAAGTGATCTCCTTGCACCATATATCAGAGTGAGCATACCATAAACGTTTTGTATTCACCATCCCGTTCAAATAAACTAATCTAGAACATTATCCATTTCAAATATCTTATAAAGACACTGATCACTGATTCTCACCAAAAACATGAACTCTAAGGATGCCACTTGGACCAGTCTTAAATATCGTTTCCGTCAAAGGTGTGCTTGCTTCACAGTAGTAATCCCCACTGTCTTCATATCCAGCACTGAGAACTGTGATGTTGTATTCGCCCTGGTTTGGAACATTGTCCATCACATACTTTCCGGCTACGGGTGTTAGTTCCTTATTACGTTCTGTCTCCTGTTTGTACCAGTCGACCTGTCTGACGTCATTTTCTCCGAGATTGACCCAGCATGTCAGTACGAATGAATTACCCTCCTGTATCATCCCGTTAACTGGAAGTGTAAGATTAACTGTCGCATTGATACTGTCTGCAAAGATTTTGAGAGATAAGAATTTACTTTAAATCACTGGAAACAAGGACTTTATTTAAAAATCTCAATTAAGTGCATTCGACTGAGATTCTAGAGTCTTCATGTGATGCCATTTGTACTGTAGCTTTCACGTCATTAACTTGAAGCATCTAATACTGATACAAATAACTAACTTTAAAAAGATCACACGATAAAGATCAAACGACAAAAGTAGTATCACAACATTCTATTATTTATTCTTAGATTATAGCCTCGCATATGGGACAATAATCTTTTCGAATTCATAAAGTGCAATGACCATCTAAATGTTTTGCAAACATTAAATGCTTTTATTAAAATTTATTATATTTCTGCAGCTTACAGATCACTTGGAAGAAACCTATGTCAATATCTTTGGCATAAAAGAAAATAACCCACTGTGTGAATCAATAAAAATGCAACAATATCTTATTATGGAGTGTAAATATGATTGTAGAGTGGAAATATAGATGTGTTTGACATGGTTTGGGAAAGTAGCAGCATATTTTTATGTCGATGCCATTTTTGTGCACCATCTCTAGCAAGCCATACTTAAAAGCTATAATATTCCAATTATCTTTGCATCGTTTCATGGTGATGGTCTCTTCATTTTTTCATTTTCATTTAACTCAGAGAAGATGGTCTGCAAAATCGTCTCAGAAATTAAAATGATGCATTTTACTCACTCCCAGGGTACACATACGGCAAAAGATCTATTCTGATAAACTTACATTTATCACAAACTGCTCCGTCAAATGCCGGCATACAAAGACACTCTCCATCAACATGACTGCACATGCCATCCTCTACGCATGTATTGCTACAGGATTCCGTGCAGTCATCACCATATCTCCCTACTGGGCAAACTAAAGAAGTAGAAGTGTGTATATTTTTACTTGAAATATTGCTCAAGGCGACTAAACAGTGTGTTGAAGGAAGTAAAGAGGTGTAAAATCTGTCATCACGTTTGTTACGTCAAATAGTCTTGACGTGTATTCATTGTTTAGGAACCGTATATATTCTAAATAACTAGTAATTCTATTTGTCATAAGTTATATTTCCTTCTCTTTTATTAGATATACATGGTAAAATTAGAGCATCACTGCCTACGCGACAAAATGGGGTGGGAAAGATTACCAGCATATGTCTGACAAGTTGGAAAACCTTTACTTTTGAACCTCACTGCCCTTCCATAATAGCTTAAAATACATGATAACTCACCTGTACTACAGTTTTGATCCATGTATCCAGGTAAACACATACATGTATAGTTGGTCGGACTGGCAGTGTCCTCCGTGCATGTTCCTTCATTAAGGCAGGGGTATGTATCACAGGTAGGCCTACCTGGTTATAGCCAAAGAGAGAGAGAGAGAGAGAGAGAGAGAGAGAGAGAGAAAGAAGAAATCAGATCCATTCAAAGCTAGTCTTGAATTCTCTTACTGACAGGAAATGGTTTTTCACATATTCAAACATCAACTTTCCAGTATTGAAGTAAATAATATTTGCTAAACTATCCGTGCGATTACTGAGAAATGACGAAAACTACAATGAAGGCAAAACATGAAGCTGGTTATCCTAAGTGCATGTCAAGCAACAGAACAGGTGTTTTTAATGGAAATAGACTGTAGCTAATGCATATCTCGTTGAGTCATCGATTTAATGCATTGTATGAAAACTCGGAAGTACAGGACCATCGTTAGACCTCAAGATTAGATTTCAAGAAGAATTACTGAAAAAATTACCTTTTCAATACAATGTTCAGTACAAAGAGGTTATTCGTCGCATATGTGCTATCATAAAATATTAGTCTTTACACTAATTTCTTCACATAGTGTATAGACTTAGTCCCGCAACGTTCTTACCCTCCACGTACGTATACAGTCCGATGATGAAGTCTAACAAAATGAAAAACCATATAAAGATAAATGTCAGTTCTAAATAAATATTCTGACAGCAAGATTGCAATCGTCTAATAGTTTGTATAGAATTCTCTCTTTTCATTGTAATCACTGAAATGTAATTAATGAATTCTGAACTTGCCTTCGTTTTTAATGGATGGACATATTGGCTGATATAAAATCTCTAATAAAATTGAACCTTTTAATGAAGACAAATCATATCAGTTATAACGAGTAAACGATGTTTATGGTCGTGGAATTTATCTTTATAATTCTGATACTACCCAAAGACGATTAAAATGAAACGCTTGAATAAATAACTGATCCCTATTCACTAATAAAATTCAGCTGAAAATATTTTAGAGCTATAGAGAGAAGCAATGAAAGAAAACTTATTTGTTTGGATCTTTTGTGATGACACCTTTTTGCCAGTTCTACAAATGGGTCGAAGTATACTACAGAACTCAGATGAAAACGGTACAGTTCGTCTGAGAAGAAATGAAATGTAACTACTTAGACGTACATGCAACACACACTGTCAACAGATTTTTGCTCCAAGAGTTACACTGAATGAGTACACCTATTGATAAAAAAATAACATACGATCAGTTTTGAGTTCATGCTGAAAAAGTAAGAGATTGACAGAGTTAACGAAAGGGTACATTGATACTTGCTGTGAGCAATGAAGTTGTGTTACTGCAGTGTTATGTATTTAGTGGACATCAATTTCATAATTGAAACATAAGATATAACAACACAAAGCAAAGACCATATGAAGAGCTTATTATAAAAACAGGGCGCTAGATCTACTTTAAGTGATTTCGAGCAAATTGGGCATTTTTATTTAATCCATTTCCCTTCTTCAAAACATCAACCAACTTTCACATATAGATGTACCGAAATTACACATCTAAAAAATGAGAATGACAGAAGTCCTGCATGAGCAGTTATTTTTCTAAAATTCTTTATATGTTTTTTTTTTGTTTTTTTTTTTACATGATCTCCAATTTTGAGATAAGTTTTCTTTCCAAAAGGCTCTAAATCCGTTCACGTGAAAAATAAAGATAAAATTCTAAAAGAAACTACTATTCATGCAGGATTTCTTTCATTATCATTTGTAAGATGACCAATGTTGGTATATCCAACCAAACGTTTCCAACTGCGAAAGTTTTGATGTTTCCAAGAAGGAAAATAAATGGTTTGAATAAATATCTTTGATTCAATCAAAGCGGATTTGCACATTTTTGAGAAAAAAAAAACAACTTTGGATTTAGCACCTTTTGGAAATAGACATTTTTTTAACCTTCTTTTTCTACTTTTTTCATTTGAAAAGAATCACGGGGGGGGGGCTGCCCTTCGGTAGGGCTGCCTCTGAATTGTTCATATTGTGAAGCGTGTATGTAAATAATAATAATTAAAAAAAAAAAAACATCCAGTCTTGCTGAAACCTTGGTTTGGCTGGAAAAATGGATTTAGCACCTTTTGGAAAAGCTCTTCATAATTTTATGGTTATTGCCCTTTAGGATAAAATAAAAGATATATAAAAAGCATACCCCATCTTACCTCGACAAAAATGAATCTTCCATTTGGAAGATACAATAAACATAGAAAGAAGTAAAGCATTAAGTTAATAGAAGAAAATATCAAACATCAAATAAAGAGTTACATGTACTAATGAACAGAAGAATTTAGAAGGGATGCAACTTTATATGGTATATACTAAAAAATTTGCTGTACATGTATACGCATTGCAAAAAACATACTCATCTAATTCCTTGGGTGAAGCAGTACAGAATATGGATTCCATAATGAATTATTTTTGGTGCCAATTATACTCATTGAGCAGCATTGTTAATGCATGAATAGCGAGGAGTTCTTTACTGTGAAATGGTCGTCACGTTGCAAGTCCTTTCAAGTTAAACTGGTTGCTGTTGCGTAAAAGGTATTTTCCCATAGACGTCAGAATCTTCGCATTATATCACAGTGCAATTATTCTAGTGTATTATCTACTAGAGATGACAATTGACGGATTGAAAAACCAATGAAATATGTAGGCATTTGTAACCACAGAGTGTTTACTTTGATTAATAGAGCAAAGAAGTCAAAAGTTACATTCACAATAGTCATGATAGTTTAATCTCTACGACACCGTAAAGCCAATACAATCGTAAATGGGAACAAAACTAGCTACTTGCCCATTGACAAGAGGCCTCCCAGGCTTAAAGTTCCGCCTTATTTTCTCAACATCTGAAAATCAACTCCGGATTTTTAAAAATTATATAATGAACAAGGACGAATCAATATATCAATATATTTTGTCGCAAATAATGAAAAAGAAAAATATACACGATAGAAGTAGGGAGTTTATTAGACTAAAAAATCTTGAGCAGTAAATTACACACTTTCAAATTAAAATTCTTAAAGTTCTTCTTTAAAGAACATATTTTTCAGAAATTTTCTCCAGAAATGAAAATGCCAGTCACCACTTTGATATGCTGTTTACTAAAATGCAATACTATCCATACTACTACTTCTACCACTACCACTACCACTACTACTACTACTACTACCACTACCACTACTACTACTACTATCACTACTACTACTACTACTACTACTACTGCTACTACTACTACTACCACTACCACTACCACTACTACTATTACTATCACTACTGCTACTACTACTGCTACTACTGCAACTACTACTACTACCACCACTTCTACTACCACTACTACTGCTACTACTACTACTACTACTACTGCAACTACTACTCCTACTACTACTACTACTACTACTACTACTACCACCACTATTACTACTACTGTTACTACTACTACTGCTGCTGCTGCTGCTGCTGCTGCTGCTACTACTACTACTACTACTACTGCAACTACTACTGCTGCTGCTGCTGCTACTACTACTACTACTGCAACTACTACTACTGCTGCTGCTGCTGCTACTACTGCTACTACTACTACTACTACTACTACTACCACCACCACTACTACTACTACTACTACCACTACTGCTACTACTACTACTACTATTACTACTACTCCTACTACTACTACTACTACTACTACTACTACTACTACCACTACTACTACTACTACTGCAACTACTGTTTTGATTTCCCCATTTGAAATATGGTTCTCCAACTCTGCATCACTTTTTGCGAAGTCTAGAGGTCGAGAGAGAGAAAAAGAGATAGACAGAAGCACAATCTACAAAATTCGTTGTATTAATGGCACATCCAAAGTATTTTGCCACATAACATGCATAGGCTACCAACTACATCTATACTGTACTTAAGTTTATGGCTAAAATTCTTTCTAAACAAGAACCTATTTTGAAATATGTTCAGTTCAATTCAATCTATTTCCATTTCCAACAAAAACAATTCATAACAATTTTGAAAAGAAATCAGACATATAAATCATTGTATAATAATATGATACATTTCACATAACTTGAATTATGAAACAAAGGATAAACATAGATATGCACCAATATACAGTATAACTAATATGTTTGGTTTATTTGAAAAGAAAACGCGTGGAAATGGAGGGATCTACCAAAAAGCAGGCTTTTAGAATGTGAATCCCTCAAATAATTGTAAATGTTTCCTTGTCAATTTCCAATTCCGTTGTTTACCCAGGGTATCGTCATTAGTATCAGTACTGTTCTTCATAATGGCTATTTTTTTCATGGTATTACCTAGGCTTTATTCGTAGAAATACCTTTATGTCTTTAATTAGTTTGATTGCAAATACAGCAATTGTTATGATATGAAGTTACACTTTGATACAGTAGTTGATTTCCATGAATTAGACATTCAGCCATTTTGTCCCGTTTGAATTTCCAAAACAAACTGCACCGGGCATGGTGGCTCAATTGATAGAACGTCCGCCTCATGAACGGAAGGTCGTGGGTTCGATCCCCGGCCGAGTCATACCAAAGACTTACAAAAATGGGACCTTCTGCCTTCTTGCCAGGCGCTCGGCATATAAGAAAGGAGAAGGGTAACATATTATGTTATGCAGGGCCCGCTGGAAGATCTGTGCCAGGTAAAAATGTCAGAGGTAAAAATGTCAGAGGTAAAAATGTCGAGGTAAAAAATGTCAGAGGTAATAATGTCAGAGGTAATAATGTCTGAGGTAAAAATGTCGAGGTAATAATGTCAGAGGTAAAAATGTCAGAGGTAAAAATGTCAGAGGTAAAATGCCAGGGTGAAATGCCAGAGGTAAAAATTCCAGAGGTGAAAATGCAAGAGGTAAAAATCTCAGATTTGAATATGACAGAGGAAAAAAGTCAGAGGTAGAAATGTCAGAGGTATGTCAGATTAGAAAATGTTGAAGTAAACATGTTACAGGTACAGATATTGAATTATAGAAAGGAAGGGGCACGCGAGATATCTGCCTATTTTGTTCAATCTTTCATCGTTTCTACATTACTGATTACGTAGGGAAAAAAGTACATGTATGAGTGAGGGGGGAATTAAGCATACATGTACAGTTAAAAATTGCACGTTAATGAACATTGTAAAAACGATGGTGGGAAAAACTTTGACTTGTAACATTAGTAGCTGACAACTTTCATTTCACATGAATCACGATTATAAATGTGCACATTCCTCTTCGTATATAAAGCGTGGTGTACGTGAACAAAATAATGCCTGAATATTATTTTCCTAATAGTGGAATAGGAAGCAAGCGAATGGAACTAATTCGATCTTTGTATAGTCACTCATCGGATACGCTGCGGAATTTACATCTTTTCAAAAGAATTACCTGTACTTAATTATTTAACTGTGTTAGCATATGCAAAACATCGAACGTGAATATTTTCTTTCCACTCTGTCATTTCATTAAAGGAGAATGCAACCCAGACATCAGTGTGTTTCCAGTGAATGAAGAAGAACAAGAAGAGAAAAAAGTAAAAGTTTGAGCAAAATCGGAGAATCTGTTCAAGAGTTATGAACTTTGAAAGTTTAAGTAAATCCTTACCATGAGGATCCTTGAGTTGGCAACTTTGCAAGCATCTGTGATGTCATCGTGGACAACTCTCCATTTATTTTGTACACAGAATTTTAAATTGTCTGCATTTTCACAAAAAATAAAAATTCGTTTGATTTATTGTTTGAGGATGACAAAGCTACATCAATTCTGCAAGCATTTTGGGAAAAATTATGTTGACTCCTGACTTAAAATTTCATATAAATCAATTTTTTTGAAAATTCATGCACAAAATGAATGGAGAGTTGTCCACGATGACATCACAGATGCTGGCAAAGTTGCCAACTCAAGGATCCCCATTTAGGGATTTACTGAAACTTTCAAAATTCATAACTCTTGAACAGATTGTCCGATTTTGCTCAAACTTTCACTGTTTACTCTTCTTGCTCATCTCCATTCACTCAGAGCACACTGATGCCTGGGTTTCATTCTCCTTTAAGAACTTATTTCCCATTAATCTCACAAAGAAAACAATGGACATCATCCCACGTGACATTTCTTACGCAGAAGGCGCAATTTACTTTGTTTTACTTATGTTTGTTTTACACAGTTTATGCTATGTCTTTATTTTTGTACCTGTTCCGGACCCCACGGAAGACCAGCTTTCCCTTGTTGGTTTAGCTGAATGCGGGCAATCCACCGTATATTTTGTTTTTTTATGCTTTTTATACGGAAATAAATACTACTACTACTACTACTACTACTACTACTACTACTACTACTACTACTACTACTACTACTTATTCAATTGTCACAATTATGTTTCACAGTGCATGTGAAGCGGCCAAAGCTTTTCTACTTCAATATTCGTAGAGGGGGCCTACCTGTACTGTAACATGTTCACTTCGGCATTTCCAGAGCTGACATTTTTTCCACTGGCTTTTTTACCTCTGACATTTTTACCTCTGACATTTTTACCTCTGACATTTTTACCTCTGACATTTTTACCTCTGACATTTTTACCTCTGACATTTTTACACCGAACCGGAAGATCAGCTGATAGCTGAAGTGGCTACCCTGGGTAAATAATAAGAGTTATTTATTATTGTTATTATACAACGGAATATATATAAATGCATAAAGGTTTTATGTTGACTGTGAATCAATTATCATTCATCATTGACTCCTTGAAGTCATTTCATCAAGAGGTTTAAGCAAAACAACTTAAAGAACAAACGGTAAAAAGGGTAATTTTAACGACATTCCGTAGGACAGCTTATTGAGAAATACTGCTCATACGTCAGACTTTAAGTCATGACAAAGATAAGTTTCTTTAAAAATTTTTTCAAACGGTTTCTGTCATCATATACGCCCGAACTACACTAGTCTTTGAGCAATAAATGTTAAAATCTTTCCAGATGTTTAGACGTGCGTACGACAAGGCTGTGTGTTAAACTTACCCATTTTTCTTTGATTCTTCTGAAGCTCGTACTATACAGAACAATCCATGTGCAGTTGGTCCAAGATTCTTAGCCACTGATACACTTATTATACTTACACCTACTGATACTCTTGTTCATGCCACAATTTTAGAATCCTCCAGCTCAAATATGGCAGATACCATATTGCACCGCACCAAAAACGGAAGTGGATAATGATAATGGAAGCATTAACAAGAACCAACTACCTCAAATGATTCTCTTTGTGTTCACGGTTTGCTAAACATATTGCAAAGACACGTACTTTAAGCATTTGATCTTTTTTGTAGTTATGATTAAAAAATAAATGTACCAGCTTATTATAGCAGACTTGGATAGTACAAGTGGAAACAAGAGCTTAGCTGGAGAGTGCAGCACTGGTGAATGTTTGAACATGCTTTATTTTCCAGAGCAAAGCAATATTTTGTTCAAATTCGTATTATGAATAAGTGGACAGTACTTTGCTCCGTACCTACCCCCCCCCCCTTACTCCTGTCAGTGCGTTTGCGACCGAAAAATATTTTTTCGTACCCCCGTTGCCTATGACATACAAAAACGAAAAACAGACTGCTAAGAAATTCTGCGAATATTTCGATATGTCATAACGTTCGTCAGAGAGTTTTTTTTTTTTAATTATTTGCCTACCCACTCAACCAAATTCCCCTTTCACTCCTCCCCATCAGAGGAATTGCATGTATCCCAGGTTATACTTCAAAATACTCGGTTAAAAGGTTTGGTCGCGAGGACATAATATTCAAGGCTAGGAACGTGTCCCGAAATAGTCACCACATTTTACATTTTGACCCCTTAAAGTTACTTAGACCATCCATCTCCAAAACCATGCAAGTTTGGTGCATAATGTTAGATGGGATGAAATATATCCGACTTTGGGGCCCTTTGAGGGATGTTCGGGGGGGGGGGGGGGGGCACGGCCTTCTGCTAAGTTCCGAATGACAATTTTTTGTGTGAATGAAATGGATGATCTAAGTAACTTTAAAGGGTCAAATCTGATATGTAAAATGGGATGACTATTTCGGCACAGGCTCCCAGACTAATAATATGAGAAATCTCGAAGGAAGCGAGAGTTCATAGTTCTTTGATGAGAAAATTTATCCGAGAAACTTACAGAACTGAAATGGCGCCACCTTTCAGAGAAAACTTTTCTTCAAATACTTCAGAGTTTGAGAAGTAATTCTGAGAAGCATTGCTGAATGATTTCATCATGAAATAAACTTCCATTACTGTAATGATGATCAATGCCATTTTGCTCTGCTTTTGGAGCCATCTGACATTATAAAATTAATTATATACGACATTCTCTATAACATGTCCATTCTGTTTGCCATTGTGGTAAGCACAATGAATATTTTGCAGCAGTATACTGCCCTTTAGTAATGCCCTTCACATAATTTTCGTGCTTTTTTTTGGGGGGGGGGGCGTCCTTAGTGTATATCTTACAGGTATCTTAAGTGAATTATTTTTGCTTTCCCTGGGAAAATGTAAATGTTTAAGAAATCTTAATTGCCTTTATCTAGTATTCGCATATTTGCAAAAGATTTATGTAAAAAATATTTTTAAATGACCAGAATTTTATTCAATGATATTATAATAAAAATAATATTCTGGATTTATATAGCGCCTAATACATCTCTAAGATGCCTCTAAGCGCCTTATAGAAATATTATTACCCCAGTCATCGGATTCAGGTTTGCCCGCACACAATGTATGCACCTTCTCCACTCCCTCCTTCCTCTGCAACTATTACAATTTTTATGCCTATACCCCATAGCCCCAGTGGGGCTATGGGGTATAGTGGGGCTATGGTGTTGAATACTACAATAGATTTCTATGTAAAAAAAATCACGTAAACCATTGCAATTCACAGCTTAAAGAAAAAACACTAAGATACCACATGAAAAGAATTAAAGTCTTTAGAATGACAAACATGAACTTGTGAGAAAGAAACAGTCGTTACCTGGAGTAGTTATGGCTCTCATAACGCGTGCCTCATTTTGAAAATTGAAAACACGCTCAACTGTGCACAATGACGTCTTAATATGGAATGTTAGGACGCACAAACATGCACAACGAAACAACATGAACCTAGATTATTTTTCCATATGAATTTGGCATATGACTCAATTTCATCTTTTCATGATCGCTAATACATTTGAGAAATGAGCAAAGGGCAATTTTAGTAGTCATGTCCATGACCTATTATAATGTAAGAATTTCACAGTGACTTTGTGACGTAATCCGAACATCATGTCTACGGGATAAACAACAGGTATCGAAATCATGCCTTAGTTGATTTTTCGAAAAATATTTGCGACAGTATTTCTAAGTAGTTTAGATGTTTGTTTACTCGCTGCTTTCTTTCACTTACTCCTCACTATTTTGTCTTTGTCTTTCTGTCTATTTGTCTACCCGTTTCTAATTTCTCTCCCCTCTACTTCTCTCTCTCTCTCTCTCCTCTCCTTTAATCCCTCTCTCTTCCAGATTTAAAGTTTACTACTACATTAATCTTACTTTCATTGTGTGATTAGGATACCACCACTTCCACCACCATTTATTTTGCACATCCTGCTTTATGGTGAAGGTCATTTACAGAAACCTTTTTAATATTTTTTCCCCTAGATAGTCAATATTTATTTTTAAAAAAAAGATGCCTAAATCAGCCATTTCAAAGGTTTACAAGGCCCAGTGCTACTCGTGTGATTTTTTTCATGGAGTGTAATATTGAAATACCATTCATGAAATCTGGGTTTTGCACTTGTAACTTAGAAAAGGAGATATCATCCAACAGGCTTCTAATGTAATGACCTTAATAAGCAGGGATTTTTTTTTGCACACACCCTTTTTTAAAGAGCAATGTAGATAAAATGCCTTGCTCAAGGGCATAGACGGCGATCCCGGGGGGTGGGAGTGGGGGTGATCGTTCCCCCCCCCCCCCATAGATTTGGAAACTTGATATATCATTTTGCTACTTCTAGTCAGGTGACCAAATTTAGGCCAACCACTAAAATATTTTATAGGTTTTATATCAGGCTTCTTTCATTATTGTTTGCGGTTATTTTTAGCTCGCTCGCTTCGCTTGCTCGCATAATAACAATCATTCCCCTCTCACTTCTCGAAACAGATTTTCGGCGGAGGCCTTCTGTGTTTCCGCTCCCCCCCCCCCCCCCCCCTCGTTACATGAAATCCAGGGCATAAGTGCCGGGGATCTAACCCCCGATTCTCGCGTCTCCAGTCAAGCGCCTTAAACCAATGTACCACGGCATCTCACCTCCACACACACCCACACACACCCCGCACACACACCCTCACAAGTACACATGGACACCCAAGCTACCATCTCGCACATTCTGGGGCACTCCCTCCAAATCAAACCGCCCACCTGCAACGCATTTAGTACAAACCAGTCCTACGTTCATTACATCTCCTTATGACACATTTCGATCAACAGGTTTCCAGATCTCTTTCTTTTTTTTTTTTTTTTTTTGTTCACCAATATTAGAATATTTTATGCTGTATTCAAAACGAATTACCCGAAAATTTTAAAATTTCACTTCATTTTGTGCTATTAGGCTAGAAATTACATTTTCGATATATATACAAACCCATATATTATTTCTTCATTCACCGGCATAAATCCACTTTGAGGAGGGGGGGGGGGGGATGATTGACTTTTTTGCTGATTTTTTTTCTGTCGAACTCACACTTAAGTTTAAACATACACCCTCCCCACCTGCAGAGACCTCCTTACACATGTATCAAATTTTATTTTGCGAGCGAGCGAAGCAAGCGAGCCAAAAATAACCACTTTTCTGGTTTTTAATCGCATTTTCAAATAGAAATTCTAAAATATGATGAGTGAGCGAAGTGAGCGAGCCCAAAATAACAATTTTTCTGGTTTTTAATCGCATTTTCACATAGAATTTCTAAAATATGATGAACGCGCGAAGCGAGCGAGCCCAAAATAAGCACTTTCTGGTTTTTAATCACATTTTCAAATAGATATTTTAAAATATGATGGTTGTTTATGACAGATTATCAAAAATTTTACTACCTGATTAATTAAAATATAATTTCTTCCTTAAAAAGTGGGGGGGGGGGGGTATTTGTACACGCCATCTCCCCCTCTCGAAAAAGTGGGGGGATATATCCCCCCCCCCCCCCATCCCCCCGGGATTTACGCCAATGTCTTCATTCATATATGCATTCTCTTATCAATGACTTGTCTACGAATCAACTCAACTGGCTTGATCCGAGTCCTAGCCATTGTACCGATTTATTTGGTGTAATGCTTGTGTTCGTCATCTCTAGAACTTTCCATTTGTAATAATCAGGTAACTGCTAAATTTGAATACAGTATGTAAATGTGAACAATCTATTACTCCTTTTTTATCAGTGTCATATCATGCCAAACTTCATATTCTGACTAGCCTATATATAGTTAGGAAAGTGTGTTAAATAAACCATACATTAGTGACGTCTGTATGCGATGGTTTGACTCTAAAAATACTAGTTTTATCGAATATCCAATCACATGGCAAAGCGAAAATTATAAAATGTAATTTCATTGTGGAGGTTACGAGTATAATTCAAGCACGTCATCAAAATCAGCGCAGATTCTATTTGCAGATCCTGCGGAGGAAGGGGTTCAATCATCCCCTTTATACCACACGACTTGACGTCTACGAATTGTCCTGGACCTAGGCATCTCCTTGAATACTTTCTGCTCTTGGGCAGGTATTCACTTTCAAGACCTTACTGTAGAGATTCTAACGACTTTTGTTTCAAGTTCTTGTATTTTTCAAAAGACATAGTATCGATATGAATACAAACACGTAATCAATAACAGACTCCATCAAAATGAGTTCAGCATACACAAAAATGATATAAATACATGTTAATGACTATGACAAACAATAAAACATAGACCTACATGTTAATAACTATGACGGACCAAGGTTGTTGAAACAGAGATGGCACGCCAAACTTCATTACTCCCTATGCTTAGTCCTCAAGGAAAGTAGGAAAAGGGCTTGAATGGAGGGACATCCATGAAGGAAACCCCCATACATGCAAGCAATACGATATAGGAAAGAAAAGGGAAAACAACAAAGAAGAAAAACCATCCGCACTGTTTTTGTCAGTCTGAAATCGAAATCGAGTTAGCTAACAGTGCTCCGTAAATATATTGCAAGTACTTGCTCAGATTTTCGCACTTTGAGTAACCTTTGAAAACAAAAATAAATTCAAGATTATTTGATAGGAACGTGTAAAAATATATACGGTAGTTACAGAAAAGACAGTGATGAAATTTCATTTGGTGGAATTCTACAAAACATGTAATATAAAGCTATTTTTAAGGTCTAGTGTGAAGCATGTACTTTGTTGTGAGATTTTTAGTTGGCTCCAAAGCCGATTTTGATACCTCAACCCCCTATTAATATGTCACGGCACTGGTGTGAAACATCGATGGGGGGGGGGGGGGGGGGGGTATTGCATCTAGCCTCTGAGATCGGCAAAAGAAGAATCGATGCTTTTGTATCAAAGAAATTTGCATAAAATGTAAATGTCAAAATGTGTATCGTAACCATGTGCTTCACATAGAAAATTGTGAGCACGCTATACTTAACTTGAGGGAAACATGTATCGAAAATACATGTAGTTAAAAGGGAAGAAATGCTACAATAAAACATCAAGAATAAATATGCCGTAATAAAAACATTTTCGAGTGGAAACTTGAAATTATTCTTAAAACTAGCCTAAATTTGCCGAATTGGAGTTTCCTTAAATTAAGTGTTTATGGGTAAATAGTGCAAATATTACTTCGTATTGAAATTCATTCGAATGCTTTTATCTTCTCGATCATCCTTCAGAGGAAATTATTTTCGTTACTTTGGGAAAAACCTTTACTCATCCAGAAAGCATTGTATGCGTTCACAAATGTCGCCGCTCATAAACCGCCTCCTGCTCGTATAACGAACATACGCGGCCGATGACGACACATTATTTTGCTTGAAGAAACTACCAGACACGCATAAGATGCGTGCTGTAGTGTTGATGTTATACTCTATTATTACCTTGAACCGTCCTATATACCAACTTGGCTTTTCGTGGAAGAGGGCACAATGATTGCTCTCCAAGACATGTCCCTCATGTCCTAGAGACAGAACCTGGGCGTAAGATCCCTCTCCCCAATTTGATGGTGGTGTGATAGAATCATCCTTCTGTTAGGTGCAACTAATGGAAAAAACATCACTATCAACTCATACGAGCATCGATTATGTGAAAAATCAACAGACCACCACTGTGAAATGAAGTGAAATTAACTAAAGGAGAATGAAATTAAAACATGAACTGTGGATCTAACGGACAATTGAATGAACAATGTGTTTCTTATCGTCATTGCTCCACACTAATAAATCCTGTAGGGGGAAATAAACATCAAACCAAGTTACGCCCCTTATATTAATAATGATAATAATGAAGTCTTATATAGCGCCGGTATCCGCCAACTCAGGCACTCATGGCACTTGCTCCAAAATATATATATACATCATTCAGTTCGATTCCATGGGTGCACCGCTCGTGGTATTAACTTTAAAAAGGGCATTAGAATATTTACGAAGTTAGAGTTGCACACTCCAAACCATTATTTCAAGACATGAACATTCTTAACATATTTCAGCTTGATTATTGCCTTTGTGCAATTTTGCTTTTCAAAAGTAGAAATGGCCTCTTATACTCAACGTCTATGCAGTATGCTAACTTTGAATACTTTTATACATCATTTCGATACTATAAGTGCATAAATGTATCATTTTTCGGGTGTTGATAGCACTTTCGCTTCCTACAGTTTTCAGCACAAATCACCAGTAAAAAGGAATTCTCTTCCAAATCAAATTATATTAATCACTTTCATAATAGGTTTAAGAGGAAAATATAGAAATTCCTCTTAACATCTGAATTCTCACCGTGAAATGCTATAATGTTTATTTCCAAACTTTCTTTAGGGTTGTGGTTTTTCTTTTTCTTTTGTGTATTGTGTTTTTAAATCTCTTTGAAAATCGTTCCATGTTTCTTCACATCTTCTGAATATTTGTTGTTGATGTTTTTTTCTCTTGCATCCTTTCTGTTTTACTATAAGAGGACTGTATTTACAGGATCGTCTTGGTCTTTTATGGTACCCTTGATTCCATGTAAAATTACCTGCATATGCTCGGTATTTGTGTCTATAAGATTGTAAAGGGATGAGTTGTACATGTAAATGTATATACTTTTATTGGAATTAAAATGAAATGAATCTGAACTTGAGCTTAAATTGTGTACGCTTTCAAAGATATTATCTAACATTATGGATACTGGGACGAAACTTTCATTTGCTTGAAGCAGAGATAAATAATACAAACAAGGAAAACAAATGTAAATAATAGATAATAATTTCAATTAACTGGTCAGGGAAGAAAATAAGCATTGGCATCAATAGCCGAGATACTGTATGAAGCACTACACTGGTTATGACCAACTTTGCTATCTAACCCTCAAGTGACAACGATGTCTGATATATATCTACACTAGAGAATAATGTGTTCTCTAAACACCTATTTTATTTTATTTTTTATTTCTGCCTCTACAGTCTTATTTTCCACAACTACTTATAACGGTCAGGTGGAAGTTAGAGTGATTGCCATTTCGATTTGAAAACAAAATTGGACTATCGGATATTTGGACATATCAGTCTGGTAAAACCTCAGAACCCTGGTCGACATCGGTTATATGGTTCATGTAATATCTCTTTAAAAGACCAACGAAATGAACATTGTTGGTGTCGTGGGTTGTAGCCGAAATAAGATGAATTTCCAACAATGTGATTTCTTCATTTCCCCTGAAGAAACGAGTTGTTTCTCGAAATGCTTTAAATACCCTTTTTTCGAATAAGACAATGAAAGAAGCCTGTGTTAAAACAATTTGAGATAATGTCAGTTTCCGGAAACACAAAGCAATTATCCCGAAAAAAATAGCCTGAGAATGATGAAAGAATTCGAAAATGACTTTCCCTGTGAACAAACGCATCGACAAGACAATCTTTTCATAAACATGAGGTAATTCATTGCGAGGAAGAAAAATTTTGTTTGAGTAAACAAGTGTCAAATATTTTGTTCGGTTCGTCGCAACTTCAAAATGTCAGGAAACAAAGGGAGGCCCTTTTAAACACCCATCATTCATCTTTATAACAAAATATAGACAATCCATCTCAAAAGATATGATAGATATGATTTCTTTCACGTTGTATTCAAATTACTAACTTGTTCGACTTGGTGATCATGCGATTTCTAGGGAATTTTATCGCAAAATCGAACCTTCTAATATCATCACACAGTTTAATGACTATCAACAACTGTTAAATCATGTTAGATCGACCACTAATTCATCAAGCTATCTGATCAACGGGTTATCACCATGTATATGAACTGCCGACTTTATTGATCGGACCATGGAAAAAAACTGGTGGAAGTTTGGGTCCCAGCTGGGGTGTAACGTTCTTTGGCATAACATCGTATTTCCCAGCCCCATTTACGGACCTTCATTCTACGAGATGGTAGGAACCTGGCCATGTGTGAGCATCTCCACCATTCCCTTTTTACCATTGTTATAGCAATGACCCTTTTATGCTTTAGTTCTGGACAGAGCTGGGAAGTAATGAGAATGAATATTCAGAGAATGCCCAACTTGTACCCCAAGTTTAATATCCTATGACCGGGAAGTATAAAATTTATTCCTCCTGCGAAATTTCTGCATTGTCCTGAAAGATAGGGGATAGTGCAGACACTTTCCAAAGTTACATCATCACAATGGAAATAAAATGATTTCCTCTGTTGTGCATATAGACAAAATGAGTGTTTCAGATTATGATGTTTTTTAAAAGCATTATCTTGATATCATATAATATTATTTCATTTATTTATTTTCGTTTACAAATGAGTCAGTGTAACATACTAACATAAATGGAACATAGGATATTAAAATTTTAACAAAAAAAATTTTCAAACCCCCTTCAACAAGAAATCAACCAGACAATGTTGTTTCTCTGTACGTTCTTATAGTTAACTACCATTTAACCGAATAAAAATGAAATTGGAATGCAGAATATAATGAGTGTCAACAATCTCATCGGCTTTCTTGGAAATAACGCATTTTGTAGTGATATCTATGATTAGATATTGATTCATATACCGCGAAACGAGTAGAATTATCAGTGAAAAAAAACCCTTACATTTGTTTTCTCACAAGATGTTGTTTATCTACCTTGATTTTTTTGGTCGTGATTTTATGCATACAAAAGGGAAAAAAATCTTGGAAGGCGGTTTGCCTGTTGAAAATTTCTGTCTCTTGTTTAGTAAGGAAACCATTACACCGCTATAACGAAAATGACAAGAATTTGGACTCACCTCGACTCCCCGGACTTCATAATGGTTAAAAAGTGGAAAGTTGATACTCCGGCCAGAGATAATAGCCCATCTTGAAAAGAGAACCCAGAATGTATACATTTATATCTCATTCCACATGCAAAGTTCATTAACATGCCTACCCGATTAATCATCATTAAAAAATCGTACACGAGGACCATTAAAGAAGAAAAACAACAACAAATCAATTAGTGATATGGAAATGAAATAGGAAGACAGGCTATGTATTCTACTTTTGCAAACTGAACAACACTAACAAAACGGAGACGACAATTTTTGCGCTATCCTGCCTTTAACAATAAAAAAGTTAGAAATTTCTTACACGTTTACACTATGTGCCATTTTGAAAAATTAAAACAAACGTTGCGTTTTTTTAAATGCAGATGTAGTATTTATTCCTCGTCGGGACTGAAAGAGGAAAGGAATATGAAATTATACAAAACGAAGGAAACGCGGGAAAGCTGAGAACTGAAAGAATCTGATTGGTCAGTGAGTAAGAGAAACCAAATGACGTCACAAACAAGGCTTAGTATGTCATCAGAATTTATTTCTTATTTGATGTCGGCAGTCTTGGAGCGAAACACAACCTGTAGAGGTTGAGCTGGCACACTGGAGATTCTACACCTGTTCACTAACTATTATTCATTCTCCTGTACAACAGCAGTAGTAGAGGCTAGCTACCGGCCCCGCTATAAAATGCTTCGATGGAGGGTTATATTCGGACAGTATGTTTATGTCGGACCGCCGGCAAGTGCTTGCGCTGCCCCTCTTCATGCTAGCCGCTCCTGGCTGCTCTTGCTAGCTATATACTCTTGTTTCTGGACATTGTGTGCGCCTCGCCGATTCGTGGATTTTATCCAAGTTTGTATACCGAGATGGCTACTTTGTCGAGATCTTTTCAGCTTCATGTAGCAGCAGTCCTGCTCGTTGCCACGTTCGTCAGCATCGTGGAAAGCTCGAGGAACACTCGCCCCTACCTCCGGCCAAGGGGTAGCGGCCGACACCTCGGGAACCCCCGATTTGGGACGGAAGGCCGCGGAAGGTCTCAGGATGGCTTTCAGAGAGCTCCAAGCTACCACCATGATTCTGCACCAGAACAGCCATTGGCGTCGCGGATGAAGACCACGGAAAACTGGTTTCAGAATTTCATTGCCAGCAAACGTACCGGCAGCAACCCGAACCCGAGCCCAGAACGTTCCTCCGATGATGACCCTGCAGAGGAGAAGGTGGTCGTACGTCCACCAATCATCAAAAAAGGATCGATTGTCACCAGTCCGGCCATCACCATGATATTTCTTGAGACCATTGATGTCAGGAAGAGGAATTCGTCGAGACTTCAGCAACCAACAAACCCTGAGAGACCACAAGAGGAAGAGGTGGTGACGAACAAAGCCACCACTCTCCCGAGTAACCCAAGACCAAGTAGACGAGCATTTACTGCTGATGAAAGTGAGTGAGCTATACATTTACTTGATTTTAACCATTTATTTATTCTTGATTGAATACATTCCATGTTTCAAATACTAGCATAGTATAAGTACAAGTGAACCATTTTCACTCCAATATGAATCATAGTAGTCTTTTATTTTTCTGTATGTTCTTTTTTGTTTTTGTAGATGTTATTATAAAAAAAAAACAACTTATCATTAGAATCTTTAAAACATCTGTGTGGTTGATCTTTTAGACAGTTTCGAAAATATTGTTCCTACGATGTATATTCATAAAAGACGCAACTTTTATCGCACAAGTGTTTCAGAATAAATGTATTTGTACTTCACGTATGAATTAAATTAAAAATCATTTATTTGGATTCTTCAGTCATAGACAAGAATAAATGCTGTAATCTTCATTAATGGTTCTCTGCAGATCCATAAATTTCGCGACTTGAAATGATCCGATAGTACGATATACGATGTAAATGCTGGTCGATACCTCAAGTTTCGATTTTTAAAGATGTGTATCATTAATGCATTTAATCAGTGAAAATGTACATGTGCTTGAGTTAAAGCAGTGTTTTTTTTTTCACCTCTAGTGAGTTTAGAGGAAGTTTAGAAGCATTCATGTTTATTTAAAGTAACCACAAACAACACTGCTCATTGTGACATTAAGTGCAGTGTATACTAAAGTTGTATAATGTTTTGCTTCGATTTTCATTTCTTTGAAGAAAGATAGGAGAAGGTCGGAGCATTCTAGGACTTTGCAAATAATTATTCTCTAAATGTTGACGCTGTAATCTCTTAAGCAGACAAAAAAAAAAAAAACCGTGATGTAAGACCTTTTCTATAGATTATTTTGAATGCAATTTACTTCAATTTATTTATTTCACTTTTGCATAAAAAACAAGACAGAATATACATACATGGGTTGAGTTTACAGGCATAAAATACAAAGAATACAAATTTGTGAGATTTGCAAATGCCATACGCCTATCAAAGGCTAATGCAGAACAACAAAGACATGGATATAAGACAGTGCAAGAAAAAATCAAATCAAAACGAAACAAAGCGGGAAAAAAAGCCAGTGGCTTTGATATCGGAGATAGAGGGAGTGAGTTGCCCCTTAACAATTCGGGATTAACTGTGTGCTTACGAACAGCCCCCAGATTATTGCGTTTACCCCTTCTTAATCCCTGTTGAAAACTCTCTTAATAGATTATTAAAAATCATTATCTTATGCCTATGCTAGAGAAGTTTTATCTAAGGTAGTTTTAAGCTTTGATCGAAAAGATGCTTTGTTAAGCTACATCCGCAAAAAGAAAAATAAAATCACTACCTCGCTTCACCATGTTCACGCTGCGACAGATTGCCAAGTATAAACTGTACATGCACGACAGTCCCATTTTTGGAATAGAATTCTAGACTGTTTACGCGGCAATTTTATTCAGCTTAAGAAAACCGTCTTCGAACTGAAGAAACACAGTATTAAGTGAGTTCTCGCAAGTATTAAATAGCACATAGACATTAAAAGGGGAAAGGAATAATTTCTTTTAAAAGTAATTAACAGTTTACTTTAAAAAAAAACCCCAACAACTTGTGATGGACATTATGGTCAAGGGAGGTGCCTAAAAATAATGTTTTTATAATCCTTTTTAAAAAACGATTCTGATATTAAAGATGTGATCATATGATGATGTTTAGGTTTTAAAGTATATTTTTAACATTCGCTCTCAAACATGTCATATAGTATTAATTTCTTCTTGACTCATCAAGTTTCTGTTTTAAATAGTTGTGTATTACATAAAGAGCAATATACAAAGTGTATCATATAAATATATATATATATATATATATATATATATATATATACATATATATATATTCTCCCATTTTCATTTCTTTCAGTATCTTTCAGTATATATATATATATATATATATATATATATTCACTGTAAATCGTAGGCATTAATAAGCGTATATTGTTTTGTTGCTCTTTTTATGTATGAATTTTATTTATGGACATTCAAATGTAACAGCTTTTAGCTGCAATCTTGAATATTCTTCAATATACCCACTACCTCTACCATTAATGTACCTAGGCTCCTCCAAACAGCCTAGTAGATCGACAGTCAATGAAACATTTCTGATGAACCTAACATTTAATTTTATCCATTAAAAAAACCCCCACCTTTTTATTCCTTATTAGGGTTTGAAAGGTGATGACATGACACGATATAGAACTGTAATGCATTTTACTTGCCCCTTCAGTAATCGTTGAATTGTCTCTGTATTATTCATAGAAATTTAAGTTCGACGATATTCCGATCAAACTTAATACAATGTTTGAAGAGTAAACACATACACAAAAACATGGATGACCCTTTAGACGGTGGTGCACTTAAAAGAATCAAATAGGTATTAAATCGCCGTCTAATAAAATATTCTGCTTACTTTGTTTCCACAATTCTTCCTTAATCCCCTGTTGGTATACTTCATTGGTTAGGCCTAGCTTATATAATTTTTTCAAATTTTACATAGAAAGTTATTACATTAACTTAGGTTTTTATATATTTCTAATTTTGGAACATTAACAGAGCATTTTGAGACGTTACGACGCGGCGTGCGTCATAAAATTTCATTCATATGCAAACAGTAACCTTCCTAGTTATCTTGGATTAAGTTAAAAATAAAAACACTAGAAAAGCTGAATTTCTCACTCCTATATGAGGTGTTTATGACTGAATTGAGTTTATTTCACTGGTCGAAACAACCAAAAGTATGTAATCAAAACACTCCGACGGCAACATCCGCTGTCAAACACACACACACAATAATCCACCCACACCCCAAAAGAGAGAGTGTAGGATAGCAGTAAAGGGTTGAGTTATGAGTATTAGCAATACAGCCAGCATATATATATGAATAGAAAAAAGAACATTTTCACCAGACAAAATTCCTCGTCTGGTGAAATGTAATCTTACCTCTAGTTCATGATTTTTTTTTTCTGGGTTTCTCTGAAGTAGCCCCCAGGCGAGGGATTTCAAATAGCCTAAATTTCGATCAAGCATTCCTTCCTACTTTTTCTAGTGTTTTTGTTTTTTGTTTTTTATTCGAAAGGTGAAGGGAATAATTCCTTTCGTTTTTGAAACGTTGACAAGATAAACAAAGTGCAAAAACATTCAAGTTACCGTTGTGTTCCTTCTTCCTTTATGAGACCTGGAATTTAAATCACGAAAGCCTAGAACTCCTGTGTAACTTATGAGAACCATGTTATTCATCTGGAAATTCCAGTTTTAGAAAACCGAACGTTTCAGCTTATGGCACCATATTAGATGAGTATAGTTTAAAAATTGCGAAATGGTAGGAATATTATGGCATCGCCATATTTTCTGTCTTCACGACATTCTGACTATATAACTTATAAGGAGGGGATGCCACTGTCTGTGTGGTAATTTGTATTCTCGACCTGTGAAGCAGGTAAGGAAGTGGATGGCTTGAACAAGGCATTCGTCTAGGGTACCAGCACCGAAATGTACACATTACCCGTTTGCCTAAAATTTTGTCTTCTTTTTCATGAGAACTATTATCTTGAGAACAGACAAAGTTACAGAGGGACAGAGAGAGAGAGAGAGAGAGAGAGAGAGAGAGGGTGGGGTACGGTAGAATTTAACAGAGCATACCCCCTTCTCTTATCATAAAATAAACAGATAAAATACTCTAGATGATGACAGAATAATGAAAATTTGTGAATTGATGGATGGAAATAAAATTTCATATCTCGCATGAAAATTGGGTCTAATGGAAGCACATAATTTTCTTTTCCCCTCCTTATTCCTTTCTCTTCTTTCCCCCCAATATTCGTTTATTGCTCCATCTAACTAGCCATGATTTCATCTTTCATTCCTTGTTTTCCTCCTTTCCCAGTTTATATTGTTTTCTGTCTCCCATCTCCATGATTCTCTTTCTCTCTCAGCCCAGTCCTCGTCTCTTCCTCTTTCTGTCACCCCATATATCACTTTATCCATCTCTCTAATATCTTTGTCTTCCCTTAAAGAACATAGTCATTTCAAAATTTCCCAGGAGGGGGAACTGCAGTGGCCAACCTCTGCCACCGTCCTTTACGCCTTTGACTGTGGACTGCCTTCTTTTTTTTTTTTTATGTCTATCTTCCTTTATCCTTTTATCTCCTTCGTTCCGACAAGTCCCTCTCTCCCCCTCTCCTTCTCTTGTCTACCTGTAGCCTATATTCTTCTGTCTCCCTGTCTCTCTCTCTCTCTCTTGTCTTTCTGTTTTTGATGCAACCCTCTTTCTTACTTTCTGTCTTCCAACCTTTCTCTCTCTCTGTCTGACCTTGCTTTCCTGCCAGAAGTTCAAAGGGCTGAATTATAAATATTTTCGGGGAATCGTACCAGGTGGCATGTGCGTCTAAAGACCTGTAGTAGGCATGTGGAACACATTGATCATAATGACAGATAGGTTCCTCAATAAAAACCAGAAGACGTTCTCAAGACGTTTTTCATCTCCTTTATTGCGTCTGGATATTTTGCCCAGAAATATTTTTCTTGAAACAAAGTAGGGCCATGATACCATCAATAACCTAGCTAGCTACATTTTAGTTTTGACATATTACCCCCCCCCCCCCCCTCTCCCGCCCTTCCGGTATCTTTCCCCAACAGTTTATTGACTTGTGGTCGGTCTATCATGTCACTTTTTGGTTTTCATCGAATTTTATACACGATGTTTGAATATTTGGATATAAATATATCTACCAATATATTAAAACAACTGATTAGTATACATACGTGCAGCTGAATTATATATATATATATTGTGATCAGGTAACATATACAACAGCTTTGGCAACTCTCATGGAAATAAATACATGTGAGACAATCGAGAGAATAATAGCGTAGCATGAATCAAAGCTCCCCGGAGCTGTCCTACCATTTTGGAAATTTTTGCAAAGGTTGAAAAAATGTCTCCGCCGGGAATCGAACACGGGCCTTTGGCTATGAACGCCAATGCCTTAACCACTAGACCACGGAGACGGGCCAGTGGTTTCGGCGACTCCAAATTCGCTTAACCGACAGATTGACAAATCTTCAACCCTCACTAATTAATTCCTTTGTTGGTGGCAGATGAGTTTCGAACAATGAGCTGCCGCACACCTCAGCTGGATCCGAGCGAATGCTTTTTGGGATACATGTATATGTTGGAATAATTAACATTTTGTGATCAGGTAACATATACAACAGATTTGGCAACTCTCATGGAAATAAATACATGTGAGACAACTGAGAGAATAATAGCGTAGCATGAATCAAAGTTCCCCAGAGCTGTCCTACCATTTTGGAAATTTTTGCAAAAGTTGAAAAAATGTCTCTCTCTCTCTCTCTCTCTCTCTCTCTTTATATATATATATATATACGTGCAACTGATTAGCATATATACGTGTAAATGTATAATTATGTGAGACAATTTCATGTTTAAGTATATGAATGCCATATGGCTACAAACACGTACTAGAAATACTTCGAACGATTGAGGAATGACTTAGCAATTTTCGTGTATACAATTGTTGGTAAGGTGATTTCTCCGGCTGCATAGAAATAATAAACATAAGTAGGAAGGTTAAAGGTCGGAATGTTAACTTCCAGATCAGTTTAACCCCATACTGACATCATTCCAGACTGGCTAGCTCTAATATAAGGTTGCATAATGTACTATATCCAGATATCATGTACAATTTCCTCGCGTATGGTACGCAAGAGATCGTAATATTAAAAGTCCCTTTAAAAAATATACTCCATCTTCATGCGGTAATTACACACCTGCTCTTCGCTATAAGAGAAAACAATGGAAAAATAGGCCTACATTGATAATCCTGTATCAAAGTTACACATAATGTTTAACTTAGTGATTATCGAAAAAGTACTAGTTCCGACGCGATTAAATCCTTTAGGACTATATCAACAGGAAACTGCAGTTATGAAATTGAAGAATTGTTACATTTTATTTTGTCACTTGTTTTTCCATCCTAGCCCTGGACTGGCAGAAGAACGTGTCCCAGCTTGCCTTATCACAGATTAGTTTAGGTCGGAATTTTAGGCTCTCATTTAGCATTCCAGTGATACTGTTTTTTAAAAATCTATATCATTTTAGCCAATAAAAATATAACTAAATGTTGTGGCTACCACGTTGTTTTCTGACTGTAACTTTTCTCATCCCTTGATTTGCAACATCTAACGAATTTCGGTTCTGATTCTCTGCTATTAAACCCTCACAGTCCGTATTCAGTGTGGAGGTCCTAACGAAGCTGGGCAAACTGAAGAATGCTACCGTTTTGAACTGCCCGCCGAACTGAACAACAATGCCATCATCATCAGTGGGGCTGTGGTGCTCTTGCCTGCAGGAAACGGTTTCCCTGTCTCACGAAACCATGGTAACACGGGTCAGAGAAGCGTTCATCACAACGTCACCATCGTTGCCAAATTCCCTACTACGGGAGAAGGTAAGAGAAAAATCGTCAACTCAGGTTTAGAAGAAGAAGAAGCAGGAGGAGGAGGAGCAGGAGGAGGAGAAGAAGAAGAAGAAAAGGAAGAAGAAGAAGAAAAGGAAGAAGAAGAAGAAGAAGAAGAAGAAGAAGAATAAGAAGAAGATGAATGATGATGATGATGATGATGATGATGATGATGAGACGAAGAAAAGGAAGAATAACAATAATAACACAACAACAGCCAAAAAAAAATAAAGAAAAAAAAGGTCCGTTTCTTGAAATACAGTTACTTTCAAATTCTGCATATTTTTTGCGATAGATGAGAGCAGAATTGTGTCGAGAATGGCCTTTCATATGGCATGTTTTGTTATTCTCGTGCATCAATGGGCTCCCATCAAACATCGCATTATGAAAGGCCATCTCGACGCATCATCGGTCTCTCATCGGTCGCCCAAAATTTGAAAATGACTGTATTTTAGAAACGGGCATAGAATCAAAATTACTTCACCAAATTCAATGATCTTGGTATCATTCTTTTCGGTAGAGAATGCTTTACCCAATGATGTAGACAAATTACATATTTTTTGAAGGTAAAGTACTGAAAATCTACCTTTCCTCTTTTTCTGGGACACCCGTTTTTTTTTAAAGGATCATAACAGCACCCTCTGACATTGTATCTCCCCGAAAGGAGACACAAGAATATAGATATTGCAAATGTAAGAGCTAACTTTTAGCCTTTGACGTCATCTTCGAGTCAACCTTTAATAGTCAAAGAGGCCTGTATGTTTATCATGAAAATCTTTCAAGAACCGTAATGCTAGACCTATAAACAAATATTGTTTGTCTTTTGCTACGTCTGCAGATGCTTATAGGGAGAGTATTTCTGTGCAGAACATCTCCTACGACAGCCCTTGGAAATGGAAGAGTGCTTCTCTGCCGCAGGGTTCTTCTCTCGTCTCCCGTGCTCTGCAGGAAGGTAACACCCTCGTCCTCAAACTCTCCATCATCACCAACGAGAATGGGCATCCAACCACCACTAACTTCATTCCCATGGAATCGAACCTGCTGCCTATCTTGGTCGTCGACATCGAGTTCAATGGAACGGATTCATCCACCACCTCATCCACGACGACTACAGCAACACTGCGTACCACACAGGCCAACGTGGTCGAAAGACAACTACGAAGACGAAGGGCATTGGTCCGTGAAACAGAAGAGCCTCCACCAACGTGAGTAAATTGAAACCAGAAACAAGAGCACCTACAATTTCAACGAACCAGGAATAGTGGTTTTATGATATTCTAGCCAAAGCTCTGATCAAATGGCGGAAATTAATGATCTTATTTGAAATCACTCTCTAGACTTAAAAAGAAAAGGGGTGATGAATAGATATGTAAAAGAAGTTGTGAAAAGTATATAACATGAACGCTTTTGCCATTCCCATTCTTTATGAAGACACCAGTGTCTTTACATGTCAGTATGCAATCATATTTGAAGAAGAAAGAGACTTTCTTTCATTCCGGAAAAAGGGGGAGTCACCATTTACAAAATAGGTTCACAGCTGTGAAACTTGGCGATCTACACTGATTCAGTCCCTAATAATATGTAAGGGGAATTAATGGAAATATGCTCATCTTTTGATCGACAGCGTGACTTGCTCCGGGTATCCTGGGTGCTGTCGTCGGACGATGGATGTTTCCTTCGTTGACTTGGGATGGTATTGGATCCTCGCACCTCGAAGAGTTACAATGAGTTTCTGTCTGGGGTCTTGTCTCGCGCCTCATGTGACCTTTGAGAGTTTCATGCTTGATCTCATCCAGGGTCATCATCCATTGTCCAGGGATGACTTGACATGTCGTCCCTCGCGCACCAAGCATCTCGAAGCCCTCATGATCAACGATGATGGCGCCATCCAAGCCATAAGACTCCAAGACTTCCTAGTCCTCGAGTGCGCGTGTGCCGAGAAGAAGAAGAAAAAGAAGATTAAGACATCCCCTGCAGCCTCGACAGGGCATAATAATACCGCGACTTAAAACCAGACCAATAGAGAAGATCTTGAAAGCGTTTATATATGATACGCACGTCCAGATAAACGGGTATTCTATGATTCAGAATTAGATTTGGACCAGATTACAGATGAATCACGATTTAAAGATAAAATGAACCGAGAACATAAAGAACATATGAAACCAGATCTCAACAAAATTTTTCATTGTATATGTACTGTGATGATGTTTCATTTGGTACATTGGTATTACAATACTGAATGATAAAAAGTATATTCGTTCACTATTTGCCTCTAATTCTCATTGGATAGGATATTTTAAAGACAGAGTATATAATTATGCGAAAGATCTTTTCAAAATTCATGTTAAGATGTAAGCAAATAGATTAATTCCCGACTATAATCTATAATCTACAAAGGAAACCTAGTTTTCGTGCGTTCCCATTCCCCTTTTCTCTCTATATTATAAAGAATAACCACATAAATGATGAAACAGAGAGTCAAACATTTAAAATAATGCTGCGACCGATTTTTAGAGGTAATTCAATCAGCGGTACGGTCGAATCACCAGCCACATGTTGATTCGACCTTCCATCAATTTATGCAAAATCCTTGAACTCTGACTCATAAATCACACGTCATAAAAAACACGCGAGGAAAAAAATTATTTCATTTTAAACCCAGATTCTTATTGGGTGAACAACGTGATTTAAAAAGAGCGCGTGCTCTTGAAAAAAAAAAGAAAGATTGAAAAGGTGTTGATATACAAAGTATGATTTACACTTCCTAAATATTCATAAAAGTAGTCCAGTCATTTATTAATTTGGCCTAGAGTGTGGGGAGAAATAAATCTCTGAAAGAAAGAAAAAAATGGCCACCTTTTGACCTTTTGGTAGGGAGGGGAGAAGAAGTAATGTTCAGGTTAAATAGGAATGATGATATTCTTATGTGAACCATATACACACACAAAAAAAAAAAAAAAACTGACGTCATGAATATCGTCATAATTAAAGCTATATTTCAAACCATTGTCTCCGTCCTTGTAATTCTGGTTACAGTAATTTTTTTTTAGTCTGATTTCTCAAACATGTATTTTCAAAAGTTAAGGGGTACATTCAGTTATTCCCAATCACTATCAAGTACACTAACATTCAATCACTGCCACTCTTATCAGAGGGCCTGAAATTACTCTGTAAGGAAAACGATATTTTTTCAGTAGTTGGCACTAAGAAAATCAAGATTTGATACAGTTAAATATATTCAAAGTCACTATTTTTCATATAATGAGTAATTTATTTACGTATACCGTCGTATATAATGGCATTATGTTCTTGTGTTCAAATGTTTAAATGAAGAATAAGTCAAACCTTGATATTATCAAGTCCGGCTTTATTGGGTTTCATTAATTTTGTTCACTATAGAATAAGAAAGGGAATTGTTCTTTTGTATGTTTTTTTATGAAAAAATTTTTGGTATGAACTTAAAATCCAACAATAATCGTTCGTCGAGGTGTTTTGTCCTGCAGATCGATTTTCTAATTTCAAATGGTCCTGGAAAATGAAGAGAGAGAGAGGTGTGTAATTTTGAAGAAGAGATTAATTCATATTGCTCTAAGAAAAATATTCTATCATTGCTTAATTCACAAATCATGCTAGCTTTTATGCTGCTATCATGCTAGGCTTTTATATTGCTTTGCAAAATCCAAATACGCGTCATTGGTTACTTTCAACAAAATGGAAGATCCCCTCCAAAATATGTCAACAAAAAGTGCACCAACATCCACAATAGCACGCACGCACCCCCACGCACACACATACCCACACCCACCCACACATGCGCGCGCACAGGCGTACTCATGTACGACTACGTACACGAATGAAGTGTCCAAAGAGAGAAACTGAAATAATTCTGCACTTGAGGTACAAATTCACATCACTGTATAATAGAAAGGTAAACTTTGGCGGTAATATGAGCCCGAGCTTATACAATAGGGGATTTTTACAAAGACATGACGTATTCAAGAAAATTGTCATATCATTCTTGCCCTCATTGTACATAGCACTTCCATCCACGCACAAAAGGATCAATGTATCGAACCCCACTTTTTTCTTACTTTTGTAAATTAGTAACTCAATTTCTTTTTGGTTGTCATAAACCAGCTAAAAATGTTTAATTTCCTTGTCATGCTATGTAGACCTACCTCATCTACGCTATATACTGTCAAATAATCTACGTGTATCCCAGCATGTAGGTTTTAGTGTTGTATATGAATATTTGTAATTATGCAAAGCAAAGTTAACCAGTATACTGTACTTAATCAATTTATCGATTAATAATGGCTGTAAAGTGGGGACTTCTTTGCTTGAAGCTCGTTATTTAAATTCTGTTTTACTACAATTGTAGTTTTTCTTCAGAATAAAGCTTCAGATGCACAATATTTGCACAGCATTGTATCAGCTATGTTTTACGAGGCAAACAAAAACTATACCTCCATGTTTATACTTGCCCTATCTGTCGATTACTTATACCCAACAAACATTCCACATATTTTCTCACACGATCACATTCGTTGCTGTAGTTTACCGCTTATGACGGGCTGTTCAAGCCATAAACAAGTACAGCAATACATTCATTCGATAGAAACATCGTTGTATAGTTGTATAGCATGGCACAGTTTTCACCAACCAGAACGCAAGAAACTATGGAACTATACATCTATACAACTATACAACAATGAAACTATTCATCTATACAACTATACGTCCATTCGGTAGATGTATAATTGCATAGTTTCCTGCGTTTTAATTTGTCAAAACTATACAACTGTACATCCATTCGATGGATGTATAATTGCATAGTTTCCTGCGTTCTGATTGGTCAAAACTGTGCAACTATATAACTATACAGTCATGTACATCCATTCGAAAGATTATTTGTGTCTATGGCTTGAACGCCTCGCCATAACCGCTGAAATGTGCAACACACACGCACACCCACTTCCAGACACCCACGCGCCTTTCTCGTGCGGTGCGTGACACTACATTACGAACCGATTGTGGAAGTGTTATGGTAGTGCCCCTTGTATCAATTGGAAATTTGATAATACATTTAAAGTCGATGAATAAAAAAAGAAAAATTATAGATTTTTGAAAAGGCTTAATGTTTTGTGATTGCTTTATTCATTTTCGTTGAGAGCTGCGCAGGCATTCGTATGGCGCCGTCTATCTAGTCTATTTCTAGATAGACACCCACCCTATAGAAATGCCTATTATCGTTATTATTACGCATCTGTCTTGCGGTTTCAAATTACCCGGCGACATGGCGCCAACGAAAAACCACAAATTTCCCCATCACTCATATGAAGAGCCTTAGACAGTAGGGGCGCCACTTATTGCATGCGCGAATACGTAAATAAAGTCCTACTGTTATTTAACTTTTTAATTTATCCCTGATGATGTGAACCAAAATTTTCTACTGTCTTGGGGAGATAACAGGGGATGTCACTCTCAGAATCATGACTTACCTTTATCGGATGACCTTTAATATACCTTGTGTGCATATTGATGAAAGTGTCAAAATATATATGTCACGAAAATTAGAAAGAAAATTGGTAAAACCCTAAGAAAAGAAAAGACTTTACTCTTGCAGCTTTAAAAATGTAATTATTCTGAGGCAAGTAAACGGAAATTTTGCAGTCTTCAGGGGAATTTTTTCTATAGGAACCATTGTAGGTAAATTATTTTCAAAATGATAGTAATTACGGTTCTTAGATAGAATTCATTAAAGATTCCGTGTGTTCGAAAAAAAAAATCTTTCGAAATCACTCTGGTAAAGTGAAATTAACTGTGCCACATTAACGCTGTTATAATGAGAAATCATCGACCCAAAAGCATGTTAAAATAGAAAGGCGCTGTCATGTAATGTTTTGGTCCATAAACGTAACTACATAATCTGTTGATATAATCTTACCCTTTATTATTACCCGACTGTTTAGTCCCTCTACCTCAAATAATGTACAAGAAAAATAACAAGAATCCTAGGCTTTTGCAAGTGAAAAGAATGCGACGTACTATAATAATTAGTTTGTTCGATACATTACATTTTATCTTGCTTAACCTTCTATTGATAATAAATTTTGAGAAGGAAAACAGAAAGAAAATCAAAATAGCTTTCTTTCAATCTCTTAGGAACAAAAAATGTACATAAAACTCTTATTTCTTACAAATATTACTCTGTAACTATCCCATTAGATATATTTTCTTGTTACTATCAGTTCTGCGTTGTGTCTTGATTATTATATTTTTCGGTTCCATTAAATTACCTTCTTTATGTGTTCACTGATCAATCAATTACTTTTTTAAAAACAGGAAATGTATAAAAGCGGACTGCTTTCAACATCAACACATCTCTTTTCACAGCATTTTCTGTAGTAACCCCCTTGGTAGCTTTTACCCGATATTTTTATGAAGACACTTTGTAACATTTGTATCATGGCACCCAAATAAAAATCCATTGCAAAAAAAGGTCCATTGCTTGTTGTTTTGTCTTCTATAGCATTTGTCTTTTTAATGCATTGCAATGGTGATAACAGAACGAAAGCTTGCTAATCATTGCTGGAAAAACGTGTCCAATTATTTCAATTTCAATGATTAGCCAGCTTTCATTGAACTTTCTGCTTTTGATTGTTGATGAATATACAGTTGATAATTATTTCAAAGTAAACAATTCACTCCTTGCTGAGGCTGTCACTTCTTGACGTGTAGAATAATGAACTACATCTGTAATTCATGCTGAATACGATATAATTGCTCATCGCGGCACCAGCAAGTCTGAAATGAGATTTTTCTAGCAATTTCATTAATTTTCAACAGCGCTTGGTACTTGATCGGAGTGTGTGTTTATCTTGAAATATTAGACACAAAGTTGAAGATTATCTTCATCTTTCTTACATATACTTATGTATATCCATAAAGTTTACAGGATACAGTCTTTCCTTATCACTGTGACCCTACCATTACTATAGCCCTGGAAAAATCATCAGACCAAACTCCTATTTTAGGATTATGTTACACATAAAATTAGGATATTTCTCAAAAATTCCTTGAGGGACCAACATAATGCTGATAAGTTACCTTGCTATTCCTGGATGGTATTTCCTTCCTAACACACAGAAATGAATGATACCTAAAACCTTTCATGTGCCCTGTTGCATAAAACTACCATTGATGGTAACTTTGACATTAACGGTAACTTCCATGGAAACCTTGAATTTGATCGGCTGTTGAACAATGTTACCATGGCAGTTACCATTGATGGCGGAGTTACCATAACTGGTAAGTTTTATGCAGCGGGGCCCTGGTGTTCTATTATTTCCACGGCTTCTCCTTCTCATACATGTTACCGTTCATAAACGCACTTGCATTTCAGAGGAATGAAAATAGGTTATTGGAGCTTATGTTCTGCACCCCTTTCATTCGGTTAATGGCTGCAACGGATCTATTGAACCTTGGATGTATACCCATAAGTTAAAAAAAAAAAAAAAAAAAAGAGAGAAAGGCCAATACAAAAAGAGTTGATACAAACTCCCAACAGCAAATTCAAGACACTCCCAAATGCTAAAGACAAACATATTCAAATACATTAGAAAAAAAGAAAACGGTATCGCCCAAGAGAAAAAGTTGTCTGCAACACTGCATGAAACCTTCATTAATAGTTTCAACTTCCAGTACAAAGTTTAGATAAATGAACTGCTACAGCTTAGACGGGATAATTCCAGCAGATGACTTTTGAATGACATCATTACTAAAGTGTAAAATAAAACTACACTGCATGTATCAATTACACATAAAATAAAACTAGTGGAGACACAAATCATCTGGATTTATTCAACTGGACGGATGCGTTTATTTCAAATCTCTTTAAATAATACAGATTCACAACAAGTGCCAATGCATGCGAATTATCAAGGTGATCCATGGTGTAAAAGCAGTATTTAGGAATGTGCAATCAAACCTGAAATGTGGACAAGGTATTTTCATATCAAGGTATGGAATTTCATGCACTTTTTCAATTATCATAAAAGTAAAAAGTCTTATTAAAGACCAAAACAATAACACACAATTATATGAAGCAAACATCAATATAATTTACACTGTAAATCACTATGCTGAATAGAATTATCTTCAGACCATGAATACACTAGTACCTGTGGTCCATAACACAAAGGTTTGCGATCGATCGCAAATTTAAAACAACCATTCTGATTGGTCCAGGGTCACCTTTTTGAACGACATGCGCATGAAACAATGGTCTTCATTGGCTGTTACAACTTTGCGATTGATTGCAAGTCTTCGTGTTACGGGGCCCTTGGTTCATCATTACCTATAACTTCATCAATGTAAAGTATTAAATGTGATTTAGAATTTCATATATTTTATTCCCAGTTGCAATGTGTATGTATAGTGTTTTCTAATCTCTGTAAAAAACAGGTATAATTCAGTCTTTGTACTGTGAAACATGTTTTCCAATAAATTTCTAATTGAATTGAAAATTAACTGAATTGAATTCGCCGGGGGTCATAAATATCTCTGAAATAATGTCAGGGGCCACTTAGTAATACTAATAATATAGGTCTAGACTTCTATAAACTTATGGGCCTGCCATCTCTTACCAAAATATTAACCTATGGGTTTCTAAATGTGCAAGCTAGTGAAGCAAGCTAGCACAAATTCTGATACTTCATTGTATCTTTGCAATCAAATATATTTGACAAGATATAAAAACAAAATGTAAATAGACCATTTCACTGCTTGAAAAGGGGCAAGAGACTCACTTGAGGTCATTACAAAATTTGAGTAAGAAAGGGTTTCACCCCTCCCTTCCTCATCATGCATACAAAAAATGGGAAGGTTTCAAAACTTCCTCCCATCTAATATGTTGTAACGGATAATCATCATCCTTATAATAGATAGATCCTTGTAAGAGATACCCATTATAATGTTATCTGCAAGCGAGGAATATTTAAGACTTTTATCTACTTTTAAAATATCCATTTCTAGCATGAAAAGGAATTCCATTTTAAAATTCTTATTTTGGGGAGGGCTGCATCAGATCTTATTGCAGGCCACATGTGGCCCACTAGCCGCAGTTATCTCTTTGCTAGTATATCCATGATCAGATTGGATTCAGAAAATAATGGAATCAATAGTTTGGTAAGCATTCATAAAAACAGAAGATGAGGGGAAAAAAACCCTGCCTCAGGTATTAGATTCAATCGATTATAATTTTCAATTTATGAAAAATATATGATTATGGGCATATTATAAATAACAGATCTTTCTTTAATAAAATCAAGTCAATAGTCTGCAAATAATGCAAATAATTTCAAATCGATAACTAATTTGCATGAATTTAAATTTCATTATATAATCAAACTGAAATTAAAGCATCTATAGCTCAAATATAATTCAAAATTAACTCTTTAAAACACGCACACAAATATTCTATAATGCCACAAGAAAATCAGTACATTTGTAATATATAGCAGACACAGTTACAAAAACTGCAATTCTAGGGTATACAGACCCTTCCCACATAAAAAACACACACAAACAAACCCACTCCCACAACAAAGTAATCATTTCCAATGCAGTATGGGGAAAATTAGTTTTCTATTTACAACTGTAAATACAAGAACAAAGTTTCAGAAAATAAATGGTATATAGTTCTCAAACCAAATATTTACTCTATTTTTGTTTTCTTACGGAAATAACATATTATTCCTTCCACTGCTAAGTTTTTGACCAAATTTCAAAGAAACTGGATAAAAAGACATATTCCGGACTTTGAATTATAATCTCAATACCCACTTGTATACAGTGGCAACTAACTGCTCCAATGGCATTCATTCTTTTTTCACTCCTCTCTGGATACTTATTCTATGTCAAATATGTTAATATTGGCAATAATGTTTAGTACCAATTTAATAATATCATGGATAACCATCCTTTTTAAATGCTTCATGGATCTTGTAATAAAGTGAATTGAAGCTGGAAGACCAAAGGTTCCCAATCCACAGCAAGAGTCACAATAAAAGGTCAAATAATTGTTCCTCTGGCTGATTTTTATATGGACTCTAATGTTATAAGTAACAGTGTAATAGAAACCTTAAGCAAAATTACGACTGATGAAAAATGAATTCACTGTTACTACAGAAAATGCATATTTCTTGATTAGCATATGTTTACTAAATTTTTAAAGAAATTTCTTTCTTTTTCAAGATTTTTATTTCTCAACTCATTCAATACATAAGTAGCACATACATAAAAGAAATTACAATTGAAAGTAACATAAATTACGGACACTTATATAACACAGATGTATACATGCGTTACCGGTTTCACTGATGTTCTCGACACAAAATATTCCAATATTTTTCTATGTAAATTCATCACATTACGTTTAAATGCAATTATTCTCTCAGTTTTTTCAATTTGATCTAAACCAAGTATAAAATGAGCAAAAGTAGGTTTTATATTCTTATATTTGCATGTATATATGAAATATTTTGCAAACAACAAGATGATATTAATGAGATAGAAGTTATTGAGGGTTATAACCCCCAAACAGATTTCAATATCACTGAATTTTGTATTTCTGATATTTATGGACTTCAATCATTCATAAACATCATTCCAAAATACAACTGTATATTCACATCTTAGAAATAGATGAACGATGGTTTGAAAGTGAGTTTCACAGAAATTACAAGTCGGTGTATCTTTTATTCCAACTTTAAACAAGAAGTCTTGTGTTGAAATTCTTCTGTAAATGAATTTAAATTGAAAATTCCGTAGTTTATTGTCAACAGAAGCTTTATATAAAAGAGGGAAACGAAAATTCCAAATATGAGAGTCTGTTAAATTTTCCCTGAGATCAGCTTGCCATTTGGATTGCTGATTTGTATCTGAGAGCGACATATTTTTTTCCAAAAATGTATTATAGCACAATTTCGTGACCTTTCTACTTTTTAAGAAACAATTTAATTGTTCATCTATTAGTTGATCAGCATGATCGATTACATGGACGTTTTTAATTATCTTTTTCCATTCCAGTGGTATAGCATGTAGAAGAGAGAAATAGCACAAAAATGATTCATTTCCAAACTTACGACATATTTATTCCTAGGACATAAACGAGCCATTAGCATTTAAAATGTCATTGAGATATCGCGTACCAGAATGAAACCAATGCTTGTACAAGATTACCTTTTTATCGACTTTGATATGTGAGTTCAGCCACAGAGTTTGAGAAAGTATTTCTTTAAACTTCACAGGATTGTAGTATTTGTAAAACGTCCATGCTTCTAGAACATTTTTCCAAAATTTAAAGACATTTCTATCATCTTCAAAAGTCCCATTTCAATAACTCCATTGCCAAAGTTTTAATGTGAAAAAAATTTCATGCAGGTCAAATGGGATAGTTTTAGTTACATGTATTTTGCTTGGTACTCTACCTGCCGATTTAAACCTAGTTTGCAGGCATAAACCCTGGTCTCTCAAAAAACATTATAGAGGTCTGAGTAGTAGACTAAAGCAGGCCAATGGGGATCGTGTAGTATAGCTGCTCCAGACCATGGCCTATATTGACACAGCCACTAGGCATGTGGCCTAGTCTTCTCTCAAGACCAAAATGTAATCTAGGAAAGTGTCAATTAGGGTATGCAGACTAATTTAAATCCAACACTTGGTCTATAGCCATGTGTAACAAAAGGACAACAATAGAAGTTGGTCCAACTTCCTTCATTAAAACTTGACTTCACACACAGGGACGTTTATATCTTAGCAGAATATGGGCTTTTGGTTCAAACAGAAAAAACAAATAGAATTGGCATGTTATCTTAGAGAGAAAAAATGTTTTTTAACATGCGACTCTCATCTTTAAAAATTTTACAGCTTTAAAATTGCTATCTGGTGGTTTGACTGTACACTATAAACCTATGTATTTTCTTCTTCTTACTGTCAGCAAGATGAGAAGGGATTACAACCTTACACTTTTTACACTGGTCTGTGTTGTCGTGTACTCAATTAAGCATACAGGTTTCACTTGAAGAGGGTCAAATATCACATATTCCTTGCAGTTGTTAGGTGTGGAAAACTCATGTGTACCATCTCCACAACTTGGGTTCATAGCTGATAGTCTTCCTGGCGTCTGTAAAGGAATATTGATGAAGGAATAAGAAAGATATACACCATAAAGAAAAAGAAAACAGTTTAAGTATCATTGTATAAAGGAGGCAGTCAGAGACAAAGCATTTATCTCAATCCCTGAATACTTGAAACAATATTCATAAATGGCTTTGGAAATAGTAACCTGATAAGTGAATTTCAAAAACTTAAAAAAAAGAAAGAAAAATGAAAACCATTTGAGAGAGGGGAAAATGGGTGAATGAAATTCTTGAATATGGAGATCAACTGCCCCCACTCCCCCCCCCCCAAACAAAATGTCAGAAAGTAACTGTTATTGTGTCTTGGTCTTAAGAATTTGGAAATAGCAAGCATTTCTTAATCTTTAAATAATAGTCATTTCAATCTTTCACTGATCTTTTTCTTCATTTTTGAAAAAACTTTATTCACATCAGCCTACTAGCAGGCTAACATGCATGTAAATTGTCTTTCCCTTATGATCCTAAAGGGGGGTACCCAATGCTGAAACAATGTTAGTTCATTTAAAGAGCATGATTTTATTAGCAGAAAATCATCTGCCTAAAGTTTTTTAAAAAGTCGTGTTGCCAAGGAAACCCCCAAATGGGATAAGATTTCAGGATATTTTTGACCCCTCAGCTGTGACCCAGTTTCAACTGGGTACCCACTTTGACGTAAAAATGACGTCAAAGTGGGTAGCTTGTCGTGCACTTCTAGCAAAATGCGCGCAAGGTATAATACATATTGTACAGTCTAGCATGCAGCACAACTGTAATGCACGAAGCTGGGTACCCACTTTGACGTCATACCTCATACTCAAATTTTTTGGTCAGCTCTTGACTTTTTAAGAGAAAATTAGCCAAAATGCATTAATTTTGATTGAAAATCATCACATTTAGTATGTTATTCTTCTTGTAATTCTATTCTCAATCATATATCAAAAAATAATTTACCATTGTGTAATCACTTTAACTTTTCAGCCTTAAGCGATTCCTTCATTTTCATGGCAGTATTGTACATCGTACAAGTCATATAATTCATCAGGCTCCCTCTTGGCCGCATGTTATTTTTTGCCAAACATTCATGAGACTCCACCTGTTTTACTTTCTTAGCCAACTCTTTAGAACTCTTTACAAAACCTCGTTATTTGACCTTTACATGACACCAGCTAACAGAACTTTCAACTAATTACTCTAATAATATTAGAAGGACACTTTAAACAATATTCATGTGAATGCAGGGAGAGACAAGAAAACAAAATAGGGAATGAAGATTTTATCACGTTTTTAACAGAAGATTGCGGTTTGGTTGGGTGGTGTGGACTATTCTAAACCACTAAACACAAGTACCCACAGGGTGACTGATAATATCATTTTCCCCTATTAATATTTCAAAACAACATTTTATGTTTGGTATTTTGGTTTTCTTTAATGTTCCATTGTATGGTTGCTCCCTAGTCAGTTGTTGTGTTGGCTCTTTCTTGTTTTTTGGGGGGGGGGGGGGCATGCATGCTGGTGTATGTCAAAGAGAGAGTAAAATCTCAGCTTCCTTCACAGATTTTCCAAAATCTGAACTACACATACATAAACAATGTCATCATTCATTCTTGAGCAGCATGTTCATTTCTCAATCAAAGGAAGAATGACAAAGGGAGTCATGGGGGAAACCTTGACCAATGAACACAGTTTGATATTGTTCACAAATATGACACTTTGCCAATATATTGGCCAGTTTTAATACTAAACGATGGCAGTAAGTACCTTATGGACCAAAACTTTAGTCCCAAATTCATGAAAAATATTTATTT
>CM057157.1:4368934-4472388 GCA_029962745.1 Echinometra lucunter | reverse complement strand
TTAAAGAAAAGGTATGACAAAAAGATTACTGTATAAGTGGTTATTTTTGCAGCGGTTTTATTTGAGCGAAGTTAGCGAGTCAGCCCTCGTAAAAAATTTCAACTTCATTACATGTCTATTAACAGTAATGAAAACATTGCAAAAATCATGAAAGCCTTCGCGAACTTCCCCACCTAGTACAAAATTGTGGAAATATCTCTACACAAAATATATGGCGTATACAGTAACTAATCCCTGTGGATTACCCCCCCCCCAATTCAAATTTATGTACAATGCTGTCTTCAATATCTGAAGTTTAGAAATAAAAAAAAACATATCAAGTGTACAGAAAAAATTAAAACAAGCATAGAGTTATAAAACATAAGAAATACAAATTAATACAAGTAATAAATGCAGGTCAGAGAAGACAGAAATTTTGTCATATAAAAGTACAAAGATATGATTTTTGTCAACATAATTACTGTGTTCAAATAGGTAAAATATTGCAATTCAGAACCTTATACCATTGTTAACAAGATGGTTGCAAGGATATCTTCATAAGAAATGAGATAAATATATAATATACAAATATACAGGACCCGAGGGAAATCTAGTCGATCTATGGTGTCTGTTTCCCAGAGGGGCGCTAGCCCAGAGGGAAATAGATAACTGACTGTAGTTACTGAGACCGATCCCATAGATTGAACTAGATTTCCGAATTAAAAGGTCCTGTATATTTGTTTTATATTCAACATCTGAAATCATGTTACTGTACAGAAAGAAAATAATATCAAATCCACTTCTCTATGAGAAATAATTTTGGTTTACAAATCAAATTCAAAACCAGGAAAAGAAGTTTGGACTGCATGCAATGCCTGTTTGTAGTGCATATCTTGTAACGGTGTAGTGTGCGCGATGCCTTGCTTTGTCTCATACGCATATACTGTACAAGCTCATTGTGATGTCACAAAAGAAACAAAAGTACTACGACGCCACGCTCAATCACCCCAAAAGTTTGTTTCACTCGATGGTGATAGTACAAAAGTTTGTTCCACTCGATCAATAGTAACTATCACCATCGAGTACAACGAACTTTTCTTCTCAGGGTGATTGACAGGCAAAACCATGTTTTATCAAGTGATTAACTTTGACCAATCCTACAGCAAGATTCTTAGTACGTGGAATATAATAGAAGAAGTTTACATCATAAACGTGCTACATCAAATGAGATATGATTTTGATATAGATCATCATTCCTATGCCCAAATTAAGGATGGAAGTGAGAAAGAACAAAGAAAAGAGGAGAACAAAAGATAAAAGGAAGAAAGGAATAGATAAAGAAGAGAAAAGAATATTAATCTAAGAAAGTTTATTGCCTTAGCCTTAAAATGATTAAGAGAACCAGACAAGATGAGAGAAGTTGGCATCATTACTTTCTTTTGTACACTTATTTGTTTTCAGTAGGATATCGGTGCAAGAAGACATTTAGCAACAGCAAACTGCATGATTTTTATCTCCTATTTCCTCTCTCTTTACCCCCAAACAACACTTTGACACTGAATGTTCCTGGTTTGTCTGTAAGTAAGTGGATAATGTATTTCATAGGCTTCTCAGTAACCTCTGACCCCTCTGGGGTAGGATCCTGATCATCAGACACACCTACGCATCCAATCCAAGACGATAGAGAAAGCCAAATTAATGATAACCTATCTCAATGGGGAAAAAGGGCATCAGCAAACTGGAAAATGTGAAAACAGAGAAACAGTACACCATGTACTAAATGCATGACCCTAGTCCCTTGATGAGGGACACTATACTTGGCATCATGACAACATACTTTTGTTATTTATAGTACCTTGCTGAAATTATTCAAGAAGGCATCCCTTCTCTCAGCGGGGCTAGTTTGTACACAGACCTGAATGTAGACCAATGGACGAAAGAAGGCTTCTCAACAATTCCCCTTGAGTGCATCCAAACTTTAGAAGTCATATCTTGCCAAATAATGTGATAAGGTTAAAAAAGCTGTTGAATGAAAATGAAAAACCTGTAACTCTTTTTGCCTAATATGTTTTGTAATGACCTGCATTTTTCTCCTTTGTTGTGCATGTTCAGCCAAAGAATGTTTGAAAAAACAACACTGCATTAGATTCGTGCGAAGTAACACCTTAACTCCCTTGTATTCTGAATATCTTTACATGAAAAGTACAAGTTACATGCTAATGTCTATCCAAGACAAATTTGTTTAGAAGAACACACCATGTTTGCCTTTCCTCTGTTGGTGGTCAAAACAAATCATCTTCACAGATTTATCCCCAATCAAAGGGGAGCTTAAATTGGAGTTTTGCAGCAAATGCATGCAGCAGGTAGGCTCTAAGAAGTCATGAATACTCAATTGGGGAAATCTATTTATCAGACCGGAATTAATGGCATTCGTCCAAACTGAGAATGTTAAACTCAGTTTCAACCAAACATTTGTAAAACTTTTAATGTCACATACTGGGATTTCGATAAAGTGGGGGGGGGGGGGGGTTGTTACTATATCCACATCTATAATTTAGGTGCAAACTGCAAACAGAAGGATATATTCTTACCCTCAAAAGAGTAAGTCCTGTTGGAAAGATATACTTGTACTCAGGTCAGCAAGGCTGAAGATGAGTTGTTTACATATGAAGACAGGCCATTTTACACATTCAAATCTCAAAATTTTCTCACCTCTTTAACATTGACTAATGGCGTATACTCACTGGATATTGCTATTGCATTCATGCAAACCTGATTTTGTAAAAAGAATAAATGAATTACCTCAGCACCTTTGAAAATGCCTTAATTCAGACTACTGGGATATATCATAAAGGAAACCTTGATTTAACTAAGGTCTCTCAAATTTTGATTCTGAGCAGTATGAAAAAAAACAGTCATAGAAAAATGTAGAGAGGGATTCAAAATGGAGAAATGTATGGCATAGAGTGGAGAGAAGTGAGAGATAATGAGAAAAAGAAAAGAGATAAAAAGATGATATGCTTGAGAGGAATAAAAGAAGAGAAATGGATGAAGAGAGAAACAGAGAGGGGGGGGGGGGGAGAAAGAGAGAGAGAGAGAGATGGAGTGAGTCCTTGACCCTCCTGATTAACCCTGTAGCTGACCTGCCCTTCTGAACTAGGTTTTAGTTTCCTCAAGGAAGGAAAAGCTCATGTACACATTCCAACATGCAATGCAGGGATAATGTTGGATTCCATTCATAGGAGAGCTAAAGCTTTGGGTATTCTTTTCATCCCATCTCCACTTTCACTCAAGATGAAGGAACCTGTTTGGATCCAGGCTGCCTCTTATGAAAAGGGACATTTCTTATTTCTTTCAGTCATGGGTACAGTATGAATGTTTAGTTTGGGTTGCTCTACTCTACTTTCATGAACCCTCTACAAACACTCGTTACTCTATAAAACCAGGGAGGTACTCTCACCTCACTTGATCAAAGGTGTTTTTAACATGTGAACATTATCATGAAAGTGGGTGAATTACATGTATATATTAATTTGACTTAAAATGCACACACACACACACACACACACACACACACACACACTCACATACACACAACAATCATGAATGTTTCAAGCAAAATTGTTAATATTACGAAGAAAAAAAAATTCAAAATCGCAAACAATCTTGATTAATAGTCGAGAAGAATTAGTGTACATACTTACAGAACTTCACAGCACCAATGCTTAGGACTGTTTTTTTTATAAAGTGGAATAAATGATCACACACTACTAGTCTTGACCATCTAATTATGCATTGTCAGAAAATCAGATAACATTTCAATAGTTTTCTTCATATCATCAGTTTCTCACACGAAAGACGTTTTCTTTTTTTAAACAGAGAAGTCATTCCCAACTATAATGCTTTTTAGTGGAGATACTGTATTTTCAAAAGCCTTTTTTTAAGAAGTCACATATCATATATCACTGACCCAATTTTCACCTCTACAAGAAAAGAACATTCACATATTTCTGGCTATCAGAAATGATTATCTGGTTATCAAGCTTTTTGAAGCAATCCTGCCATGCAGAAGAGAAAGGTGGAAGCTTTCACTCTGAGGGAAATACCAGCAAGGAAGACCTATTTTCCTTGCAAGTTCACACTCAAGACAACCTAATTTTGACCTCTGAAAGAAAATTATGTACTCTCATGCTAAATATTTACCTTCCATCTGTTCTGTCTATGTTATTTAATCATCCAACATGAGAGACTTCTGCTACAAGATAAATACTGACAAATAAGGTTTGAATCAACATTTTTTTTCTCGATTTTGGTCACACTGGTGGCTGAGAATGACCCTTATAGGAAAATTTCGCCTTACAAATATATAATGATGAAAAATGCATACAATAATTCAATCTAGAGGTTTGGCAGAGTCTCATTCCCTTTTCAAAACTGTGATAAAAACAATCCTCAAGGGAGAAATCCATAAAGGCATTGACTTAACTTAGAAGCATGAATTTCTGAATAGCTGATCATCTAAGGATGGTGGCTTTCCTTATTTACGTAAATCAATTATGATCATTTGGGAATGCTATCAATCAATATTGCAAGACTGACTACTGAAATAAATTATCATAATGATTAATGACCTGGAACCACCTATGCATGGAATGGAATGGCATGGAAAAACCTAACACTAGGACCCTTCAGTCCCTTCTCCAATTATCAGAAATTAGTGCAAAAAGCCTTTTCTCTCTATTTTTACAAATTGTTTATTACATGACACAACTCACAATTTAATGGTTTAACCAAAGAATGGTATGTTTCTTTTTGTGTCCTGGCCTACATCTGTGATGTAAGGGAAGGGTACATCTCTTTTGTATCCAAGGGCTCCTTCAATTGAATATTCCTTTTGCATGTATTATCTTCCACATGTTCAAAATTAAACATATGGAGGAGTAAGTGGGTACAGGCAAAGAATCTGGGGCAGGGATATCCAGAGACTTTGTTTTCTAGACAAGATAAGTAAAGGAGTCAAGATCATAGCATCTGTTCATACTTAAAGGTATCTGATGGATTGTAGAACTGCTGCCTTCTGGCAAACAGAAAATAAACACTTATCATGAAATCCCTTTCATATAGCCTACCTAGTGTCCATAGGAATTGGGGGATCATTGAAGGAACTTCTTTATACAAGATACCCATTACTATAACCGAGGCAAGAAAAGGAATATTTAGATGCTTGTTTCAGTACTTGGTAGGAATTTGGAATTGACAAATGTGGGGTTATACTGATAACCTCTATATATATTTAAAAAAAAAAAACATCTTGGAAGAAACTATAACTACAGTTTACACTCGGAAGAAATTATAATTACAGTTTACATTGATCAACTATATGAAATGTACCCTTTTGGGAATTTTTTTTTTTCAGTTCAAGAGAGAAATGAAAGGAATGAAATATTTCTAAATGGAAACCACACAACATTTTAGAATAATGAACAAATTTTTATTCCTGGAAAAGTTATGTCTTGTTGGGACTATTAAGAAATCAACTTCTGCACCACTTGAAAAGGAATGTCACTACAAAATAAGACATTGGGCAATCAGCCCAACTTTACTGAAAAAATAATCAAAGCTTTTGAAGCTGATTGGTGAGTGTCAGGAATGGTGCACTTTAATTGCAGCTTATCAAACACCTCTTTAATGACACCCCCTAAGTCGTTTTAACCTTGACATTGCATCCAAAGGCCATTCTAACCCATTTCTCTACAAAGTGAATTCATAAAAGTCACAGGCTTTTGCACATGCATCTAGCTTAAGGCTCATGTTTTTACACCCCCTTAGAACTTTATCATTAAGATGAGACAGATGAAAGCCTGGTGCAGAGAACGTTAAATTGGCTCTGAGCCACAGTCCTGCGTCTGTCTGTACATTGAGGCCCCCTCCCCCAAAAGAACCACTTGGTAAAGTCTCTAATGAGGCTTGTATTGCACACCTTGATTCCTCAGCCATACTTCCTACTGCCTTAAATGTGTCTTATTTGCTTTAATGTCTTTTTGCTACAAATTTACATTTCCAGTGCATGTTATGGTCAAGTAATGGGTGAGTGAGTTAACTCAATTACTTCAAGCCCTGAAAAATTAATGGCTTCCCATCTGAACCAAATATACCTTGGACAACTATAGTAAGTTTACAGCCTTCACAGTTCCTTTTTTGATGTTCATTCTTTCAGAGAAGGTGGCATAGACAATACACCAGAGTAAGTTACAAAGTTCATCAGTAAAGTGTCAGGAGGTACTACAAGCATGAAAGACACAACTACATGTAAATCAAAATATAGGGAAGTTTGACATTTCCAAAACTCTTAAAAGAAATACTAGACATGATAGACTGATATCCCAATAAAGGCTTGTTCAGATATAAGGAGACAAATCCCCGCAACATTTTTAGTGTACAAGTCAATGGGGTATGAGGCCACAAATAAATGTTGCCTAGGCAGAAGGCATGTTTTTTTGTCACCTGGTGCAAAAAGCTGTGGACTAATCAAATTCTTAAAAAGTTAGCACAACATATGTTGTCATGAGTTTGTCTGCACAACTTTTGACAAAACTCTCTTTTATTTGAGAGTTGACGCTTCAATGCACGTTCATGAACATAAGTTTATCGCGCCATATCTGAACACTAGAAATGTTGTGGGGATTTCTTGCGGAGATTTCTTCCCTCATATCTGAACAAACATATAGCTGCAAATACAGACTAGTAAATTTCTTGGTCTGACAGAATACACCTAGCATTCATCCTGGAAGGCACTTGCTCAAACTTCACAACCTAATTCAGAAATTGATTTCTCTTGCATTAAATGTCCAGATCAGCGGGAAACAGGCAGGTCCATTTCAAATTCGATCAACAATTTGTCCAAACCCATGCTATTCGCGATGAAAATTGCTAGGAAATCTTTGATCACCATGTAACACCTGAAAAAGAAGTTTGATGCACATCTCCAGTCTAAAGGGAAGAATGTCCCCCAGAAATCAGAACTCAAAAACAGCTTATTGGAAAAATAAAGTTGTGTATATTTCTAGGTACTAAGATTATGATCGGTCTCCTACTAAATTTGTTTAACATAATTAGCATATTTACATTATGCCGGGCCCATCTCATCCTATTTAAGAGACTGCTACTTCCTGTTATAAAAATGAAAACAGGCAAGGAATCAGCTATACAATACTCATTTCTTCAGAACATTTGTTGACCCTTGGGTTTGTTCCAAAGAGCAGTCAACAGCTGCTCACACATTCAAAAAGAACCAAATCATCCACAAGAGGAATATGTTAAAATCATGCTCCAAGACATATCGTTTTCACGAAGTGACGGATGAGCATACAACTTTAAAAAAGTTAGTTTTGAGTAAATCGCTTTCAAAGTTTCAAACCTCAATCTCAGCCTCTTTAATGTATGAAGGGTGAATAAATTTTATATCACTGTATAGGGCATATTCTGGAAAATGTTCATTTTTAATCATTTGCATATTCCTTCTATATTTTAGAAGAAAACGAGGGGTAAAACACAAAATTCAAGGTCCCACTGTTATTTTGTTTTCACGAAGTGACGGATCTCAGCCACACGCGTGTTAAACAAATGGGACTTGATGAGCGTGCATTTGACCTGATTGTGCACGATCACGTATTCAAATTGAAGACAAGCTCTTTTATTTTTTTCACGAAGTGACGGAACTCAGCCGCACACATAAAAAAAAAGCCGTCACTTCGTGAAAACAGAAAATGCTTTTACTAGGTATTTTCTTGTTGACGTCATTGCCATAGTTACGTAATGTGACATTATTACGGCCTGAAACTCTGTGAGGTTCAAGATGTTAAAGGTATTGGCTAACATTGTTATGATTTAAAAAATTCTTGTTTTGTTACTTGAAAATGGGATAAACATAAGGGTTATAGTGTAAAAATATCAGTCTGAAAGTTTCAAAGTATAATATCCACAGGAAGTATTTTTAAATATCAAAAATGTGAACCAATGTTTGAAAAATATACGAGGGTCAGTTGCACAGAATAGACATAAGGAGTGCGCATGCGCGTATGACTCACCTTACCGTACTGTGTGTATTGGCGTAACACGCGGCGGGAGGCACATAACGGCATTTTCAAATTCAAGCAAAGTGGTCCTCTTAGTGATGGTCTCGTGAGACGAAGGATAATAAAATCACTGTTTGCGTCTAACTTACACTTTTTCATTCCAAATTATGGTTGGTTTCAGGGTTTTTGAGTACAAATACAAGTACTCATACACATGTTTCATCTTAGTTTGAGAATTTTTTAAATCAGCTACTCACAAAGTTAGCCAATGCCTTTAATGAAAGATGTCCAAAAATGGAAAAACTCAAAACTGAAAAATTTGTGAATGTCCTTGTATCCGTCACTTCGTGAAAACAGGGAAGATATACATCCTCAGCAGAAGCTATAAGGGTACTAGGCATATATGCTTATTGCAGAGAGAACAGCCTTCTTCCACTTATTTCATAAAATATTTCTGGAAAAGAGAGCTCATGGATTATTGCAATGCGCAACCCATGATCATGATGACATACAAGATTCAACAACAAACACTCTACATTTGTATATTCTGACTGCCAGTATTGTTATCCATTTTCTGGGAATCTCATGACGGAAGGCTCAGCAGTGAACTTGAACTGCCCTATATTTCAGGAGCTTTTGAAGGGGCATGGTAAAGAGAAACGGCTAAGGCTTTCCTCAAGATATCTGCAAAAGGGATTGATGATCTTTGTTAACACTAGTCAAGTCATAGAGCCGTAGTATTCATTCGATAACAATTTTTCTTGCAAACGGATATCCGAGATTACAGAAAGCCTTTTGACAAGAAATGAAAAAAAAAAAAAAAGGTAAGCAGAAGAGAGAAAAAAAGCCCGGGGTTGGATTACTGATATGTAATGTGGTGTATGGGTGAGTGTGTGGGTGTATGTGCCAAAGAAATAGAGAGAGAGAGAGAGAGAGAGAGAGAGAGAACTGGAGGAAAACAGTGAAAGAGACAGAGTTTGAGAGAAAGAAGAATGAATTATAGAGATTTTAAAAAGAATCATAAAACAATGAATAGAATATTCATTAGAAAATGAAAAATTAAAAGCTTTAGGGGTATCAAAGGAGTAGCTCTAGTTTATCCATGCCTTCCAATGCCATCTCCTTGCCTGATATCAAAACATGCACACTGGACAGAAGTTTCGTGCCAACTGCTATCCGCTCAAGGAACTCCTTCCCTGACTATGTTGTAGGAAATGTTTCAGTTAATGGACTTCAGGCTTTTAAATGCAGAGTACACAATACCTCCTTAACCTTAATGTAATATTATCTGGTTATTTACAAATTTTAATTTGTTCTATTGAAATGTTTGGTTCATTTTTGTCTCCCATTACATGTAGCTAAAAACAAAAAAAATCACCTTCTAAAAAAGTATGTCTTTCTGGCTTTTGATTAGGAGCTTTAAAGCTTACAGCTCAAAATTTTGCCCACCATATTTTGCAAGTTTTATTTTGCTATCTTAAATACCTCATATTTCAATACCTTCATGTTTCTGTTCAAAATTTTAGCCATCATGAGATAAGCTGCCTCATCTTCTTCTGATGTTGAAGTACTATTATTTTCTTATGTAACGATGGACACGCATCATCATCATCATGGCAGACACAATATATGATGTATAGCATGCTCATGTAATTGTCTGAAATTAGTAAACTGACTGCTAGACATAAATTTCTAGACTTGAAATTAGATTAAAAAAACAAAGAACAAAAGTGGTAAGGTGGAAAATATAAGAATTTTTTGAGCTAAGAGTGCAGTCTATGAACCTTGTTTACTTGGGGAACAAAAGGAATGAAGATTTTATCAAAGGAACGTGGCATTATTGCCTCAAAACATAGACAAAGAAAAGCAGAACACATTGACGTGAAGGAAAAAACGGAAACATACAAGTACAATTAAACCAGCCCAGATCCATACTGCTCTTGAAATTAATAACAATTCCATCAGACAAAGAAATAAAGGTACAAACATATGAGCGGAAAAGTCTTCTCTCCCTGGGTATAGGACTCAAAACATCAAACCTTGAGGCAAAGAAACCAGCCCAGCAGAGGAAAGATTGAGAATTCCACATACTGTTACAATTGCTGAAAACCTAGTCATTCATGTTCCCGACCTTTAACTATCTAGGTCATACCACCTAAAGAATATCCATCATCGAAGTACAAAAGCGGGAGTCCCATGGCGTGAGGTGCTGTGATCTCACTAGTGATAACTCTAACCTATTTCCCCAGTGCTGGCATTGTGCCCCCTTCATACCTAAAGGTTGCCAACAAGACTATCAGCTGGACCAAACATCGCGTGTGAATGAGGTCCCAGAGGGCATTTTCCGTGTGTGCATACTTTAAAAAAAATATGAATTAAGTTATTGGATTTGTGGAATTTTCCCTGGTGCAGGGTATGTTTGTGAATATGACATCAATTTACTGACAAAACATACTTTTCTTAGCCTATCTTTGTCCTTTGATCAATAGACACATTTCCTAACGCACGCTCTAAAAAGCATTGAAAATATACAGCTTAAAAAGAGGACATACATGTTGACAAATGTTTGAATATTTCATCAAAATAAACAATAAGAAAACATCAACACAAAGTATTCATTATCAGAAAGAGGGCAGACAAGATTGAATAAATAGATTTTAAAAAACTGTTGCCTGCAAATGATCATGAGCTAAAACCACATTCCTTTTTTCATTGTTATTAAAAACAGCCTGTTAAAATCCTCATAAGGACAAATGTATGAGCAGACCACGACCAGTGTTGACCACAACAGAAACACATGTGAATGCATATCATAAAAGTCTTGTGATCTGTTGTTGTTACACCATAATGGAGAATTTAGCAACAATTATTCTCCAAAAGTCCCCTGATGCGACCATGGAGTTCTACAACTGTGCTGTGATACTCAAGGTGACAGACCACACAAGACTGATCCAGCACGGAGGCCAATAACAGTAATCCCACAGCCTGCTTCTCATTAATACAAGTGAGAACATTCTATTGTTTTGAGTAAAAGAACTCAATCTATCTAACTAATCAAGAACAATCATATTTGTTACTAAGTTTGTTCAACAAGAGCTGTGGTGTTTAATGAAACCAATCATAGTATTAACGGCTACTATGTATAACCACATACAAGTCTTCAGCATGTGGTTCATTACTTCAATGACGAGCTGACGTTTGCTCTGGGAAGTTTGCACAGTGCATTTTTTGTCATAGATACCACACAAACCTTAGGGCTTGGGTTCACCATCATTTCTAAGGTTAGATTGAGGTTTGTGGATACAGCCAGAAATTCATCATCAAGCAATATGGATACCTCAGAAATCTTGATTAACCTATTTCATTTACATAAGGCGTTTTATCTTCATGTGTTGTGCAAAAGAATGCATCAGGAATGCAAAATACAAAAATGCAAAAATTAAAATGTTTATTTCGATATACTGGAATAGAATTTTAGCGAAGATCATGCCACAAGAAGATCGTATATCAATTCATGAGGTCTACATGCTACCCATGAAATTATCAATCAATGTTTGAAATATTTGAATTTCAATAATCATCCATTTTGCATTCCAGACACATTCTTTCGCACAAGGACATAAAGATAAAATGCCTAAATCACCCCTAACAACAACAAGATGGAAGTACATGCAGTGAAAATTATGCTGATAATCATGGGTATAATAATTCTTGCTTTATAACACAATTTTCATCAGCTTTAACAGCTACAAGAAATCTGATCAGTGCACACTGCTAATCATTAGACAATGGGTAAGATTTTGATTGCAAGTTGATATATTTACAAATTCAAAATGAATTCAAGGTGTGTGTTCATATTGAGATAATGGAAAAAATCTAACAGAGTGGAGGTCATAAAGTATGGCTGCCTGGCTTTCAGCTTAAAGGTGATCTTAAAGGGGGTACCCAATGCTGTAACAATGTTCCTTTATTTAAAAGAGCATGATTTTACTAGCAGAAAATCATCTGCTAAAGTTTAAAACAAGCCAATAGCAAGATTATGGCTCGCCCATCTGTGACTAAATAACACACAAGTTTCCCCAAGTACATCCCTAACCAAGTTTGATGTCACAAGAAAGCCTTGCAAGTAAACTTTAATGTTTGACCTAAAATGACTTTTAACCTTACCATGTGACCTTGACGGCACAATAGCATGAATGTACTTCTTGTGCATCTATGACCCAAGTTTAGTTGAAAAGGGAGCAACAGTTGCAAAGTTTTTTGTCATGAGAGAGTATTGCAAGTAAACTCTAACATTTGACCTCAAATGACCTTTGACCTCACCATGTGACCTCCGACAGCACCACAACATGATGTTACCCCTAGTGCATCTATCAACCAAGTTTGGTTGCAACAGGACCAACAGTTGTCAAGTTATATGTCATAAGAGAGTCTTGCAGGTAAACTTTAACGTTTGAAATAAAATGGCCTTTGACCTTACCATGTGACATCCGATGCCACTTTAACATGAAGGTCCCCAAAGTGCATCTACGACCCAAATTTAATTGAAAAAGGGAGCAACGGTTGCAAAGTTATTTGTCATAAGAGAGTCTTGCAGGTAAACTCTAACATTTGACCTCAAATGACCTTTGACCTCACCATGTGACCTCCAACAGCACACAACATGATGTTACCCTAGTGCATCTATCACCCAAGTTTGGTTGCCATTGGACCAACAGTTGCCAAGTTATGTGTCATAAGAGAGTCTTGCAGGTAAACTTTAACGTATGTAAAAAGAGTCTTGCAGGTACTCTATAACAATGTGATCTCAAATGACCTTTGACCTCACCATGTGACCTCCGACAGCACCGCAACATGATGGTACCCCTAGTGCATCTACCACCCAAGTTTGGTTGCAATTGGACCAGCAGTTTCCAAGTTATGCGTCATAAGAGAGTCTTGCAGGTAAACTTTAACATTTGTGACGGACGGACGACGGACGACGGACGGACTCCATTTGGATCCCTTAGTCTCACCTTCATCTCCGGTGGGCGAGACAAAAAGTAGTGTTGCCAAGAAAAAAACAAAATATGGTATTAAAGATTTTAGCCTATTTTTGGCCCCTCAGCTGTGTCCCAGTTTCAATTGGGTACCCACAATGACGTCACTGTGCTCACATTCTAGCAAAATGCGCGCAAGGTATAATACATATTGTACAGTCTAGCCCACGCTACAACTGCAATGCATGAAGCTGGGTAACCACATTTACGTCATAACTCATACTCAAATTTTTAGGTCAACCCTTGACTAATCACATATAATTTGCCAAAATGCATTGATTTCGATTGAAAATCATCAAATTTTTAATGTTATTGTTCTTGGAATTCTACTCTCGATCATATATCAAAAAACTTTTAACCATTGTGTAATCACTTTAATATTTTCAAAAGAAATGACAGGAATATATTAATACAGGTGTCATGGTGTAGTGGCTCATTCACTTGACTCTCAGTCTTTTGGCCAGATATTAATCCATGTTTGCCACTCTCCACCCAGGTGCTAATTGGTTACCCGCTAGGATGTGCAGGTCAGTGTGATCAGATGAACATGTATGTGTCTGTAAAATGAGTGACTGGCTAGAATGGTCCCTAGGGAGTGGCAAAAGTGCACAGTAATGTACAGAATGATCACTGAATCCAGTGACCGAGGTAATACATGTATTAATACTGTAATAGCTTTGGTCAGTCTATATCTTATAAGTGCTTTATAAGAAACTGGTATTGTCATATGTCAAAGAATCCACAGAAACTTAGGGTGAATAATCAACATTATAACTTACAGATCTGTGTACTAATTTTTGTTAAAAATGTACAGACCTACAGGTATATTAATCAAAGAATGGGCACATTAAAAAACACAAACCAACCCAGTCTTTTTGTTTTGAAAGAGTGCATATCCTGCAGTGTCATATGGCCAAATGAAAATTTCTACACATGACTGCCATTTGCAGTATATTTTATTTTCTTCAGGTTTTTAAAAATTATTCTAGTGGTCTGCATATAAACTAGTGCATGATAAAATGACTCAAAATTAATTAAAGCTTATTTCTGATCAAGGTCTATTCCCTGCTCAGAATTTAACCTTTGCTGCAAAGCCAGTACATATTTAAGAGTTAAAATCTTTTGGTCATATAAAAAATAGTCAGCATGCAGAAAAAAAACCCAACTACATGGCTAGTGAGGTAGAAAAAAATGACTGCATGCAAGAAGGTCCCCGAATCCTATGCACTTAATATCTGTGTACATAAGGTAAAGAAATGTGAGAGGCAATAATGCTTAATGTCACAACTGTTTTGCATTTTGTAAGGGGTTTTTGGAGGGGTTAAGTTTGGACCAAAAACCCATTAAAGCATAGAAAGACAGGCAATAGATTTTTGGTGACCTGGAAAGCATACATGTATTACCTTACACAAGCACTGTACATTCTTTTGCAGGAAAAATAACCCTTTCCATAACAGCTCATGACCAACACACCCTTTCCTGCATTCTTTCTGCTTTTCAGGAAAAAAAGAAAAACAATCTTTTACAAATTTCTAGAGAAGGAGCACTTTTTGCCTTCATTCTTGAATTCTCTAGGCAAGAAAAGTGTTGGCAGTGATTGCAAGAGACGTCAAGGGTTGCCGCCATCAGGCGACGTAACAACAGAAGACCCTGAAGAGATTGTGTCGTCTCGGGTGATTTCGCTTATATGCCATAAATGTGAGCAGACAATAGAATATTAGTCATTGTACGAGACTCCAGGGAGAAGGCAGGAGACTTGCCGGAATCCACTTACAGACATCACAATACTGCCACCAACAGTTTCGTCGTTGGTGTTTCTTTCTGGTCTGTTGTATCACTTCAGGTCCAGTTCACACTCCAAACTAACGACAGTGCATTTTGAATGCATGCACCAAGAAGGTCTTTCACACACAATGCAAATATTTGATTTAAAACTCAAAATATGACCATCAGAACCTCGTCTTTTTTGTGTGAGATCAAATCTTACAACCTAATGAAAGGTCTACATGATCCTATAAAGACACATTTTTAATATATTAAGTTGAATTAAGTTTTGTGTCCACAATACGCTTTTCATAAGTGTAATAATGATGCTGTTGTCCAAGCTTTCTACTGGGAGTAAACTTAGTAAAGACAATGCTTTGCCTTAGCAACAGGGACAACAGTACCAATACAGCTAGAAACATAGTATTAGGTGCATTAGAAATACATTACATCATGATCATTATCATTACTTTAGCTTGCTTTGGTTTTTGTATTTAATTTGTACCAAATCAAAACTGCTTTAGAATTAAAGTCTGTCTCTGGATGACAAACTTGAGATAGTCATGAAAGGCATTTCTGCTGAAGTTATCCTTACTATAATCAATATTACCACTACTGGGGATCCTCCTGTTAGGAGCACTTTAATCTCCGAGTGTGAATGAGGTTTCCTTCTCTAAGGTATATTACTTGTACATAGAGCGGATTCAATCACCAAATGAACTTTAGTTGGTACTCAGTCTGGAAGTACAATGTAATAAAAGACCAAGACCCCGAGTCAAGTCGGACATTTCTTTGAAACTTCACCTCCATGAAAGGATGTAGGTGGTAAATTCAAAACAAAAGTAAATCAATATTTTCACTTTACGACAGTGCGCATGGATTTGCATGGGGGGGGGGGGTCTATTTTTTTTTTTTGATGATCACATAGTGTGTACCAATCACTAAAAGACATTTTTCTCTGCATTTTTTGGTTTTTCATGTCATCATGCCCTATTTACTTCTAAAGCATACTTCTGAGTTCAAATATACTCTCAATAAAGACATAAGCAATATTGTGTCTCGCCCACTTGTGACAATTACTACCCCAAGAGCATCTATCACCCAAGTTTGGTTGCCATTGCAGCAACAGTTGCCAAGTTATGCATTATAAGACAGTCTTCCAGGTAAACTTTAACATGACCCCAAATGACCTTTGACCTTATCACGTGACCTCTGACAACACCATTACATGCAGGTCCCCTTACTGCATCTATCACCCAACTTTGTTTGAAAAGTGAGCGACAGTTGCAAAGTTATCTGTCATAGGAGAGATTCATGCAGGTAAACTTTAATGTTTGACCCGAAATGACCTTTGACCTTACCATGTGACCTCCAAAGGCACCATAACATGAATGTACCCCAAGTGCATCTATCACCCAAGTTTGGTTGCCATTGCAGCAACAGTTGCCAAGTTACGCATCATAAGAGAGTCTTGCAGGTAAACTTTAACATATGACCTCAAATGACCTTTGACCTTATGACGTGACCTCCGACAGCACCATTACATGCAGGTCCCCTTACTGCATCTATAACCCAAGTTTGGTTGAAAAGTGAGGGAAGGCTGCAAGTTATCTGTCATAAGAGAGTCTTGCAGGTAAACTTTAACGTTTGACCTCTTATGTGTCATAAGAGAGTCTTGCAGGTAAACTTTAACATATTACCTCAAATGACCTTTGACCTTGCAGGTAAACTTTAACATTTGACCTGAAATGACTTTGACTTTACCATGTGACCTCTGAAGGCACCATAACATGAATGTACCCAAGTGCATCTATCACCCAAGTTTGGTTGCTATTGCAGCAACATGTACAGAGTTATGTGTCATAAGAGAGTCTTGCATGTAAACTTTAACATATTACCTCAAATGACCTTTGACCTTATCATGTGACCTCTGACAACACCATAACATGTAGATCCCCTTAGTACATCTACAACCCACGCTTGGTTGAAAAATGAGAGACAGTTGCAAAGTTATCTGTCATGAGAGAGTCTTGCAGGTAAACTTTAATGTTTGACCTGAAATGACCTTTGACCTTACCATGTGACTTCCAAAGGCATCATAACATGAATGTACCCCAAGTGCATCTTTCACCCAAGTTTGGTTGCCATTGCAGCAACAGTTGCCAAGTTATGCGTCATAAGAGAGTCTTGCAGGTAAACTTTAACATTTTTGATGGAAAGACAACGGACGGACGGACGGACGCCATTTGGATCCCTAAGTCTTGCCTTCACCTCTGGTGGGCGAGACAATAAAAGTGACCAAGTGAGTACAATAGTTGACATACATGTTAGTGATGGCATTAAAGTAGTTTATGAAATCAAACTGCCATTTTATTTCCATGTTGTGGTCTTCTGTTATCCTTCCATTTTCTTCAAACTCGTTTAGAACTGTTAACCCTCGAATGCCAAGTCAAATTTTCCAGGAGTTATTTCATACTCCCTAGCTGTATGTAAATTATTTTCTTCTTTTTTTTTTAAGGTAAGTGGTACATTTTAACTTGCAGAAGACAAGTGACCCTCTTACCCCCAACCCATCATTAACAAACAAAAAATCCCCATAAGGCACACTAAACGATTGTATCTTTCTCAGTGCTTGCCTCACTGCTTGTAACATAATTCTCATCTACATTAACATAGATACTAAAGTAGGAATAATAAATCAACACTTCATGGATATTTAAGAAATTCATGGTCTAACCGCATAATTTATTTCCCCCCTAAGAGGTTTCTTTTCACTGCAAATTTACCGTACATGTATAAGGTTTCAATCACCAAACTTTTCATATTGCATAAAATATTATTTTTACGAAGAAATGCTCATCTACATTAACATAGGTACTAAAGTAGGAATAATAAATCAACACTTCATGGATATTTAAGAAATTCATGGTCTAACCGCATAATTTATTTCCCCCCTAAGAGGTTTCTTTTCACTACAAATTTACCGTACATGTATAAGATTTCAATCATCAAACTTTTCATATTGCATAAAATATTATTTTTACGAAGAAATGCTCATCTACATTAACATAGATACTAAAGTAGGAATAATAAATCAACACTTCATGGATATTTAAAGTTGATATAAGAAAACGATCACAAACATTGAGATAATTACATCAATGGAAAGGCTTTTAACCCCCCAAATAACACTGAGTGGCGTTCAACCACAAAACAAGTTCAGAATGGTGAATTTAAGCGACTAGTCAGAAACGCCGGGTCGCACGCAGAAACCTAGGTCCTCAATCGGGACGTCATGAGGGGTGATTGCATGCGCCGGTGGAAGTAAGTAGCAATGATGTGCCTATATAAAAGTGCTTTCTTGTCATAGCTTAGATTGTCATTGTAAATTCATAAACGGGATAATGTGAAAGATTTTCTGTTTTTATTTGAATGAAGAAACATGAAACAACGTTTTTCACTAGCTGATTTCTTTTTCATATCACCACAGTTTCCTTTTTGTACAGTTTTAAGGCGAGTTTACTGTCTCAGAAAACAAGGTGCAATCACCATTGCATTGAACCTGCACGTACGAATAGTAAATGCTAGACGGGTTTCGTTGGTGTGCAGGATCAATTATGTGAGTCGATAATTCCTAGAACTATGATCATACTTATCATTCATATGTGTGAATGCCTCAAAAGGATGCAGTAAGCCTAAAAAATCCAGTAAAATAAAAAAAAATATATATATCAAACTTGATATAGAGATCTCCAGCTGACGACGTCATTGCTGAACAATATTCATCCGCGAGTGATGCGACTCCTGCCTGAACATTCTTGCAGGGATTCCCGGCTGGTAGACCAGCCGGCTACACCTGGCGGTGGCTTGATGGATATTGCACTGGCATATATATATATGCAAGCGCTACAAAGTCTTCAAAATCCATAAAAAGGTTGTACTCATCGATATCTCCTGCCATTCTATCAGAGTAAACATACGAGCTCGAGAACGAAGTCAATCGATCGCGATAGCCACACAAATTACCTACACACACATACACTATAGTACTACGTATACACACATACACACGCTTGCGCTTTCGGTATGACAGGCCGGGTCTACTTTACAGAGCAAGCTCTCTTGTAATCTCACCAAATTCAACACACACCAAAAAAAATAATAATGGTGAAAATATCAACTAATTTTGCATTGTTAGTATGCATATGTCATAATTCTAAACCAGATAATTGATATTCACACTATGACCTATAAGGAGAAGGAAAAGAATTGATCACAGAGTTCTGAATTATTTGACTTTTCAGCCTTTGGAAAAAAAAAAAGCAGAAATCTCTCTCTCTCTCTGCACGTGCTTTGTGTGGAACATCCGGGTACATAAATATACTGTCAACCCCTTGTGACATCACGAATAGTGGACTAGTTTCGTGACTGGTTTTCCAGGCTGACTGAAGAGGCTATTTATCGACAATTCAGTTGAGGATATCCAGGAGCAAGAAGATTTTTGTGATTTGCCATGTGAATAAACAACTTATGAATAAATATGCTTTGCGTAGATACCAAATTCATGGACATTAATTGTCTTCTTATATCTACTTTAAGAAATTCATGGTCTAACTGCATAATTTATTCCCCCCCCCCAAGAAGTTTCTTTTCACTGCAAATTTACCATAGTACATGTATAAGGTTTTAACCACCAAACTTTTCATACTGCATAAAATATTTTTGTTTGTACTAAGAAATGCTCATCTTCTTTTTCGAAAGAGCATAAGGGAAAAATGATTTCATATCAAGAACTGCAAGAAATCAAGGAGGCAAATTACTCCTGTCTATGTGAATGTGTGATTTTATGGGTGGTGGGTGGGTGCATCGATGTGTCGACTAGTCTTGTCTAACCCTAAATTTTTCAAACTTGCAATATCTCTTCTCTGAAATGACATGCCAAACTGACACTTTGAATGTAGCATGCAGGAATCAAACAAAGACATCCCCTAAAAAAGTTTTTCACTTGCTGACATTACTTTCCTTTAAGCTGGAAACAAATAAATCTCTCTCTATCATGTGTCTTTCTTCAGATCAACTTCCAGTCTCACAAGATTGAGTTAACCTTCGAACTTTTATGATTTTATGATTTAATGATCAGAGCTTAAAAAACATTTCCTAGAATAACGATGCCCAGAGGAAAGCTGGAAGCTTCCCCTTGAACCTTAAAAGAATGATGTGAACTTGAGAAGAAGCATCCAGGCTTGATCAAAGTGCAGTTACATGCCTTAAAAAATAAAAACCTTTTACAGCTGTACAGTCAGTACTTAATGTCTGCCTTCAGAACCAAATTCTTCAGAATGAATAACTTTTACCTCCACTTAAAATTCCAGAAAGAATTTTCTGGAAGATCACCTACCAAGTAACAAGCGCATTAACCCAACAAAACTCAGCAGTGAGAACTTAATCTAAATCAGTGAAAATGAAGACAATGCACACCAAACCTAAACTCACAAAATAGTACCAAAATATGCATTTCTTTACATGACTGGTTTTAGCTGCCTAACCTGACAATGCATTCTTACAATTAAAGGCATTGGCTAACTTTGTGAGCAGCTGATTTAAAAAATTCTCAAACTAAGATGAAACATGTGTATGAGTACTTGTATTTATACTCAAAAACCCTGAAACCAACCATAATTTGGAAGGAAAAGCTGTAAATTAGACGCAAACCGCGATTTTATTAGCTTTCGTCTCGAGAGACACTGAACTAAGAGGACCGTTTGGACGAATTCAAAAATACCGTTACTTGCCTTCCGCCGCGTGATACGTCAATACACACAGTGCGGTCCGTTGAGTCATGTGCGCATGCGCACTCCTTTTACGTTGGGTCTATGCAACCGACCCTCGTATATTTTTCAAACATTGGTTCACATTTCTAATATTTAAAAATACTTCCCGTGGATATTATGCTCTGAAACTTTCACACTGGTATTTTTACAATATAACCCTAATGTTTATCCCATTTTAAAGTAACAAAATGAGATTTTTTTAAAATCATAACAATGTTAGCCAATGCCTTTAATTCTGACAGATTTCATAAGTCTGCTCTGGAATTCTAGCTCGTGAAGCTTTAGTGCATTTTCATAACACAGCAATATGTTGCATATATAACCAATGATATGAAAAAAGAAGTGAAGATATTTATTGTTTCCTAAATTCAGCATTCAGATAATGACATCTGTGCTCATGTAATGCCATGTCATTCTTTATTTCTAGCATTTTTTATCATTCATTTCAAAGAAGAACATAAATACATACTTTGCTCACATAATTTGCCATCATCATTCATCAATAGTTACTGCATATCAAATTTTCTCAGTAAATATGGGTCAGAAAGTCCAATAAATCATAAATGCATGATCTAACATTTTTTAAAAATCACTTCTATAGCCGGTATGTGCTCTTGATCATGACAGCATTGTAAATTATAAAACAGCAAATAACTTTCAAAATACAAGAGAAGCTGGTGAGTCAGACATGCTACAGTTTTATGTAAAGAAGAATATTTTGAGGTTGTTATTGTGTGGGAATCTGTGATGAAATATTGCATAAGGCCGGGCACCTACTTGTGGTTGGATGTACAGAACTGCGCATGTTGTCAGGCTTCATCTAGCTGATGACTTCATCTCAACAAATATGCATTGAACATGTCTGGAGTATTCTTTAGGGACATATCTAACATCAATGTTGAAAGCATGGACACATGATATTTCATAAATTGGGTTTGAAGAGATCCCACTCCCCGCCCCCTCCCCCTTTATACAATCCTCTAGGTAGCAGGGAACGTGTAGGTCAGGCTAGATCCATTCTTCTTCTTGTCAAGCAAGAGTGTATTTATTCAAGATTTGGAGACTTAAAGAAATCATAAACAATGGGAAGCTAACAGAGAATATTGAAGGTGCATTCAAGTTTTGCGACTTGAAAATAGTATAGAGAACTTCAACATTCATGTACAGTAATAAAAGAAAAAAAATGCTGCTAAATTTTTTTTTTTGGGGGGGGGGGGTCATACACTGCAGATTCCATTTTTGGAGGTTATCTTGCTGCTCTAACATGTTCCTGAAATGACTGAAGGACATCATTTAGTTTTAGCATTACTATGATATTCTCTGGGTCATTTACAATTACTACCACTGCACAATTCATTCCTGCAAAACTACCTCCCACCACCCCCACAGGTCAACTTCCCCAATGGACAGCTACCCTCTTAACATGTTGAATATGATTTCAGTTTGGTATGACCCAGTCTAGCCCATAGACAGCCCATGTTTTCTCAGGATTGGCCTTCAGTGCATTAACCCATTCACGACAGAGGGTCCACATTATGTGGTTTGGTCTAATATCTTTTGATGCAGAGCCCTATAAAACATAACAAATACATGAGCAGAAAGAGCAAAAAAATCTACACATATTGTGCCCATTTTCGTTGCATCAATATTTGTTGTTTGATGCTGAAATCTTTCTAAAGGAAAATAAGCATTAAAATCCTTAAATTGGCAAGGCGATGAAAATGTTAAAATTACTGTTTCTCCCTGCAAAACTGGCAACTTCATGACTTCTCATCATTCTGTCAATTCATATTTATTTCAGATACATGATGTTTTATAAGAAAAATGTAGCAATAAAAGAAAAATGTTGGTGTTGCCAATTTGAAGAATAAAAGCTGATCAAATTAGGCTTTAAATAATTCCTGTCACGAATGGGTTAAAACTATCAACTCCCAATGAATACTGACAAAAATTTCCCAACTACCATTACCCAAATATTTAAGAGGTGATCAAATTAGAGGGTATTTTAAGTGTGTTTGCAGGTGTGATAATTCTATCAAGGGGTATGTTATGTTCTTAGGGGTGGCTTGAGGGGATGGGGTTAGGGTTAGGGGGAGGGGGAGGGGGATGGGGGACGGGTGCTCCACTGGCTATAATGAAGGGAGCAGTACTAGAATTTTTCTGGTGGCCCATCCTATGTGCCAGCAGTGTCTGTAAATAGCTTGGTGGTAAGTATCTAAAATTGCTTGGATGAAACAAAGTCTTTATCTTTTTATTTAGTTGCTTTAACACCAAAATATTCAGCAAGGTATATATGAACATGCTGTTCATGTACATGCCCCAAACACAATCATATATGTACAGTATGTTTATTAACCTGTTGACTACTGAATTCTGTAATCCCCATAGACTTAATACAGGGGCCATCCAGTTCCCATATGCAACAGGTTAATGCACTCCCATATTCTGCTCTCTGAAGTACATACTTACTGTTGAAAAGTGAGCAGCTGTTCCAGGATGGCTTGAGAAATACAGCCCTACTCCAAACTCTCCATACGTCAAATCTGAATAAAGAACAAAAAACAGGAAGACATGGCGCTATGATAAATGGAGAGGGTATACCTCATGAATTAGAGAAAGTTGCATCATACCTCATGCATTCAAAAGGACAGGATAGAGTAAAAAGAACACGAAGAACAGACATAGATAGAATTATAGCCAACAAGTTCTGCTGCTTTCACCTGGCACATATAAGATCAAGGAAAGGAACATCCCTTTTTCACAATTTTATTCACTTTGTTGTCTTTATAGACTCCACTCCACTTATTGCCTTGTCTCGAAGATAATTCAACTCTTAAAAAAATGATGTCACTGTTAAGACGGTAAACAGTGGAATCAGAACTGAACCGAAAAAATTTTATCAATATTGTATATCACAGCCAAAAGGCTGCATTATGTACAATTTACAGGTTTGGTAATGACATCATACAAGACTGATTAAAACAACAAATTCAGTATAATAAAATATTGCGTACATCATGTATAAATATAACAATATCTCATGAATTTGTATTAAAACTACAGGTGAAAGACGAAGATGAACGGCAAATAAGATAAAATTACATTCCAATGTATGTTTACAAATTGATAATAACAATAAGTGAGATGAAGTGAGAGTGAGTCCAAGGATGAGCAAGCAGACCTATTACTCATACAAACACTTTCATAGTCAGTCCTTTTACTTGCACGTATGTACGCTGCATTTGCACCCTTCCTCACAATTTACACAAAATGAAAGATATAAACCACAAAGTTGCATGCCCGCCCATCCCTGGACCCCCCCCCCCCCCCCCCCCCCCCCCCCCGTACCAAAAAGAGCAGGAAAGAGCTTCATAATAATCTGTAATCAGGCAGGTTTACAGATACACTGGCTGCTGAATCAAGGATTCACAAGGGGGATCTGGTGGGGAAGGAGGGGGGGGGGGGGCACAGCTTCTACCTAATCTAGCTGTTGCTGGAGTTATGCCACAACAACTATTCCTTGTTAAAATAACTATTCCTTTGGCACATTGGAGGTGCACAAAGACACTTTTCTACATGTGGTATGTCTATGTCCTCCTCCAAATGGAACATCTTACTTATATAAAGATAATCTTGACTAGCAGGTACAATGATGATGCAACAAATAAAAACATATCTTTGAAGCTGCATTTGGTTGGAGAGCTTTATTGTGTATAAATGATTAATTTTAATGATAAGAGGTTAGTGGCTCTATATATATATATATATATATTATATGTGGAAAATTTTGAAATTTTACATTTGCAGTAATCTTCAAATTGATTTTATTCTAGAATTGATGAGGAATGCTAGCAAGGATATACCTCATAAATCATAGCCAGATTGAAGAAGAGTCTACTATGGTTGGACACGTCCATCCACAAAACAGCGTGACACACAAGGGTACTGCTAGAGGGGGTGTGTGAAAATGGAATTATTATCTTAGAACCTCTTCCAGCAATTTGAAAAAATCTGACGACCAGTTTCTGTCTGTGTCTCCAAATATGAAAATATGAGAACCTTTTCTATATGCCTGTTGGAAATTTTTCATGCAAGTTGTCTGTAGTACTCATGACAGCAGAAAGAGATTGGCAGTTAATACTTGAAAATTTCATTATCACATGGTAAATCTGTTATTTTGTCATAAAAATACAATTACATATGATCTAATATACATAAAGTAATAAGCTGAATATAAGTTGCACTTGCAAGAAAATGGCATGTTCAAAATTTTTGGTGGGGGGGGGGGGGGGGGCTGTAGACCAAAAGCCGTCTCTATCCTGTACGTCTCTGGGGATGGAGAGGTAATATTGACACACAGATGGAGGTGAAGAAAATCAACTGGAGAAATATATAGGCCCAGTACAGGTTATAAATCATTCTGTAATCGTAAAATATGGTCTTCTGATTATTTCATTTTAAAGAATTGCCTACTCCCCCCCCTCCCCCTCTTTTTTATCACCTTCCTTGCAGAGAGATGTCCTGAAACCCCTGAAATCACATTCAAGAAGTAGAATGCAATTTTGACAAAGAAAGAAATATGAACATGATTTTTGGCTGCTCTTGACTTCATGAACTTTTGCAGGTAATGAATGTCCGTATAGGCACAGCTGGGTAAAATAAGAGAGACCATGATTGATATTAACAAGGTGCAGAACATGAAATTACAGAGCATTCACACCAGAAAAAATTTATACAAAATTTGTGTTTAAAATTTGTATGAAGAATCTCTGTATTGCAATAAGGGCATACACATGGGAGAAGAATAAAGCGTTGAGAAATATTGCATGTAAAGAATTTTGTTCAGGGGAATTCAGCTTTTACCATGTTTAGAGTCATCTTACCTGAAAATATTACATCTGGGGGTGTTTCATAAAACTGTTCGTAAAGTTACAAATAACTTTGCAAACGACTTGAATATGGCAGGCTAAAAAGGGATTCTCAATCATTATAAATTGCATCAGCTAAAGGTGAAATATGCAGACACAGATTAACATTACTATTGTTTACAAACATTTTTATTGCAAAGTAAAATTTTTACAAAAATTTAATCAAGATTATGGGAAATACAGTGACACTTTGTTAAAGCATCAGGAAAAACTTTGGGCATCCTATTTGGCTTGCCATATTCCAGTTGTTCGTAAAGTCATTTGTAACTTAAAGAAGTCCAGTCGATTTCATTAAAATTACAATATAAAGCTTAAAATTCAAGCTAACAGATAATGCTACTTTCATTTATCAAAGTGATTTCTGTGATTTTTAAATACCGATTAAGTGTTTGTTTTTTTAATCTGAATAATTGAATTTCCCACTGAAACCCAAATATGGTCATTGGTCGCATGAGGTATGCGCACTTGTTCTCTGCACATTCTCTATGCAAAATGCCGAGATGTCTAGCTTTTGGGTGTACAAATCACACCAGTTCTGTTCCTAAGAGAAGTTTTTTGCAATCCCGAATCCCCTGACGGACAGGGTGAGGTGTGCCCGATGGATTAATACTAGAACGGACATATTCGACATCAAAACTTATTAATTTTCGTAGTAAATGAAAGTGTGCGAAGACCACTTCAAGCTGGGATGTTGGCAGGTGGCGGTGGATAGGGTGTGGGATTTCGAAAGTGATGGGCTACAAGAAATTGTAAGGTCTTCCCGTCGATTGAAATGGTCAGATTTAACGGTCTTTACAAATTCTGAGGCTAACAAGTAGGCACAAGAAGCATAAACAAATCAGAAATGATATGATTGTAGATCTACTAAAATTCAGAAGAAACTAGATGAATCTTCGACCGCGTGCGGTCGAAATTTATGCCTCCGCCATTGCCAGATTGAAAATATATGGTACATTCAAGTTGATTTTTAATTTTCATGTATACAATGACATCTTTGACCTTGACCTTTGACCTCGTGACCCCCAAATCTAATGAGACCATTATGAGACATTCCATATGCATACATGAGCCAAGTTTGAAGTTGAACCGTCACAGAGTTGTTAAGTTATCGCGAGAACGGACCATTTCTATGTACATAATGACCTCTATGACCTTTGACCTTTGACCTTGAGACCCCAAAATCTAATCAGATCATTATCCCTCCCATATGCATACATGTGCTAAGTTTGAGGTTGATCGGTCAAATGGTTGTTGAGTTATGGTGAAAACAAACCATTTCTATGTACATAATGACCTCTATGACCTTTGACCTTTGACCTTGTGACCCCAAAATCTAATCAGATCATTGTCCCTTCCATGTGCATACATGAGCCAAATTTGAAGCCAATCTGTCAAATGGTTCTTAAGTTATCACGAGAACGAGCCATTTTTATGTAAATTATTACCTCTATGACCTTGACCTTTGACCTTGAGACTCCAAAATCAGACGGACGGACGGACGACCTGAAAACATAATGCCTCCGGCAACCACCTACGGTGGGCGGAGGCATAAAAAAAAGGGAAGTACAGTGCGATATGAGATGACGAAACCTGGACGAAACAAACAATGTGTACTTCTACTGCAGTGATTCACTCTCGCGCTATGCACGCACTGCACGTACTGCACTGCACTAGCTCGCATCATATGCAGCGGTGCATCTGCTACGTCACTGGGCCGGGGTGCGAACTGTATTGTGGATGAAAATGGGCTCGTACTAGAACTACTGTTTATAAAAGTTAATTGTTGATTACTCTGTAATCCTAAGGTATGTTGTGTAAAGGAAGACATTTTCTAGCCGCTGAATTTTTTCTCTTTATGATCCATGCTTACAGAAATCGCCTAGACTTCTCCTTTAATGAACAGCTTTATGAAACACCCCCCTGGCTAATCATACATACTTCAGTGCACGCTAATGGTAACCCCTGCCAAGTTGTACTGTACATGTAGGTTTCTTCTTGATCAATACAATGCTCATGAAGGCAATGGATCCTTGATTCTTTATCAGAGACTCCAACCCCAAGCACCTCTTAAGCGGGAGATTCTCCCGCCGAGACCTCCTAACAAACGGGAGACTCTGACTCAATGTGCGCGTAGCCCACATCACTAGTGCAAAGAAACGAAATTCCTTGCGGCCGGAGGCCACTTTTAGGGTTATAGAAGCTCTCTGGTGCTATCTTAGGCTTATTTTTTAACATATGACAACACTAAATGAGGTAAAATCCAATGATTGAGATTCATTCTTTTTTCAAAGAGGTGGATGGGCGAGAGAAAAAAGGATAAACACAGCTAGGGCAGGAGAAATTCAAACTCAAGCGGGAGAACGGGAGATTTTGTCAAAATGGACTCAGAGCGGGAGATCTCCCACCTAAAACGGGAGAGTTGGAGTCTCTGCTTTATTATTAATTTTTTTTTTTTAAAGTAACATTTGAATCTCCATGCTGCTCTGCTTTACAACATTCACATGAGAATGAATTAGGACCCAACATACAGATTTAGTCTACAGTTTTCGTGGTGCTATACAGGAGGTTTTGCTTGTGAGAATAAGGGGTAAGTTTAGTTTACATTGGTAGGGTTAGTAGGTATGGCTCCAGACTGCTGGGTTTTAGGGTGAGCTGGAACATGAAAGGCAATATGAAATACATAGGTCAAGGGTCAAATCCCTCCCTGAAGCAAGCATGTTTGGCAAAATTAGGTGTGAGTGACATAGGCATGGGACCTTGCCAAAAACACGTCATGATTGGAGGGAAAGACAGAGAGAAAGAAAGAGGCAGCAGAAAAGTTATGAAATGGAGATCAAAGAACGTGGAAAAAGGAAATGAAGAAAGGTATGTAAGGTGGAATAGAGTACAACTTTCACATCAGAAAATATGCCCAATTATTTCATGATTAGATTTTATATTGGGTTACAAAAGCAGACCCAGGCACAACAGGACCAGGGAGGTGTCTTTAGAGATTCATTCGCCAACATTTTACTGAAAATGACAAGATCTTTTTCTAAATGAAACAAAAATAATGCCACATTATCTCATGGATTACATAACCAGCATTCCTTTATCAACATGTTTTAGCCCTTTAAGAGAAGGAAATCACATTTTAACCCATTGAATAATATGCCCAAAATAACTAGGGCTAGGGTCTATGGAAAATGCATGTTATACCAAAATCACATTTTCCTCAGTGAGTTAAAAAGATTGCAAAGTAGGCCTGTATCATGACCCTGCAATTATTAAATGAATCAGAAGGAAAAGAAAAGTAGTACCATGCCAAAGCAGAGTAAATTAAATTGCAGGACGAAAGGACAACATTATCAACAAACCCATCGGATTTGCATAAAGTTTGGTTTTCATGCATTTGCCATAAACCTTGGCACCCTTTGTCAGGAGGTGGGGGGGGGGGGGGGCATAGGAAGGGACTGTGAGGGGGAAAGACAAGTACATAGATTGTAAGGTATGGAAAAAGAAAAGAGAACCTAGGAAGACATCAAAATAAGGGAGAGGGATTGCAAGGAATGGAGAATGAAGATAATCTAGAGACTGAGATTTCAAGATAATTAGAAGTGGAAAAGATGGAAAGAAAGGAAGGAGGGCAACAGAAGGAAAAACAGATTCTAAGACAGAAACAAGAATGAAAAGAAAGAATGCAAGAAAGTACAAAGAAAGGGAGAGTGGCAGAAAGATTTCACAAGGGGAAAAAGAGATCTAGAAGAAGAGATCAAAAAGGATACATTGCAAGCCATGGAGAACTAAAGAGCAATGCCAGCATCAAGTACAAATAAGTTTACTGGGAATAACTTCTAAAGATGAAAAGGGAAAGACAGACAGGCATCTAATATATTATGCATGTCACAGTGGATGGAGGGATGGAGGGATGGAGGGATGGAGGGAGGGATGGGGAAAAAGAAAGAGAGGGAAGGTGCAAAGTCAAAGAAAAGAGTGAGCAAAGAAGTAGGAGAAAGAATTAGAAAGCAAGAGATTATGCACGAGAATGAGAGCAAAAGAGGTGGTGAGAGGGAAAAAACGAGGGAGAGAGAGAGAGAGAGAGAACTGGAAAGTGACAAGGGACATTCTGTCAACAAACTGTCTGCCGTATTCATATTTTTGTAGTTTAAAAACATTCATGTTTTTGTGCCAAGGAACATTCATGTGGAGATCCAAGAGTGCAAGGCACGGCTCTGAAACTACTTTCACAGTTGAGCAACAATGCTGCGGTCAGACCTCCCTCCTTGCTCACCAACCAAGTTCAAACAAGAATCAGCCTTAAAGATAAAGTTTGAGTTTTGGTGATGTAGTAATAATGTGAAATAAACAAATGAGAAAGGTAAATGTAGCTACAATATGTTATGCATAAAAGTTCCATGATAAAGTAAGTGTATATTTTGAGAATTTGAAATCATCAAAATGATATATTAATATTGTCTCAATTTTGCTGAACATCCCAAACAGTGAACATCACTTCAATGAAATAGGGATGTTGGACCACACACACATATGTACATGTGGCACGAAAACTTTGTTCAAAAATTCATGAAAATACTATCTTGTAATCCTTTGAATGTCATGAAAACATGACATTTACAATCAGTCTTGGTTAGGTAATAGGAGAGAGTCGGATTGGAATGTATGGTACAGTCCCCCTCAGGAAAATGGTTGCCTCCTAGTTACTTAAGGTACCGTAGTTTAACCAGACACTCGAACAGAGGAAGTTTGGTGTCATATCTGTCACCTTTAGTGAATGCACTCAGCATAAACGTATTTTTTTATTTAAACAAATAAAAAAGGCAAGCATTAATTGCATTGCTCGAATACAAGCGCGTAATAAAATTACCAAATTGATTACATCATTTCATCACACCTAAGACAATAGATGCGCACAAAACAATACAGTACACTCATTTTGTGTGTGATGTCATACGCCGTGAATAGTAAGGCAAACGGATCGTGATATCAGATGTTGCCCTGATGGCAATTTGCTCATTCACTTGAGGCCTGTGGGAATTGTATTTCATCACATGATGTGCAATAAACCAATCAAGTGCGTAGATTCCAGGTAAGGTATTACAGTGACAGTTCATCATCACAATCATATCAAAATTATAATATTGTTCTGAATACCAAACTGTGAACACAGAACTCACACAGCTAAGCTCTGCTGCAATGCATTTTTTTCCAAATGAATCAGAACAAGACCATGAAAATTAATGGACACATACCTTTTCCTATAAGCTGTAGTTTCATTAGCACTCAAAATGGGGTTTTCCCACGAGCAAATTAAGTATTTTTACACAAACGTTGAGTGTGTTATGTGTGGTCAATCCCCCATCCCAAAAAAAATAACCCACCAAAATTCAAGCATGAAACAAAAGAAAGTTCTTTCTAAATGAGGAGACATTTTGTGTGTGATGCCATACGCCGTGAATAGTAAGGCAAATGGATCATGATATCAGATGCTGCCATAGCAATGCTATTTTTGCACATTTGTGGTGCATAAAGTGAAGGTTTCTATTTTCCAACATTTCAAATAATTAGTAAAACCATGATTTCATTTTTTTTTTCATGGTGTTTACCATTAGTGAAAGTTTTAAAGGAGAGAGGAATAAGTCTTGTACATATGCACCAGGCCTGATGCACATAATGTCATTGAATGAAGAACAGATTGTATCCATTATGATTAGCAATGTTCAGAGCAGTGTCGTAGTGTCAAGACCAGACCTCCCGAGACCAAGACCAAGACCAAGACCAAGACCAAGACCAAGAAAAATAGGTGCGAGATCAAGACCACCAATTTCCCAGACCAAGACCAGCATTTACTTAATTGTCACTAATTTGCAGTAAATAATGCCTGTTTTGAGTAAACACTTCTTTGTTGTTCAGTATAGACTGCCTAATACTTGCACATCATGAGCAGTCTGTAATATTTTTTTATATGGTTGAATAAAATGAAAAATTAACAAAGAATGTAATATTGGGTAAATCATATTTTCATTGTGCTTCTTCAATCACTTCACACGCATGCTCAAAGTTTAATGCACAATACGAGTCAGTAGCGACAAACGGCAGAAGGGATTCAGGATCGTGAGAAAATGTAATAATAGAAAAAATACTTCTTTATTTCTGCATGAAAAACATTTGCCTGAGCTACTGAAGAACATATCAGACAAATAATATGAAAAGTTGTTAGCAACAATACCACAAGGCATACAAAATAAACATGACTGCATTTCTAGAATGATGTTTCCAAAACATGTTCAAGTCATTCATTTTTTTTTTCTCTATCAACTTTTTTATCAATACATTTGAATGATTTACTTAAATATAGATCAGACAAATAATACATAATGCAAACTATACAATAAGGCATACAAACTAAACATGACTTCATTTCTAGAATGATTGTTTTCCAAAACATGTTCAAGATTACATTTGAATACCTTTTTTCTTTATTCAACTCTAATAAAAAGCAATGTGAATATGTGATCCCATGAAAATGTTTTTAAGAATAGTAAAATGTATATAACATTTATTCCTGTTTTATCCCCTTTTTTTTAGTTATTGTTTTTTTCGGTTCCATGATTTGATTTTATTTGGCAGGGCAGGGCTTCAGTTTTAGCCCTAAAAATTGAAAATACTGTTCGGAATCAGTGCTAGAATGCATAAAGCAACTCAATGTTTCTTCAATGTTTACAGGTACTGGGGAGGAGTGTAGGAGGGGAGAATGCAAAAGTGCCGAGTTATGAAGTGAAATGGTAAAAAAAATATGTCAGAAGGTATCATAGAAGCCTAAATATTGTAAAAGCTTTGGAAAAAATAGTCAATGGAAAAAAACTAAGTATGATAACAGTGTGAGAGCGTTTCTGTAACCATGCTGTAATGCTTCCTTTTCTTTTATTTTCTTTGTTTATATTTTCATTCATATCTCAGAGAATACATGTCGGATTGGGTTGAAATTTTCACAGATGATTCCCCATGCATAAACAAGAAAACTAACATACAATCCATCCTTTCCCTTATAGTTTTGCACAAGGCAACACTCTTCCTTTAAATAAAGAAGTATATTTACATAGTTTTCTGTACAGTACAAATGTTTACTACTACAAACAAACAGACCAGTGCTGAACCAGACCCAAAATTTTTTTTTAAAAAAATAAATAAATAAAATAAAACGATATCAGGCATATTATGTGAAACTCTCAGTTTCATTGTGGAGTTGTTCATTTGTGTTTTTGGTTTTATCTGCATATGTATGCCTTAAATATTGCCTACTGGCAAGACATGCTCATTGCACTTGAGGAACATTAGCAACTCCACCATGTGTGAAGAGAGCTTCGCATGATGTGGCTGCATTATGATTCCACCTCTACTGAATGCCCGTTCCAATTAATACTCTCTTCACATGCACACATCATGCATGCTCGATCCAGCTCACAATCAGTGTGTTCAACTGTGTTGCATGTTAGCACTTAGCATTCACAGACGGTAGGGATGATTGTAACTTCGTACATGCGCTCCGACATGCACGAGCGTAAAGATTAATGTGTAAAATCGTTATTTTAATAGCTGGTCTCGTGCTGGTCTCGGCCGAAAAAATCCAAGACCAGAAGGCTCGAGACCAAGATCAAGACCAAGACCAAAGGGTTCGAGACCAAGACCAAGCAAACTGGTCTTGAGACCTCCAACACCGGTTCAGAGTACTTTACTTGACTGAAATGCTCAAAGCTCCAGCCATCACTTGCAAAACAAAATGAACCTTTATCAGACTGCAAGAACACCTATCGAACCATAGATGGATTTGTGGTTGTTAAATGCAACAACTGGCAAACCTGTACTATTATACATATAGTGCATGCTCTGGAGTTGAATATACCACAATATGTGCATCGACAGTTTTAGAATTTCTCAAGTGCATTATATGTCACCGAGGCCGTAGGCCGAGGTGATATATAGTGCACAAGAGTAATTCTTAATCTATGGATGCACATTTTACTCTATTTGATGACAATGAGCATGTACTATGCGTTATATCAGATGGGAATTGGAGCTCACCAAACTATAAACATTGCAACACCCATTAATAAAGTGCAACGAACTCCGTTATCGATAATTTGTGAGTTATCGATACATTTTCCTATGGGATTTTGTACATTAATTAGCGTGCAATATAACGCGTTATATAGCACGGTCGTGGCCATATAACGATTTATGCAATGGCATCTGACCAATCAGAAACCTTGTTTCAAGTAACCCATCTTATATAACAAAATAATTGTAGCTTTTTTTTAACCCTCTTGTTAGCCGCCTATATGAAATATGCATGACAAAAGCAACTTTGTAATTATTGATGGTATGAAAGTTTAACTTCATACACTTTGAAAAATAGCACCAAGTAATTTGACTTAAGTAACTGGGGCAGGACAAAATGTTGATATTGATAATGAGCTTTCTTTACTACATATTCAGCACATGGATGTGACACAAGTTAAGAACCCAAGTTTAACCTTATCATAGGATTAGGAAATCTACTTTTGTAAATGGCACCACAAATATCCTGACAATTTCATTCAATATCCTTAAATCCTGCAGAGATCAACTTTCTTTCTCTTTACAGGGGCTTCAACAAACATGCAGACTACCCACATACATGTACCTGGTGTAAGGTAGTATGATTTCTTTTGTGCTGCTATTGTTAATGAAGTCCTCACTAAGCCCTATTGGAATTATCTGCTCTCAAATGGGAATGATAGGAATGATCTGAACTTAGTATTAATCCTTCTTCATGAGCATAATATGCAAATAAGGGTTCTTGAAGTATATGACTAAAGTCCCCAGTTTTTCGCGATATGGAAAATGGAAAAATTTCAACGAATTCGGGAAGAACACGGAATTTCACGGAAAATGCGATTTTTCGGGCAAAAAAAAAATTGAATTACGAAAAATACAGTGAAAATCATGAAAAACAAAGCAAAACCCAATAAAAACAAACCATGCATTAGTGGAAAATCTGGATCAAACCTGTTCACAGTGTTTAGCGTGTGTTCGCCAAACTTTATCTGCATACTGCAGTGCCTGTATATTGGGGTAACTTTCGTTCCAAGATTTTTACTACAAAATTTACAATTGCTTTATCATATGTTTTGTACATGTCACTGAAGAACACAGAATTTGAAGTTAAGAACAACAAGGAACACAGAATTTGCATTTTAGAAAACGGAAAACTAGGGACTTCATATATGACTATTTTCAACCGTTTCATCAGCTTTGGTACAAGTCAGGAAGGAAATCAGTGAAATAACGACAGGATCCAATAACTGCTGAACTACATGATGAGGGCAGGTTTGATCCTTGTGCACACCTACTTCAGCTACAATGTTTCTTCCTAAGAAAATGCCCTACGTCTCAGATGAGGATGGGATTATGAAAACATGATTTCACCACATGCTAGCATCGAACCCTCCGAAATGGGAGCACTCGGCATGATTCATAGCCGATATAAAGACCGTGTCAGGTTCATGACAAATCACTGCAAAGCCATGCACAGAAACAAGAGATGAAATGTGGCATTGCTTGTCAGATTTCATTGTCTTCCAACTGCCTTTCAGGTAGATAGTTAACCTAGTTGTAATGACCCCATCTCGTATCTAGACTAGAGGAAGATATATGGGAACAGGGAAACAATGGTGTCAGGCGTGAATCGGACTATCAGAAAAAGGTTGTGTGACCGATAGTACAAGCCTCTGAAGACAGTCGAACAGGTTGCTGTATAAAAGCAAAAGTCATTCATTAGAGGTTTGTTGGCCAATGAAAATCAATGTCCATTTGGACAATATACAAACAACAATCTCTCATCAGAAACGAGAAGAGAACAGAGGTGAAGTTTGATTTGTAGATGCGCAAGTCTATCGAAGTCTGATTTGCCGATGGACTTGAAATGAATACTTCTCCTGCAGCACCCATAAGCTGATTGGCACTGTAATCAATCAATCTTCTTGGCTAATACCATATAGTATTAGTACACAATGGCATTATGAACTGATATTACAGCAGATTTTTTTTAATACAGACTGTTTACACCTTACATGCAAATGATTTATGTGCAACTGATTGTTTATGTTCCTTATACACAATTGACTGTTTATATTTCTCATATAAAAATGACTGTATGGAAGATATATATGCTAATTCTATTAAGTCGGTTCCATGACATTTGCTCCGGCGACGATTGCTCCCATGGAAAATCTGAACGTTGAGCCAAACATAAAACCTAACCCCAAACCTAACACTAACCCTAATCCTTATCTTCACATTATTCTGAACCAAAACCCCTATTGCAATCCTAACCCTAACCCTATGTCTTCGGAGAAATTAAGGCAGGAGCAATTGTCGCCGGAGCAAATGTCATGTCACCATTAAGTCATGTGGGAATATCAATATTTTGAAGGTATTTAACGTTTCTTACATTCTTTACAAACAAATGTGCAAAATTTTTGAAGGAAAAAGGTAATGCAGTTCATTGTATTCAAATTCTAATGTTTCAAACATATCAAGCATATCATGAAAGGTGCCTTCTTAACAGGCTGAATGCTGAAGTCTTTGCTTCACTTAAGTTACCACTCGGTTCTAGTAAGGAATGGGTTAAGTCTTCAAACTTTTTTATCAATTGATACTGTTTATATATTTTAATAAAGCCAAAAGTAAAATGGGGCACTGGGCACCTAAAAATCCAAAGGTTGATTTAGCTTGATAAAATCTTACTTGTGCAACAAATGTTGTTATATCAAAGAGCATACTTAACTAGTAAACATAACTTTTCAATAGCATCATTGAATGAAATCTACACGTAGGACCCCTTCTCATTACGAGATTGGAAAGAAGATCCTGCTATCATGGGGCAACCAATGGCGCGCACCAGGGTTCACATCTGCAGAGAGTAGTGCGATCTATCTTGACACTCTCTGCACAGTAAACTGCGAAGTGGCGTGCTCTGGATCGTGCAATCTCCCCTGGACCACCCCCAGAGGTGGTCCAGTTTGGGATTGCTGTGGACCCCCCTGGATCGTGCTGAAACGACATCACTGAGGTGGTGTGATCTAGGGTGCGCTGGATTGCTTGTAATGAGAATGAAGTCTTAGTAACAGAACAGACTTTTTGTAATTTGAAACATAGAATATTTCAGATTTTCTGAGGATTCCATTCCTGAAATTCTTTTGATGTTTGAGCCTTTCAAAAGTGGTATTTCTAAAACTGTCATGTGATATCAAATGTGTCATCTGACCCTACAATGGTTACATCAATCATTGGGAATGGAATACTAATACACAAATGTAGCACAAAGTCACTTACAACAAAAACCTTTTAAATCTCTCATCTGGAATTGTCCCTTTTGTTTATGCAGACACAAAGAATCATATTTCATGTCATTTTGATTTGTGATTTTGTCTAGTGAACATAATTGTCATGTGAAAAAGGCAATATTTACCTTTCACTTCAATCAGATCAAAGACAAAAAAGACATTTTTGGTCAAAATAAGAGGTATTAATGTGCCCCCAGAGTCGAAATCATTTTAACTACCCATTGTCTTGTCAGTATTTACAAAAAAGATACTGAGGCAATAATAATTTCTATTTTGCTTGATTGCCAAAATGGACTGATGGAATGTCAAAGGAATGTCCTAACAGACTGTAAAGTCAAATATTAAATGTAGCATAAATGTCCAACATTTTCCTGTGATTAGTGAAAGCTGGAAGATAAGCAACTACATGTACACTAATTCTGAATAGATGAAAAATCGTGAAAAGTTTGTTCACATACAGTTATTGATCAAAATGCGCCACTGACTACTGTAGAATAAAGTTCCACAGTACAAAGGCTACACATTAAAGAGCAATAACACCATACTTGTAGTACTGTACTGAAGCCAAGACAACTATGGCAAAATGCCCCGAAAACCAGAATGGGCAGAAGGATAGTGCCACAGTAGAATATGGATCCAAGATTAAGTTGTCTGATAAAACCACGGTGACTAGGATAAGGCTCAACTACTGCATAGCAAAATAATACACATAACACACTATTGTACGTTCTTTCTCTTGCAAATATCCTCCCACACTATTTCCACAAATCATTTCTCAAATTCTTTTGACAAGATCCTCACACGTAGTTTCCAATGTACGTACCCCCATGATTTTTTCCTCCATACAAACACTGCCAAATTCTTAAAACAGTACACATCCTCTCACATCTTTCCACAGCAAAGCCCTCCCTCATGACTTTCCACAATACACAATCAATGGGTTGTGGTTAAAGAACTAACAAACACATTTTTCATTGTTTTAAACATTTCTAAAAGTGAAAATGTTGAAAAGTTGCAGTTACAGGGCAACTGTTAACAAGAGGAATGCAACTACGGCATACCTTACCAATACCTAAAGTCCAGTAATGTTCTTGACTCACACTGTTCTTGAAATAATTGTCATAACCATTTTAAATATTAAAAAAAAATAAATGTAATAACATGTTTAACAGACAATTTTTACTTTGATCTTTGACCTAACAACCCATAACTCTGATCATTTTTTTTTCTTTCACGCACACAAATCAGCTGAGATACGGTGACAACAAAACTAACAAATCTTTATGCATATTTCCATGCATACTGACCTCTACAGCCTGTTGCTTTTGACCTACTAAATCCAAAATATAGGCACTTCATCTAACCATGGTGTTGCATACCAGTTCTAAGTGTGAGTTAACAGCTACAACGATCATTTAGATAACAGAACTATAAAAATAGAAATAATTCAACATATGTCGACCTATGTGCACTTTGACCTTTGACCTACTAAACTTATTGCTATCATGCCATGGGTTCAGAGACAGAGAAACATTTTACTTCACTGAAACTGTAATAAGCTAATAAGCTACTGCCAAATCATGTGTATGGCAAACTGAAATTTAAAAAAAGGAAAAAAAGGAAGCAATTCAAGCATCAAAATATAAAAAGAGAAAAAAATACATGTAAATTACATTACAGTCTATGGGCATTTTAAATTATGTTCTAAAACATCTCTTTAAAACATGTTTTAAAATGGAACATTTCAAACATGCCACCCTGCACACCCACATACATTCTTTCAACAATATGCATTCTCGTAGTGTTTCCACAGTAATCATCCTCCCTCATGCTTTCCACATGCAACATCCACTTGCAATAGAGTAAATTCTTTCAACAGGATACACCCTCCTACTTTCCGCAGTACCCTACATTCTCTTTTTCTTCTCCTTCTTCTTTCTTCTTCTTCTTCTTCTTCTTCTTCTTCTTCCTTCTTCTTCTTCTCCTTTTCTTCTTCTTCTTCTTCTTCTTCTTCTTCTTCTTCTTCTTCTTCTTCTTCTTCTTCTTCTTCTTCTTCTTCTTCTTCTTCTTCTTCTTCTTCTTCTTCTTCTTCTTCTTCTTCTTCTTCTTCTTCTTCTTCTTCTTCTTCTTCTTCTTCTATGTGGCTTCACCTAGGCCTCAGAGAGGAAAAGTGAACTTAATCACTGTAACCCCCTGGTCTCTCATCCTGATATAACTGAGTGGGATGTGCAGGTGTACCACTACACCAGGGTTTCCCCCTTACTCTTCTCCAAACTGTGCACATGTATGTGTATGTGTACACACCCTCACACATTCTTCCACAATACACCTCTTACAATGTGTCCATACATGTGCACAGTACACATCCTTTCACAGTCTTTCCACAGTACACAACCTCCAACTCTCTCCACAGTACATACTCCTTTACTTTTCAACAGTACATGCATTCCCACAGTCTTTCCACGGTACCCATACTCCACATATTTTTACAGTACTATCCTTTTAGACTCTTGACAGTACACATCCTCCACAGTCTTTCCACAGTATACATCCTTCCACAGTCTTTCCACAGTACATCCTCCACAGTCTTTCCACAGTATACATCCTTCTACATTCTTTCGGTAGAACACATACTTCCACATACTTTCTACATTACACTTTTCTGCAGTGCATCCCCTCTCCACTGTTTAAAAGTCCAAATCCTCCCACAATCTTTGCACAATACCTGTAATCACCCTCTTACATTGCTTGCACAGCACACATCCTCAGAAATATGCTTCTGAATGTACATACTGTACATTCTCCAAGAATTAAAACCCTTCTACATTCTTTCAGCAGAACAAAATTTCGAAGTACAGTCTTTCCACAGTTTGATTCCTCTTACCTTCTTTCTATAATATATACACTACTCTGCATCCAATCCTGCAATATACACCCTTTTACGGTTTCTCAACACTAGGCCTAAACATCCTTCAATGGTGTTTCCACAGTACACACCCTCCCACATTCTTCCATAATACACCTCTTACAATGTGTCCATAGTATACCTCATCAACAATCTTTCAAATCAAATCAAGGTAATTTATTTCCCCAAAACACATAAAAATCATAGCCAAAACGCATGATAAGTGCTGAATGTGGCAGAATCATAAAAAAAAACAAATTAAAGGCTTGTTGACAATGACCACTCTGAAGATGATTCAACAGTACAAACTCTTCCACATCCTCTCCACAGTAAACACAATCCCACATTCCACAGTACAAATTTTTCAACATTCTTAGTTAAGTACATGTCCTTCCACACAGGACAATAAGAAACCTTTAAAATTCTCTGCACAGTTACTTACCTTCATCTGAGAAGCCATTGCTCATGATCTTGTTGATGCGCTCTGGATGGTGAAGACTTCCACAGTAATACAGTTCTGTAAAGATGGATGGGTCCCCTAACTGCTTTAGCCGGAGCTGATACAGCTCCTTCAAAGTGGAAGACATGCTTGCCTGTACGTGGACATTAATGAAAATCATGCATTACTATCTCATCAATCCTTCTAGTGTAATGGAATGCAAATAATGTGGTTTCAATCAATTTCGTGTTTTAGCCATTATATTCTAATCTCACAGAGCACTTCAACAAGAAAGTAACTGAAAACCCTTTCCCAAATGTATGTAAAACATGATCATGAAGATCGACGATTGGATCCTAACCACACCACTAGTGAATTATAAATAGGGAAATATGCATAATTCATTCATTAGCACATAAAGTCTTTTTCACATAGTGTATGCAGCCGTAAACCATAAGCTGTAAATGTATGTTTTCTATCGCGGATCCAAATAAAAGGCCACATGAGCCAATCAATCTAAAAAAACTGCCTTTAAAAATATGAGGGTTTGCAAGTGTACTGCATTTCTTTTGTATCTAAAACACACATGAATAAGGAATACTGGAAGGTTTTTGTTATATCACTTATTCCCACTTGCCTTTTTGTTTTTGTTTTGTTTTGTTTTGTTTTGATTGACAACATTTACTACCACACATCTGAATGAGTCTCCAAAGGAACTGAAATACATCAGCAAGGATATTACCAAACTGGCTTTCTCATCCATTGACAAGCTAACACTAATCATAACATAGTAACAAAAAAATTATGAAAAACAATGTAGAAGCACTACCATCATGCCCACTTGAATTACAAATATATCCATTCTGTGTTGGTTTTAGTCATGTCTAGCTAGATTTTCAACTCACAAAACTTAAGCAGTAAGTTATAAAATCAAATAAGGTGTGGTATACACTAATGGGTTTCAAATCTGCAAATCAGGGGCAGCACAAAGGGGTTTGTGGATGCAATTCTCACACATGGAGCACAGGAGAAGCCATTATTGCATCAATCTTTACCAACTGCAATGAAACCATTCCACTGTTCAAATATGCTGAGGTGAGAAAATCTGTTCTCAAAGCATGTCATCAAGTATTCACAGAAACAGAAAGTGCTCGAGGTACACACGCAACCTCGAAATAGATTTGTCCAAATATGGGAACAAGATCCTGAAGTATGCAACCACAATGAAAGGGAAACGGAATGCCATTACATAAATGTCATAAAGACATAAATAACATAAATAACATGGATTTTCCTGGCCATAACTACATACATGTGGGCGAGTACAATGTTTCCCCGCAATGGTATCAGGTAGTACATTCGTGTATTACATGTATTACATTCATGTATGACATGAATCACATTAAAGGTAACACTGAGGTCTATGGAAACACATTCACTCATGATAACAAAACAAAAAAAAGAAGCTAACATTGAATGTTCAAGGCAGCAAATGACTAATGAGAGCAACAAGTGATGAGGAAATTGAGCTAATAGTCCTGACCACATACGTGCAAACTTGTGGGAAATGTGCTTTTCAGTGATATGTTATACCGTACTGCTACATGGCAAACTATTCAGATTTCAGAATCAATTTAGACCAGTTCCTTAAAAAAGGAATCCATAAGCAGAATTCACGACTGGTTTCCAAATCCTCACAACCACTTTGGGTAGCATTTCAAGGAAAGAGCTAAAAGGTGAAAAAAGTGAATGAACTTTCTATAAACTTTGCACGTTTATCAGATAATTCATTCGGCAGCAACAGTCCTTCGAAGTTAATGTGGTTCTGTGATCTACAGATTGGTAATAAGAACTTGTTATGGTTTGTAGATCTAGGCTCTTCCACAACGGCATTAACCGAAAACCTAACATTTTTGTTTTTGTTTAAAGTGAACAATCACAGGCAAAAATGTTGCCCTTTGTCTTACATGAAGGGTTCTATGCCCCTCAACAATATTCAATATATGAGCTTCTACTGTTACTTGTATGAGGAGATTTTGCAGGTTGAAATCTGCTATCAATAACAACCCCCTGAGTCTATGGTTCATTGCACTAATACAATTTCATTTGTAAAGACTTCTTGCTCTAAAACAACATTTCAAGATATATATAGAGATGATCTATTTAATACGTTTCAAGTGTAAATTAAATAACAGGCACTAATTTCAAATTTGGTCAGCTAACACCACTTGTGTGAAGTATTTTGGTTCTGAGAAGAGAGGTTTGTAGTAAACCTTCACAACAGTGCTTTTGGTGGACCAGTTCCGCTTTACTGAGATTCTCAGAAAGGGGAATATCAAACCTCTGTCCTGCTGATGTACATGCAGCCCTAGTTGAATGAGGCTTATAAATGTCTTAATCAATTCCAACTAAAGACAAAGTAGTTCTTATCCATCTGGATATGTAGTTTGCTTATGACATGCTTGTGTGGTGTATAGAAACTGATGAAAAGATATTTTTCATCTCCTCTACATGTCTTGAACAAAGCAGATAGTGCTTCATGGAATGAATCCCACGTAGCCATCTATCCATTGTGTAGGCTTTCATCTTTTGTTCACTGCTGGCGTTGTCTGGGCAATTCACTTGAGCAGTGTAGTGAAAGAGGATGTACCTGAGCTATCCTTGAAAATGGTATTATTAAGTTGAAAGTTAATGAATCGATTGCTCATGCTGAGCTGATATCAGTGAGATAATTGTAACAAGTTTTAGTGACCATAGTTGTTGCACAAACTTGATGGTGCCAGCTTTCATAAGTTGTTAAAAACTATCTAATATGTACTGGGTATATCTTGCTGTTGGAGGCCTTAACTGAAATGCTCCTTTTATAAAACAAGACACATGGGGGTGGGATCCTATTGAATAAGATCCTTTCAAAGTGAGAAAAGTTGCTAAAGCACTATCTAGCTGTATTGCCAAATGTACATAAAACATTTTTCTTTTCAGATTTCAGGGGGGCATTTCATCAACATTAGTCCCCTGACAAACTGTCAGCGCTGGCAACTTCATCAGTGGCTAACAACTGATACCGGGTTGTTCCAAATTGCGTATTGACTTCAGGTATGACAAGTTATGGGCAGTTGCTGGGTGAAAAGTCTTATCTCCAGTCTCAATTAGCATTTCCCCTCCTACTGATGTGAGATTAAAGGTTGCTGAACTGGCAAAACTGTCTTTATAATCCTCCAATCTCACTGGGCAACTAGCTCTTTATTCCCTTTATATTGATCAAATACTTCATGATCAAACACCTCACTATTAAAAACCTTGACAGGCAAAAGGTTCGTCATTATCTGAGATATCCATTTGTATCCGAACAATATGGCTGCCTTCTGATGTAACCCAGTGCCAAAAGTGGATTGCAAAGTACTTGGACTCGTCTGAGCTGACGGGAGACTAACTATCATAATACTCAAAAACATCTCTGGCCTATCATTAATAGCATTAAGTCCATCCTCATATTCTGTGCATTCTGCCTTCTTAGGCTGTGATAGATTCTTTGCCATCTGTGATTTTCCTTACAGTGTCAGATTTAGTTCCCCCTTTGCTTGCTTGAAACAGGAGTTGAGCCTGAGGGCTTTGAAGCTGGTGTGGCGGCAGCGTCACTCTCCTAGTACTGTGACCGGGTTTATAGGGCATGCGTCTGGCTTAGCCGACGTCTGGCCTGCTGCTGGTTTCTCTTCAGAGAGAGTTTTTACTTCCATGTCCCAGTAGATGAATCACAGAAGTGAATAGTAGAAGTAGGCAGGAATAATATCCTCAATAACAGATGAGGCAAACAAAGAAAATACGTAATGTGGTTTAAAAGCCTGAAAAAACCATGAGGTATTCACAGTTGGGATCAACTGACCATTTTGCACAACGAAAAGTGTCTGTGCATGCATATTATAGGCTCTCATGGAAAATTACATAGTTTAATGCATAATACAAGGTTTTTCTTCAAAGAGGAGATCAAACTTTTCCCGTCAGCTACTCAATTAATGATTATATCCTGATAATTTGCTTTTATTCATGTCAAAGATCAACTCATCCTCTTAAATATGATTCCAATTATGTTATCATTTTGCAATGGACGGGTAGATATGAATGGTATCAATTGAGCAATGTCAAAGTATTTTGTGCACAGTGGTAATGAATGATTTAATTACCTTCAACTACAATAAAAAAAAAAATGACCAAATAGTGAAGACAGATAAGAAAGATAAGGTGAACTTCATTATAACAAACTTCTCCGGACCAAAAGAAATTACCTCTTTATATCGAAGCCTTGTGATATCAGGGCTAAAAAACATTAAAATACAAAGAAGTGGTACCGGCAATATCACCTTGTTATAACAAGAGTTTTTTTATAACAGTGTTCTTTATAACAAGGTTCCACTGTACATCATCTTTCATGATGTTCTATCATTCATCAGTTAACATTTTTTGCAAATCTGAAATAAAATTAAAGTCCATATTTAGACCCAAAGTTCTTTCAGATGACACCCTCCCTTATCTGTTCAAGCAAACAAAAGCAAAGAGATAATTCATGAAGAATGACTACGGCAGGCAGAGTAGTGTTACTTCCATGATAAAAAAAACTTGGTTGGAGTACAGTTGCTGAGAGGAGAAGGATAGCGACACTCATCACCTTCTTCAAAGCCCATGAAGGCTATCTCTCCATTTCAATCCGGGACCTGCTACACCCTGTCACCCGTTTAACCAGAAGATCTCACAATAAATCATATTTCAAAATTGGCTCCAGTAAAGATTCTTTTAAATACTCATTTATTCCAAAAACACTGACATATTGGAATTCATTACCTGAAAATACAGTGAACACTCAAGACCCCAAAACTATTCAAATCTAAGCTGGAACAATGTTACCAATAGTATTATTCAATTATTTTTGCACACACCCATCAGACTCGCTTAACTCCACAGGAGTGTTGAGCCGTATTAGATTCAGATTCAGCTTCAGATGTAAGTGATTGGCCACTCATTGTGTTAATTGATGCTATAGCATGCAAATCACTTTTGAAATTGCTAGTTTAAATTATTACAATTCTATTGTTCCTAGCTCAATCGTCACAAATGTGGTGTCATGCATAAGAAGCAGAAACTGCCTTTTCTGTGATATACGTATATTATCACATGAGTTATTTTTTTATTTGATAAGATATTGTCAGGGAAAGTTGGGTTTCCCTTTTTAAGAAACACATAAAAAATGTCTGATATAACAGTATGTCCATTTTTATGGTAATCAAGGCTTGTGATAATTTCAAGTTTAAAGATATTTGAATTCGTCACTGGAGACGAATTAGGTGGTCTGTCAATATGTTCTAGTAAGAGAATGTCTTTTCGGAGGACACAGACACATTTCCAAAAAAAAAAAAAAAAAAAAAAAAAAACACTACACCAATTATAGAAGGTGGGACTGCCCTGTAAAAACCTGTTTAGATTTTTTTCTAAAGCTATTATCGACCCGAAGACGTCATTTGACGCACTTGCGCCTGTGTAACTTTTTGTGCAGAATTCTTTGCTCTATCAGATGAGGCCATTTTCAGCTCTGTAGCCCCTTCCAAACTCGAGATTGAGTGAAATTTAGGTATAGACCGGAGCTCTGGACTTAAAAAAAAAAAAAAAAAAAAATTGGAGTAATGCCTGGGATCTGCTCTTGCTTGCCTTGCCTTGGCTGTGCAGGATGTGATGTCTCTCCTAGAACATATAAAAATCCTGGCGAAAATTGACCAACCACAAGCGAGATAGCTACATTGACATAACGTAATAGATTTCAAATCGAATTGTTGACTTGAGATGAGAATATAAGGACTTTTGAGGGTGAAACCGTTGATTTTTCTTCATGGATTGAAATCTAGAAGTCCTAAGCTTTCAGAAAATGTCAAAAAATTGGGGTGTCTCCAGCCTTTCTAAGGAGCTATGACGGAATACAAAAGGGCTTGCTTTTGTGCATTTTTGACATTGTTTTCCCCATAGACGCGCGCACGGATTTTGAACTTTGGCGCGCGCGTGCGACCTTACGGTTAGTTAAAATTGGTTCTAAGTTGATGGAACTTGTTAAGGAAAGTATCAGAAATGCGAATCAAGTGAAAAAACGTTTTTACGTCATTTAGGACTTGCGCGCGCGCATGACGCGCGCGCGGACGCGAACGCGCGCAAATTTTTGAACTGCTTAAAATGGCCTGAAACATGTGCAAAATGAATATGAGTCAATTCTGAGCATTTTTAATTTTTGCGCGCGCACTGACGCGCGGACGTACGCGTACGCGCGCGTCTTAATAGATGAAAATGTTTGGACTGATATGAACATTCATCATGCCAAATATGAATCAAAAATGACTTTCCGTTATGAAGATATGACCCTAAGTTGATTTTCACAAAATGGCGCTTGGATGACGTCACGATGACCCGATGAACATGAAAATAAATGGAAGAGCGAGATCTTATGACGATTGATAACTGACCGAAATTTCATGCAATTTGAACCAGCCGATTCTGAGATTTCATCTGCACAAAAATGGTGGGTTGAAGAAATAAAAATAAATAATAAAGAAAGAAAATTCTGACGAAATTAGAAGGTGATCTGTCAAAGATGACAGACCACCTAAAAAGAAGCAATACACCCTGCAGATCACTGTAGAGGCCTGTTAAAAGTGTAATCATGTTACTACTAACCATAGTTACTTTGGTCACATGACACCTCCCTCCTGGTCTAGGATTGTCAATCATCTCTGATTCAAAGCGCTCAGCAATTTCACGTTCCTCAACAAGCCCTCCAATATCAAAACTCTGTCTTCTTCCTATCAATATAAAGAGAAAGAGAGAGGGAAAGAGACAGACAGACAAATAGACAGATGAGAATATAAAAATAAAGTGACTTCATAAAAGAGGACATGACAATATAGGTACATAATAGGCTCCCTTGTAAAGTGATTAAGGAGGGAAAAAAAAACAAGAAAAATCATGTGCTGCATGACAGTGCATGTACATATACTTGTCAAGAGGTGGTAGCTTGAGAGCTAAAGCTGTATAAAAAAGAAACTGTAACCAGCAGATATAGCAAGAACCATTTCATACTACCCAGTTTCGGTCAGGGGGGGGGGGGGGGTCATTTCAAAACAGAAACCACAAACAATTCTTTATTTACACTAAAATATTTTGATTAGAGATAACTGAGATTCTTAATGCTAATCAACTAATTCATCTCTACTGGAATTATCATTTTTCTTTTATGCTTTTTAAAAAATAATTACCCGATTACAATTGTGAATAAACAATATATACTGCGCACATTATTACCCATATTTTTTCTGCACCCAGAGCACTCTACAGAATGGATTTCGCACATTACAAATCATATTAATTATTATTATTATTATTTTGAAAAAGTGAAATTCTTTTATACTTTTATGAGGATATTTATTAATAGTTTATGATCAAGTGAAGACTGTCTGGTTTTAGAGATTACCTGATCTTGAAAACAAAATCATGGAGTAAAATAGAGAAAAGCTCTTGGCAACTGGGTATCCTGCTTTGATGCTAAGGACCTTAGGAAAAACATCATCCTAAATAACCCTGTCCCTCAGATAGGACTTACAACTGTAAGTCCACTGTCACTAACAGACACATATCCTTGTTTCAGAGAATGCATTACAAAAAAATTATGTGCTCAACCAATTACCCTTGGAAGAACAAAGAAGAGTAAGTCTCCTTTCCTGTTATGCCTTAAAATTATCCAACTGTAAGCAGACCACATACATGTAACAATTTATTTTTTGCAGGATGAACAATATAAAGAAGTAAAACTATTACCATTCAAAATAAAATGACTTCTAAAGCAGTGCTTTTTAAAATCCAACATCTAAAGTTTACTAGCTTCATGAAAAAAGGAAAAAAAAACAACAAGAAAATAATGGAGCAGAAAATTAGAGAGTAAAATCATCATGCATTCTTTCCCCTCTTAATGCAATATTACTGAAGTTAATATCAATTAGGAAGAATAACCAATGTTTAGGGAGTTATGTTTCCTTATTTGAAAGACTGAACTTCTTGTTGAGGCATGTACAGGATCTTTTTCAGTACCTGTGTCAGGACTACGTGCAGAGTACAGAGTACACAATCTGTATGATGAATTATTTAATTAATTTGATAAGCTTCAAAGAAATATTCTTGGGGCATTATCTAAACGACCTGTTCAAATTGAACATGACTAAATACTAACCATTTTCATAACCCATTTATAAATCATATCAATTAATATCTATTAAATCTTTAAAAGGATTGAAACAAGTAGCCTAAATACCAGAACCAAACAGGGCATCCTTTCAAGTCTTCTCTAGAGAATAGGATAATAAAGTACATGTATTTTATTTAGGACTTTATGCAAGCTTATCTCATGTTACTTAACTGAACGAAAATTACATAAAAAAGAACTGTGCTTTGATACATCCGAAACGTTTTGACTGCTTACGTGCAGTTCTTCCCATATCAAGAAAATCAAAATTGGTATGATAGATCAATATCCTAATTTGAGAAAACTGGTGAAAAATGACATCTGCGACATCACCAAATTGTATTTCAAAAGCAATGAAACAAAATATATCAGCTTATCTGCCAAAGTATATTTCTCTTTCACATCAATATTACGGGTGGATTGTGGGAGGACTTGGCAAACCCATTCATAATTTCACATTTAATACATGATCAAGGTTAATTGTACTACAACTTCTGACACAAATTCCATTCTATTCCCAAGGGCCCTTGCCAAACACACAGGCCATGTTCACATTTTAGATAAAACAATTTTCTGGAAAACTGTTTTCATGAAGAATAACTATGGAATATAGATGCCTAATTTGCATGACCAAGTCTTGAATAAAAAATGAAATAGCACTCTCCAAGCAACAACAAAACTGATTTGGTGACTGATGTTTTCTCCAGCATTTGTGGCAACTTTAACATAGTAAAAAATCATGCTCCAAAATGGTATAGTACCTAGATTCTGAAGATGACACCATCTCTACAGTATTCCAAATGATAAATTCCACGTTAAAAGAAGAGTAACTGCCCTTTAACTGCATGCATCAGTGTATTGGTAGCACAGGTGTGAAGACAGCTGTCTGTTCATGTAATCTTATGACAAGAGTTTTGTAATATTCTTGGCTTTTAACCAAAGCAAGAGAACATGGAATGTTGAAGTCTGCTGTGCATGTTTGAGCTCTACCTAAAAGTAATCTTGCATAAAGAAAATAAAACAGGATCTTGCCACTCATAAAGTACTTAGTATGTATTATTTGTGACGTGTCCTTGTAGTGAACTTACTGTCAAGAGCAGTAGCTGTGTTCCTACTTGCAGTAAGAGCCTGAATCACTATCCAGATATGTTTCCAGTACCCATACCTTCTAAATCTTAACACCTTTCAGTTGATTCCCGCTTAAAAATTACCATAATCATCTTCATAGATAGATAGATAGATAAATGGTTTATTAACAAAAATCAAACATGACAGCGGCAAGGCCGAATTGCGATGCATTCACATCTTACAGGAAAACAATACATGATTGGAAGTTAAAAGGTAAATTTACAAAAATTTTAAAGAAAGCCCTTTGCACAGAAGGGGTCAACTTTCAAAACTTTTAGTAGGAACACAGCTACTGCTTGTGACAGTTGGTTCACTGCAAGGACAGGTCACAAAGAATACAGAGTTTCTTCAAGAACCCTAAAGAATCTGCATAATGGATGAAAACCTGCGAGTTTGGTGACAGCTACACCAAAAGATACATGCTGTTACCTAAAGTCATTCACCTTGCTGAGTTATACTGAACTAGATTTTTATTCAAACATTCTTTTGACATTAGTAGGTCGCGATGCATGCAAATATGTTTTTCTCTGACCTAAGCTTACATGCCCACAATCCAAATCGCATCCGAATTTCAAAATGTGAAGGACCTTTTTCACGTAACAGCAGGGTTGGCAATTTCCCGGGAAATATCTATATTTCCTGGACGGGTGGGAAATACTGGGAAATACATGGTCAGTATGTGGGCCATATGCCTCAATGTGTAGTATACCAGCACGTTGTGTGGCTTCTTAGGTTGTGTACCTTGACAGATGACTGTAAATGCTAATTTGAACAACTTCATATTCAATATGTCAGAAATCTTTTTAAAGTTATATTAGAAAACATTCATAATGGTTGGCGGCGCTATTTGAAATACTTTTCGCAAAATCATATGCCAAATGTGACAGCTTTAATCTTATGAAACGTCTGCATGGACACATGACCCCCTCTCCTAACATTAGACATGAATTAGCATTCATATCAATACTGTGATTATGACTAAATCTAAATCTTTTCATAACACGTCAAATGTTTGAAGTTGATGGTTTCCATAACTCATTGGTTTGTTAAGACATAAATTGTTTGTTATACAGTAAAACAATGGGGTTTAATTGCAATTTTGATATGAAATTCAAATCTAGTACACCAGTTTCTTCTATTGATCAAATATCACTTGGTGGCTGATCTTGCCTTTTAGTTTTTCTCGACCTTTTGCTGAATTTACAGATGATTTGTTTTGGGAGTATTTTCCAGCAATCCCCAGTATTTCCCAGACATTATAGTACAAAATCCATTTAGTATTGGAATCAGGTACATGTATATGACCCTTAAAATTCATGAAAAGGGGTAATATTTTTATTGCTCTGTTTGTTTAAGCTTGCCATATTCTCATAAATGTGTACATTTTGGCCCAATTCAGTGGTGAAAAATATTCTCTCTGAGGCATTTCCCAGTATTTACCACTCATTGCTTTAACACAGCCCCAAAGCCATAAGCATATAATGGGTGATTTCAAGTACAGTGTTGGAGGCTGGTGTTGGTGTTGTGAGAACACCAACACCAGCCTTAACACCGAACTTGAAATCAGGCTGGTGTTGGGATTGACCTCGCAAGATTTGACGTATTTCCGGTAGTCAGTGTTGTTTTCTGGTGTTGAATGTCGTCTGCTGAACCGAGTATCACGGTTCGTGTTGACGATTTACATGTAATTTCCCCATTCACCAACACCAGCCCCTAGGGATTAGGAAATTCATGATTTCAAGCACGGTGTTGGTGTTGGTGTTGTAATCATACATGTTATTGCTGCTTGTCCCTCGCGGAGCAGGCGGCACTTTTTGCTACGGCCACTCGTCACATGTTGGTGGTTAAACCCATTTTGCAGTCAAAACAACGTGGTATAATCAAAACCATATATTTTCTATGGAAGAGTAATATTTTTCCCCTTGGATTCTTCAAATGATTATGCAAGTCGAATCCAATAAGATGTAGATTTATTAGAAATTCTGAGGTGAAATGATTTTATCGTCGAGATTTTTCGCTATAGCGTATGACGTCACTCGGTGTTGAGCTATCGATATTAAGGGGATCGGATCAGAGCGGTATCGTCCCTCTAAACTGACGGACGGTGTTGGAGCTCGGTTCATCAGCCTTTCCACGCTCTCAACACCAACACCAACACCGCACACGGAACTTGAAATCACCCAGTGTACCCATATACATTGTATATGTAAAGCTGTTGTATGATCCCCTACCATAAAGAAGTCACCTTTTCTTGGCTGTAGGTGTATAATCTTATCTTTTTCTCTATAATGTGTACATTTTAATGCAATTTACTGATGGGAAATATTGTTTTAGGAGTATTTCCCAGTATTTCCCAGTATTTCCCGTTTTCCTCCAAATTTGCTGGGTGGTACTTACAGCCTGGGATTTCCCGCCCCGGTATTTACCGGCCAACCCTGCGTAACAGGTTCCACTTTCCAACCGAGTACAAGGATTAGTTAGCATTTGATAATCAGCATGATTTATATATCACATCACTGATGGAATCAGAACCATATGACAAACTCTGTTTCTCTTGAAATTATAAAATAAAACATTAATTTTGATACTGAAATATGGCCCAAATAAAGAAATAATTCAAAGAGGAATATAATGCAAGTGTACAATTGTTTTTCAGATTGAATTTTGACATATAAATGAATTGTAAACCATTCAAATGCGCTGAAAATTTCTGGAATCTTAGGAACATAGTTCTGCACTCAGTTTACAACCAATAGGAATTTTGTATAATATATGAATCTGAGACAAAGTTCCTTTTGCTCCATGTTATTGTTATCATTATTATTTCATTTGGGCCTGAGTCAGTTCGGTCAGTCCACCGTGCCCGAACGATGCTGCCGGGTGCCAGTACAATTTTCTACACACCGGCACAAAATCAGTGTCAAAAGACTTTGAAATTTAACCAAATTAGGCACTAAAAAGATTGCTACACTTATTCGCCCCGTGATGGTACTATTCGATATAGCACCATATCTTAGGGCAAATACTATGGCGGCCTACAGAACTGAACGATATCATGAACACCAATAAATTGCAGGCAAGAAAATAAAGAAACCCTCCATGCTAATCTTAGTTCCGTAGTTCCATTTCATTGATTTAAGGTTTGAAACTTAATATTGTGTAAAAGTTTTAACAGAAATGAAATTTTTATTGCCTAATTTGGTTAAATTTCAAAGTATTTTGAGTGACACTGTGATTTTCTTATGTATTTAATTGGTCCATTGGTCTTCGACAGGAAAAACACCAGCGGCACCTGTGAGAAAATAACCGGGATGACTCAGCCCTAATTTCATTCAGCAAAGACAGCCAAGAAACAGAGTACAAATATATAAGAGAATCACATGGATGCTACAGAAATAATGGGATTAATTAAATAACTATAACCCAAAGGTCTTCTTTTTGAATTTCACATGAAGAAAATGACATAAGATAATGACACTAGAAACCAGACTGAAAAAAAGAAAAGATTTCCTAGAGCTAAACACATCTCATGATTGCTCCCCATCAAATAACAATATTAACAAGATGTTGGATTTTTTTTTTTCATTGTTTGGATCCTTTACTTCTGGTATTTCTCCAAGATTTTTTTTTTTCTTTGAAGAGAAATGATGAGAACTGATCTGGCAATATATGCATATCGTATTCACAGTGTTACCTTTAAGGTTTCTTGCTTCAGCCTCCAAAGCTTTGATGAGTGTCTCTGTATCAATCTCTTCCTCTTCTTCTTCTTCTTCTTCTTCTTCTTCCTCCTCCTCCTTACCATCATCCCCATCATCATCTTCATCCCGATCACAAGACTCATCCTCTCCCTTTGTACCCATCATGTAATGATTCTCGGCCTTTGATTCCTCACTAGTCCCATTTGGTGCTGCTACAGTAGATAAGAACAAAAATGAATGATAATACTAATAATATCAACTATAACGCGCACATATCTGAAACTTTTGATCAAGGCGCGACAATAATATGCAGGTTACATAAAAATAGTTCAACAGAAATTCTACAGGTACTGACATTCAAATCATAGATAAACAGATATGTTTTCAGTTGTGTTTTGAATTGTTCTGTGGAGTCTAATTGCCTCACATAAGGAGGAAGTGAGTTCCAGAGAATTGGTACAGCTTTAGCGAAGGACTAGTCTCTGTAGGTGACTGTTCTCGTCCTAATCACAATCATAAGCACATCCAGCCAATAAACATGTATTTCAGTCATTAGTGTGATCCCATTAAATGCTACTCATGTATGAAAAACAGAGCAGAATAAGAGGAATGACAGGCAATTTGAAAAAAGTTGAAATTCTTTCAAAATTCATATTATGTCTGTCAACTTTGCAGAGTTGTCCCTACATACTTGAACATGCACATATGTAAGCTGCTCTTAAGCAGGCAGAACCTAAATTGAATTTGAAGGGTGTTTGGCAAGATGTTTTCTTTACTCTGTGTGCTACCTTTAATTACGTGGGTAAGTATACTTACATGGCCCATCGGTATAATGCCTCTGGTAGTACCCTGATTTAATAGCTGCTATTCTGTGCTCAAGGAAACTTTTCTCTAAACACATAATCAGGAGAGAACAACAACAACAACAATGCATTAAAACATTTGTGATTTTCTTCATTTTAATCATAATGTGTTACTCCTTTCCCAGGAAAAAAAATCACATAAGTGAATTGTTCTATGATGTAACATCCTGCAATGTACTCTTCTGGCATTATCTGGTACATTGTGAAACTAAAAACATATAATGCCTCTGGTAGTACACTAATTTAATGCCGCTGTTATTCTGTGCTCTGGGAAACTTTTCTCTAAACATATAATCCTGTGAGAACAACACCAATGTATAAAAACATTCAGGATTTTATTTAAACCATAGTGAGTTACTCCATTCACTGGGAAGAATTACATGAGAGAATTTTTGTATGATCTAACATCTTGCAGTGTACTCTCCTGGCATTATCTGGAACATTGTAAAACTAAAAAAACTGGTTCATTTTCACCATAGAAGTATACAGAAAGGAAAGAGGATTACAGTATTCTTCCCTTTGATTCTTAACCAATATCTTTTTCATTTGATTTGTATCATTTGATGTTTTATTAAAAACATTTATTAAACTTACCCAGCATTAATTTGTCTGACTGTGTATTTTCTAGTTCCTCTGTCAAAGAATGTATCAGATCCTTCTGTGAACTCACCTAATATAATCATCAAAGAAAAATTGGTAAATTGAAAATGAATATAATCATATCTTATACAGAATCATTCAGCAGTTGAAATACTTTGGTATCATCAAAGTCCATACCACAAATAAGATTTCACAGGAAGCATCAAACATAATACTAACCATTAAATATTATTGTCATGCTCTCAACTATCTTTCAAGATAGGTCATGCTCAATCCAAACAAAACTGATCGTTTCATGCAAACAGGTTCTACTAATCCAAGGGTCTTTAGAAATTTTTATTCAAATTGTTAGTTCAATTGTTAGTCACTCTTCCCAATGCAAAATAACTGATCAGAATTACTCTCCAAAAGCTTCTCTGAGATGGCAGTTTCCTGTGCAGAATGCAAGCTTGGCTATAGGTATTCCACATTAGATTTTCAACGAAAACCAATCCCCCTACTTGCATGATAAACAAATATCTTGCTATTAAAAAAATTGATTCCCTAACAATACCAGAGCTCACAACTAACTTTAAAGGTTTGTTCACATATGAAGGAGAAAACCCCTGCAGTGAACCCCAACATTTTTGGTGTACAAAGAAATGGGATATGAGGAGGCAATCCCCCCCCCCAAAAAAAAAAACATAATAAAAAAAAATGAACAAAAAAAAAAATTAAATGAATAAAAAATGTTGAGGCAAGAGGCATATTTTTTGCCTCCAGGCAGCAAAAGGTGCGGACCAATCAAACAAATTCCTATAAAGTTCTCACAACACAAATTTGTCACAAATTTGTTTGCACACTTTTTTTGGCAAAACTCTCTTTTGATGTTTGAAGGTTTGCATGGTGGTACGAATATTCGTAGAAAGGGTTTACGGTTCACCATGTGGTAAGTCCTAAAGGACTATAGATAAAGTGGATAGAGGTGGAGGTGAAATAGAGAGGCGAGAAAGCAGGAAAGTTGGAGGGTACAGTATCTTTCTGAAAACTGGGTGAAGTCCTAAAAAGGACTGTAAACCAGGAGAGGTGGGAGGATTGAGTTGGTGAAGAGATGAGGAGGCTTGAGTTGGCGAGAGGTAAGAAGGCTTGAGTCGGCGAGAGGTAAGAAGACTTGAGGCGGGCGGAGAAGGAGAGAAGACTTGACATTCCGGGCAGCTTGACTGTCCGTCTTCAGGAGTGAGTATTCGCCAGGCATGCTGGGGTACTTGTGGCAGATGTGCGGACGTAGAGGAGTGAGACGGCCGGCGGGGGTCGGCGGCTTGGTGAACAGCCGTCGGTGGTGGCGCTCTGTGTGGGCGGGTCGGCAGTGGGGGAATCGGCGGGAAGGCTTGGCGGGAAAGTGTGGGCGGGTTGATATCCGGATGTGGTGGTCACGGCCGCTTTCTCCGATGTAGACTTTACCGCAGTTGCATGGAATCTTGGGACTGGGACAGATCCGCCATCATCAAGCACGCTCAACAAGAAGACCACTGCATACACTGGGAGAACAGCCAACTCATCACTACCATCCAACACTGGAACACCAGGAGAGTCCGAGAAGCCATCGAAATTCACCGACACAACACCGTACCCCAATACCTAGGACTTCACATCAACAACATCTGGCACCCAATCCTACATCGCCAGACCACTCCACCCAGCTCAGCGATGCTGACTACTGCCACTCCATTGACCCAAGACAAGACCTGCGCCGACACCCATACCACACAGCCTGCACAGCATGTCACCTCCACCACCCTACATCCGCTGCAGAACCAACCCACCACGCCGCCGACACAACACCCCGCTACCACCTCCGCCGACGCAACACCACCACATCCGGATATCAACCCGCCCACACTTTCCCGCTAAGCCTTCCCGCCGATTCCGCCACCGCCGACCCGCCCACACAGAGCGCCACCACCGACAGCTGTTCACCACGCCGCCGACCCCGCCGGCCGTCTCACTCCTCTACGTCCGCATATCCGCCACAAGTACACCAGCACGCCTGGCGAATACTCACTCCTGAAGATGGACAGTCAAGCTGCCCGGAACGTCGAGTCATCTCTCCTTCTCCGCCCGCCTCAAGTCTTCTTACCTCTCACCGACTCAAGCCTCCTCATCTCTTCTGGTTTACAGTCCTTTTTAGGACTTCACCCAGTTTTCAGAAAGATACTGTACCCTCCAACTTTCCTGCTTTCTCGCCTCTCTATTTCACCTCCACCTCCATCCACTTTTTCTATAGTCCTTTAGGACTTACCTCATGGTGAACCGTAAACCCTTTCTACAGAAACTCTCTTTTATTTAGGCATGACCCATTTTTTGGACCCATTATAGCGCATCTCATTATCAAAAGTGTTGCAGCAAAAGAAAGAAGTGTGAATTTTCCCACAGGGTTTGCCGCTATATATATATCATAATGAGCCTTCAGCGTTCCAAATCAGAGAACACCACCTATTTACCTACCAGAGCACGAAGAGCGATGACCTCATGTCTCAACTTCATGATACATGCCACCTGACCTTGGTAGGCATCTCTGCTTCTCTCTGTCCACTTCTGAAGCTCCATCTCAATCTCTTTCAGGTCTAAGCTCATGTCTGTTTCCTTCAAGATCGTTTGTCCTGGGTTTGAACAATGAAGGTTTCGCTTTGGATGAGTTACTATAGAAAACAGTCTGATCAAAGGGTTTACAAGTATCAAAGTACATGTAGCCCCCCCCCCCCCCCCCCCGCAAAAAAAAAGAAAAAAGAAAAGAGAGAGATGAATATTGTTGAGTTTGAACCTACCAAATAACAATTATAGCTTTATAACAAAGATTCAAATATTTCATATGCATGGCCAATGTGCGATATGAAAGGACTTTGAAATACAGGTCCAATGTATAGGGAAGATATAACAAAAATTTACAAAGGAGTTTAATCCAAATCAAGAAGTTTCAAGAGCTGGAGTCACATTAACTCATTCCTTTTGAACCATGTGCAATCCGCCAGGAAAAAATATGTCAGGCATGTGCTTAACTGGATCGTCCTTGCAGATATGTAGACAAAAGTTTTCTGCCTGGCTACAAACTTCCAGGCCATTTTCAAAGAAAAATATGCTTTTGTAAAGATAATTACTTTTCATTACCACTTGATAACACTTGATACCACCTGATAACACGAGCAGTACACAGTGCTTACCTTTACAGGAGGCAAGCGAAAGGAAATGATGCAAAATTTCCTGAAATATGAATCAAAATTACTCGACTGGGCATGTGTGGGCACTAATCTGACATATAACATCATAAATAACTGTACTTCAACAAATTCACTTTTATTTTCGCTTGCAGTACTATAAGTAATCGGAAAAACATTTTACTATTTTCACAAATTAAAACTGCTATCATGCGACATATGCAAATTTCTGGACACAGTTAGGTTTTAGTATTTATATTGTATCATCTGTTCAATTTTCTTTCTGTTAATTCAAATAAAAAGTGAAATATTAACAATATTTTATTTGTGACAAAAATCACTACTCAAGCTTTTCCATGATATTGGCGCCATCAAACCTCAGACATCAAAGGCAGCAGCACGCCTGTAGATTCTATTGTGCAACCTTAGAAAGGGACAACTGCTTGAAATAATTTGTTGCCAGTTGGGACTCCAGCTCTTAAAACTTCTTGATCCAAATAAAAACCTCATGTACAGTAGTATAGTGGTGTAGGCCCTCATCTGTCATATGCCAAGTCCTGGGTTTGATTCTTGCCTGGTGCTATCATATTTGGACAAGGTATTTTGCCCACATGTCCCTCCCGACCCAGGTGTATTAAATGGGTACCTGGCAATGCTGGGGTAATAATAATTGCAAGATTCGCAGGAAGAGCAGTAGTAATACTGATGTGACCTACCTTGAGTAAATAAAACCTAATTATTATTAACGTTATTATTATTAATGAATGGGCATTATATCTTTTTTCACATTTACTATATGTTAAATTAACTACAGTTTAAATCCAAATCTCCTTTGTGAAATTGGGATTATATGTATTCATTTTCCAATAAGGTAAACCCTGAGGAGAAGCCAGAGGGTCAGGTACAAGTAATACTGGATAATAAACAAGAATAATAGGAAAGAGCTTTTATGCCATAATTTACCAACAAAGGGAGGTATGTAGCACATAAGAGTACAGTTTGTCCAGTTGTCTGCCAAGTCGGAGTATTTACTGTTGAGGACTATGTCATCACTGAAGCCATGAAGAGCAAAGAAATCTACAGCAGAATGATCCGCATAAACCACCATGGAATCATAAGGACCAACAATGCTCACATCTTTCACTTGCTACAGGAAAAGAATAGACAAAGAAAAAATTGAAGTGATAAAGTATCTTCTATGAATCAGTCTGATCTCTCACAATATCATTTCGATCAAATAAAATCCAAAAGCTTATACCCAGTCTTCCATGAATTCAAATCTTTGACATCCGCATGCCCTTGTACATGACATGTCACTATACACATAGTAGGGTTACTTGCCCTCTTTACATGCATTGATGAGATTATCTTTATCTAAGGCATGCTTTTCTAATGAAGAGTATAGACAATTAAGTGTTAATTGCTATGCTCTTAATAAAAACATCATGATTATTATCATTTTCAGTCCATCCTCCCTGCTGATGTGTCAAACAAAAGTCACATTCTACTTTCTGATCACGTTATTCAGATTTCCATTTCTGAAATCAAATGAGGTATTTGATTTGATTTGATTTGAATTGATTTGATTTGGTTTTATTTCAACAGGTTAGCCCCTTCTGTAAACATAATACTGTTCTTCCAGGAGGCCCTGTATAATTGTCATTGAATTGTTGATAAAATTCAGTCTGTTCTCAGAAGCATGTTGTTAAGAAATAAAAAGCCATGTAACAATAGTCACACATGCACATGTTTCAATTTCTGCTACAATCCTCCTACTAACACACCACTAGGGGATGCAATTGGTTTTGCTACAGGAGAGTGAAAGAGACCCATAGATACTGGAGCCCCATATGCACCTTACATCATGGAGCATGAAAGAGCTCGAAAAAAAAAAACAGAAATGGAGAGGTGCAGGGTCTTTATTCAAGCAAAAACTTGAAAACTGGCTTCCCTTAATACTATGAATAATAATGTTTGGAAAGAACTATACAAATAAAAGTATCAATTATTCAAGAGAAGCTTGAATTCTGAAAGGAGACAAAAGATACTATTGCGAGTTTTCTCCGTCTTTTGATGTCAGTTTGAAAGAATATTATAGTCGAAATGTCCCTTGACATGGATTACTCTTAAAATGCCCTCATATTCAAAATAATACAGAAACAGCTAAAGTGTTTGGCCAGAACATTTTGTGTAGTCCCATATACTCATTTTTGTGTACAGTGCATGTGGTTTCAACAAGAATGACTTGATTTCTTATCATTGTCACGATCTCTAAATCTTAGAAGATAAACCATTTCATTTTTTTTTTCATTTACTAACTAATCAACCTTTCCCAATCGCTATGAAATAGTTTCTTTCACATTGCAACTACATGACCAAGGGGGGTGTTTCACAAAGCTATGCATAAAGTTATGCATGACCTAAAGAATGACTTAGCTATGAAAAGCCAAATTTAATATCCAAAGTTTTTTGTCTTGTTTTAACGATGTGTGACTGTATTTCCCTCAATCTTAATTATATTGTTGGCAAAAATTATACTTCACATTAAAAATGTTTTGTTAACAACAATGATGTTAATCTACATATTGCAACTTTCGCTAATCCGATTAAATATGACTTAGAATCCAATTAGGCTTTCCATATTCAAGTCATTCTTAAAGTCATGCTTTGTGCACAGCTTTGTGAAACATCCCCAGAACTCAAGTTTATCTTTAAAAGGAACTTACCCGTAGTAGATATCTTCCAATCCCACATCTTCTGCATCTCTTCCTCACTCCCATCAAGTCTATCTGTACGATCTTCTCACCAGGACGACTGTCAGCATCAGTAGTTAAGTATGCAGAAAGATGATTAAACCCTCAATCCAGTGCATGAGAGGGGTGTATGTTATCATATGGCAATATATATATTGTCATTATTACATTTCAATTTACGATGAAAATCATTATATCATAATCATATGCATTGCCACAATGAGAAAACAAAGCATCAGTATCTTCAAATTTAATATTATTACTACAAGGTATGTGAGTCAAACAGCAATAATTTTGTTTCCCTATAAGGCTATAATTATATGCATGTATGTACATGTACATTGATATCAATTGTAATAAGGTTCAGATACTGGTTCAAAAGTAATCATGGACTCTAGAATTATGACAATGAGCTTCAAAATCTGACTTGTGTAATGTACAGCTGAGAAAATATTTCAGAAACAGGATTTCTCTGGTTGTGATGAAAATCAAATCTTAACCCTTGAGAATGATTTGATTTCAGTAAAATACTTTTTCCATGGACACTAGCCAGAGTTATCACAGGGTTACAATTTAAAGAGTTAAAACAAGGTGATCAATAATAAAGGTGAAAGAGCAATGGAACCAGAAAATCATGAGTAGAAACTAATGAATGGACTAATGCCCTTTGTTACTGCATTACCTGCAAAGCATACTTGCTTTCTTAAAATTCAGATAATCATCACTGTAACCATCCACAAAAATATTATATTGAGAGTAAAGCAATGCCACTTGGTTAAGCTTCAAACTTGAAAGATTTGACTACATAAGAAAAGAAAATACTCACATGTGAGATTTTTCCCAGGTTGCACAAGCCACAATCCTTGACTCAATCCCAATAGTTGATTCTACTTCTTCTAGGGTTGGGTTTACACTCAACTCTTCTCTTCTCTCCTTCCTCTGTTTCACCTGTCTCAAGAACTCATTGATGCCTTTGGAAAAGTCTTTTTCTTCCTCTTCATCATCACTGGTGGTAAACAGATCATAAGTTACAGTGATACGATATTGATAATAATAACGCTCAGCCAATAGTTTAATGCCATTTCCTAGTAAGATATTCAAGAAAATATAAAATTAACTTCAAATTTTTGCTCCACATCTCCTATTCAGTATGAGTTACCATAATAAATGACAAGGAGTTGTACTGATTGTTGCACAGGGTAACTAGTGTTTGGCAAGTTGGGAAGAAAGGAAAATAATCTGCTTTCTAACAAAATTTTTAGTCCCATTAAAATTTTTTTCAAAAGGAACTGTAGAGCAGCTCAAAAGCCCAAGTTTGATTTATTGCTAGCAGATATGAACAGAACACTAGGTAATCTAAAGAAAATATGATTTCCAGTTTAATCCATAACCACTGGCAATAAAATACTTTTGAAATAGTTCATGCCTAATGGGAATAATATTTCTACACTGCCTATTCAAATTAATCTGAAGCTGATAATTTGATAATACCTCTCCTCCTCTTCACTATCTGAATCACTGAAAACTTCAGCAAACACTTTCCGTTGCTCTTCCTCCTCCAGAACATCCTCCTCTACGTCACTTTTAGCAGCTGCATCCTTGACAGCATCCTTGACAACATCACCCTTCTGCTTTTCATTCCTATCATCTGTATCTTTATCATTCCTATTCACACAGCCTGCTTCAGCCCCACCATTTCCTTCCAGCAGTCTCAGGAGAGCACTTCCTTTGGATCCATCTGCATTCTCTGTCACCTCTCTATCAACACAGTCAGCAGAGATTGTTTCCTTAGACAGAGAGTCAGGGAAGTCCGTAGATTGTTTGTTGTTCACTGTGGCATCATTGTTCTCAGGTATTGTTCCTGTGCCTGATGAGCTGGTTCTAACTTCTCTCTCCCTTTGTAAAATCTTTTGCTGTAGTTCTAGGGCAACATCTAGTTCAGAAAAAAGCAAATAATTTAGACAACATTGCCATTACAGCACAAACAATAACACTCGTGTCATGCAAAGAGACCACATTACCAAATATCAAATCAATTTGCTTTGCTGAATGACAAGAACTAGGTAGTAAATCTGTACGTGGAGTGATTACTTTTTTGAAGCACTGCTATGGCGACCTGGCTCACTATGTAGTTTGCCATGTTCAGACTTGTCTATTCTAATACATTATTGGAAGTGACATACATCCACATGTTTACTGTTACACATAAATATCCTCCAAACAAATGAAAATGTAGAATACCTATTGAAGAATTTCCTCTTGCAAAAGTTTGTCCCCTCAAGTTGGTTCTGAACACCATGCCTTCTTGCAGCATGATAGCTCATTTGGTAGAGCATGCAGTAACATGGGTTTGAATCCTAATCGATATGCTTGTGCCCTTTGGTAAGGCACTAATCCTCATTGTCAGGTCCCCTGGAGAAGACTTAAAGCATCAGTCCTCTGGTTGCTTACTTATTACTTACAAGCACATGTTTGTTTGTTTTTTAGTATTCAGGTAAAACAAATCAATAACAAATGAACACAGCTGTTGTGCCTTATGAATAATCAATGAAACAATTAAAAAGAGAATTTAAAAATATATAAAGCAAGAATCCTCTCACCTTTTGTATTTCTTATCAGTATCAATGTTTTAGCCCATTTTCCTGACACTGTTGCATAGAGGACTTGGGGTGTAATGTCAGGGAGACAGGTGTCATATAAGCCTACTACTGTATGCAGAAGCTCTACATTGGAAACCTGTGAGAGAAAATACAAAACAAAGCTGAAATTACAAAGGTCTTATGGGAGATTGATCGGCAAACACAACATAAAAAAGCATCAAATAGACAAAATATTGCAAATGGCATTATCATCCCAATATCAAGTGATACTGAGAAAGTTGATATGCAAATGAACAAAATGTAGCAAATTACATCATTTTGAACTAATTATGAGAAAGTTTGTATGGTTACTGTATCTTATTTAAAAGGAAAGTCCACCCCAGAAGTTTCACTGTTTCAATAAAAGGAGATGAATTTGAACAGCATTTTAAAAAAGAAATGAACAAAATCGGTCAAAGAATAAGAAAATTACACTCATTTACATTTTTTAGTAAATTACTCTTGGCTCTGCAAATTGGCAACACTGATGACATCATATGCGAGCACCTCTCCATTCACTTTGTATATGAAATTTTATATTTTCTCAATTTTCTTGGCAGTTACACATTTTCTCACTCCATAGTCAAAGTATGTTATGTAAAAAGCAATTCTTCTGAACATCATTGACTATGGGGGTTAGAAACTGTGTAACTTCCAAGAAAATTGTAATAAGAAATTACGACAAAGTGGCAAGGTGTGGACACTAATTTAAAGATGCATTACAAATTTTCCTCACGGCTTTTTTCTAAAGTAAAAATATTCTGTTGATAAAACAATCTGACAACTTAGACCAAAAATAGTGCAATAATTTACGAGGGAAACAATTAAGCATAATATAACATAATCAAAATATACTGTGGAAAATGTTTTAATCTAGAGCCTAACCAATAACATTAGAGGATTCCCGGCCTGGCTTCAGATATAATCATGATTACAAACGACACCAATCACCCTGTCAATGTGTTCATGCCATGACTGCCGGTACTAAAAAGTTTTTAAATGAAACACAGTGGATAGTGGTAAATGCACTTGTTAAATTTTAATATTAACACACTGTCTTTATGAATTCTCTCTTTGTAAATAAATGTCAGTTTTATTAATAATTCCCTGTACCAAATGTATTTTTCTGTCAACCCATATATTTGCACTAGATCTTAGTTCTTTAAGTAATCTTGAAGTGATAAGCCAGACCTGAGAGCATCGGACAAGGACACATACAAAATCTTTGTGAACCCATTTGGTATCCTATAAGGTAAATCTGCATTTGCATACATAGACTTTATGTGCAAGAGGTCGAACTTGCGGTTGACCTCAGTGGAGAGAACAAATTTCCGAGTGCAGATGAAGCAATAAATCATCATTTTTTTTGTAAGTTTTAAGTTGTCAAAATAAATATAAGTGAAAAAACATCAATCAAACATTCAAATTTAAGATAATGCCACTTTTGTAGCTGAGAGAATTCAAATTCATCATATACGCGATGTAGTCGCACTTATTTTCTTGCGAGTTCACAAGATTTGGCTAGGGTCTAACGTTAGACCTCTCTCTAGTAGACTATGCCCGCTTTAGACCGAAGTGTTCTATCTCTAACAGTCGTCGTTAGCCTCTTATAATGGTAGGGTCTGCACTCTTTTTTCTTTTTTAAATTCTGAATAGAAGGAGTGCCGTCCCTACCATTATAGGCTAACGACGACTGTTACTGTTAGAGACAGAATCATGAGAATGCTTCGGTCTATGCCCGCTTGTACTAAAATATATATTTATAGAAATCTATAGGCCCTAGAGTCTAGCTAGAACTTGATGCCAATTATCCCACTAAAAATCTAACTAGGCCTAAATGCAGGATTGTCGGCTTTTTGGCTGCTTATGACCCCCCCACCCCCATGACTGCTCCTAAAGGCTAAACCATAGAAGGGGTAGCCGGGCCGGGCACGGCCGATCACCGCTGATCGCTCTCACTCAGCATCCCGGTAGTCAGCCGACGATCGGCCGGAGCCACACTTCGGGCGCAATACTTACACCTGTTACGATGTCAACACCGTTATACTTGGCACTCTCAAGGAGACGACGGAACTCAATAATGACGGGCAAACATACGATCTCTTCACTTGTTTTTCCATGTGTAGTCGATTTTTCCGTTGAATGTGTGTTAGTCGTTGTATGTTTAGCTAAGGTGGGTACTTTGGATCCTTTTTGACGGTGTTTGAGGGTGAAGTTTGCAGCATTAAGCTGCACAGAAATTGAGCCCAAGGGCGCAGCCATCTTTATTTTCTCACCAGGCTCTACATGTTCTCTTCTTTTCGTGATATATCTTTTTATATAATTAAAACTATTTTGACATATTTCTATTTATTGGTAATTAAAAAATAATATAAAATATTTTTAAATACTTTAAAATATCAACAAATTAAAAATTGATACAAATTATTTAGACATGAATTATATTTACGGGCATATAATAAATTAGTTAGAATAAAATCTCGAATGGTTTCTCATCTTGTCTGATGTTAATATTCCGTAATGTCTAGTAAAACAATAGCTTATTTCTACGACGCAGACGTCGGAAATTTTCATTATGGTAAGACCACAGTATGCGGATTTATAATATTGGTATTATAAGTTTTAATGCTTTTGTGAAAAAGTTTTATATCTAAGAACATTTGCCGGCATCGCGGCCGCAGACGCAGTGGCAGTGCCCTGGCCTTGTCATCCTCCTCCCGCACTGCCACTGCAATTGCCGCATTCACTATCAGGAAACAAAGGACTTGCATGGGCTTGCATGATGCGATGAGCTGGGGAGCGAGCGGATGTTGTTGGTACTGTAAACTGTTAGACCAGATCTAGTCCAACTGACCAATTTATCAGTATGAAATGATTAAAGATAGCAATTGGGTTTAAGATAGAATGAAATTGTAGAATAATTATTTTATTTGGAACTGCCTTGAATTGCAACAAATCAAATGTTTAAACTTAATGATTCTGGACTTTAGTTTTATTCTGAGATTTAACTGTTAAGGGTGAATGACCTCTAACTGTTAACATTCAAGTTCAAGTTCATTTATTCTTTCCATTAAAGTGAAAATGATACATTCATGAACAATATCAATAGATCCATCAACAAGAATAGAAATATTCATGAACAAAGCATTGACAATGGCATTGAATTTGAAAATACCTGAAATATGGGAAAGAGGTGGTTTGTATAAAAGCACAGGGCTGCGTTTCACAAAACCGTCATAAGTCTAACTTCTTGGACATCCCATTGAAATGTGTGTTGTAGAATTAACACGCGTTTCAATGGGATGTCCATGAACTTAGACTTATGACGGTTTCGTGAAAAGTAGCCCAGCTTGTTAAACACAGATCACCTTTGCAAAAAAAAAAAAAGAAAAAGAAAAGAAATGCTACAATTAACATTAATGTTAATTTAGACAAGAGTGTAACTGTAGTTTAATGACTAATTTGATTATAACACTGAATTTTTTCACTGACATGGCTGATCATTTCAAAGTTAGTAAGAAAGCAATCCATGAAATGATATTCCTTTCATTTTTATCCACATTCTTACTTAGTGGCAATAAATTTTAGAAAGAATTCTTTCATGGTTCTAACTTCTTCAATTTTCACAATTACAATCACAAGCATACGCAGAGATACTATTGATCAAAATAATGCGAGACGAAAAGGGATTAACTTATATCAAAGCAAAGAAGAAAAACATCACAGAGACAAATATCAAACAAGATTACCATGAAGTGATAATTCTTTATTCATGTTCTGAGACAAGTGTCAATTTTTTTTTTATACAAAGTGTTAAGATGAAAGAATTCCCTTCATCATTACTTCAATTTGCAGATACAAAACTGCGTACACATTACACATGTACAGAGCACAATAATCAACATGCGAGACGAATTAGGTTCAAAATTACTATTCAAGCAAAAAACATCCACAGGGACAAGTCAAACACTAATTACCATGAAGTGATGCTGGATTTAAAAAAAAATACTCCTATTTGTGTGTGAAGTGTTAAAGAAAAACTTACACAAGGTTTAAAAATCGAATGATTCCCTTTGTCATTGCTTCAATTTTTGGAAATGATATAGTAAACCACAATGTGCAAAATGCAGTGATGCTGTTACTTTCTTATGCCATGTTTTCCATGGCACATTTTGGACCTCTATGAAATTATTTCAGTGGCAAGGTATTATTTGTTATTTTGATTGGTAATTGTCTGTCCTGTAGTATTTCATCATCATCATTATCATCATCATCTGGTATACGGAAGTGAGGTAGTCCTGTGAATCTCCTGGTTGTCTTCAAGAAAATTCAGTTCATATAGATTCACGACTATAACGGTATGCAATATGCATGGATTTCAGGAAACAAAATTGTTTGTCAAACCAAAACGAAGTGATAAAAATCACTTCGTTGTTGGGCAAATATTTGAAAAGTGAAAAAGTGAAATTCAATTTCTGATTGGTGATGAGCTATTTGAATACCTAAAATATATGAATATCATTCCCAGGCCTAGTGATAACTTATTTCATATCTTTATATCCTAGGCATCAGACTATGCAAGCAAGTGCAGATCTAACACCAAACTCCATGAGTTGGCGTGAATCATTGATATCTGATACATGAATTGAGAAATTCTGTGTTTGCCTTCAAAACATTTACTATGTATTACATGGAAGCTAAGGTAGCAATTTAAGTCAGGAGAGAATTAAATGCTTCTCACAAATAGTCTTTAGCTGTGGAGCTTAACTTTGTGCTTGCATTATTTTGTAACCATTTTTTCCCCCTTAAATTATTTCTCTCTCACACAATTTTCATGTATAGGTCCAGGACATCCTATGAAGCCTCACAGATTAGCACTCACACACAATCTAGTTCTCAACTATGGCCTCTATAAGAAAATGCAGGTAGGTCTCATGACTGGACTGTTCAAATTGATTCCATAAGTCCATAACAGTAATAGTTTTAATGATATATTTTGTTTAACCAGGGGAGCCCTATTATCGTACTTCGTAGTATTAATACTGCTTTTCATAAAGGGCTTTGCAGTCAATATACTCCCATATCAATGCATTGACTGAATACCATTTCTGTAACCAGTATTGAACTTAAAATGTTGTTTTTGTTTTATGTTGAATAGGGTATAGAAATAATTGTATTAAGGAATATCTTTTTCAATATTTGAAACATTTATCAGGTACATGTAGGAAGTACGTAATTATGGCATATCGGATGTTCATTGCGTTATGCTGAATACAAGACTTACAAGTACTGCTTGTAATAGCATACATTTGTCATTTTAAACATGTTCAGAATTCATTATCCAAAGAGAACTTAATATTCTTTTTGCTGTCCTCTCCCAGATTTATAGACCATACCGGGCCACAGCACACGATATGTGTAGATTCCATTCTGATGACTACATTGACTTTCTACAAAGAGTAACTCCCCAGAACATCCAGAACTTCACCAAGAGTTTGAGTCATTTCAACGTGGGTGATGACTGTCCAGTGTTTCCCGGTCTATTTGATTTCTGTTCCATGTACACAGGAGCATCGTTAGAAGCAGCCACAAAACTCAACAACAATGTGAGAATTTTTTATTAGATAATCTTGAGTTTCTGACCTTATAAATTTCTTTTGATTGATTTGTTCTTTAAAACTTTGGGGAATTTTTCTGAAAAATCATTCTGCACGATCTTGTTTGCATGCATGCATGATTTAAGAGTAAACTCCATGATGATTGTGTTATCATATGGGAATGGCCTTATCTATCTAACATGTATTGTCAGTGGGTCCTAGCATGCACATGTTATCCCAACCTAGGTTTTATGTTTATGCTCTTTAGCTATAGCTTCTTTTATTAAGTTGTTTAAAAAAGCCAAGGAAGTGGTTTAATTTTCCACCTAGCTGACTCTGTATGTTACATTTTAGATGAAAATGAAGACCTAGTACTGAAATACATTTAAATTTTGTGGAAGTGCTTCACTTACCTGGCCTTTCTTTCTTTTGTTCCATTTCAGCTATGTGATATCGCAGTCAACTGGGCTGGTGGCCTTCATCATGCCAAGAAGTTTGAGGCATCAGGATTCTGTTATGTCAATGATATTGTCATTGCTATACTGGAAATCCTCAAGTAAGAATTGTAATCAGTTTAAACTTTCATTATCAAATTCATCAGCAGTGAAAGGAATGTTGATGAAAAAGTCTTGAATCAAATCCCTAGATTACTGAAGTATTTGTGACCAGCTGTGTCTAACTCTCAGATGTACTCCTTTCCCATTTTGTCATTATTTCATACTTTTTTAGGATAAATGAAATGGACCATCAGGAAAGAATCATGGAATGAACAGAAGTTGTGTGTATGTTTGTAAATGTAAGAGCAAGAAAGAGTGATGAAGGAAAAGAGAGAGAAAGAGAGAGAGAGAGAGAGAGATGGGGTGGGGGTGAGAGATATGTGGAAGGATAGTCTGCTAAGAGGTGAGAGATAACTTACAAGGGCTTCGGGCATAGGCTTGTGCAAAATGTCTAGACATTATAGGAAAATAGGTCGGGCGGATACTGGATAGTGTAATCTTTTGTTTCGGTTTTTGCTCACTCTCATGCAATGTTCTGTACCATTTGGTACTTGTTTGTTCTTGAGTGGATATAGAGATAATCATATTTACCTGAATATTTAGTATTATTTACAACAAGAACAACAAACAAAAAACAGGATAGGCCTACCTTATTTTGTTTACAATAGTTTCCATAGAAGTATATCTTGTTTCCTGTCAATGAGGACTTGATATTCTAATAGGATGCACTCTTTTACTCTTTTTTCTTCTTTTGTTTGTATTTAAGTGTTTGAGATTTGGCTATACTTGGGCTGAGTCATTATGTTCAAGCTTCATAACTCTCTTTTAGAGATCTCCTGCCTTTGCGTTGAAGCCAGCTGATATTTAGAACACGCAAACAATTGCACCATTGTTTCCATCATATAATCGCTCAGGGTGTTACCTATTCAAGATGATTACTCAGTCCAAAAAATCTACACCATTCTTGCTCCCTTCTCTGTCAGGTATCATCCTAGAGTGCTGTATATTGATATAGACATCCATCATGGAGATGGTGTTCAGGAAGCATTCTACCTCACAGACAGGGTTATGACAGTATCATTCCACAAATATGGCAATCACTTCTTCCCAGGCACAGGTAGGTACAAAACCAAGGTGTCAACTGCAGTAGTATTATAGATTAGAAGTGGGTTACAAAGATTTGTTTGAAACTGGGAAATAGATCTCCCATAACCCCAAAGACTTGATTGACACTGTACATACCTTCTTAAAGGCATTGGCTAACTTTGTGAGTAGCTGATTTAAAAAATTCTCAAACTAAGATGAAACATGTGTATGAGTACTTGTATTTGTACTCAAAAACCCTGAAACCAACCATAATTTGGAATGAAAAAGTGTAAGTTAGACGCAAACGGCGATTTTATTATCCTTCATCTCACGAGACAATCACTAAGAGGACCACTTTGCTTGAATTTGAAAATGCCGTTATGTGCCTCCCGCTGCGTGATACGCCAATACACACAGTACGGTAAGGTGAGTCATACGCGCATGCGCACTCCTTATGTCTATTCTGTGCAACCGACCTTCCTATATTTTCAAACATTGATTCACATTTTTGATATTTAAAAATACTTTCTGTGGATATTATACTTTGAAACTTTCAGACTGGTATTTTTACACTATAACCCTTATGTTTATCCCATTTTCAGGTAACAAAACAAGATTTTTTTAAATCATAACAATGTTAACCAATACCTTTAAATTTCAGTGTGTAAAAAAAATTCATAAGCTCATCATTACCCCACTGTCCCCAATGGTAACTAATATTAGTCTTGTTTATAAGGCTCACTTGTGCTTGGTGCTCACAGTGCTCCAGTATTACCCCTGATTCGCTACCAATATTTCAGCAACTACTTCTTACCAGGTATCCATTTTCTCAACCTGGGCTAAGGGTGGCACATTGAGGTTAACCTCTGGCCTAAAGATACCTCTACCAAGCCTGGGCTCAACTCTGTTACCTTAGCTCATCCAGTGGAGTGTTCAAACCACTCATCAACTAGGACAGGGCCCTGTTTCATAAAACTTGTTGTCAGTAACAACTGCCACATTTCTATAACAAATTTGCCCTCAGTCAATCAGACGCAAGGATTTTTAGTAGCTTATAACAGTTATTGCAACTTGTTATTGATAACAAGTTTTATGAAACTGGGCCCAGATGTACAATAATGCTGTGATAATTTTCATCTTTTTCCCTATGTATTATCAGGTGACATGTATGAGGTTGGTCTAGAGAATGGTCGCTATTACTCCATCAATGTACCTCTCAAGGATGGTATAGATGATCTTATGTACTCGGGTCTCTTCAAACCAGTCATACAGAGTGTCATGGAGTTCTACAGACCGACATGTATAGTGCTACAGGTAAGTCTCTTTAACTTAAACCTGAATTTTCGGCTTGTGAATCACTTCATGTGTTTCATATAAGTATATGTTTTTGTAAGTTATTTGTTAAATCTCATTGATATGTATCATTATTCTGCTCTTCAAACATAAAATACATTTATATACATGTATGTATATAATTTCTTTTCTTTTTTTAATTACGGTAACAGGTAATTCACAAAATTATCAAATTAACAAGACTATCAAAATGACAACAGTAACAAGAATAAAACAGAAGTATTGCATGCCTGAGTCACATTGAGGACATGTGTGTTGTCATTGTGATTGTGTATAATGTGTAGAGATTGATCTGTAGCCTTAACTTATAATTACACTTCCAACTTTGGAAACCACTTTCCCCAAAAGAAATTATTCAGATTTTTCTGTCTCCTGTCTGATATAGCTGTATGCATTGTCATGGCAGATTGTTTGACAATATTTGTAATTGTTTTTCTTTGGTATTACATGTATTAATGCATACTGTGGATTGTTGTTTTGTTCTCAGTGTGGAGCAGACTCCTTGGGATGTGATAGATTAGGATGCTTCAGTCTTAGTATCAAAGGGCATGGGGAATGTGTAGAGTACGTCAAACAATTCAATGTACCTCTTCTAGTCATGGGAGGAGGTGGCTACACAGTCAGGAATGTAGCTAGATGTTGGTAAGTGAATTTTTCTCTACTAACCCTTTCAGTAGATATTATGCTTTAAAGTGTTTGAGACCTTGTGTATTCAATTATATGCCATAAATGTCCTTCACTGCGGATATTGCATGAAGTTACCTTGATGTCTGCTAATTCATATGTAGAACAATTTGCCTGAAAGCTGGATTATGAATATTTGTAGCAATCTTAGCTCAGTCACTGTGAATCACATAAGTACTTGTCATTTTGTTGTCATTATTCTTGCTGTTGTTAAATTGACCAACAATAATTCACTTTTCAAATATTAGTCTTAATCTGTTGAACATGATCTGATTTCAGCATAACACATATTTTCCATAGACCCTAGCCCGAGTTATCTCTGGGTTAGTGTTCAGCTGCTAAATCTTGTTCAATTTTTTTTATTCAAAAACTATAAAAGGCCATTTGTTTTACTGATATTTTCAAAAGGAATAAAAAAAAAAAAAAAACTTCGTGAGATTTGATGGTGACTTGCTACCTTTGCTTCTCCTATTGATGAAATTTTGTCTTAAAGGCATTGGCTAACTTTGTGAGCAGCTGATTTAAAAAATTCTCAAACTAAGATGAAACATGTGTATGAGTACTTGTATTTGTACTCAAAAACCCTGAAACCAACCATAATTTGGAAGGAAAAGCTGTAAGTTAGACGTAAACCGTGATTTTATTAGCTTTCGTCTAGAGAGACACTGAACTAAGAGGACCATTTGCATGAATGAAAAAATACCGTTACCTGCCTTCCGCCGCGTGATACGTCAAACACACAGTGCGGTCCATTGAGTCATGCACGCATGCGCACTCCTTACATTTGGTCTGTGCAACTGACCCTCGTATATTTTTCAAACATTGGTTCACATTTCTAATATTTACAAATACTTCCCGTGGGTATTATACTCTGAAACTTTCAGACTGGTATTTTTACACTATAACCCTAATGTTTATCCCATTTTTAAGTAACTAAATGAGATTTTTATGCCTCCGCCCACCGTAGGTGGTTGCCGGAGGCATTATGTTTTCGGGTCGTCCGTCCGTCCGTCCGTCCGTCCCGTTTTTGTTCTCGCGATAACTTAAGAACCATTTGACAGATCAACTTCAAACTTGGCTCGTGCATCCATATGGGAGGGACAATGATCTGATTAGATTTTGGAGACTCAAGGTAAAAGGTCAAGGTCATAGAGGTAATAAAACACATAAAAATGGCTCGTTCTCGCGATAACCTAAGAACCGTTTGACAGATCAACCTCAAACTTGGCACAGGTATGCATATGGGAGGGACAATGATCTGATTAGATTTTGGGGTCACAAGGTCAAAGGCCAAGGTCATAGAGGTAATAAAAACATATAAAAATGGCTCGTTCTCGCGATAACTTAAAGAACCATTTGACCTATCAACCTCAGACTTGGCACAGGTATGCATATGGGACGGACAATGATCTGATTAGATTTTGGGGTCACAAGGTCAAAGGTCAAGGTCATAGAGTTAATAAAACACATAAAAATGGCTCGTTCTCGCGATAACTTAAGAACCATTTGACCTATCAACTTCAAACTTGGCACAGGTATGCATATGGGAGGGACAATGATCTGATTAGATTTTGGGGTCTCAAGGTCAAAGGTCAAAGGTCATAGAGGTCATTATGTACATAGAAATGGTTCGTTCTTGTGATAACTCAGTAACCATTTGACGGTTCAACAAACTTGGCTCATGTATGCATATGGAAAAGGCAATGCTCTCATTAGATTTGGGGGTCACAAGGTCAAAGGTCAAGGTCAAAGATGTCATTGTATGAATGAAAATAAATCAACATGAAGTGCCATTTATTTCTGATTTGGTAATGGCGGAGGCATAAAGTTCGACCACGCGTGGTCGAAGATTCATCTAGTTTAAAATCATAACAATGTTAACCAATGTCTTTAAGGTTAGAATGAGCCAGGCTGAAGTGTTCATTTGTTTTCTTATTTGCATTTTGTACAGGACCTATGAAACATCATTATTACTTAATGAAGACATCAGTAATGAGCTTCCCTATAATGGTAAGTGCAATTTCATGAGGTATCAGTCGTTAATTAAATGACATAATGTAACTCTCATGACAGCTGAGAAACAAGCTAATTACCCAAAGATAAAGGAGCTAATCTGACATAAATTTATCTCAGTTAACAGAATGGTTGACATAAGTTTCTATGATTATTATTTCCCTATTGTGGATTTAATTCTTATTTTATTTTCAAGTCCACCATTAAGATTGACAAGAAATTTCCTGGGAAATTAACTGTTCTTCATAACCCTGCCTCGTGCCCGTTGAAAAGGGATCTTTTCCCCCCTTGTCAGAGGACCTGGTTATCTTATTGTAACATCTTTGATTTTCTTCTAACCAAAATAATGATAATTTATATATGTATTTTGACATTTATGGATGCATTTTCCAAGTTTTTTGTCTGTATAGTGTATTTTGTGGTCAAGGAACAACCCTCGCATATTTCAGTCATTCTTGTGACTACTTATTGGCACGGTGAATAATGTGTACTTTGGAAAAATTCTTCATTTTCTCTTTATACCACGCATAATACATTACCATTCGAGAGGTGGTGATGATTTTAATATTGTTACACAAGGTTAACGAAAAGGTTAAAAGGCAAGATCTATAAGGCTTGTTTTAGATCTGCGATGGTGTATGACTTAGAAACTTGAAATGTGAAGACAGTAGATGAAGGGATCTCGAGGAGAAAGTGCTATGATATGAAAAATATGTAGGGTGAAACTTTGCGATCAAAAGAATACAAGTGGGCTTATGAAAAGTTTGGGTCTGGGTGAAACTACTGTGGTGGAAGTGGTCAAGAGAAGTGGGTTGAGATGAATGGGTCATGTGTTAAGAAGGAAAGATGAGGAGCCTGTGAAAAGATTTTGGGATCTGGAATTGGATGGCATGAGGGGAAGGAGAAGACCAAGGACTATGTAGAAAGAAATGGTGAGTAGATAAAAGTGTAGAGTTGGGCTAAAAGAAGAGGATGCTTAAGATAAGAGCAAGTAGAGGGAGGGAGTGCTATTGTGGCGCAAGGGTCATTGACCCCTCTTATGAGAGAAGAGGTTGACTGTAATACACAATTATGATAATTATACATGTAAAGCCAGTTTTCTGTTCATTGTTTATTACTTGCTTATCTTCAGATTACTTTGAGTACTTTGCACCAGACTTCACATTGCATCCAGACACCACAACAAGAATTGAGAACCTCAACACAAAAGCTGTAAGTTCTTTATGTTTTTAATTAATAGATGAATTTGTCTTTTTCGTAGGATATTTTCTGCTCATGCTGTTTGATTGAATAACAATTAAACTGAACGGAAATGGAAATCCAATTCAAACCAGCTGCAAGATAACTCTATGATAGGATTTTGTGCATTTCTTCCCCCTAATGTATTTAGTAACACTGTTTAATGAGATATATCTGTGGGATCCAGCATTGTATACTGTTATAACTTTTTTCTGGTGTATATAGGTTAAAACAGTTTGTGATTGTTATATGATTATATGATAATCATAATAATAATGATAACAATAATAGTTATTATTGTTATTATTACTATAATTAGGATAAAAATGAGAACAATTTAAATTGATAGAAAAAAATGTGAATGATGATAAAACAAAAGGGAAAAATTAGTAGTAAAGGCAATAAAAACAATAAATAAAAGAGAAGATGGATGATATGAATAGTAATTATGTGCTCAAAAGTATAAAAATACGAATATGAGTAATGGAAATATAGTTTAACAGTGATAAAGATAATAGGCCTAGTGAAATGATAATAACAATAACAGAAATGATAATAAATGATAATAATAATAATCATAATAATGATAATGATAAAAATGAAATGATGACAGCAATAGTTAAAACAGAAATGCAATAGTTTAAATCATTACATTTCCTTTTCCAAATTGTTTTCCTTATTATATGTCAATTTCATACAGTCATTTTTTATGTTTTATATCTTTGTGCCTAAATGTCTCTGTATCTTTTGATTATGCACATATTCTCAATTGTATTTGCATCGAAACAGAACAAATATCCATATATGGACAATAAACGAATGAATTATATTCATCTCTTCTTTTTCTTTAAATTATGTTTTGAAAACATAGTGAAGTGGAGTTCACTAATTCTGACCTTTGCACCATGTCAAATCTTGTAAAAAATATTGACCAAGTCTTTAAATTTTTGTTTCTGTTCAGATTTAAATAAGTTCAGTATAAGATTTAAGTTAAGAGTTTGGTTCATTTAAGAATGCAGCTAGTACAAGATCCATGTATTGATTGTGGATCCATTGCCACAGGAGCTTGTACGTTCATGATGGCAGCTTATGACTTTTAATGCTGAAGGAATCCAACAGACATCAGAATTGTAACTTATTTTGTGTAGATGATCTTTGAAGGTGGAGGTTTGCATGGTGGTACTGATAACATAGGTGAGGTTTATGGTTCCCCATGTGGTGAGTCCTGAAAAGGAATGTGAATAAGAAAGAGTAGAGAAAGTTGATGGGGAGGAGAAATGAAGAGGCTAGATAGAGTGGGAGAAAGTTGAGAGTATCTTTCTTGAGATTGGGTGAAGTCCTAAAGAGGACTGTAAACCAGTTGAGAAGGTGACAAGGAGAGAATGCTCTAACCAGATGAGAAGGCGATGAGGAGAGAAGACTCGACGTTTCAGGCAGTTTGACTGTCCGTCATCAGGACTCCTGATGACTTTCTCTACGCTCTCTAACTCACAGTACTTTTCAGAACTCACCACATGATGAACCATAAACCTCATATATGTTATTTCACTTTCTTCTCGTTGCTGCAGTACATTGACCAAGTAAGACAACAAGTTCAGGACAACCTGAAGTGTATAGCACATGCTCCCAGTGTACAGATGCAGGATGTCCCTCCTGATATCCTCAGTCTAGAGAATGTAGAGGAACCTGACCCTGATGTGAGGAACAGCACCAAGGAGCAAGATGAAAGGTGAGATCGTAGAAAGAAACCGAATGACAGTTGCTGTGCATTTTCTAAGTTATTTTAGTAACCTTGATTCAGAGCAGTCAGGTAAACTGTATGCATGGGTACTGGTAGAATGAGCAAACATTTATTCACAATTTCTGGGGTTTTTTTTTTCTTGCCTGCAAAGCAGAGTGAGACTCTAGGTTTCACTTATTCCCTCATCGCTGGCGTTTGAGGAGGCGCTGTGGCTCAGTGGATAGAGCAGTGGTCTCGTAACCGGGAGTACCCGGGTTCGAAGCCAAGTAGATGCGCTAATGCCCTTTGGTAAGGTATTAATCCTCATTACCAAGTCCTTCGGAGGGGACTTAAAGACATCGGTCCCCTGGTTGCTTACTAACAAGGCATACATATTAGGCCATGGGCTAGTGGGGGTCATAGTGCACCCCCGGTGTGACTTACGGAAATGGTTATTTTCATGTAGCCCTAGGTCTAACAATTCAGAAAATTGATGTTGCCAGCAAAAAAACTGGGATGGAAGATACCCCCCATGGACTTTTTGACCATGCCCACTTTTACAGCTGATTGTAGAAAATTAGGGTTATTGATAGTTTGTAACTGCTCTAACTTTGCAATTCTTCACATATATATGTTGTATGACCCCTTAAAATGTCGGTCTAATTGAGTTCTACAAGTTCGTGCTGCGTTTTATGCAAATTTTTATGGTGAAAAGGTCACCAGAGGTCAAAAGGTCACAAATTTTGACCTTTATATCTTTAAAATAGAGCAAATGCACAGATTTTTTTATTACAAAGACCCTATAACAAATTTTTTTCATTGAAATTTGATTAAAATTGAAAGTTACATATGTCCAATCATGTTTTTATTCAATACCAGAAAGTTAATGTTGCCAGTGAAAAAACTGGGATGGCAGATGCCCCCATGACCACACCCACTTTTACAGCTGGTTGTAGAAATTTAGGGGTATAGATAGTTTGTAACTGCTCTTACTTTGCAATTCTTCAGAAATATATATCATATGACCCCTTAAAATCTCGGCCTAATTGAGTTCTACAGGTTTGTGCTGCGTTTTATGCAAATTTTTATGGTGAAAAGGTCATCAGAGGTCAAAAGGTCACAAATTTTGACCTTTATATCTCTAATATAGAGCAAATGCACGGATTTTTTTATCACAAAGACCCTATAGCAATTTTTTTTTCATCGAAATTTGATTAAAATTGAAAGTTACATATGTCCAATCATGTGCTTATTTAATACCAGAAAGTTAATGTTGCCAGTGAAAAAACTGGGATGGCAGATGCCCCCATGACCACACCCACTTTTACAGCTGGTTGTAGAAATTTAGGGGTATAAATAGTTTGTAACTGCTCTTACTTTGCAATTCTTCAGAAATATATATCATATGACCCCTTAAAATCTCGGCCTAATTGAGCTCAACAAGTTTGTGCTACATTTTATGCAAATATCTTTATGGTGAAAAGGTCACCAGAGGTCAAAAGGTCACGAATTTTGACCTTTATATCTCCAATATAGAGCAAATGCATGGATTTTTTTTATCACAAAGACCCTATAGCAATTTTTTTCAAATTGAAATTTGATTAAAATTGAATGTTACATATGTCCAATCATGTGCTTATTTAATACCAGAAAGTTAATGTTGCCAGTGAAAAAATTGGGATGAAAGATACCCCCATGACCACACCCACTTTTACAGCTGGTTGTAGAAATTTAGGGGTATAGATAGTTTGTAACTGCTGTACGTTTGCAATTCTTCAGAAATATATATCATATGACCCCTTAAAATGTCGGCATAATTGAGCTCAACAATTTTGTGCTGCATTTTATGCAAATATCTTTATGGTAAAAAGGTCACCAGAGGTCAAAAGGTCACGAATTTTGACCTTTATATCTCCAATATAGAGCAAATGCATGGATTTTTTTATCACAAAGACCCTATAGCAATTTTTTTTTATTGAAATTTGATTAAAATTGAAAGTTACATATGTCCAATCATGTGCTTATTTAATACCAGAAAGTTAATGTTGCCAGTCAAAAAACTGGGATGGAAGATACCCTTATGACCACACCCAATTTTACAGCTGGTTGTAGAAAGTTAGGGGTATAGATAGTTTGTAACTGCTCTAACTTTGCAATTCTTCAGAAATATATATCATATGACCCCTTAAAATGTTGGCATAATTGAGCTCAACAAGTTTGTGCTGCATTTTATGCAAATATCTTTATGGTGAAAAGGTCACTAGAGGTCAAAGGTCACAAATTTTGACCTTTATATCTCTAATATAGAGCAAATGCACAGATTTTTTTATCACAAAGAACCTATAGCCATTTTTTTTCATTGAAATTTGATTAAAATTGGAAGTTACATATGTCCAATCATGTGCTTATTTAATACCAGAAAGTTAATGTTGCCAGTGAAAAAATTGGGATGGAAGATACCCCCATGACCACACCCACTTTTACAGCTGGTTGTAGAAATTTAGGGGTATAGATAGTTTGTAACTGCTCTAGCTTTGTAATTCTTCAGAAATATATATCATATGACCCCTTAAAATGTTGGCTTAATTGAGCTCAACAAGTTTGTGCTGCGTTATATGCATTTTTTTATGGTGAAGAGGTCACCAGAGGTCAAAAGGTCACAAATTTTGACCTTAACATCTAATATAGAGCAAATGCATGGACTTTTTTTATCACAAAGACTCTATAAGAGACTTTTTCATTGAAAATTAATTAAACTAAACGTTACATCTCTCCATTCATGTTTTTATTCAATACCAGAAAGTTAATGTTACCAGCAAAAAAAAAAAAAAAAACTTGGATGGAAGATACCACATGACCATATCAGCAGGCAAATGCTTGGTATGTAGAATGAAGGGATAGTAATTCGAAGAACTGTCATCAGATCAAGGAATATTTTATAGCAAATGTTACTCTCAAATTTTTCATGGCCTGAGATCACAACTAATATTTGGACAATGCAGTTTGTTATACATCATCATTACGAAATGAACGTGATTTCAATGAATAAAACAAATGCCAGCTTGTACATGTATATTACCTTTCCTTTATCAATGAAATCCCTTCATTCTACATACCAAATGCTAAATTCCACCTTTTTTCAAGCATCTGCTGATATTAAACAAAAACATAATTACAGCTATGAAACTGCTCATTTTAATTCATTTCCAGTATAAAAACTGTGTTATAGGATCATGGTGGTAAAAAAAACTGTATTTGCTATATATCATAGATTTTACCTGCTTTATGACTGATTGTAGGGTGTTTCAGCAAGGAATTGTGAAGTGTTACGCTCCTTTTTGACACATGTATGTCAAAACTTACAAATAATCCATAGAACATGTAGAAGATAAGTACCAGATTGTTGATTCTACTTCTTCTTCTTCTTCATACATTTGTTTGCTGATATTAAGTAAAAACATGACTGCAGTATGTAACTTTTAATTTCAATTAATTTTCAATGAAAAACTAATCTGTTAAGGGGTTTTGGTGATTTAAAAAATGCATTTGCTCTGTATCATAGGTAGAGGTCAAATTTTGTAACCTTTTGACCTCTGGTGACCTTTTCACCATAAAAAAAAAATTGCATAAAAATTAGCACAAACTTGTAGAGCTCAATTATGCCAACATTTTAAGGGGTCATATGATATATATTTCTGAAGAATTGCAAAGTTAGAGCAGTTACAAACTATCAATACCCCTTAATTTTCTACAATCAGCTGTAAAAGTGGGCGTGGTCATGGGGCATCTGCCATCCCAGTTTTTTCACTGGCAACATTAACTTTCTGGTATTGAATAAAAACATGATTGACATATGTAACTTTCAATTTTAATCAAATTTCAATGAAAAAAATTTGTTATAGGGTCTTTGTAATAAAAAAATCCCTGCATTTGCTCTATTTTAAAGATATAAAGGTCAAAATTTGTGACCTTTTGACCTCTGGTGACCTTTTCACCATAAAAATTTGCATAAAACGCAGCACAAACTTGTAGAACTCAATTAGACCGACATTTTAAGGGGTCATACAACATATATATGTGAAGAATTGCAAAGTTAGAGCAGTTACAAACTATCAATAGCCCTAATTTTCTACAATCAGCTGTAAAAGTGGGCGTCGTCAAAAAGTTCATGGGGGGTATCTTCCATCCCAGTTTTTTTGCTGGCAACATCAATTTTCTGAATTGTTAGACCCAGGGCTACATGAAAATAACCATTTCCGTAAGTCACACCGGGGGTGCACTATGACCCCCACTAGCCCATGGCCTATATGCTTTCTTAGCAGTCAGGTAAATTAACCAACCATTTAACCATTTAATCAATTAGGCTCATCAACAGCATGCTGTAATCACTATAACTTTCTATGGGTTTGAGGTAGAATATCACATTGGTAGATTATTGTAAGCATGACTCAGGAATTTTATATCTGCAGAGTGATTGACCTGTTCTTTTGATCTCTCCTATTTTTTTAGGATTGAACCAGTGAATGAGTTCTTTGATGGAGAGAAGGATCAGGATAAGGAGGATGGTGTAGTACTAGATGTATAACAGATATTGCATTCACTGATGATTGATGTGAATGCACTTATATTCAATCAAGGAAAGGGGGAGTTTACACATGTATTCAAGTGTTCCAGTCATATCTCTTGGCAATGACTTAACTCCATGTGAGTCAGTAGTGTATGTCAGGAATATTTCCTGAAATAGCAACAGTGTCTGTTGCTTATGATTGCTGGATGGGTAGTTGAGAGTAGCAGCATATGTGAAATGATAGTAGTGCTTGATGCACAATGTCCGTAATGCCAGCTCACCTTAAAATATATTAAAAGTATGTAAATTTCCTCAAAAACAATATCCTGATTGAAGGTTTCCAGTTTACAATCTAAGATCATCCAGTTCAGGTGATAGAGCAGTAGACATGCTCTCATTTGATTAGAGTATCCTCACTTGCACCATGTAGTGTATTCAGTATAGTCATATTCCTCTCTGAATGTCTAAATGAAATATAACAGTACGTGTAACGTTCGTACTTACACATTTTGAATAGAGAAACATCTGCAAAATCAATGTATAGTGAAAAACTTATAGTACATGTACCTGTACATAATAGGCTCAGCATTTTCTGTATTAGAATATTGACTCCAACTATGGCTTCACAAGCGTTTTGTACATACTCAAATTGAGAATTCATTATGTACTTCCCTCATATTGGACATCCTATTCAAAAGATGTTGATAGATAAAGCACATTGCTGAAACATTGACCAAGAAATATGCATGCTTTGATTGTATGTCAACTCACCTTCCTCTGTGTACAGTCTGTATATGTTTTCAGTCACAAAGCATCATTATGATGATAAGATATTTGTGTTGCCTATAGATACAGTTAAAGAGGTCTTGTAATGCTGCAGTACCCCCCCTTCCCTCCTCCCACCCCCCCCCCCCCCCCCCCCCCCCCCCCCCCCCCCCCCCCCCCCCCGGCTGGAGTCGTCTGCTCCTTTGTCTTACCTTGTTCGTTTCCCCTTATTACCCCTGATTTTTTTCTTTTTGTGTGATTTCTGTTTGCGGAGGAAGCTCCATCAAAGTACAGTTGCTATTAATATGATGATAGATTCTTCCAATAGCATTAGTAACAAATATTCAGATTGTATACATGTCCATTCTACTTTTAAATACCAGATATATCGTCAAGCATATACTTATAGCATGCTAATAGACCTTTTGTAAACTTTCATTATGATGTGGTAATGTGATATATTTTTGCATTAAATCTGTCATTAGAAAGGTGAAGCATATGTCTTTGTTGTATGCTACATGGATAAACAGTACTACTGAGCATCTAAGAAATAGTGGCAGAATTCTAGAGCACAGCTCACACATGGCATTATTTCTCTGCTTCATGATGCAAACTGCATTTTTTAAGTAACAGTAAATAGAATTGTTGTGCAGCAAGAAGTGAACAATAGAACTGCATATATGGAGATGTCAGAAGCCTGCACCTAAGATATCAGACAGATCCTCTGTGTATTAGAGCATAGAAACTTATTTGCATTGGAATCCAGGCTGACAGGCAATGAACTGTCCCATGATGCTGTTATTGGCATTGCCTGCATTCTGGAGCTGCTATAACAAGAATAGTCCACTAATGTGAACTTCATGCTAGCAAGCAAAGAGAGATGTCCAGATTTTTTATAAGTACCTCTATTTCATTCTCAAGTCTAGTAAGCTTTGTACATGAGTGAGACACCAAGTCTTTTACTTGCAATGTGAATGGAGAACTAATAGGTAGAAAGAATACATCATTAACATTTATGGAGTATTATTTTTGGAAGACTGTAAAGTAGGAAGATGAATTTCTGGGCTGTGTACAGTATGTGTGTTAATGAAATCATTTCAAAGCTGTTTCATGTTTTGTGCATAATGGAATCACAGAGATTATGTCCATGTTGCATACCATTGCTCTTGTAGACGATACACTGCCACAATGTAGGACACAAAAAATTCTGTTAAGTAGTTACTTCGTACAGTTTTTGAGGATTTGTTATACGCTGGTGAAATACAGATCACAGTGTCTAGAATTTAATTTTAAAGAATGCCAGCTTCAGGATATTACCTGGTTTCAAATTCTTGTCACCTTTCCATTAAAAACTGTATCTTTATTTCATACTATTGAGAAATACTGAACTACAGCCATATAGATCTTTCTTCAGGCCAATTGCATCTGTGATTCCTGCACTAGGGTGGACTGGTAGAGAATTAATATTCTCTAATTTCATCTCTGTGTGGAACCTTTTTTTTTCGTGTGTGTGTGCATGATCATTTACAAGAAGCTTGCCAGTATTCCATGACATAGATGCAAAAATAAAAGCTTGTGCAATATTCAACTAGTCCTATCACAAGCGCATTGGCACTATTTTGTAGATTTCTAAGTTTGCGGTATATGTTTTACAGTTATGGCTAGTGTACATATTCATAGTTGGCACCCACACAAGATCAGCACAAGATACTTTTATTATCCTAATTTTATCTGGTTTCTCTCTCAAGTTTTGTGCATAAAAACACAACACCTGACAATTATAAACCATTTCACGTTTTTTGCATGAATATGAAATATGTGACTATATGAAATAAAGTTTGACATTGGCAATTTTTAAGAACAAAACATTAATGAGAAGTATATTGATAGCATTTGCATTATTATTTCTTATTAATGCTGTTGCATTGAACTGGATGCAGTACATATAAATCAGAGAAACATCCAAAGTCGCAAGTAATTTTTATGTAGGGATTTATGAGTGGTTGTTAAAGGTGCTGTAAATCATTTTTCTCCTGTTCCCTCAAATGATAAGATACCTTGAAACTGTACTAGTCACCTGGACAAATAGTTTATTTGTGTGAAATGACCCTCAAAACACTATACCCAGCATTCTACTGATTATCAGTTGAGGAGTTTGAAGAAAATAAAAGATAATTTAAGATCACATAACTTGGGCATTTATGAAATCAAACGGCTGTACAATTCCTTAAATAGCTTAATTCCTGCCTACGAGTGTTCATGCTTTGACCAGTCCACCCCACTGGTCACTTTTATGTCATTTTAGAGTGTATTTAAATTTGCAAGATCTAAGGTTCATATTTTGAATATAGTTACTTGAACCCCTTAAATACAGAGAGCAAATTGCCTCAATTTTGTAAAGTGCCTCAGACAAAAAAAAAAAGTAAAATATAAAAAAGGCAAAATAAGAATTTTTAGGAGTAAATGAGTGGCTAGTTAATATGGAAAATAAATCATCTTTGCTTTTACGAACTGATGAATCCATGCATGTGTGAAGAACGCGTATAGAAGAAAATGTTTTTATGAACCCTCGAATTGTGTTTAATGGCCATTGCTTCCTTATTCTGTATTGATGTAATGGCAATTCAAATCACTTCAAAATTGAAGTCAGTTTTATTTTAATGTATATATCAATACATGAAATTATGAAAAGAAAGCAAATTCCATTATTTTAGAACACCCAAATCCATAAATGTGTTTTCCTCCAATTCATGTTTCTGCGCACTGCGCACGGATTCGCCGGTTGGTAAAATCAACAATGGAATACAGGCCACAAAGAATACTTACATGTGTCATGAGCATACTTGCTTCTTGTGTCTTGCCGTCATACGATGCAGAAATAGTGTGTACTATGTTTATGGCATTTCAGGTTTCAAATGTTTTCTGATTCCTGTCAGTATGAAGCTTTATTGATGGTTATCATAAAGATAGAAAAACATGTATTGAAATGTATAAAAGATGCAGTGCTGTACATTGAAGCAGTCTCAATGCCTTCTGTAACATAATATGCATCACCATTGTTTACATCATGTGACCAGTCAGCTCATAATTGTAAATGATCAAAGTGAGAATTGGTTGCTTGTCTGCATTTTCTGACTCTGGATATTTACGTCTTCTTTTTTTTTTTTTTTTTTGGATAAATTTTGTTTGTTGTTTACACCAGTGCGAATCCATGTATAGGTCAAGAGTAACCCATTAATATGTATTCTAAGAATTGTGATATTTTCACAATTTAATATGATGTCAGAGGTGTGTACTGGTGATTTTGAGCTGGCTAGGCCCAAGTTACTGGTTGAAATTGTGTTTTTTAAAAAAATTATTATAACTCTTTACACATCATACTTTACGACTACAGAAATTCTCCACCTCCATAGATTGTTAATGTATTATTTTGATGAGATTCACTTCTTCCTGTAAATGAAATGAATGGGGAATGTATATTATTAATGTAATTTTATTTAATTTTCACCTAATTTTCTTGAAAATGCAAATGAACCTTTAGGACTGTGACTTTTTTGTACCAAATGTGTACATAGTGGTAGAGACCTAAACTTGTATATTGTAATTTTTCAAACCTTCCATGTAAATATGAATAGTATAGAATTTTGAATATTTTTGTGTGCTGTAGATGTTTTGTAACCATTGTGTACATTGTCTATTGAAATAAGTGGAAGTGTAATGTTTTTGGAAAGGCAATACAAATGTTCATGTAAATAAAACAAAGCACACAGTAAAACATTTCATTTTTAATGATATATTTATTCTAGTACTGTATTATTAGTTTGCTTATAATGCTGAGTATATTAACAAACACTATTTTAAGGATTAAAAGGGTGTTAGTTAAAAAAAAATTGTTCTGCATTAATACGTAATTCTTACATTTCATTTTTCCTCACATTTTACCATAACATAAATTTGGATGATAAAAGCATCTCTGTTTTTGGTATATCAAGTAAATTTCGACAAAATCTTGGGTTTGAAAATCACTAATATTGTTTTGAAACATACAAATCTATATTTCTACAATATTGAGGCTTCAAATATGTCGGCAAATAACAAGAAAATATTGTCCCTTTATAAGAAGTTCAACACAATAACTATGCATTAACATTTTATTTTGAGTTAAACCATTATATGAATATAAAATTACAGAACCCTGAATGAAAGTAAATATTCAATTATAGCATCAGTATGAAGATCTGTATCTTATTGATAATTTTATTCTTCCAATAATTGAATTATGACATGAATATGAGGAATTTACTATTTCTATGAGAGAACGAATATCATTTCCCATAAATTTGATTATAGCATGAATATGGAGATCCATATATTTCTTGTTATAACCATGGCAACTGCTTTCATTCTTCATAAATTCAGTTATAAGAATATGAAGATGTAACTATTTCTATGATAAGAGATATTTTATTATCCATAATTTCAATAATAGCATGAATATGAAGAGAGTTTACAGAGCCACCACCATCCCTTAAACCTTAATACGCAATATCAAAAGTACAAAGCATAGTAAAGTAGAAGATGTTATAGTAATAGTCTTTAAAAAACGTTTAGCTCTGATCAAAGTGAAAGATAATTTGTGAGCTTTCTCATTTCTTGATGTAAGTTTTGGAATAATATCACAGAAAATAATTCAGTCGCCTACTTGAAAAGGATTAATATGTATTCAATACCCTCATAGTCATGATATTTGAAATGACAAAAACTGCCGAAAAGTTGTGACCAAACTTTATGCCCCTCATGGCAAGATGCCTCCCCCCCCCCCCCAAAAAAAAAGGTGTTCCATATTTTCTGTGGACAGTGAAACTAGACCGAGTCTTTTCTTTTTCTTCTTATTTTGATGATTAAAAATCATGGCTCTTATTTTTATATATACTACACAATTTCACTTTCCTAAATATGTATGCCGAAAGTTGATTTCACAATGTAATCACATGACTAGAGCCGTTACATAATCTTGAATCGATGCTCTATACACTCCCCATAAAATGTTTCATTCCTCCATCAGCTCCTGGAACAGGCTCTTCAGAATCTCTTCTGCACGCTTTCTTGAGGCCTCCTTCTCCATCTCAGAGTTTGTAAGACCTGTAAATGGGAAAAGACGGATGCACAAGAAATCACTGAAATGAAATCACATAATGATTTTTTTAAAACAAACAAAAACAATAAAAACGAACACAGAAATATATACAAACAATCCCCCAAAACAAACAAACAAACATACATACATACATACATACACAAAAAAAACCCAAGAAATAGCAAACTGTCCTTGAAGATTATTTCAAACGATTAGGGAGAACTGCAAGTGATAAGGGAAGATGTGGTGGGTGTGTGTGTGTGTGGGGGGGGGGGGGGGTGGTGAACGGTCTTACACGATGAAAAAATAAAAATAAGAGAGGACAGTAACCAAATCAAGGAGTGCATTTCCCTTTGATTTTTTTTTCCTTGAATAGTCCTATATTCATCTAATCCCATTCTAATTTTTCCCTTATTGATTTTTTTCATTGTGATAAGGGCACCCTAACGTATACAGCACCTTACCTGTGTTGGATCGTTGCTGCTGCAGATCTTCAGCACCCGAAACCTCTCGAGGACCAGAATTCCGTATATCTGGTGACCCGAGGTCCGATCTCAACATAAAGTCTTCAGAGAAGCAAAGTGATATGAAAAAGTTATTTTATCAAGGTCGAATCTACCTTCAGGTCTATTATGATGGCTTGATTATTGGATAAACGTTTTGGATAAATTCTTTCTTCCACTATCTGTCTTTATTTTCCTTTTTCAATGTTTAAGGAAGCCTCACGCCCATGTAAATGACAATCCATAACAAACCATTCTTGAAGATTATTTCAAACCAATTAGGGAGAACTGGAAATGATGAGGGGAAGGTGTGTATTGCGGAGGGGGGGGGGGGGGTGGGGTGTGGGATCAAGGGTCTTACACGCTGCAAAAAATAATAAGAGAGGAGGGTATTCAAATCAAGGAGTACATGAGGAAGCGCATTCGTTTTCCTCTCATAGTTTTTTTCTTTACCTCTCCCTTTCTTTCACAATTTATTTTTACTCTCCTTTCTATTCTTTATTCCTTTAAAACTAGTTTTGCTGGATTTTGGCCTCGTCTTCTCCCGGCAACTAGGTCACTTCTTCCTTTATGTATCTGTTAACAAGTATTCAGGAGTCAGTTACGTTTTACTACTGCGTTGGGCAACATAAACGTTAAGCACTGACGTAGCCAGAAATTTTCAACGGGGGGGGGGGGGGGGGGGGCAAGGCGAGGGAACTAACGAAGCGACCAAGCGGGGGAAGATAGGGACATTTTGAAAAATCGAACATGAAAATGGCATTTTCTGGACACTAAAGTTCGATATAAGTGGTAACTTATATGAGAAGTGACATATAGGGGGGGGGGCAAGGCAAGGGTTTGGGAGGGGGTATCCCCCTCCCACGGTAGGGAGATTTTTGAAAATTCGTGCATGAAAACGGCATTTTCTGAACACTAAAATTCAATATTAGGGGTAGCCTAACTTATATGAGAATTGGCATATTTACGTTTAACTTTCATTTCGCATGTAGGGGTAAGGTAAGTTGTGTGAGGTCAAAACTACCCCCACCATGGCATGTCCAGCACAGCCTTCGTATACGTAGAAGATGACAAGATCCCAATTTCCCTTTGATTTCTTAAATAGTCCTATATTCATCTAATAACCTTTCTAACTTTTCATAAATGAATGAATGTTTCCCGGGCCTTATAAATTTGCTGATAATTCATAACCCAGTCATGTCTCTCATTTTCCTCTGAATCTTGATAAATGAGCATTATGCTTACATATAACACTCTGTTCTATATGAAGCTTTTAAGACATTTTATCTGCTTGTTGTAATTTTTAATCTATATTTCTGTAACTTTGTTTTTAATATGTATTATATATCATGATTGTTATGACTGCATTTATTTGTAAACTGATTGTAATTCAACCTTCGGGCTGCCATTTCAGTTCTTTTTAATAAACCATTCTACTACTACTACTACTACTACTACTACTACTACTACTACTACTAACTACTACTACTACTACTACTAACTACTACTACTACTACTACTACTACTACTACTACTACTACTACTACTACTACTACTAATACTACTACTACTACTACTACTACTACTAAATTGATTTTTTTTCCATTATAATAAAGGCACCTTCGCATATGTAGCACCTTACCTGTGTTGGATCGTTGCTGCTGCAGATCTTCAGCACCCGAAACCTCTCGAGGACCAGAATTCCGTATATCTGGTGACCCGAGGTCCGATCTCAACATAAATTCTTCAGAGAAGCAAAGTGATATGAAAAAGTTATTTTATCAAGGTCGAATCTACCTTCAGGTCTATTATGATGGCTTGATTATTGGATAAACGTTTTGGATAAATTCTTTCTTCCACTATCTGTCTTTATTTTCCTTTTTCAATGTTTAAGGAAGCCTCACGCCCATGTAAATGACAATCCATAACAAACCATTCTTGAAGATTATTTCAAACCAATTAGGGAGAACTGGAAATGATGAGGGAAAGGTGTGTATTGCGGGGGGGGGGGGGGATCAAGGGTCTTACACGCTGCAAAAAATAATAAGAGAGGAGGGTATTCAAATCAAGGAGTACATGAGGAAGTGCATTCGTTTTCCTCTCATAGTTTTTTTCTTTACCTCTCCCTTTCTTTCACAATTTATTTTTACTCTCCTTTCTATTCTTTATTCCTTTAAAACAAGTTTTGCTGGATTTTGGCCTCGTCTTCTCCCGGCAACTAGGTCACTTCTTCCTTTATGTATCTGTTAACAAGTATTCAGGAGTCAGTTACGTTTTACTACTGCGTTGGGCAACATAAACGTTAAGCACTGACGTAGCCAGAAATTTTCAACGGAGGGGGGGGGGGGGGGTGGCAAGGCGATGGAACTAACAAAGCGACCAAGCGGGGGAAGATAGGGAGATTTTGAAAATTCGAACATGAAAATGGCATTTTCTGCACACTAAAATTCAATATTAGGGGTAACTTATATGAGAAGTGACATATAGGGGGGGGGGGCAAGGCAAGGGTTTGGGAGGGGGATACCCCCTCCCACGGTAGGGAGATTTTTGAAAATTCGTGCATGAAAACGGCATTTTCTGCACACTAAAATTCAATATTAGGGGTAGCCTAACTTATATGAGAACTGGCATATTTACGTTTAACTTTCATTTCGCATGGTAGGGGTAAGGTAAGTTGTTTGAGGTCAAAACTACCCCCACCATGGCATGTCCAGCACAGCCTTCGTATACGTAGAAGATGACAAGATCCCAATTTCCCTTTATTTCTTAAATAGTCCTATATTCATCTAATAACCTTTCTAACTTTTCATAAATGAATGAATGTTTCCCGGGCCTTATAAATTTGCTGATAATTCATAACCCAATCATGTCTCTCATTTTCCTCTGAATCTCGATAAATGAGCATTATGCTTACATATAACACTCTGTTCTATATGAAGCTTGCAAGACATTTTATCTGCTTGTTGTAATTTTTAATCTATATTCTGTAACTTTATTTTTAATATGTATTATATATCATGATTGTTATGACTGCATTTATTTGTAAACTGATTGTAATTCAGCCTTCGGGCTGCCATTTCAGTTCTTTTTAATAAACCATTCTACTACTACTACTACTACTACTACTACTACTTATTGATTTTTTTTCCATTATAATAAAGGCACCTTCCCATGTAGCACCTTACCTGTGTTGGATCGTTGCTGCTGCAGATCTTCAGCACCCGAAACCTCTCGAGGACCAGAATTCCGTATATCTGGTGACCCGAGGCTCGATCTCAACATAAAGTCTTCAGAGAAGCAAAGTGATATGAAAAAGTTATTTTATCAAGGTCGAATCTACCTTCAGGTCTATTATAATGGCTTGATTATTGGATAAACGTTTTGGATAAATTCTTTCTTCCACTATCTGTCTTTATTTTCCTTTTTCAATGTTTAAGGAAGCCTCACGCCCATGTAAATGACAATCCATAACAAACCATTCTCGAAGATTATTTCAAACCAATTAGGGAGAACTGGAAATGATGAGGGGAAGGTGTGTATTGCGGGGGGGGGGGGATCAAGGGTCTTACACGCTGCAAAAAATAATAAGAGAGGAGGGTATTCAAATCAAGGAGTACATGAGGAAGCGCATTCGTTTTCCTCTCATAGTTTTTTTCTTTACCTCTCCCTTTCTTTCACAATTTATTTTACTCTCCTTTCTATTCTTTATTCCTTTAAAACAAGTTTTGCTGGATTTTGGCCTCGTCTTCTCCCGGCAACTAGGTCACTTCTTCCTTTATGTATCTGTTAACAAGTATTCAGGAGTCAGTTACGTTTTACTACTGCGTTGGGCAACATAAACGTTAAGCACTGACGTAGCCAGAAATTTTCAACGGAGGGGGGGGGGGGTGGCAAGGCGATGGAACTAACAAAGCGACCAAGCGGGGGAAGATAGGGACATTTTGAAAATTCGAACATGAAAATGGCATTTTCTGCACACTAAAATTCAATATTAGGGGTAACTTATATGAGAAGTGACATATAGGGGGGGGGGCAAGGCAAGGGTTTGGGAGGGGGATACCCCCTCCCACGGTAGGGAGATTTTTGAAAATTCGTGCATGAAAACGGCATTTTCTGCACACTAAAATTCAATATTAGGGGTAGCCTAACTTATATGAGAACTGGCATATTTACGTTTAACTTTCATTTCGCATGGTAGGGGTAAGGTAAGTTGTTTGAGGTCAAAACTACCCCCACCATGGCATGTCCAGCACAGCCTTCGTATACGTAGAAGATGACAAGATCCCAATTTCCCTTTATTTCTTAAATAGTCCTATATTCATCTAATAACCTTTCTAACTTTTCATAAATGAATGAATGTTTCCCGGGCCTTATAAATTTGCTGATAATTCATAACCCAATCATGTCTCTCATTTTCCTCTGAATCTCGATAAATGAGCATTATGCTTACATATAACACTCTGTTCTATATGAAGCTTGCAAGACATTTTATCTGCTTGTTGTAATTTTTAATCTATATTTCTGTAACTTTATTTTTAATATGTATTATATATCATGATTGTTATGACTGCATTTATTTGTAAACTGATTGTAATTCAGCCTTCGGGCTGCCATTTCAGTTCTTTTTAATAAACCATTCTACTACTACTACTACTACTACTACTACTACTTATTGATTTTTTTTCCATTATAATAAAGGCACCTTCCCATGTAGCACCTTACCTGTGTTGGATCGTTGCTGCTGCAGATCTTCAGCACCCGAAACCTCTCGAGGACCAGAATTCCGTATATCTGGTGACCCGAGGCTCGATCTCAACATAAAGTCTTCAGAGAAGCAAAGTGATATGAAAAAGTTATTTTATCAAGGTCGAATCTACCTTCAGGTCTATTATAATGGCTTGATTATTGGATAAACGTTTTGGATAAATTCTTTCTTCCACTATCTGTCTTTATTTTCCTTTTTCAATGTTTAAGGAAGCCTCACGCCCATGTAAATGACAATCCATAACAAACCATTCTCGAAGATTATTTCAAACCAATTAGGGAGAACTGGAAATGATGAGGGGAAGGTGTGTATTGCGGGGGGGGGATCAAGGGTCTTACACGCTGCAAAAAATAATAAGAGAGGAGGGTATTCAAATCAAGGAGTACATGAGGAAGCGCATTCGTTTTCCTCTCATAGTTTTTTTCTTTACCTCTCCCTTTCTTTCACAATTTATTTTACTCTCCTTTCTATTCTTTATTCCTTTAAAACAAGTTTTGCTGGATTTTGGCCTCGTCTTCTCCCGGCAACTAGGTCACTTCTTCCTTTATGTATCTGTTAACAAGTATTCAGGAGTCAGTTACGTTTTACTACTGCGTTGGGCAACATAAACGTTAAGCACTGACGTAGCCAGAAATTTTCAACGGAGGGGGGGGGGGGGTGGCAAGGCGATGGAACTAACAAAGCGACCAAGCGGGGGAAGATAGGGACATTTTGAAAATTCGAACATGAAAATGGCATTTTCTGGACACTAAAGTTCGGTATAAGTGGTAACTTATATGAGAAGTGACATATAGGGGGGGCAAGGCAAGGGTTTGGGAGGGGGTATCCCCCTCCCACGGTAGGGAGATTTTTGAAAATTCGTGCATGAAAACGGCATTTTCTGCACACTAAAATTCAATATTAGGGGTAGCCTAACTTATATGAGAATCGGCATATCTACATTTAACTATCATTTCGCATGGTAGGGGTAAGGTAAGTTGTGTGAGGTCAAAACTACCCGCACCATGGCATGTCCAGCACAGCCTTCGTATACGTAGAAGATGACAAGATCCCAATTTCCCTTTATTTCTTAAATAGTCCTGTATTCATCTAATAACCTTTCTAACTTTTCTCTTATTGATTTTTTTTTCCATTATGAGAAAGGCACCTTCTCATATACTAGTAGCACCTTACCTGTGTTGGATCGTTGCTGCTGCAGATCTTCAGCACCCGAAACCTCTCGAGGACCAGAATTCCGTATATCTGGTGACCCGAGGCTCGACCTCAACATAAAGTCTTCAGAGAAGCAAAGTGATATGAAAAGGTTATTTTATCAAGGTCAAATCTACCTACAGGTCTATTATGATGGCTTGATTATTGGATGAATGCTTTGGATATTCTTACTTTCATTATCTGTCTTTATTTTCCTTTTTTCAATGTTTAAGGAAGCCCCACACCCATAGTCTCTAAAACGTGTTACATCGCAATTGCTGTAGATCTTATGCAAGCGAAATCCCTGCAATTGTCCCATCTATCTGGTGATTCGGGTCTATGAGTCTTCTGAGAAGAAAAACTGATGGGAAAGAGGGACAGGTTATAGCATATTGAAAGAGTACATTAATTTTTTTGAAAATTCTATATGTAATCAAGGAATTCGGAATAATGCACTTTTCCTTCCTTCCACCCTTTCCCTTTAAGTTTAACTTGCTTTCTTTTGGAAATCACATCTCCTTGCAGCCGTCGTATTTGAAAGCCCTACATACCTAGAAAAGACCGCAACGCCTGTAGATCTTCAGCTTTCAACCCTTCGACACCTGATGAGAAGACGGAAGAAAGGTTATGCACTACAACAAAGCCAAGCTAATCTGTACTGTTCATTTTGCTCATGATCTGAATTCACAGACAATCAAAAGCACTTCTGGATACAAGTTGTAAAAATTGACAGGTTTAGTAGTTACTAACTAAGAAGTCAAAGCTCTTTTGAGATTATCATACTGTGGTTTTATCTCTTGGACAACAGAAGTGATATTGTTCTGGGCCCTCACTTATTAGGATTAACTCAGCATAAGAAAATCAGCAAAAGGAACTCTCCTAGGTTCGTTTTTGACAATTAGCCGTATCGATAAAACTAGCAAACGCCTTGCAAATTCTTTTGCTAACCTTTTGCTTGCATCTTCAGACATCCAAGTAATCATTGGCAATTGCTAGCAAGAAGAAGCAGAAGCTATTCCTGCGATGCAGTCTCTTCCGCAACTATAGCATTAGCTAACATCCTAATCTAAGTTTGTTCTTCTAAATATGAAATGCCAATATGAAAAGGAGGAATTTCTTCTTCTTCTTCTTCTTCTTCTTCTTCTTCTTCTTCTTCTCCTTCATGGTAAGTCCACGTCCTTCACTAGAACTGAAGATTATTGTAGGCTGTGTGCTGCTTTGCAGGTCAGATGCTCATATTGCATTAAAAAAAAACCAGTAATAACTTTTTTCCTTCCTCAACAAGCAATTTCTTGATTTTGCAAGCTCCTCTCCAAGTAGCTTAAGCTTTTTAATACTTTCAAGGACATGATATGAATTACCAGTCGTTATCTTTATCAGCCAGCAACTAGAAACAGTGTGAATGATCACTTGGCTTGAGAAAGTCCACAGGAGTGGACGAAAACTTTCCTACAAAATTTAAGGTTGGTAGAAGCTTAAACTACAAGTGTAATCTTTTCAATATCAAAATGCCCCACTTTCTTCTGAAAGCCATGTAAGCTGATACATGTATTTCTCTTAAGTTTCAAAATTTGTGTATAAAAATTCAATATTAGAGCCAGTTTGGCTACATTTTTGGCTCGCGAAACAGAAATTAAAATGTGTGTAAGGGGGTCTGTGTGGGTGGATGAGGGTGTGTGTTTGTACTTCAGTGTGAGTTCGACAGAATAAAATCGGCAAAAAAGTCGATCATCCTCCCCACTCCTCAAAGTGGATTTACGCCGCTGGTGACTGGTATGTCCTATTGTTCTCTGCATCAAATCTTGAAAGTGAGCGGGCTGAAAACCATTTGACAATGTACTATTCTCCCGCAGGCATCTAGATCTGGCGTTGGAGTGCAGAGCCCTATTGTAAATTTTCAACTGGCAAACTACATAACTGGAATAGTAAGGGTCTTAGAAATATTTACTTGATAGCCTTTTACAAAGAGCCCAAGAAGATGCTAGTTTCACTGCAAAAAGAGCGGTGTTAAAACTCTGTTTTAAGTCTGTTTTAGCAAATCGGTATTCTGAACAACGTTTTATCTCTGTTTTGATTTTTGTTTTAAGTTTTGTTTTATCTTTCTAACCGCGCATCTTACTTTGCATGCCTGGCGCAAGTCGTGCGCAAGCGCGTAAAAATACCATATGTAATAACACGGTATTCTGAAGACCGTTTTATCTCCTGTTTTAACTCTTTCCGCTTGACATTTCATGCTCATGAGATAAAACAGGGTGGGCAGTGTTTTAACTTTGCATGCGGTAAGCGCGAGCCTCGTCTGCAAAATAAATCGTTCTGAGCATGCTCGTAACTACGAGAACTTACCCCGAAGAGGTCTGGTTTCGGGAAGGTGTGAAAGCGCAAAACAATTATCGGGTATTTGGGGGCCTTAACAAGTTCTGGCAATTTATGGGTATTTTTCCTGATCGGGTAGGTGTGAAATCGCCTTTTGTGTTTTTGGTTGCAATGAGGGAGATAACGAGATTCAGTAAACCTCGCTTTTATTCCCGAAATAACATTTCAAAAGAATTTTTGCCTCGGGTGGAGAAATTTGGCAATTGTCTGCGATAATATCAGAGATGATTTGCACAACTAATTCTGTCACATCATCGCATCAGTTAATTCAAGCAAGAATACCACCCCAGAATACAACCCCTGTAGTTCTTTTTATCCGATATAACGCGACGCGATTACGTAACGGCGAGGACGTTGGACGACCTCGCCGATTGTCCGTCTCCCTACTAAACGCGACGGAATTACGTAACGGCGATTACGTTAGATGACCTCGCCAATTGTCAGTCTCCATAATTTGAATTATAAAGCGAAGAATAATGTAAAAATGCACAAAAAACCGTATATTTGGTTCGGCAGAAGATGCCTACCAAATAATAAAAAAAAAAAAAAAAATTACATCTACTTTTTGAAAGTAAAGTACTGAAAATCTGCCGTTCCGTTTTTCTGGGGACACCCGGGGGTGGTATTCTGAACACCGTTTTAACTGTGTTTTAAGTTCTGTTATAACTTCTGTTTTAAGTCATTGATTTACAACACCGCTAAAACATTCTTTAAACGGTATTCTGAGAACTGTTTTAACGGTGTTGTAAGTCATCAAAGTCACACCCACCGCAAAGATATTATCCTATGGGGAAAGTCGTTAGAGATGAGTCTAAGCTGACTCAGCCAATAAGATTGCTCCCTGGGGAAGGGATGCGTGAAACGCGTGAACTTATATATTCGCGTTGTAATGAGCGCATTAATTTGCGCTTAGTTTCTTGCTTTAATTCAGATGTGATGATGTGACAGAATTATTTGTGCAAATCATCTTTGATATTATCGCAGACAATTGCCAAATTTCTCCACCCGAGGCAAAAATTCTTTCGAAATGTTGTTTCAGGAATAAAAGCAAGGTTTATTGGATCTCGTTATCCCCCTCATTCCAACCAAAAACATTTATGAGCGAGAAAAAATTGTCGCCATGACATACCGTATCCAAAGTTAAAACACCTCCCACCCTGTTTTATTGGATCTCGTTATCCCCCTCATTCCAACCAAAAACATTATTTAGCTTATATGTCCATGCTCTAATGATCATTTTATCCCGACCTATTTCTTGGCCAGAAACCTTCAAAAGATATCAACATTCTGCTTGCTTTTTATTTTATTTATTTTGTTGTTATTGTTATTTATTCATCCGCATGCTAAAATTTGTACAGGTACATAGTCCGTTGTCAACCAGTCAAAAAAGTGAGTTAAAATCAGTGGCGGCACCAGGGGGGGGGCATGGGGGGCATTTGCCCCCCCCCCCCCCCCTCAGAAGCGTTCCCCCCCTCAGAAATTTTGAGGACTGAAAAGAAAAATTATACAGTAATTTGTAAATAAGTAGATGTTGTCATAAGAATCATATTCAAACTGTGAAGTGCTCTAAAATACCATTTTCCGCTCTTCGAAACTTGAAAATTTTCTCACTCAGTCGCTGTTGGCTTCCTCGCACACTATATTAGTTTGTAATGTAAATGTTCAGTTCATGATCTAGTTTCAATATCTTTGCTCCATTGAGCTTTACCTGATTTTACAAAAATTTCTCACTATATCAAGTGTAACAGAAAAATGTTTATTGGGGCCACTAAAAGCATTGACGTAAATCAGGGGGGATGGGGGGTATATCCCCCCACACTTTATGGAGAGGGGGGGGGGGGGGTTGGCGTGTACAAATATCCCTCCTCACTTTTTAAGGAGGAAAATATATTTTGATTTATCAGTTAGTAAAAATTTTGAATATCTATCATAAACAACCATCATATTTTAGAATTTCTATTTGAAAATGTGATTGAAGACCAATGTGTGTAAGAGGAAAAAAAATCGTCCAAAAATTCAATTCCCCCCCCCCCCCCCATCCTCAAAGTGGATTTACGCCGGCGACTAAAACTCGTGCTTCACGCTCGATTTTCCATACACGCAAAAAAAAAATTGACTGCCCCTGCCCCCCAACATTTTCTTTCGCCCTCCATTTCCCCCCCCCCCCCCCCCCACTTTAAGAATCCTGGTGCCGCCACTGGTCAAAATGCAACTTTGTGATGATTTTTTGAAACATATACCTAATTGGAAAGGTAATTTAGTATATTGTATTATGGACGTTGTTTCCAAATTTTAAAAATGGGCATAAGGTCACCTTTTCATGCATATTTGAAAGGGGAGGGAGGGGGAATTGTGATTTTTGAAACTTGGATCTATACTGCCCCAACCCACCCTATCTCCACACGTTAGGTACCTATGGAGAAGAAATCGGGAAACGTGTTTTGATGGTTACAGCCCTATAGCTAGAAGGTTCAATAGTTAGCGGGTCCGATAGACCGACACCCAATAGATAGAGGGTTCGATAGACCGATGTTATGAGCTTGAGTTCAAAGATAAATTCCCCAAAGTCTGGGGTGGAGAATAAGTAACGATCAGCGTTCTTGTGATTCTGTGGTGTGAAATTCATCTAAAGTAATCATTAACAGGTGCAGAGTTAAGTAAGTAGGAACGTAACACCGAGTGTACGAGGGGGTCCAATAGACAGAAGGTTCTATAGACGGAATCGCAGGAAGGTTCAATAGTCCGAAGGTTCTATAGATCGAATGTGCAACGGGGTCTGATAGTCAGAGGGTCCGATAGTTAGAAGGCCAGTTGTCATCATTTTCTCCTAAAATTATTAGTACAAATAGTCCTCTATGAAGCAATGTGACGGGAAAATAGAAATAGATATGCTGCGCTCCTTAGCCAACTGGTAATGACCCCATGACCAAGTATGGGTCAATACTTCAGCTTCTGGATTTTTCTTTTTCAAAAGTCTTAACTCACATTAAAACGCACAAAAAATCAGAAAAACTATATAGGTAGTCCTGTTTTTGTCCATTTTGAATTGACACAATTTTACTTTCAACAAGACAGAAAATACGAAGAGATAGAATTTATACTGAGAGAGGACTAAATCTTGCGTGAAATAACATTGAATTAAGTGAAAAAATACAACTAATGCGCTCCGCTTAGCCACCTGGTGACGTAAAATGTTCTCTTTTTTTCTTTTCAGTATTGCCTACTTTTTTGTCATATTTCAAACCATGTTAAGTAAAAAAAAAAAAAAAAAAAAAAAACTATAGAAAATACTTCATACTCAACAACGTATAGTTATATATAAACGAAAGTAAGACATAGAATGATAGATTCGCATATCAAAACTAGCAAAATTTTGATTTAGTACATACAGTGTATTTTGATAACAGTGTATTTTGATGACAAAATAACACTTATTTCGCGTCATTCATAGTTTCATAACAAGAAGTATTTATTTTGGGCTCGATCGTTTCGCTCGCTCGTAAAATTTAGAACAGGGTGGTTCATAATCTAGAAAGGACCGCCATCCCGCCCACCATGGCATGTCCAGCACAGCCTTCTTACACGTGGAAGATGACAATATCCCAATCTCCCTTTATTTTTCTTTTTTTTTTCTTGAATAATCCTCATCTAATCACCATTCTAACTTTTTCGTTATTATTTTTTTCATTGTGATGAGAGCACCTTCCCGTATATAGCACCTTACCTGTGTTGGATCGTTGCTGCTGTAGATCTTCAGCATCCGAAACCTCTCGACGACCAGGCACCCGTGAATCTGGTGACCCGAGTCTCGATCTCAACATGAAGTCTTCAGAGAAGCAAAGTGATATGAAAAAGTTATTTTATCAAGGTCAAATCTACCTTCAGGCCTATTATGATGGCTTGATTATTGGATAAACGTTTTGGATATTCTTTCTTCCACTATCTGTCTTTATTTTCCCTTTTTTCAATGTTTATGAAAGCCCCACGCCCATAGTCTCTAAAACGTGTTACACCGAAATTGCTGTAGATCTTCTGCAACCGAAACCCCTGCAATTGTCCCATTTATCTGGTGACCCGGGTCTATGAGTCTTCTGAGAAAAAAAAAAGTGATGGAAAAGAGAGACAGGTTTTAGCTTAATGAAGGAGCACATGTTTATTCTTTATGTAATCAAGGAATTCGGAATAATACATCCTTCCTTCCTTCCACCTTTTCCCTTTAAGTCTAACTTGCTTTCTTTTGGAAAACCACAGTGAGGTCTACCACGAACAAGAGAAAAAGACCCCGTTTACACTCACTTTTTGGAGCACTCCCCGCTAGAGCGCTCTATAGCGGGGAGCACGGTTTTATGGCCCCCTAAAGGATTCAGTTCACTTTGTTTACAGAGTTGCGACGGCGCGAAATGTTACGTAACTAGGTTATTCGGTCCAAAAGTGGCAAAACTGCACAATAAATTTTGTGACCAAGAAAAAATTACAAAAAACAGGGGCTGCGGATTTTTATTTTATTTCTTTTTTATTTATTGGGGGCTGACACCCAAACAGACAGAGTCCGAGGGGCTGTAGGGTCCCTGGCGGGGTAAGTTTTTAGAATTTATATATTTTAGCCGAAATTGTGAGGGGGCTGCAGCCCTCACCCCCGGCGTAGCCCCTCTGCTTTTGCGGTCCCTCCAAAGCTCTGTTTTGTTACAGAATTCATGATTAGTAAACCATTTCTTTACAAAATGAAATTCAACAGACAATTTTGTAACATTCAAATCAAAGTTGTGGTATTTAACATTTATCACTGAATTATTTTGCCTTTAGAACAGCAAGGCTGACTGCAGCTTGACAATTTGTTTTCTCACCGAAATAATTTTTCCATTTGTATCTACATGGAACTGCAGTACATGTATCTCTTTCTTTACAGTTTGAAAAGTAATTGTTCGTCAAAGCAAAAGAAATACAGTACAAATCAATGTAAAAGGTTCAATTTTTATCCAAATGCATGAATTTAAGGTAAACATATTTACCTCCAAATCCGAGTATATATATCAATTAAACGAAACAAAACAAAACCATGCAAACGGAAAAACAACAAAATCGTAAGTCATATGGTAAATTCAGTTGCTACTATGGGTGCTATTCGAAAATATTAAAGCGGCAGATATCTGCAAACTGGTAGAATAATCCTAGTATGGTAATAAAACACATCATGATTTTTTTAACCTTGGTAAGTTTTTGAAAATATAATTTTGGAATAGATTTACTTCTCTATTTTGGAGTGAAAATCTCTGCTTAGTTTTTTGGAATCCACTTTCAAAATAATATGTAATTGAAATCACTACTTTGTATTTGATTTCACCAAATTTGAGCGTGGATTTCCAGTTCAAACTGAAGTGATCACTAATAGTGACCCCATAGTGACCCCTAATATGAATCGTTCAAGTGAATTTCGATTTTCAACTTTGTTTAGATAGCACCTAATTTTTACGCCTTTCCTCAATGTGAATTAAGACATACCATTAGCAAAAACCAGATTGAGGCCTGCCACGAACAAGAGAAAAAGTGATGCCTTCATCTTGGAGGATTCCGCGATGCAGTATCAACCATCGATTTTATGGCCAGTGAAGGATTCAGTTCACTTTAGAGTTGCGACGGCTTTTATACTAAACGCCATGCACTGAACCAGAAAGACTTACTTCTATACCGGGTGTCCAAGAAAAAGCGGAACGGCGGATTTTCAGTACTTTACCCTCAAAATGTTGATATATTGTTTATACACCAATGGCTAAAGCATCTTCCACCAAAGAAAATGATACCAAGATCATTTAATTTGGTGAAGTAATTTTGATTCTATGTCGTTTTTTAAAATACAGTAATTTTCAAATTTCACATGTTTTTTGCGACAGATGAGAGCAGAATATGTGCCGGGAATGGCCTTTCATATGACATGTTTTGTTATCTACATGCATCAATGGGCTTCCCTCAAACATCATATTATGAAAGTCCTTCCCGACACAATTTTGCTCTCATCCCTCGCCTAAAAATGGAAAATGACTGTATTTTAAGACATGGACATAGCAAAAGTACTTCACCAAATTCAATGATATTGGTACATTCTTCTTGGTAGAGGATCCTGTACCCAATGATGTAGAAAAATTACATACTTTTCGAAAATAAAGTACTAAAAATCCGCCGTTCCGCTTTTTCTGGGACACCCGGTATAGATCAGTACTCGCTGGGTATGGGGTGCAAAGTGTTACGTGACTAGGATAGTCTGTCCAAAACTGCACAATAAATTTGTGACAAAAGATTCACACAAAACAGGGGCTTCGGATTTTTTTTTTCTGTGGAACGGAGGGAGGGGGGGGGGAGGGCTGACACCCAAACAGACAGAATCCAGGGGGCTGTAGGGTCCCTGGCGGGGGTAAGTTTTTTTGTAGAATTATATTTTATAGCCGAAATTTTGAGGGGGCTGCAGCCCCACCCCATCTCCCCCCCCC
>CM057157.1:4351748-4368434 GCA_029962745.1 Echinometra lucunter | reverse complement strand
AACAACAGAAAGACGTTAAATATATTCGACTGATAGTGACCTAACGTGTCTCTATCATTCTGTTGCGTTGCTGAAGTTATTGCTATATTTGGTATACCCTTGGATTGAAATTCGCTTATTGTCTGTAGGTTGTATCTGACGTGACGGTCACGTATGATGTTCTGTAAAACGAAGAGAAAGGAAAATAAAACAATAAATAAATCAATGAAATGAATCAAGAGAAAAGTGAGAATGATGTTCACCGGAACAAATTTATTTATGATACTGCTGATTCACATTGTAAGGCATAACCCTTATGCACAATCAATTGGTTTTCACAAGGTTAAAGCTCGTTACTCAAAAGTTTAATTCATTCGAGGGTTCGTAACTTCGAAGATAATACTGTCGAAAGTAAAGGCGATTTCTTATTCCCATAATGATATCATGATTCCGTATTTGATGGAATGGGTCGTAAGTCCCCAAATGAAATAAAGATGGAAGTAGAATAATGGAATAATGAACCCAATCTCATTTCCCGTCTTTGAACCTTATTAACTTCTCGTGCAGCAACTTTATTTCATTAGACAATTTCTAATCCTTTGGGGCGTTTTTTCTACCACATTGGCTTCATTGAATATACTGAGCTTATCAAGAGGTGCGCGTTAAACGAAGCGCACATTGAAAGGTTCATTAAGGCTTTCACAAATACGAATCCTTGGGAAAAAAAGGACAAAACCTTGCAACCTGCTCCCAATCGGATCAAATATTGAACCGCTAAATGGGCTACTCTTGTACCATTTCTATGGTTCATAATTCATAAGTATTTATATTTTATGTTTCACTTAGACTAATAAAAACAAAATATCGTGGGTATAGCAAAGGGCTTTCAAAGTCCTACCGATAAAAATTACAGACAACATACAAATTGTCTCAACAAAAGAAACTTTGAAATAAAAAATAAATAAAATAAATACGTGTGCGATGACCGCAGATGTTGTACATTAATCTACTCACCCCTTATACTTCCAGTAACACAGTCCCAAAAAGGTTGCTATGGTTCCAATTATAAGAAGAGTGGCAAGAACGGCGAGAGCTATTTGACCGTCGTTCAGTCCTCCTGCAACAAATATTTGAAAAAAGACACAAAGAATGATCAATATTGGCATTTCATGAAAAGCGCTGGAGGTATATGATGGAATACAGGTGACTGCAGAAATCAACTATTTGCACTAGTAATTGGCTTTTGATGTTGGACACGGTTCTATTCTGCTTAGGACTGAGGTCTTATAAGAACAACTATTTAAGAAAGGGTTGTTAAAGGTCGCAAGGGTTAAAGATCACTTGGGTTTACTTCTTATGTGAGTATACACCTGTGGCTGTATTCCACTATCCGCGCATGCGTCTGCGATGACTGCAAACAATATCATAACTGTAGGCCTGCAGGTGAATGGGCAACGAGCAAAATCATACTTAAGCCTAACGCTATCGAGGGTAATATTCCTTGGTAGTACTACTTGGTAGTGCTCCTCATTTGTCACGTGCAAGTCAGGCTTAGAAAGCTGAGGCGAGTCAGAGACTAGAATAATATAACCTTTTGAGAGAGGACAAAGAGCTGAAGAGGAAGTACACTGTGGCAGTACAAAATAGGTTCAGGAGAAGACGAGTCTCAATGGCAAAGGTTTTCTGAGGCTGTCTCCTCGGTAGCGTATGAGACTCTTCCGAAAAAGAAAAGAAAGAAGAAAAAGAAATGGATTACTTCTCAAATACTTAGTTTGATGGTTAAGAGACGAGAGGAGAAACAAAATGGAGGGGTATATGAGGATCTAGACAAAGAAAACAGAAAAAAGTGTAATGAGGCCAAAGACAAATGGCTAAATGAGCAGTGTCAGGAAATAGAGAGTAAGAAAGGAGCCTCAAACATTCATGCGAAAATCCGTGAAATAACAAGGAAGAAAGTTTGCAGCTCTTCTAGCTGGATGTTTGATGGCAAAAGATGGATCTATCATTATGGAAAAAGACAAAATCCTGCATTGCTGGCATGAATACATCACTGATCTATATGATGATAACAGGGGTGGCATACCTAATATAGAGAAACCCATAGAAGGACCACATATCATGGAAAATGAAATAAGGATGGCTTTAAGCAGAATGAAAAATGGGAAACTGATAATATGGGACCTGATAATATAGCAACAGAAATGCTGCATGCTCTAGAAGATTGGGGCATCACACATCTGACACGCTTCGCTAACAGAATCTATGACAGTGGAGAAATTCCAGAAGATCTGTGCAAGTCCATCTTCATTGCTCTGCCTAAGAAGCCTGGTGCTATTAAATGCGAGATGCACGGACAATCAGTTTGATGAGTCATGTCACAAAGCTCATACTAAGAGTTCTCCTTATGAGAGTAAGATCTAAAATCCAACCAGAGATATCAAAAGTACAGTATGCTTTTGCAGACAGTGTGGGTACCAGGAATGCCATGTTTGCCCTGCATGTGCTAACTGAAAGAGCTCTGGAGGTACAGAAAGATGTATATATGTGCTTTATAGATTACACCAAGGCCTTTGACAGAGTAAGACATGAAGATTTAGTGGCTATGCTCGGTAGGTTAGACATTGACGGGAAGGATCTGAGGCTGATAAGGAACCTGTATTGGGATCAGAAAGCTGCAATCAGGATAGATGGGGAGACAAGTGAATGGACAGAGATCAAAAGAGGAGTCAGGCAAGGCTGCGTAATGTCACCAGATCTATTCTCGCTATATAGTGAGATAATAATGCGTGAAATATCTGATATGGAAGGTATTATAGTAGGCGGCCAGAACGTGAACAACCTGAGATATGCCGATGATACTGTCCTAGTAGCAGGAAGCAAGAAGGATTTGCAAGTACTCCTGAATATTAAGGTAGTCATAGAAAATGAAAAACTGGGTCTGTCCTTAAACCTTAAGAAGACAGAATGCATGGTGGTTTCCAAGAAGAAGAATGCACCCAGCTGCAATATTCACATTAACGGAGAAGAGGTAAAACAAGTGGACAAATTCTGCTACCTTGGAGGTTTGATTACCTCAGATGGAAGGAGTGATGCAGAAGTAAAGAAACGAATTGCACTTGCAAAGGAGTCATTCATCAAGTTGCGAAATGTGCTCGCAAATAGAAACCTGAAGATGAGTACTAAAATTCGAGTTCTCAAATGCTATGTATGGTCTGTCCTTTTGTATGGCTGTGAGAGCTGGACATTGAATAAATCCTTGGATAGCAGAATTCAAGCAGCAGAAATGTGGTTCCTGAGAAGAATGCTAAGGATACCTTGGACTGACAGAATATGAAATGAAGAAGTACTCGATAAGGCATGTGCCAGTAGATCCCTCCTTAACACCATAAGAAAAAGACAACTGCAGTTTGTTGGGCATATCATGTGAAGAGAAGCCACAGAAAACAGGATACTGACAGGAAAACTTGAGGGAAAGAGAAGTAGAGTGAGGCAACGCATGAAATACATGGAACAGTTCATTAGGCTGACTGGCAACAGTAATAACAGCACATTACAAATAACCAGAGATAGAAGTAGATGGAAAGCCTTGATCGCCAGTGTCTGGAACAGACAAGGCACCTAGCAAGCAAGCACTAATATGACATCCCCCAAATGACAATATTTCCATTGGGTACATTTCCATTTTAACTTCGAATTCTGTACAAAAATAATGGTAAACGAGACATTTGAATTCGTCACATGACGAATTAGGTGGTCTGTCGGCATCTTTTAGGTTTCGACGTGGATTGTGACAAATTCGTTGGTAAGACTTTTGATAAAATTTTTTACGTATCGATAGGAGACTAATGTCATAGAAAATGGATGATTTGATATCGCAGAATACTTAAAAGGTGATCCAAAGCTTGAATTCACCTTAACTAATCAGATTTTCTATAAGGGTTGTACATAAACTACCGTGCAATGCATTGCAATTGTCATTACGGGCCAAAATCAGCAATTTATTTCATTGACTGTGACTATATATGTAATTATATAGTTAAAGAGGATGGTAATATAACATGTAAAAAAAGAAAGGAAAAGGGAAAAAATGCCCCCTTCCCTCCGGAACTCGAACCAGGGACCTTGAGCATGTGGGGCAAGTGCTTTGAAGATATACCTGAATAACAGCTCATAGAGATAACACGTAGATTCAAAACGGAATTCTAATTTCAGGTTTTCCACTCAAAATTTCGACATGTTTTCGACATTTGCTTCAAAAACATATGAATGCATAAGATAGAGAATTTTCTCAGCTGTAACATACTTAAAGATGGGCGAAAATCAAGCAGAAATAAGGGAGATGTTGATCAAAGAAGACGAGAATGTAGAATCAAGAATTACGTAAAGGTCATGTCCCATAGAGAATACACGTAAAATGAGAAAAATTGACATTGTATCTTTAATCGTGAATTTAGACCATGATAACCTCGTCAAAATGAGTAACATTGAATAAAATATTTGTAGAAAATTGTCTCAGCTACAACATATCGAAATCTGGGCGAAAATTGATGAATAATAAGCGAGATAGTCTCGGTTAAAGGCAAAATATATAACGTCAAAAAATCAAAATCGAAATGTTGAGTTCACATAAGAATAGGATGACCTCATAATATCGATAAGACAAATTTTTGTCATGGATTCACATCTTCAACTCATAACCTTTCAGAATATGTAAAAAAAAAATTGGGGGTATCCATGCATTTTGAGAAGCTATGGCGGATTTTAAAGGGACATGTTTTTGCGTGTTTTTACATTATTTTCAACATTGACGCGCGCACGGATTTTGAACTTTGACGCGCGCGTACGACCTTATGGTTAGTTGAAATCAGTTCTAAATTGATGGAAATTGTTAAGAAAAGTGTCAGGAATGCAAATCAAGTGAAAAAACGGCGTTTTAACGTTATTTAGGACCTGCACGCGCGCATGACGCGCGCGCGGACGTGGACGCGCGCAAATTTTTGAACTGCTTAAAATGGCCTGAAACGTGTGCAAAATGAATTTGAAGCGATTCTGAGCATTTTTAATTTTTGCGCGCACGCTGACGCGCGGACGTACGCGTACGCGCGCGTCTGGGTATCTGAAATTTACTGGATTAAAATTAACTTTAATCATGCCAAACATGAATGAGAAATGACCATCCGTTATGAAGATATGACCCTAAGGTGATTTTCACAAAATGGCGCCTGGATGACGTCACGATGACCCGATGAACATGAAAATATATGGAACGGCGAGATCTGATTATGACTAATAACTGACAAAAATTTCATGCAATTTGAACCAGCAGATTCTGAGATTTCGAGTGCACAAAAAAGTGTCTAGAATAAAGAAAAATAAAGAAAATTCTGACGAAATTAAGAGGTGATCTGTCAAAGATGACAGACCACCTAATAAAGCTTCAAAGACAAGTACAAGATGCATTCGTCTATCAACGGCGGTGACTTCCCTGCAACCATTGTACAACTGCAAACTAGCTGGTGATGCAAAGTTTCTCTTCTACTCTTCTAAAAATATGGAACAGACTCCCTCCTCATCTGAAATCTTTACAAACAGTCGAACAATTCAAACATAGTTTGAAGACATCTATTCTGAGACCGCTATCCTCATTGGACTTGCATTGTCACTGCCTGGTGATTTTATGCATACTTAGAATCCAATGCTTACTAAAAAAACATTTTGTATCCAGTGAAAAAGCGCTCTTTAAATATAAACTATGATCATAGTATTTCAGACTTTGACCTTTTTATTTCACACATTTTCTGTTTCACTCATACCAGCTTTTCATTAAGGTTATATCCTCTAGTTTGGCTTTTATATGGCTCACAAACCTTATATACTCATTATTGTGTTTCATTGGTATTGTGTTTCTTGACATACCACTGTCTCCGTCATCATCGTCGTCATCATGTCCCTTCTGACCATCCATATCCCCATCCATATCCCCATCCATATCCCCATCCATATCCCCATCGTTATCACCGCCATCAGTGTCGTTATCGTCGTGGCCGCCGCTAGTCATCATGGGAGCTGCGTCAGTAGCGCCTGCGTCAGGCATCGCTGTTGACATAACCGTGGGTGGAGCTGCGGTGGTGGCTTCAGTAGGAGGCTGAGTTGATTGTACTGGTGGTCGTGCGCCTGTTGTCGGTGTTGCTGGGGGTTGTTGGGTGGTTGGTTCCGTAGGGGGGTCAGCAGCCGCAGTTGAAGGGGTCGCTGGATTACATAACCAAAATCGGAAACATCGGTAGTATTATCATTATAGGCACTAATATATGCATTCACATACTATTATATTAATATTTGTTATAATTTATTTCTGTTTTAAAAGCGCTCTGATCAGTTTTCAGTAACAAATCATCATCATCATCATCATCATCATCATCATCATCATTATTATTATTTTTAGTATTGCTTTAATATCATTAACATTTACTTCGAATGGAGAATCGGGCGGGGGGCACCTGCAATTTTGAGACATAATATTATTATCTCCGAAAAATGTGAGAACTCTTTTTTGTTTGTAGAAATATAGACATTTGGCCCCGAAAGTTTCTTTGGAACTCAGATCTACCTTAACTATTCCAAGATAATCTTTATTATAGAATTTATCTAAATGAACAGAAAGTACTTGCGCATCGTAAATCTAAAATAACTGTTAATCCGTGGAAAAAATTACTATAAAGAAAACTGATTGAAACTAAGTGTGTGTCATCTAAACTCATGATCCAAACGTTTGCATTTCTCGATGCATGCATCCTAAAACTAAAAACTTATTCGGAGGTGTCATCATTTACTAAAAAAAAAAAAGAAAAAGAAAAATCAATTGTAACTACGTTTTACCTCATTATACCTTTGAACACTGAGTATGATTATATCGTGTGTGTGAAATTCGATGCAATACAGAATGCATTCAATTAAACAAATCTACATTGTAGATAGTATAGTGGTTAGAAGACTGTGCACAGTATACCTCTTGAATAGGGCATTCAGATCGCTTGGCTCTTAAAAGTCAATGCCGTGCAGCATTTTAATTTTACATACGTTATGTACTTATGAATTTATTATACCATGTAAGGAATCTCTCCATGCATTTCCACTTGTCCTTTTCTGTATCACCTGTCACGGGGTTCAATGATAGGGCATGCCCGGTCAATTTAGATTAATTATGACATTTTCCTTTATAAATATCTCGTACTTTACCATTCATATCGGTACTACGAATGACCCCAAATCATTTTTGTTTGTGCATAAGCGTGACGCAAAGCGTACAAATCGCGGTTGTTATGCAGACGCAAGAATGAAAAGATTTCATTTTCACAAATATGTTTTTCATATTCAAGGGCTAATTCTAGACGTATTTTTCTATCTTGTACGCCAACACTGGGGTGGATTTGGAGCCTTGTAAAATTTGTAATTAGATTTCATGTAACATATTCTTTTGATACATTACTGATTCCTGCAAACCTGTGCATTAATGTCAATGCAATTTCTATAAACATGATAAATAAAGTGTCAGGTCAAATGTTTACAGGCATTGTCTATTCTATTAGTCAATTTGTCATGACATACATGAGTATTTATAGGATTGTATCATTCACGTGCAATATGACCATTCGATTAAGATGAACATGGGAACATGGACTGTGACACTAACACTGAAACTGAAACATTCGCTCACGGTGATATGAAGTACGTTTGTTGTCATGGCAATGAACTCTCTAAAGAAATAAGTGAATTATTCCATATAATGTAATCCCCCTCTTTGCTTCCCCCCCCCCTCTCTCTCTCTGTTTCGTGAGCTCTGTTATATTTTCTCTTTCTCTCTTTGATTTTTGAAATATGTTTCTTTCTTATTGTCGTTATGTTAATCGCTTTTTATACCAATAAAAAGGAAAAAATGTTTTGATTTTTTTCTATTTCCCTAATTTCACATTGTCTAATCTGCTGCATATCTTTTAATCTGATAGGTATATGATGACATCTCTCTGTTTATATTTTCGTAAATAATGTACTTACTGCTTTGAGCGTATACGACGGCAGCTGAGCAGACGATAGCTGCTATCATTAGCGTGATCAAATGTGATGACGTCATCTTCATTGAAGCGATTGGACTGAGTAGCCAGATGCTATAGATAGAAGAAAAAAGAGAGGCATGTATTACTATCATTATCATAATCATGAACGTCAAGGTTATACCACTGCAATCATGTAGCATCTTGCATGTCATGTATACCGGTAGCCTTATCTCATCAGCTCACACATGCATGTACTAACATAACTAATGGATTTGAGGAAGCACTATATGCTGAAATTGCAATAAAGAAATAAAGCCAAACGCCAATAAAGAAAAAAAAAAGAAATTTAGAATCTTACTTTGGTTGGTCAGGATATTTGTTTGTTTTCTTTTTTTTTTTGTGCCCCCCTAAAGTGGCGCCCGGGAATCGTGTCCCCCCCCCCCCCCATAATGTACGCCACTAACAACAACACATAAACTATTCATAACATGATTGCTACGTTAAGTTTGCTTCCACGTACATGTAATTCGAAACTGCAACGGGGGCAATGCTAAAAGTAAACAGCCTCGCTCTTGATATTGCATTAGGAACGCAGATCTTATGTTGTGTTTAAAATTAAAACTGGCAGATAATTATAACCACACAGTGTAGGAGATTATTCTACGTTCTAAATTATATGACCCATTCGACCTAATCGTATCGCTTTCTGTCTTTTTATTGTGTTCGAAATCGTTTAAAAAGGACATCAAACAAAACCGTACCTCGTAAGTCTCAGTTTAAACTGGATGCATTAAAAAAAGAAACGATGGAAGGCTCAACAATCGAATGTCAACAGCTTATCGTCTTATTAACACCTTGCCATGCCTGTAAACGTTCTTTGTAGGCCTACAAATAATTTCAGCATTTTCCGGATTTAACTCGATGTGCATATATCTAGTTGTATGGACTTCTCTTCTTTATTTTTTCCCCAAATTATATGACTATACGTTATAAGAGGGATAATCCTTATAATACCCCTTGGTATTTGATGGAGACTCGCATGAAGTTGATAATAAGCACTGCACTCCTTAAAAGAGAATATATAGCACATAAATATTTCATGATCGTTATAATACCTTTATATTTGGTGGAAACTATAGCATGAAGTTGATAATAAGCACTGCACTCCTTAAAAGAGAATATATAGCACATAAATATTTCATGATCGTTCAGAGATCGACACAACTGACAATAGTAATATACCTTTCAGTTCTTTCAATGCATCTTCTTTTCTTCAATCATATTTGATGAATCAATTCAAAATCTGTCTAAAAATGACTTCATTTCTTATAATAATGAGTGCAAGATTTTGACTGACAAAGGTTAGGATTTGCAAACTAGAGCAGTGCCCTATTTTGATTATTTTGAGTCATCACAATTACAGACCGGGTAGTGAATGCATGAATTGTTCATTGGCTGCGAGGTGTTGAGCGATGAAAGCTCTGGCAATGTTTAATGTCCAGTGGTTGAGTAATGTATACTAAATTTAGAACTTGACTCATACAAACGCTTTCGCATGGTCGTGGTGAATTGATAATAAGGTGTGATTTTGTGTGTAGGCTTTTCAGTCAAAAAACATTCTACAGTCTATGTGCTTACCAGGATCGGAGTACAGGAAATAAAACACTGAACATGGCTGGATCAAAATAGCTCTTTTTAAAAATATTATTCCCCCCCCCCCCCCTTCATGAGGGGGAGGGAGGGGGGGGGGGTCTGAAGGAGAAATGGCTTGACTCTTATATCAAAGTCTGCATCAAAATAATGTGAATTCATTTTAAACTTTATATAGTACACTAAGATCATTGATAATTATAAGGGCAAACAATAGCACTTACTTCACAACAATTGAAATATTGAATCCTTTATAATAATCATGGAGGGACAATCTAAAAAAAGGGGGATCCTCAGCTTAAATGTGGGGGGATGAAATGTCGGGACATACACCAAATATTTGCTGACAAGCCAAAAAAACAACAACAAAGTATTCAGCTTATTTTTTTCTCTTTTTTTTTGAGGGGGAGGGGGGAACATATCCTATTGGGTCCTTAAAAGTTTTGGGGATGTATCCTCCTCCCCCCCCCCATCGACGCCCACACCTGGGATGTTCATTGTATATTCATACTATTCATGTATGTTTTCATGGATAGCTGTATAGTATGATTGTAAATATTTCTGAATTCATATTCATTCAAAGCGTATCAATTCAATTCAGTTCAATTCAGATCATTCGGGACTTCTCTGGTCATTGGAGAATTTGGTGTAAGTCATTGATGGCTTTTTAAAATCAAATTTTCGATGTTAGGAATTACATTAGAGAAAAAGAAGTTTATACTATCGGACAGGAAGTCGGAATACACGTATTAAATTGAAAGAACACCAAAAAAAGAATAGCCTACAAAGCTCATACTAAAACTATCTAGAAGAAGCCTTCTTCAAACTGTGAGATATGCTCCATCTTCAAATTTTCAGAAGAAGAAAAAAATTACTTAGAAAATATCTTTTAGTTCCCTGCATTCGAAAGAAAAAAAAATATTTGAAAATATATTTTAGTTCCCTATATTTTGTACAAAATTCATGTCTTCGATCTAATAGTGTAAAAAACTGTTAAGCTGCTAGATCTATTTATATCTGTTATCTCTCACTGACGAACGCTTGCCTGCAACATTTCAGGAATCTCCAAAATAAAGGGGAGAGAGAGAGAGAGAGAGAGAGCAGGCCTGGGAACGGGGCTCAGAGGGTATGACAAACAGAATCAGGTAATAACTTTGATACAAAAAAGTATATAATGGATATAAGTTAATTCTTTTTCCAAAAGCGATCATTGAGCATTTGGTATTCACATCAGCGAGCTGCAGGATATGTTACTATCATTACCAAAATCGTTAATCCTGTTACAAACAAATCTATTCTACATGGTCACTATTTCCTTTGCCCATGCACCGGAAAGAAGGACGTGTTTTACGCAATGAATGACATGTCAATGAAGTAGATTCTAGTGCATAGAAGAAGTCCTATAAGCGAAAGGACATCATGGCGGTATCATACGCATGAGTACAAGTCATCACAAAGGGTTGTTTCCTTCAAAATTTGAGATTTCCATTCTTTGAATTTTCTCCGTGTAATATACAGTGTATATATCAAATGAAATGTACAAACTAGTCATATGATTTTATACCAACAAAGTTCTGGTTATGAACCAGAGAGTCGGGTGGAGAAAATATATCTCTTCAGATATATTTTTTTCAACAATTAAACAAATCTTTCGCAACAGAGTCAAAAGCAAACAGAAGTTACAAAACAATGTCAGCAGATAGTGAATTAAGTGATACATTACTATCTGCCAAAATGCAGTGATACCAACTGATAATACACCGATACCAATAATACGCGGGGCGCCTCTGCGAATGATGAAAATAACTCTGAACTCCATTGTACGCATGTACGCCAAAAGCACGTGTATGCCTATATGCATATCACTCCAACACATCAATCAAAATGACCGTTTAATAACTATAAACTCGTCTTCCGAATTTCTGTAAATAACATACAAATGTATATCAACAGTATGTTTCAGTAATGGCATTTCCGGATTGAAAAACTAGATGAGGACTTACCTAAGGAAATGCGATGATATTCAGTATAAATGCCGGTAAAAATTACCACGCCTTCGACTGGAAATATATTTCTGTGGAAGATTCCTTTTGAAAGCGAATGACACACAGATGCGGCACACACAGAGCAGTGGTATTTTCCATATACACACTCGAACGCTGGAAGGATATACGTACTATATCATCCACTAAAAGCTATTACACCAACGCAACGCCACCCGGCAGACTGAAAAGAAATAGTGAATGGAGCCGGATTACAGGTTAATACAATCAGATCGTTCCACTTCATCGGAATGTCTATATAGGGCTAGATTACAGGGCTTCTATCCAACAAAGTCATTAACTGTTTACTCAGAAGAGAGCTTAAATGTGAAAAAACAAGTCGTGCAAGTATTCAAGTTCTGAGCATGTCTGTAGGCCCGAGTACAAAACACATGCACTGCACTAAAACAAAAGTAAAGTTATTCTCTTCCGTAATGTTTCATTGAAAATGACGTCATTTTATTAGGAAATACAGTGATTTTGCAGATATTGACCTACTGCAAAAGTGTTATAGAGATAGGCTGTATCATTTCCTTGATTGGCAGATGCGAAACAGCTTTTGATAATCAAGAACTACACTATGTATACCGTGAATATATTGGTCGTTTTTATATCCATAACCGATCTATCGACTTTGTACAGACTGGATAAAAAAAAAAATCTGCGTTGATTTATGATTATCATACTTTGGCTATAATGATGATAATGATACAGGCATGTTTTGGCTTCTGCCCAAATTGTGCAAAAAAGAGATACCGGCTGAGTCTGTTTAAAAGCTATTCACTCATGACCTATATTGACCTATATAGTTCATTGGGCACATTGCGTGCATGGGATCGATCTGTCGTCTTTCGTGGTTACATTTCAATCAGTCTGACTATTGTCAGGTCCGGAACCCCACCCTTCCCCTACCCCTTCCTCGTATCTCCCTCCCCGCATCCATTATAAGGTACTATGTAAAGCTGCAGTAAGATCCATTTACAAAACACGCAATGTGCTAAAAGAATTATCGATTTTTGCTGTGAGTTTAACCAACCATGAAACGAATGTTCATTGACTTAATTGGGAAAGGCTGAAAGCAAGGCGCAAATATTCTAATTTAGAAGTGATGAGCGCCTCTAAACTAAAAAACCAACCAACCAACCAATAATCATTCTATTAAAACATGGTCCACTTCTATACCAAAGCTTTGATGAACTGAAAACGTAACACGTCTAGAGCTGCCTGAAGATCAGATATATTACACGGTGTTCTCGAATAAGCGAAAACTGTGCATTTATTTATCACACTTAATTTCAAACTCATACAGGGATTTTTCTTAAAACCTTGGGGCTAGCGTCGAATGAAAAGACAAAATTTCTAATTAAAGAAAACGCACAAACGCATAACATAATTGCCCTTAGTCCAATACATGTATATTATGATGGAAAACCCTTACCCATGTTTAATTCAACGAATTTAAACATACACCCTGAAGAACAAAGAAGTTCTGTGGGAGAAAAAGATGTAAGGGCATAATAAACAAATTCATAAACAAAAACCATCTGCTCATGAGCCATTTATTTTGATCATATACAAAATAGTGGAAAATCCAAATAATCATTACATTATTATGCTGATTTAAACATTTTAATCGGAAATAATTTTGCAATGTAATGAATTGATATCGTATACAGTTTTAATACTGATAAGGAAGACACATTATGTTATTTTTGTCCCTCTATAATAGACTACAAGGTTATTAGTGCTCGTTGAGAATTTTCACAAATGAAAAAGCTTATGTTCTTTCCAACAACATAATGACAGTTTTTCACGTGCAATCAATCGTTCTTTAACGATCATACTTAGTCTAAATATATATACACGGTATGTTTCAAAATGGGTAGTTTTCTCATTGCTCTCAAGTGGTATAAATCTCATGGTGATGTTGCATGGGCTGTACTTCCTGGAATACCGGAATATCTAGATGGTTTAGTTTTGAAATGGCATGCAGCCATGTTTGAAGCAGGCGAAAGCATGCACATGAAAACATTCTGCACGAAGGAGATTTCAAGTGGTAGATACAGTATAAATAGATGACAAATACATTTTGCTTGCTTCGAAATTCATTTAAGTGAACTACAGAATATGATAATGGTGCTTGAACCTGCATTGTACATTTCATTGAGAGGGAGAGAGAGAGAGAGAGGGGGGGGGGTAGGCGGGGAGGGGGGAGTATAAGGATAAACATGGGAAAGGGTTGGTAAGCATCACAGAAATAGTGGTAGGCATGCATGAGACAGAGAGGGGGAGAAAGAACAGAAGAGAGGAAGAGAGTGAGAGTGGGAGGTGCGAGATGGGAAAAGAAGGATGGTTTACCTATGAGAGAGACCGTACGGGAATAGAGATAGGAGAAAAGGGGGAAGGGAAAGAAGGAAAGAGAGAGACAGAGAAGAGGGAAAAAGAGAGACAGGGGAGCTAGGGAAATCGAGGAAGTGAAGACTCGGAGAAAGAGAAAGAGTGAAAGTGGATCGTGAAATGTAAACATTGTCTACTGTCTAGTCGGATTCTATTCTCAGCTGTGCACATGTGAGATCGTAACCATGGAAACTACACGGTGATCATGATCCCATTCTTATTAAACCCTAATCCCTCAACCCCCCTCCCCCCTTTTCAGAAAAAATAATACATCTCTATCTCCTTTTTGCATCCTGTCGGTTTAAGCCTTCTCAGTATAATGCACATCTTCATGATCATTTTTGTGCATCTCCTGTATAACATGCATTAAACCATTTTACAATCACAGTATTGTCCTTCACCTCTCCAATAATATGTCTGGTAACCTATAGACTAAATACAGTGAGCATAATACAGCATTATATTCTAACATTTTTTATGTAAACAATCTTTCTGTTCTACTCTTTAAAAGAAAAAGAAATAAAAAATATCATTCGAGTCAAAGGACTTTTCTGCATGTTAAAAAAAAAACGTATTAATAATCTCGCTGTTTTCACGAATGAATTAAACTTTTTCAGCACCTCTAACTACAAAGGTTGCTTAATGTAAACGAAGAAGAAGAAGGAGAAGAATAATACACAAAATTACACCACGATAATATTAATGTCTTGTTCTGAACCAATCACCAACCCACCGATCTTTTATTTCAAGGTCTCGTCTTCAGTTTCTGAAAGATAGGGTAACTAAATACATTTTGCAATGTTTCCATGTTTGATGGCAGTTTCATATTTGAAAAAAAAATACATGGACCGAAGAATATCAGAACAAACACTTCCTGAGATAGGTAGGATCGAATATATTTAATAGAAAAGAATGTGAGAAAATTGCAATGCCGTGACCGGGATTCGAACCCAGGGCCCTGGCTTCAATACATGAGTAAATAATATGTTCGACGTTAATGAACCATACATTATATTACGAACCAGGCAACCCAAGATAAAGGTTGTTGACATGGTGTCTGATTTGCATATTTGTTTGTCGACCTTGAGCATTTCCTACTTCTCAACTTGGGTCCATATTATAGACGATCACTGTCTTGTAACCGACTGACATCTTTAGATATCATGACCTCACTCAGCATGCCTTTGCAATATTGGCATCACGTCCATAATATAGTTGTTCATTCGGCATGAAATGAATAACAATGAAATGAAACGGGATTGAGCAAACCTGTCCATGATTTTTATGTATATGCTATGTACGTACTTCCATTTTATAGGTACATTATACATCCAGTTGGCCAATTTTACGCCCCCCTTCCCGTAGGGGGCGTAAAATTAGGGGAGAAGGGAAGCAAGATTTTGTAACAGGAAGGAATGGAAGAAGAACTCCAAGGAATGGCAGAAGGAGGAGGAGGAGGAGGAGGAGGAGGAGAAGAAGAAGAAGAAGAAGAAGAAGAAGAAGAAGAAGAAGAAGAAGAAGAAGAAGAAGAAGAAGAAGAAGAAGAAGAAGAAGAATTTATACTAGGGAACTATGCTAAGACAAGGCCCAAGGGCTTTATTCATGTAGTTCCCTTTTTCATTTTCTAATTTTTTTATCACTTATACTGTATTTGATTTTATTGTATTTTTTATGAGAATGAAATAAATGAAATTGAATTGAATTGAATTGAATTGAAAAAGAAGAAGAAGGAGAAGGAGATAAAGAGGTTAATCAACAATAGTGTTCATCTTTGCAAAGATTATAGTGCAAACATATAACGAGCAACGAGCAATTTTTGACTCGAATAATATACGAACCCCACACTTTTTTAAAAAGCTGAACGTCATCTGACCTTAAACCATTCAAGCAACTCGTCATGCCTCCAGCATTCTTTATTATACGTGACACGGAGAATGTTGAACTACTGCGTGAGAGTTCATCTATTATGTACGAAACTCTCTTCGCCGGGACGAAACGAAAACAATTAATGCGCCGATACCAATACAATAATATCAATGGATGAGGCGTAATGGCTCAGAGGTATATAGAAAAGTAGTCATATAACTCCAAGGTCCGAGGTTCGAAACCAGTTATGTAAAAGCACGAATATACCCTATAATCTTCAATTACTAGAGGTAACCCTTCAATTGGGCTAATGATTTTCCTTGGTGATGTGTTAATGTGGAATTTCATATTTACTTATGAGAGTAATCAATTATTATAATTAATATTAAGTAATATAATATTACTTTTCTTGAAATTAATTTCACATGATTGGATTTTTAAAAATAAATGTTTTTAAATAGTTGGATAAAAAAGTTTCACTTTAAATTGCCCCTTATAATTATGAAATTAACTAGAAGTTTTGGATTAGAGCAAATTTGCAGACATTCAACATCTGAATACTGATTGACGCTTTTTAAAAAAAAAAAATAAGTGCATCTGCATGCTTAATTCATTTTCAGCCTTTAAAACTACTAAGGTCTGCGAAAAGTAGAAGTGAATCGGTCAAAACATTATGCTTGGAAACTCAGAATATAGAGAAA
>CM057157.1:4236263-4351248 GCA_029962745.1 Echinometra lucunter | reverse complement strand
TCTGTGTATCAAGTCGATGTCATGTCATGTTATGGTTTTTTTTTTTTCTGATCTTTTACATTCTAAATGTGACTATTTGTAATTTTTCATTTCACTCTTTTTGATGTTTTTACTCACGTTTTTGATATGAACTATGTAATATCTTATGTAAAATCCCGAAATGAATTTCCATGTAAATTTGGACGAAATAAAATTGAATTGAATTGAATTGAATTGAATAGGCTATACATCGTCTCATTAACAAATCAATTATTTTCCTCACGGGTCAGCCTCTTTAGTACCATGTCCCCAAATTGATTAACGGGTGGTGGTAGAGGTGGCGGGGGGGGGGGGGGGGGGTCTTCACTATCCATGGTGCACGAAGCGTCATTTGCTTGACGGACGACTGCGTCACTGAATGGTTTGGTTTTTGACGCTTCATGAATCTGAGTCTGAATTCATACGACTCGATCAACACTCCTAGTGGAACAAAGCGAGTCAGGCTGGGAGTGAGCATGAAATAATGAAACAAAGACCAATGAAAATGCTGTTCCAAATTAAGGGTCTTGACGATTTTTAGCAGAGATGGGGTCGAAGACGGCAGTCCCGAGTCACGAGGCCGCTTGATAAAAATTTCTCCCATAGACTCTTTACACGTGACTCGGACCGAAGCCAAGGCAAAGGCCGGCCTCGACTCCGTCCCTGAATTTTAGATTCCAGAATGTAGGGAAAAAAAGAGTTCCTCTTGTGAACTTTTTTTGAACTGTTTTTGAAGAAGAGAGTATTTTAAAGAATTCTTGTATGAGTTGAATATTATGTGATAGTTTGGTTAGACGATGACCCGACCGGTGTATACATGGTATAGCAGGTCCCGAACTGATAAGGAGAGATACCTTTTATGACATCTAAAGAAGGTGGTTATCCTAGCCATCCTCCTGTCAATGTGTGTGTGTGTGTGTGCTACAAGCGAGTGAATGACGAAAAGTGTATGCAAACTCAACTGTGCAAACAATGCTTTGAATGAATTACAGCCCGGTGTATGTACTAATTGCTTTCAGAGGATTAATTAGCGTAGATAATAACGCAATCAAAATTCTATCTCGTGTGCGCCAGGCTGCAGGCCTGCAGGGTATTTATGCATTGACCCCCCCCCCCCCCCCCCCCGGTATGGGGGGTATAGGGGGTAATGTAATTGTTTGAATGTGTTCGAGGATTGTGATACTGTACTTTAGGAAGTACATCGCCGACGAATTTCTTTCTAATAACCATCTGCTTTTTTATATTCTTTATAACTTTTCGTATGTTATTTGAAAATCACCCATAAAACAATGTATTGCATAGTTACCGATTGTTTGAGTAAGTATTGTGCAGAAGCTATTTGGCATATCAGACAACCACAATCATAAAATGTAGGATGTTTATACTACCAATCACTTCTTTCCGCTTTGCTAGCTTTCAGCCTACTAAACAGCATATAACACATCATATGTAAATGATGTGTTATATGCCTCCTTATATTTGTAGTCTAAGAATTTATTTTTCCAATATGTATTTTTCTCGATTATCATGAGCGTCGGGACCTGGCGGATACCGGCGCTATATAAGCATCGATATTATTATTATTATTATTATTATAATCATTATTGATAATATTATTATTATTATTATTATTACTATTATCATTATCATTATCATTATTATAAATTATTATTATTATTATTATTATTATTATTATTATTATTATTATTATTATTATTATTATTATTATTATTATTATTATTATTATTATTATTATTATTATTATGATGCTTTCACTCACTCACTCTCACTCCAGCCCCCCCCCCCCCCCCCCGGTCAATCTCTCTCCCTCTCTCTCTCTCTCTCTCTCTCTCTCTCTCTCTATCTCTCTCTCCCTCTCTCTCTCTATCTCTCTCTCCCTCTCTCTTCTCTTTTCTGTAATACATTACCCCTGGTATTACATTATTAAAACATCAACAATTCCAGAGTAAGGATTGTTTCTATGACAAGGCATTATATGGAATGATGGAGCAAATACTTCCATTTCTAATACAACAGAGTTTGTAACTAATGCCCCATATGGCTTTTCACCTATACACAAGATATTGGCCATCTATCACTTCCAGAAGGCACTTATCTAATCAAATTTTTTAAAATGGGCCTAAGACTGCATTAAAAGGAAACACACAATATAAACACATCTTTTTTGCCATGAAAAATACGTAAGATTTATATACAAAACTTAGAGGATCATTCTGTAAATATTTCAAAACTTTTGTGTCAAAGTTGTGCAAAATAAATGACGATATATTATAAATGAAAATTCCACATTGAAAGCTTGTGAATGGGAAAAATTAGAAATAGTCCAGTCATAAAATAGGTAAAGTCAATGGCCTCTTGCTGTGAATGAGAATGGTTTTAACAACTCTAGTAATATATCTTATGCTTCTCAACTTGAGAGGCAAACAGCAGTCTCATAAGGGTTGTATGAAAAACATACAAACCAGAATGGGCTATTTCAAATACATATACTAGAGATTTCCATTTTGTGACTTGGCACAACTACCTCAGCTCGAATTATAACTGAAAAATTAAATAAAATATCAATTCATTGTTTTACGGCAGCGTCTTAAAACACGTTCTGAATACCAAGGATTACATGTACATAAAGAATGGTACTAGTAGCAGAACTTCATTTCTAATCAAACTGCCATGCAAGAAGCGAAGGAAATATAAAAACTTGATCTACCAGTAAAGGTCATTCTTGCAGAAGGAAAACTATGTCAATGATTGGCATAACATTAAAAGCAAGAGTACAAGCAAAGAACCAAAATATGTTGAAATGAGGTTGCAAATATTTCAGGTCTGGTTTTGAAGGTACATGAAAATTTTACTTTGACAAATAAACCACTCATAATCCTTGATTGACAACATTTCACAAGACATTCATGTAAGCATATCTTGATTTCTGTGTAGAAATGAATTCAAAATTCCAAACTTATAATTGAGAAAAATTGCAAATATACAGCTAAAAATGTTGTAAGGAGTTGACAAGATCGAAGAAAAAAAGGTAAATCATCTTATGTCACAGTCAAGACGAAAACATGTTGTATTACATTACACAATGTTTCTTTACTCATGTCGTAAACATGATTAGCTTCACCATTCCAAGGTTACAAGAAATGGTCAAGAAAGTTGCCATTAAACATAACTACATTTGAGATTCATTCACATTCTCACTTTGTCATGGACACACTGGTATAAATAAATAAAGCTCCATCATTTTGCACTTGTAAAGACTGAAGGTGCAGGGGGAGAATGAAACTGAAATTGTTTTGGGAAATTCTGATGAGACCAGCTCACTAAACTGATATCAACGAGCCCTCTGACCAACCCAAATTGACCAGCCCTCAGACAACCTGAATTGACTGGCCCTCAGACCAACACTCAGACCCAACCCTCAGACCCAACCCTCAGACCAACCCGAATTGACCAACCCTCAGTTCAACCCAAATTGACCAACCCTCAGACCATTACAAATTGACAGACCCTCAAGCTCTAATATTGGGTAGCTCTTGGGGAAGGTTCCCCAAGCTTCCAATGCCCAGTCCACCCCTGCAGAGTTGAATCTGCTATTTATATCAGCAATAGTATGTCAATCTCTAAACCTATGCCTACAAGAACTAGACTGTTCCCGTAAAAACCCTATGAGATGAGAGAACTTGATAATCAGTTAAGTAATGTTCGTGATAGCAAAAATGCTATAAGCATATTCATTTTCTTCTCTGTTTTCTCCTTCTCTTAGGTGTAAGTAGTCCAGGTCCTATACTGCTCAGAGCCTCATGAGGTAGACTACTAATAGGGATGGCACACTCTTCATGATCCTTTATCTCAGATTCCTTGATCCAGGAGTCTGGGATGCTGTAAAACAACATACATAAAACAAACTAGATGAATCTTCGACCACGCATGGTCGAATTTTATGCCTCCGCCATTACCAAATCAGAAATAAATGGCACTTCATGTTGATTTATTTTCATTTATACAATGACATCTTTGACCTTGACCTTTGACCTTGTGACCCTCAAATCTTATCAGATCACTGTCTCTCCCATATGCATACATGTGCTAAGTTTGAGGTTGATCGGTCAAATGGTTGTTGAGTTATTGTGAAAACGAACCATTTCTATGTACATAATGACCTCTAAAAGCTTTGACCTTTGACCTTGTGACCCCAAAATCTAATCAGATCATTGTCCCTTCCATGTGCATACATGAGCCAAGTTTGAAGCCAATCTGTCAAATGGTTCTTAAGTTATCGCGAGAACGAACCATTTTTATGTGTATTATTACCTCTATAACCTTGACCTTTGACCTTGAGACCCCAAAATCTAACCAGATCATTGTCTCTCCCATATGCATACAAGTGCTAAGTTTGAGGTTGATCGGTCAAATGGTTGTTGAGTTATTGTGAAAACGAACCATTTCTATGTACATAACGACCTCTATGACCTTTGACCTTTGACCTTGTGACCCCAAAATCTAATCAGATCATTGTCCCTTCCATGTGCATACATGAGCCAAGTTTGAAGCCAATCTGTCAAATGGTTCTTAAGTTATCGCGAGAACGAGCCATTTTTATGTGTATTATTACCTCTATGACCTTGACCTTGACCTTGGACCTTAAGACTCCAAAATCTAATCAGATCATTGTCCCTCCTATAGGCATACACAAGCCAAGTTTGAAGTTGATCCGTCAAACGGTTCTTAAGTTATCGCGAGAACGAAAACGGGACGGACGGACGGACGAAGGCATAAAAATGAGATGAGTCAAGTTCAAAATTAGTTCCTTGCATGAGCATGAGTTCATAGGCGTTAAACTGAAAACAAAATAGTTGGTATATCACATAATACATAAGACAACAAAAATGATGTATGGTATACACATCAATACCAAAAAAATATTTATTTTTAGCTATTAGATATGTGAGCAACCCAATTATCCACACCAAATGTTGCATGGACAAATAAACGCAATGAACTGAAATGCAATACAATGTAGAAGGAGGTATTTGAACAAGAAAATAATTGGTTATGATGATCCAGATGTGAATATATGAATCAGTAACTGTAGATAAGCAACCATTCTTGTTTTTACTGTTAGAAGAATAAAGCAATTTTAAAAGAATCCACTTCTCTAATCCCACGTATGTGATGAATGTGTTTATGAGCATATCATTACCCCTGGTCACTTGAACCAGTTATGAAATAATGACAGCTTTGCCTTAATTTGCTAAAGAAAGCAAGTGCTATGTTGGGGATAAAACCCATAACTTTCAAACATGTCTACTTTTTCACTACATTACAAGTGGCAAGCTAACTATGACTGAATCAAATCAAAAACTTATGGCCTTTGCCCCTCCCACAGAATGCTGTTGTGTTACCCTTTTCAGAGACTCCAACTCTCCCGTTTTCGGTGGGAGATCTCCTGCTTTGAGTGCTTTTTCACAAATCTCCCGCTCTCCCGCTTGAGATTGAATTTCTCCCGCCCTAGCTGTGTTTCTCCTTTTTTCTCCCGCCCAACCACCTTTTTGGAAAAAAAAAGGAATCTGAATCATTGGATTTTACCTCATTTAGTGTTGTCATATGTTTAAAATAAGCCTACACGTGTGAGATAGCACCAGAGAGCTTCTATAACCCTAAAACTAAAAGTGGCCTCCGGCCGCAAGAAGTTCATGCTTTGCGCTGGTGATGTGGGCTACGCGCAGATTGAGTCAGTCTCCCATTTGCTAAGGGGGTCTCGGCAGGAGAATCTCCCGCTTAAGAGATGCTTGGGGTTGGAGTCTCTGCCTTTTGGGCAGAGGAAAAACGTTAAATTGAGTGGCTTCCCAATAAAACTTACACATCATTTGGAGACCAGCGAAGAAGAACCATTGATTCCCCATCTCCATCCGTTCTTCTACCAATGACCTAAAGAAAACAAATCAAATATCAAATCAATGGCTCATACATATAATAGAATTTTGTACATTAAAATGTGGATACTTTCCACAGATATGCAAAGAAGAAAAATGTTTCTATTATTCCACAATTCTCATAAAGCCAAGCAGTGCATGCTGCACAGCACTCTATACCATCCTGTCAAAAATGTAATTATTCCTTTCTATGCTTTAAACATATTTTCAGAAACTAGAGATTTCAAGCTTTCCAGTGATATATAGAAGTATACCACTTGTAGTTTACAAGAATATAAATCACGCATGTGCTGAACTAAGAGCAAGCAATAAAATACAAGCAGTGAATCAGAAAATATATTCAGGGCATCAAACCATCTATTCCTTCAATTTCTTCAGATGTCAGATTTATGACTGGTAGTTTCGAACCATTGGTTTATGCTTTCATGCATAACTCTTCATATCTACCTTTCTAAAAGATAGCAATTTAAGTTGATCTCATATTTTCTATCAAAACAGCATCTTATTCGAATTTGATTTATACTTCAAATCTAATATGAAGAAGAAATTCTAAGCTTGCACTAAAAATGATATTTTACCGAGCTTTTGAAGATGAGTGATCTGCCACTACCTTCTGTATCTATCTTTGTCTTCATATTGAGTTCTACCAGGCGATGATGAACCACATCAGCCATACGAGTATCAAAGAAATCATCAGTCTTCACTGCAAGGAAAATTTAAAGAGAAAAGGAGAAAAAAATAAAAAAATTTTCAGGTTTATGCCAGCAGGAACAGAGTTCTTTGGTCTAAGCAGGTGAAATGTACAATGATACTTTAACCCATAGAGGTACAGTGTCTCCTTTAGGAGACGCTTTGGTAGTATCTGCTGATCAAGAATGCTGGGCATCACACATTATACATGAGCAGAAAGAGAAAAATTCACTGAAAGTCTTGAGTCCATTTCTAACATAGTATGTTGTTTCGTTTTCGAATAAGAGCAGTTTGAATATAACTAATCATTAAACTCTTTAAATTGGCAACGCAGTGAATATCATATAATCACCATTTCTGTGTTCAAATTGGCAGGTTCAGCTTAAATTTTGCAATCATAATTCATTTTGGTTCATGTTATATCTATAATTATATTTTTCAAATCATGTAAGAGTGGAAAAAAATAATATTTGTTGCCAATTTGAGGATTGAAGATGATTAATTTAGACCTCTAAAAAGCTCTGTACTTCTATGGGTTAAAAAAAGTCTTTATACATACTGCAGCAGTCTCATCCACATAGATTTGTTGGAAACAGAATATCATATGGATATCTGGTACAAACTCCTGCTCCCCCCTCCCCCATCCAGGTATTTTTTACCTTGAATGATTTGCAATAATGCTAGAGAATGTTTTTCTTCTACTTTCTCAGGTAACAAATTACCACAAAACTATGAAATGAAATGGTAACATAGCATATTTCTTGATAATACATGCATTCAGTATAGAGGGAGCTGCCCATTTATCCATAATGTTTATATTTCAACACATACTTAACATACACTTAATTATAGCTATTCTTTATCTAAGGAGCAAAAGAAAATGTTATCATGCCATTCTTTTTACCCATTGACAATCTCCTTCTAATCCTCATTCTTTTCTTCTTGAGAGCTTTTCCTGGACTCTCCTCTTTGCTCTTTGGTGTCTTCTGCTGTGAGTTCTGCTTGGCTGCATTGAGATGAGACTGACAGTGTCTCATCAAACCTTTCTCTGTCCTGTAGCTCTGGTTACAACCTGCAAACACACACCTGAATGGCTTGTCACCGCAGTGTGTCAGCACATGTTTAGGAAGCCAGGTAGCTGACATGGATGGTGTGTTATAAACCTTGCAGCCGTCCCACAGGCACACAAACTTCTTCCCACCTTTCTTGATCTGCTTCTGAGCGTGCTCTGTTCGTACATGATCGGCCAGATCAGCGCTGGTGTCTGTCTCCTCTCCACATGACTCCCAACGACAGATGTATTCCATCTTGGGTTTGGGTGTGGTAGGTGTTGGAGTAGGGGTGGTGGTAGGGGTGTTGCATCCACTGGGTTGGCTACTAGCACAATCACTGCTGCTACCATTACTACTAACCATGTGGAATAAAGGAGGCTAGAGGGATTTAAAAAAACAAAAAAACACAGGTATAACTATTAGTGCCTTCATATCTCTTTCACTTAGGAACCATAACCATATACTGGCATTATGATGGTAATAAAAAGCACTGCACATTAATGCAAACATATTTTAAACCATGACTCAAAATTTTATTCAACAAATATGGCAATCAATTGCTAAAAGAAAGATCTCTGATTATGTGGTACAAAACAGTACACAATGGATCAAACTTATTGTACAGTTAAGACTTCTGAAAAAATAGTATCTCCTTTAACCCGCTGAATACTTTGCCGAAGATAACTCGGGCTGGAGTCTATGGAAATGGGTGTTAAATCAAATCAAATCATGCTCAATGGGTTAAATTTCCTTCAGCAGACTATAGCATATATGGATATATGATTTGCACAGCTGACAATTATTTTAGTTTACTTAATTTCACTTTCTCCGAATTCATGAGTGTGTAATACAAGGGAAGATCCTTGGATGTGAATAAATCAAATTATGATCTATCAACTTACATGGATTGTATCTGGCCATTCTCTCCTGGCTGGTTTCTCTCCTCTATCTTCATCCATCTCTCAGAAAATACACCACCTACATTAAAGAGGCACAAAATTCATTGTGAAACCTACACTTTTACTTAATAATCACTTAATAAATAGCGAGAAAGAGAAGAACATAAAAGATAGACCTGGAAACTCAACTGCAGGAACAACTGCATTTTGTCCAAAGATCCAGTACCTTAAAGTCCATATAAATTATAAACAATATATCTAATTTCTTTGTGATTTTTTAAAATGATTTTTCATTTGTATATTGAAAAAAATTGTGCATTAAGTTAGAAACTATGTTAGGATCCAACTGTTAGAGCCAACAACAATGAATATTTTTCTTACATAATATCATCCAACACAAGCTTTAAGAGATTCTCCAATGTCACATTCATACTGTTTAAAATCTTCTGTCTGAATACACAACATGTCCAGACAGACTGATATTGATCTTCAGATAAGCTTGTATGGCAGTGTGTCCTTATTCCGCGCAGGTCCATATTTCGCGCACAAGGAAATATCTAAAAAACTAGAAAAATTTTTGAAAATCTGATAGCACCAACGGATAGAGGAATCTAAAATTACCCACAGACTTATTCTTCTTTGAAATTGGAGAAGGAATTTGAATTTTTAAATAAAAAATCAGCAGATTTTGCTATATTTTGCATCCTTTCTGAAAAAATTGAACCTATATGTACCGACAAAGGTCTAAAAATCTTCATTTTGAGAGACGATGTCACCAAACTGTAAGTAAAGTGTGATACTGAATGATTCTACAGAATTTTGCCTTGCTAGTGATGCAATTATCTTATCTTTTTATGGATCTTCATTTTGCACTAATCATTTGAAAACTGGCCTGTGTGAAATTTGGACTCGTTTTTGTAGACCATTTCTAACTTTAGTTCCAGAATAATACGATTTGACATCGAATTTTGCGATCGCGATATCTCGGGAATTCTTTGTCAATAGGTCATCTTCTTGCATACACTCGTCCAAAACTTTGCTTTCCCTCTGGTATCAATTAATCAGAATAATTTTGGTAGAATTTGAAAAATTATGGAGTGAATATTGCGTTCTTTAGGAAATAAAAATATGCCCGAAATATGGTCACCCCATTGTAGTATAGACTAGGCCTAAGGCTAAGGTTAGTATAGTATACTGTACCTAACCGAGCATCAAGTGTGAGTGGGCCTATTATTGGCATGTAAGGTGTAAGGTGATGTTCACCTCCGGGGGGGGGGGGGGCACTCACATATATTGATGGTACGGGGACGTGCCGCTTTGACGACCCCCTTTTTCAGACCTCGATTTCCGTTCCAAAGCATAGCATTTTCTTCTTAATGAGAAAAAGAACAAAGAAAACCATTCCAAGGCATAGCATTTTCTTCTTATCGAGAAAAAAGAAGAAAGAAATCCGTTCCAAAGTATAGCATGTTTTTCGTTTCGCCGTTCCAGCAGCATTGCTCTGTTTAATGAGCTTCATTTTTGGTGAAAAGCGGCCCGCACCGTTTCGCAGGTAGGCCAGCCAGCGCTGTCCAACCATCACCTTAGCGCATGCAAGCGCATGCCGTTCCATGGGGATACATACGCACCCACACGCAGTTGAACCGTTCCAAAGACCCTGTTTTCACAAACATTTGTCGTTCCAAAGCCTGTTCCGCAGGCCCTCCTTTTCACAATAAGCCCCCGTTTTTTGTCTCGCCCGCGGCACATACCTACCAATTTTGGCAAGATACCAGAGGGTCTACCAAGAATCAACGTAGAAGTAGAAGTATAGAAGACTAAGTGATTGATTAGTGGATATCTTATAGATAAATGGCGCTATGCAAATGCTGTTTATTATCATCATCATCATCATCATATTCATATGCATCTCCACCATCATGACCATTGACATGTACCTTACACACATCTCAGTACATGGGACCATAACAACATTCAGCACGTTAAATATCAATCGGCTTTTGTCTACGAATTGCGAAAAGTAAAGAGCTATCTTGATTCTTCTGAAACAAAAAATAAAAGAGCACGTTATTTCCTTGCAAAACGTAATTTATGGTTAACATAAAACAGTGATACTAACCTTAAAGGCTTAATGAGTGTCTTTGTTTTGCCTGACCTTGCACAAGTTGGTATCGCAGCATGATCTACATATAAAGCATGCAAATATAATATGCACAGCGCATATTAAACAACAAAGCCTGCTACGGTACTGCTATAGTTGATGCTGCTAATGCACTGGTAAGTTGGTAATTGCTGTTTTCCTATCCTAATATACCTGAACTATTAATTTTTTAATAACTTTGTTATCCTATACGAATTTGATGCTTATATGGTTAAGTTTGGCCACAGCCTGGTCTTTGCCAGAAAATCCCGAATGAATGTTATTGTTTCATTTTCTTTGTCCGATCCCGCAGTCTGTAACACTAACAGTAACAGTTAGCAGTCCTCAGCATGAGTAGCTGATGCACGCGCTATAGCGCTAGCGCCGGCGGCGGCGGCGGCCCTGGCCTCGTAGGCTCGTACTCGATACTCGTCGAGGCGAGGGTCTGGTAGCTGCTGCCTAGTGTATAACGTTGCTGTGTTCCTTTGCATTTTTTTTTTAAGTAGCATGTTAATACTGAGACCCTGCCTTAATTCTGTCGGGTCTGAGTCTAGTGTCAAAATATGTTATTATCTAACGTTAGTTTTGCTCACTTTTTCAACTTGTATAGGCCTAACGTTAGGTCTAACGTTAAGTTACTTAGATCTAGACCTAGTTAGGTCACCCGTAGGTTGAAACTTTTACATCTTCATTTTCTGTAGGTATTTGAGTATTCATGGTGGAAGTTTGATAAATATTTAGGGAATATTGTATTTGATATGACTGAATCTATGAAAAGTGTTCGGTAATAGGATACACTTCCATAACAACTTAGAGTGAATAAGTGCTGCTCTTCTACTACTACTCTTCATGAATTTGAAACATAGACTTTTTTAATGCCACTTGAATCTTGATAAATTTCTTTGATGTCTTTACTCTTCTCTTCCTAACTTTCCAAAAAACAAAGTCTTCTTTTCCATGTTGTACCCTTATCCTACCTTTTTGTTTTCAACCCTTTGTTTGCATTGTTTATTTTTGTTTATCTTTATGTGCACTTCTTTCTTCATCTTTTCTCTCTTTAGATCTATCTCTCTCTTTATTTCTTTTTCTCATGTTAGACTATTTCTTTGAATTTTCTTTTTATTCATTTGACTTTTTTCTTTTGTTTCAGTTATGTATTCCTTTGCTTCTTGAATTTGTCTGTCCTTGTATCTTGCTTTGTTCATTTCATTAATCGTGATTCTCCTTTTCTGTTTTCCTTTTGCATATTGTTTACTAATGCTTAGATCTATGCTTTTTCCTATCTTTTTCGTTACTGTAATGTGCATTTTCCATTAATTTTCTTTTCTTTTTCCTGTATTCTTTATATAGATGAATTATTTTTCCCTACTTCATCTCCTTACTGAGCTTTTTTTTTAAAAGGTGTTTCATCATGCATGTATTCTTTTATTTTTTTTCATCCTACTTTTCTATATTTGCACATACAATATTTTACCGTTTTACCATTACACAAATGTTGTCAACCTTACGTGTGCGTGTATATTCTTCTCTTTCCTCAAAACTTATGTGTACAAAGCATGCAAAAATACATAATATCCCCATTTGACCTCTATAATTCCTGCTTTTTGCCATGGAAAGTTGACAAGTATGGGTATATTTGACTTTTGCATATGAGAAGAGGTCATTTGAGTTTGCTTGTTACCATATATCACTCAAATCTTTCCAACTTAAGCTAATTAATATTTATAGACCGCCGTATTCTGATGCTCATCCTGTACCAATGTCTGTTTTTATGTCTGAATTCAACGACTTTATACAGGAACACTTGTTATCCAGTATACCTGTTATTATCACTGGTGATTTTAACATTCATGTCGATATTGATAATCAAGAATCTAGGTTATTCATGGATCTACTTGAGTCATTTTCTTGTATTCAGCATGTTGATTGTAGTACTCATATACACGGTCACACTCTAGATTTGGTTATATCTTGTAAGTCAGACAACATAATTGTTGGGCGACCGTGGCCTGGCTCTTTAATATCTGATCATTTCCCTGTTATGTGTCGGCTGAACTCAGTGGAGTCACAGTTGCCTCCTAAGAAAACATCTTTCCGTAAAATTGGTTGTATAGATTTGGATTCTTTGAAGGGTGATGTTGCTAATAGTTCACTTTGTACTAGTACTCCTGATGATCTTAAAGAATTGGTCACTATAATGATACACTTAATTCAATTTTGAACAAACACGCACCTTTGATTACCAAGACCGTTTCATCTCACCCGCAGGTACCATGGTTTACAAATTATGTAAGAACACAAAAAAGAAAAAGGAGAAAGGCTGAAAAGAGATGGTTGAGAACAAAATCCTCTCTTGATTACGAGAATTTCAAAACCGCTCGTAATAAGACCTTATTTGTTATGAATAGTGCTCGACGTACATATTACTCTGAAATGATAATGGAAAACAGTTCTGATCAAAGGAGTCTCTTTAATGTTACTAAATCTTTGCTGAATATGACCAAGCTTCATCCATTGATACCTCCTCATATTGATAAGAGAACATTTGTTAATGATTTAGGAAATTTCTTCTGCGATAAGATTGTAAAAATTCATTCTCAGATAGAGTTAACTGTAAATAATGGAACTTTTACTCCTGATGACATATCTTTGGATAGTACAGATTTTGAGATTTCACACTCTCAAATCTTCTCTCATTTTGAAATATTATCTGAAAGGGATGTAGAGAAATTGATTATAAGCGAGAAATCATGTTCTTTGGATCCAATCCCAACTAATCTTCTATTGCATTGTAATGAATCGCTACTCCCAGTCTTTACCAAAATTATTAACTTGTCACTCTCAAATGGCCTTTTCCCTTCTGAATGGAAGGTTGCATTGGTGAAGCCACTGCTTAAGAAGCATGGCATGGAGCCGAGTTTTGATAATCTTAGACCAGTTAGTAATTTACAGTATATATCAAAACTTGTTAAAGGAGCTGCTACTCAGCAAATTCTAAAACATGTTTCTCATAATGCATTGTTTCCATGTATGCAGTCAGCATACAGGCAGTTTCATAGTACCGAAACAGCCTTATTCAAAATAAAAAATGATCTTCTATTGGCAATAGTTAACACTTTTGGTATTGCTGGATCTGAGTGCCGCTTTTGACACTATTGATCATAGGATATTATTGAAATACTACATACATCTTTTGGTTTGAGCGACTGTGTCCTCACATGGATTGAATCTTACCTTTCTAACAGACAACAAAAAATAATAGTAGATGATGTCTGAGAATTTTGATGTTCCATACGGAGTGCCTCAAGGGTCACATGTCGGCCCCCTTCTTTTTACTCTTTATACAAGTAACTTGATTAATATCATTCAAAGGTGCTTCCCTAATGTCTCTTGTCATTGCTATGCTGACGATACACAGTTATAAATTTCTTTCAGCCCTCATAAGGAAAACCATAATGACAATATTTCAAACTTAGAATCATGTATAAGTTATATTAGTTTTTGGATGTCCCAACATAAGCTAATGCTTAATGATAGAAAAACAGAGTTTCTCATAGTCAGGACAGGCAGGCAAGTAGCAAAACTGAGTGTTAGCAACATAACAGTTGGAGACTCAGAAGTAAAACCATCAAACTTTGTGAAAAATCTGGGTGTATGGCTTGATTCTCGTTAAAATATGGAGAAACACATATCCAACATTAGTAGATCATCTTTTTATATGTCACACAGCTTACGCCATATTCGTAGATACTTGGACCAGAAATGCGCAGAAACCCTTATCGATGCATTTATTAGCAGTAGGCTTGATTATTGTAATGGATTATTCTTTGGTTTACCAGACTCACAAATCAACAAGCTGCAGCATGTTCAGAATGCATGTGCAAGACTTGTATCCAGTTCCTCGAAGTTTTCCCAAATTACACCTGTTCTGATTCAATTGCATTGGTTGCCAATAAGGCAGAGAACTGCATTTAAGATACTTTTTCAATTCAATTCAATTCAATTCAAATTTATTTTCATTCTTCAAAATGATACAAATAAGTACAAGATAGATTGATTCAATTTAAATAAACAATAGCATGAACAAAATTCAATATTGGAAGAAAAAAATACATATTTGAAAGTAATTTAAATATAAATTAATATACATGTCAAGTTAAATCAAATCAATATAATCAATATCATTAGATATAACTGAATCAATGCAATTATATATCATAAGAAGAATGGAGGGGTCCACTGAAAAGCAAGCTTGTATAATGTGGACCCCCTTTTGCTTGTTTACAAAGCACTGAATGGTCAAGCTCCTAATTACTTGTCTGAATTGATATCATTTAGGTCACATTCATATGCATGAACATGTAACTTCCGAAGTACACAGGATAAGCTGCTTCTAAAGCTACCTCACTTAAGAACAAAAGTAACTCTTGGGGATTGTGCTTTCAGTTGCGCTTTGGAACAAATTACCACTGGAAATACAAAAAGCACCAACTGTTACCATCTTCAAACATTTATTGAAGACCCATCTTTTTTCAGAAGTTTTTGGTTAATTGTGTTATATGCATAATTGTTTAATTTGTTTGAGCAGTAGCATTGTTGGGATTGTTACACTACAGCGCAACAGAGTATATTTACATAATGACTTCGCTATATAAATGGTCCAATTATTATTGATTATTATTATTATTATTATTTTCTAGGGCTCGAAATCAAAATTTAATGAGCAAAATCACTAAATCTGGGCTATTGTTCTGAATTGGTTAAAGAGTACATGTGGGTTGAACTACCACCATGACCTTATCATGACGCTGTCATTCAGGATGTGTGCCTTTCCTCTCTGCAGAGATTCTATGTAGAATATCCTGCGGAAACCAAGAGGAAACAAGCGTATAAGATTTGGAAAATGGGATAAACTGGTGGTGTAGCAGACACAATAGAGAATTTATGGTAAAGTAATAATGCTCATTCTTTAATCCTATATGTTTCAGCATGAATGGATGCAGGTCAGGTTTCTGATTCATCATCAATAGATAATTTTGTCAATAGAAAAGGCTTTTAGGGGTGCAAGCCATACATGTAAGTAGAGGGCATTTTAATAGACATGTGTACTGCTCTTCTTGTATAGAAATACTTTGTTAGGTCTGATGTTGTAATTTTCGATTTTTTTTCTTTTTAGAACAGATATAAGCACTTGGAACTTTGCTAAACATATATATTTTGCTTTTCAGAGTCTCCCAATGATGTCTGATGTCTGAGTGAATCTATATGTAACTGCATTTTTTTGGGCTGGACCCTCCCTGGACCCTCTGTGGACAGCCTGCCAAGAGCAGTCAGGATGAATGTTGTAAAAGGCATCACCACTCTCCTGCTAATGCTTGGCCTTACAAGCAGTGTGACTGGTCAGTTGGTGAGAGTGAATAATGGTCTGGAGGTTCCTATTGGTCGATCAGTAAGTCTTGGTCAGGATGACTTGGTGTTTGAGCCGGTGGAGGAAGGAGAGCAGTGTAAGGTGGAGGTAGCACTCAATGAACCCTACTACCAGAAGGTTGGACTTCTTCAACCAGAGGTGATCACCGTTTGTCTAACATATCTTTGTCATGATTTTAGACATGTGTTCCCTTGGACTACCAGACAACTACCCATGTGGATATAAATCAACAGGACAACCTCTGGCTACCTCCAATGCAAAGACCCCTTGGACAAGTTCTTGTCCAGGAGGTAAAAACTGTGGGGGTTTGTTGTTCCTGAAGTAGTTTGTCCATATGGTAATTTCACTAGGTGATAGTTGAGCTAGGCTTTAGCTTTTTGGTTGGTAGTCCAACCCTCTATTCTGATTTTTTCAAGGTTTTTTTTTTTTTTTTTTTAAATCTGCTCATTTTGATTAGTTTACCTAAAATTTTTGGTAGTTATGTTTTTAGATACGAATAGTGAATCCACAACATACAAATTTTTTTTTTTTCTTCAATGAAAGCAATGTAGTTTAAGGATAGAAAGCCCTTTCTTTTGTATTGAGGTGACTCCAGTTTTTAAATCTTTCTCTTTTTTGTTTCTGCAGGTGTTTGATTGTGAGTTCCTACCTGAGACCATCAAGTACACCCATTCTGGAATGCCACATTTGGACCATGATGTTGTCAAATTACGTGTCTACAAGTTCACAGAGACGGACACAGTTTCAGAGACGGTGTACCTGAGTGTCAACATCTCCCGGGAGTCTTATCAAGTTGTACGACCAATAGGACCACTCCAAGTGGAACGCTTCTTTGGAAGTTCAGATCTAATCGATATGAGAGTTCTTGACTTGGCATACGAAAGATATAGAAATGTGTCATGCACGGTCACCATCAACACTGTCACAAGTGGTTATCCAAAGTATGGTGAGCTTACAAGAGGAGAGGGAGAGGAGAAAGAACGTGTGAGAGCACTAACAGCTGACTGCTATGATTTCATGATGGGAATGATACGCTATGAGCATCTTGTGCCTCCAACTCCTAACATTGACTATATTCCCATGACTGTGACTGTGAATGATGCATTGCTGATTGATGGAACGTCTGAGGAGGTGTACTACTTACCTGTTGAGATCACAGAAGCCTTTCCAAACCAGAACCCTGTTGCAGCAATGATGAGCATGTATGTAATGGAGGCAGATCAGTTCATCCTGACAACCATCACACCTTCTGTCATCTCAGGAAGGGATGATGAAACACCCAATGAGGATCTGGTATTCTTTATCAGTCAACCCTTTGGTCCAGATGAAGGTTACATTGTCAACCTGGATGATCACACCCATCCTATAGAATCCTTCACGCAGTATGACTTGTCTAGACTGAATATAGCCTACAAACCTCCCAGTGTCAGCTCACCAGAGAGACGTGTCTTCACAGCAGAGTTCACTGTATACGATGCTTACTTTGCTCCGAGTAACCCTATCAATCTAATGGTGTCAGTGAGGTCTACGGAAACTAACGCTCCACGAGTGTCGGTTAACACTGGTCTCACCATGTTAGAAGGACAGTCCAGGATTATCCGTCCAACAAACCTCCAACTGGTGGACAATGACAATCTGAATTTTGTTAGAGCCAAAGTTGTTGGAGGACTTCGACATGGAAGGCTCTATGTCAATGAACGTCCTGTCATCATGTTCTCAGCTGCAGATATCAATTCCAATACCCTTGTTTATCGGCATGATGACAGTGACACGCTGAAGGATAGTATTGAGCTGCGTATTACAGATGGAAGGCACAGTGTCCGAACAACCTTCCCAATCAATATTCTTCCAAAAGATGACAGCGCTCCTTACCTCATCAACAATGTCCAGTTCGAGCTCAAAGAGGGAAGGACAATTCGCATTACCCGTTTCATGCTTGTTGCAGCTGATATGGACTCTAGTGATGACTACATTATTTTCAGAATCACGCAACCACCACAAGCTGGTGAAATCTTGAAGAAGTTCTCTGAAGACACATTTGGATTCCCTGTCACAGAGTTCACTCAGAGAGATCTTTTCCGTGGTCTGATCTACTATCACCATCTTGGTGAAGAGGTCTTCTTAGATTCATTTGAGTTTACTCTCCTAGACAACCAGATACCTCCTAATGAGTCTCCAACCCAGGTAGTGATGGTCAAGATCAGTCCAGTCCATGACCTTCCCCCAGAGAGAGACTCTGGTTCAACACAGTCTTTGATTGTTCGGGAAACAGAAATTGCCTACATCACCAAAAATCAACTGCACTTCACTGATGCCGAGTCAATAGAAGAGCGTCTGCGCTACACCATCACCACACCCCCATATCTGATAGATACACACAGCCTGACAAATGCTGGTAGGGTCATCTCGACAGCTGAAGTTCTCTCCCCCTCCAAGGATCCCAATATTCCTGCCATTCGATCCTTCACGCAGGGAGAGGTCAACACACACAATATTGCCTATATGCCACCTGTGAAAGAAATTGGCCCAAACCCTGTGCAAATCCGCTTCGTCTTCTCTGTGTCTGATCCCTTTGGAAACCTTGTTCTTGGCGAGCTCTTTGATGTTACCATTCTACCTGTCAACAATCAGGAGCCAGTCTTGCGCCTCAATGACCTCACTGTCCGGGAGGGTCAATCCCTGACCTTTGACCCTATGAAGTTTGCAGTAACAGACATGGATACTGAAGCCAGAGATCTGACCATCCATCTTGTTGGGGTACCACAACATGGAATGATTCTGCTAGGTGGAGTCAACCTGACTGTTGGGAATCACTTCACCATGGCTGATGTTGCTGCAGGTAGGGTCAGGTAAGGCCTAATTCTAGAGGTCTCTTGTGACTTTTGATATCTTTTAAGAATAGAAATTCTGTTTTTCCTTGAATTGTGAAAAAAAAAATAGGGGAACTTTGTTGCAAGCAATAGATAATGCAGTTCTCATTTACACCCATTTTTAGAGTAAGCTTAATCTGCAAGTTAATTAGAAATAAACAAGTAGAACCTTATTTGCATTTATCACAATAGTTTGCTGCTGTTTTCAAGTGTAATGTACTGCACTGTTCTTATAACGCACAGGTAAATGAGTTCATATGGGACCTATGTTACATGCTGCTGCTCTTTTTCATCCCCTTGTGTTATTCATTTGCATATGGAAAAATTACCTGTGGTAGACTGCTGCAGTATATGCAATACCTGTATAATTATATGCTTTTATGTGAAGAAGCCTTCAGTCATTCAGTGCAGAGAATATTCTGAAACCTTGATTGAACCTGTTATCTACTGCTTGCTGAGAAAACTGTTACATTGGGTATTTATGATCCCTTGTTAAAAAACAAACAAACAAACAAACGTGAGAGAAATACCTAAAAATTCCCTTTTATGAGCTTAGTATTGTTATGGATATGTTAATGCTCAGAAGATTGCTACAAATGTAGTTTGTAGTAGCATATAAAGCTGGGGGGCAGTCACTTTTTCTTTTCTGTTGTTTCCTATTTGTTAAAATGGCTTTTTTGGCTTCATCAAATTTTACATCAAATTATTAAAGGTATGGTTGACTGCATCTTTTGGGCTGGACCCTCCCTGGACACCCTTCCAAGAAGTACATGTAGGGTGTGCGGAATCCTTATTTTGAAAAATTCACCTCGGAACACTCGTTTCTAATCCCAGTCATTTTTTAGCAAATGCTTTTTTTAGCCTCTGAAAATTAAATTTCAAGACAATCTACCTCCTACTCATGGCAGAGAAATAAATAGGAGGGGAAAAGAGTGCATGTACTATATGTAAGTTTCACAACTTTGACTTTGTACTCTGTACAAATGGCAGTATTTTCTGGATAGAAAGTTATGTTTAATCTGTCAGTGTGTATCTTTGTCAGATCTCAGTTTGTATTTAAGAAGGAAGTCCTTTAGCAGGTACAGAATTAGGTTAAATTAGTTGAAGGTGAAATGCTTTTCAGGACAAAAGTTTACAAAGGTCAAAGAGAACTTGAAAGGAAGGAAATGGACGTGGCTCTGTCAATGTTTAGTCTGAGTTCATTGTAAGGTTATTTTAGTCTGCCAGTGATCTTCCAAGCTCTGCTTATAGTATACAGAAACACATGTACCGGTACACCGTACCACATGTACATGTATGTAGATACTATACCACTCATGATACATGTTTTCATTCATTCATTCATTCCATTTATTTCCATTTATTAAAAAGCACATTTACTAACATCATATTACAATCACAGTACAATAGTGCATGAATGAAGAGAAACAGCTTGAGAAGGCAAAAGAGCCTTAGTGGTGCTGCCACCTTAAAGTAAAAAATATTACAGATACCGAAAAACAAACAGGAAAACAAAAGCAAAGCAAAGCAAAGCAAAAAATTAAAAAAATAATGATAATAATAAAGAATATATATATATGTACATGTACATGTAGTTCTACAAGTATTACATGTGTACATGTTTTGTGATTACCAGTGGAGCATGTCTTTGTATATTTTGCACTTTCTAACATTCTGTGCAGGGTTATTCTTGATAAGTTATGAAAATTGCTTTTTATATGTCATGCGCCCTGGGCCCCTGGTTCTACCTGTATCATTACATACTTCAGTAAAAAAAAAAATATTTCTGTGCAAGGCCAGCTTCAACGTTGAATATGCACAGGCAGCACATCAAATTTCCCCAAATTTATTCAGTTTAAAGATACACTGTAGGTAATGATTAGGTTATTTCCATATGTATATGAGTAATCCTTAAAGGGAGCACCTGAGGATATCTTACTCATTTGTTTGTTGGAGGTAGAAATAGACAATGTTCTCAAAGAGCCTTTTGTTTGCCATTTTATTTATATGTTTTATTTATTTACCAATATTTTGATACATAGGTACATGTATTTTCATTAGGGTGCAGTGCCCTGTCAACAGTACAGTGCTAGAATTAGAAGGGGTCATATGCATAAAACAACATACAGATAACATGTATGTAGAACATAACTGTAAATAACCCAGTTATATTTCAAAAAGAAAAATAAAGGAATTTAGTTGTAACCTATGATTTATAATAATTTTCATCTTTTATTATTATGATTATTATTTTGATATTAGAGTTAACCTTTCCTGGCTTACCATTTTTTAACTTTTTAAAACTGAATACACTCAGCTGGCAAAAGATTTTGGATCGCCAAAGCCATGTGTGGGCTTTAATGTCATTTTGTTGCCCCTAGTTTTGTGACCTTGTCTGTCAAATCTGATAGACTGTATACAATTGATGAGGTTTACATGTAGGTGTGAATGTGAGTCATACATGTAGGGATCAAGTGTCTGGTCATACAAGTTTATTTTTAGATATCAATGTGCTTCTCTACAGTAGTAGATACATTCATTTCTGCTTATAAGATGTTTTGCAGTGGTGTCTAGTTTCCATTTTGCCTGTAAAGGGGCTGCTTAAATTCTGTACACAGCAATATCAAAGATCCTCCTATTCATGTAGATTTTTTTTCGCTGTTCTTTCAGTGGGCTGCTAATGTGCATGTATCTGTAAGAGCCAGTTGTAGCCTTGCCTCAATGCCAATTTTTAATGAATAAACTTGTCAAAAAAATATTGAAAAGAGCTACTCTTAAATTTGATGTTAGTGTAGAAGTCACTGTCAACATTAAGAAGTAAAAAAAGTAAATAAGAAAGTCCGCAGACAAACCAGCTTTTACAGTGAACAGAGAAGTGATGTGTTTGATACAGTTTCATACGGTTAGATGAAAATTGAATCAAAAGAATATTGGGCACAAAGACAAAAATCAGTCTGTCTGTTATTGTAGGTAATTCTAAAATGTCCTACTTTCTCAGTGCTTATGGATTCCAGCAATTAAAAAAAAATGAATTCAGAGAACATAAAGCTATTCTAAACAGTGTCACTGCAATTTTTTTTCACCCTCACACAGATTACTGGTTTTCTTATTTTTTTCAACATTGCTAAGTATATAATTTCTGCAAATTTATGGAATTGTGGAAATTAAGATTTTAACTATTTTATCCTCACACATATTACTGGTTTCCTTAATTTTTTCACCATTGCTAAGTATATAGTTTCTGCAAATTTATGGAATTGTGGAAATTAAGATTTTAACTATTTTATCCTCACACAGATAACTGGTTTCCTTAATTTTTTCACCATTGCTAAGTATATAATTTCTGCAAATTTATGGAATTGTGGAAATTAAGATTTTAACTATTTCATCCAGTGTACATGTACATGTGTACTCTAGCATCTTTTGTAATATTTCAAACTGCACTACATGTAATTTTCACAGCAGAATAAACTGAAAGCTTTAAAACGTAGCTGCTATAAAGTGTGCGTTGAAAATGGTGAGTCGAATTGTGCAATCTGTATTTTCTTTTTCTCTCTTACAGCTATGCCAGTGATGGATCTGAGTCTTCAAGTGATCAGTTCGCAGTGAGCTTGTCAGATGGTGTTCATTCCATCACAGAGACCGTTGATATCAATGTCATACCAGTCAACGATGAGATACCAGCCTTACTCCCAGGTCTGGAGTCTGAACTGACCATCCCAGAGGGAGGGAGTGTGACTATTGGATCAGATGTCCTATCAGCTACAGATCCAGACACCAATGACCTGCTGCTCCATTACGTTGTGGTGATGCACCCCCTCAGGGGTGTGCTATTAAAAGATGGAGTGATCGTGAACAGGTTTTCACAGAGAGATGTGAACAGAGGAAAGATAGTTTATGAGCATACTGGTGGTGAGACAGGACTGAGCAATATCCAAGATGTGATAACATTGATTGTATCAGATAAGAGTGTCCCATCTAATCCAGATTTACCAGTGAAAGATGTCATTATCAACATCACTCCATCTGATGACAGACCACCAAGGATAGTATTCGGGAATCCTTTCTTTGTAGATGAAGGTGAGAAGATGCCTCTGACTGTGGATGTTCTCAGTGCTGTTGATAGAGACTCTCCAGCAGATCAGCTTCAGTTCGTCATCACTCGCCAACCGGTCTGGGGCTTCATGGAGAACATTCTACCGACCCCTGGTTTTGAGAAGAGTAATGCAGGTAAACCCATCACGTCCTTTACTTTCAAGGATGTCACTGATGGCAATATCAATTTTGTCCAGTCCATATCCAGTGGTATGGAGCCCATCAGTGATTCCTTCTTGTTGTATGTGACTGACGGAGAACACTCTTCACCTAATGTGACATTTGTTGTGAACATCACTCCTCAAAATGACGAGGCCCCGACGCTGACTGTCCGCAACTTCACTGTACATGAGGGTTCATTCTTCAAGATTAGGACAGACACAATCAATGCCAATGACCTGGACATCCCAATGGACATGTTGATGTTCTCTATCGTAAGGGCACCAGAGCATGGTATGATCATAAACAGAGTTCCCCCACTGGTGGAGACTCCAACACCAGTCTATGATTTCAATCTCAATCAGCTCCTCAATACCCTCTCCCTGGCTTATGTGCATGATGGGTCTGAGTCTACGCAGGATAAGTTTGTGATTCGAGTGACGGACGGCAAGCACACAGTCCGTAAGACGGTCAACATCACAATTATCGCAGTCAATGATGAGATTCCAGAGATCATCAAGAATGCAGGAATCAGGATCAGTATCCATGAGAGCCGCATTATATCTGCAGTCATTCTCCGGACAGAAGATAGAGACACTCCAGCTGATCATCTCGTCTACACATTGAACTCTCTCCCTAGGAGGGGCACCTTGCAACGGAAGGGTGCTGATGATACGTGGGAAGACATCACAGAAGTTCTCACCAACTTCACCCAGTGGGATCTCAATCAGAATTTGATACGCTACCTTCATTCTGCAGACTTAGGATCTAAAGGGATAGATAGGTTTTATTTCTCTGTTAGTGATGGCGCCCACTCAACAGGAAAGCAGAACTTCAGGATCATGATCGAGAACACAAAGCGAGAACCTCTTATTATCATCAACAATGGCCTTCAGCTAGATGAAGGTCAGACAGTTATTATACCTCCAACTCTTCTGTCAGCAAACGATAATAGTGGACAGTTGACTGATATCATATTTCAAGTCTTATCATCACCCACACAGGGACACTTGGAGGATGTTGCCAGGCCTGGTATACCTCTCACAACCTTTTCTCAAATGGATATCTTGGGTCAGAGGTTGGTTTACAAACATCTCAGGGTAGATCAAATTCACAATGATCAATTCACATTCAGCGTAACTAATGGATATGAACTTCGTAATGATACATTCCAGATTGTTGTAAATCCTGTTGATAATATGTTACCAGTACTAATGGTGAAAGAACCATTGACTGTAGCTCAGAATGGATTCCAGATCATCTCCCTATCGCAGCTACATGCTCTTGATCCAGATACACCTGCATCAAGTGTTTCCTTTATTATCACCCAGATGCCTCACTTTGGAACTCTCTTGATCGGTGGACTACCAGTAGAACAAAGATTCACCCAACAAGATATTGATAATTATGATATATCATATCGTCATGACTTTGGCCAAGCAGATGCTGACGAGTTTCACTTTGTAGTTGAAGATGGCACCAATAGGGGATTCTTAGTTGGTGACAACATTCGCTATGAGCCAGTACGCTTCCAGATCAACATCAACATTGTGGATTCCTCACCTCCAGATCTCATCACCAATGTGGGTCCCACAAAGATGCAGACATTGGTTGATAGGACCGGCTTCGTCTTCTCAAACATGAATCTGCAGGCTGTGGATGACTGTTCTGCGGATGATGTGACATACTCTGTGATGAAAGACCCCATGTTTGGTCATCTGGAGTATGTGGATACCTTCCAGAGGGTGCAAGGACGTTTTGTACAGACTGACATCAACAACAAGAGAGTCATGTATGTGATGAGGGAGAATGCCAGAGCAGCTAATGACAGCTTCATGTTTGATGTCTGGGATTGCCATGGCAACAGCTTGAAAAATCAAAGGTATAAGTGTCAATTTTGCAATGATATCATTTAGTAATAATATTTGTACATGTAGATCAGTACTGGTATGTTTATTATTATTTTTAATGCACAGTGTTCCTTTTTCATTTTATCAAGATGTGCTATTTCTGTTTATGAACAAACTGAGAGATATGATAATGTACCCTTATCAAAGAAGTGCATGTTCCACTGATTAAACGTAATATATTTCATGTTATTGAAATAGTTACATATACATACTTTTTCATGTAATGACAACACTCTCTATAGTTCTTGATGCAAAAAAACCCCAGAAAACCAAACCCTCCCCCAAACAACAAGAAACATCCAAACAAAGTAGAAAAACGATTTGTTAGCCTATTTTAAGAAGAGTCTTAACTTATAAAACTTATATGTTGAATAGTAAGAATTTTACTCCCACCCAGGTTTTCCATGCACTGGTCAGTGCTGATGTTCTCCCGTCCTCAATTCATGGTATGCGAATCTGATGGTACGCTCTCCATACCAGTCATCAGGATCGGCAACCAGCGTCTATCTTCCTTTGTCAGCTTGGAGCTCCAAGACACGACAGCCACCAGAGGGCTGGACTATCAACCTAGCAGGGCCAGACTCCTCCAGTTTGATCCCGTGGTTACCACAGTAACGTGGGATGCGGTCCTGATGGAGGATGATTTGGAGGAAACGAGGGAGAGGTTTAAATTGACGCTGGTTGATCCAGTCAATGCAGTGATTGGAGAGTATAACAGGCTTACAGTGGTCATTAAGGATGCTAAAGATGGTTAGTTTGAGCTTTCTTCATTACCCTTTTTTGCCATTATTAGGCTAAACACATACTTCTTTGTCAAGGGTATTTGGTCATTCCGTGTCCCTTTTAAAATCGTTCCTGCACTCAGTAATGTATGGGGCAAAATGCGTTACGCTTGCCTGTAAGTTGAAAGGGCAATAGAGACATTCTTGTAATTTGGGCAATGGAAAGCTGATTGTGCAAGCAATATTATTCATTGTTCAGTGTTATCACTCAGTTGCTGGTTGCTGATGTGTATTACTTGTTCTGTTTGTTCTACAGTGGGCTAAATTTTTTAGGCCACTATTTTTTAAATTGAGTTTTCTATTTTTTTTTCTTACAGGTGTGTGCAAGAGAACCCCAACAGATGCCCGGCCTGGAGTGGATACTCCAGAATGCTGTGTAGATCAACCAGGAATAGTAGATCATCAACTAGTTCCAGTACCAGGAATACATCCATCGGATCAGTACCCGTACAATCCTGATCCAGGACCAGGTCCATACAACCCTGGTTCAAGACCGGATGGTGGACCAGTTTCTGGTCCTGGTCCTTACAACCCCGGGGTAGGACCAGGTTCCTACAATCCAGCTGTGGACCCATTCCAACCTGGCATAGGTGGTCCAGTCTTTGACGAGGGGAGTCTAGTTGATACTGACCCAGCCATCAATGATGGACCTCCTGTACAGTACCCACCTGGAGTGCCTAGGATTGAGCAGCAGCCTTTGGATCCATACGCAGATGAAACCTGGTACCGTTATCCATTTGGCGTAGGGTATGATGGCACAGATGGGACTCGCTATGGTGAACCATACGGGTCACAGCCTGTTGTTGTTGAGCCGCTACCAGATCAGAATTGCTGTGAGGATGGATTAGTACCGCAGGGGGCTGAGACACCAGAGCATGGTCCCAATCCTAATCAGTTTGGCAGTCAGTATCCGATTGGTAACCCCAATCCATACCCACAAGGGCAGCCAGCCTCACTGGGTAACCCTCCAAGTCCTGGCTCAGCAACAAGTTTTGAACAACCGTTTGTCCCTCAGGATCCAGGGAGCTATCCTCCACCCCAGGGAGTAGTGGAACTTGACCAACCTCCACTTACATCTGATGGCAATACTAGGCTGTACCATGCTACTGTAGGGGGTGGTGATGGTCAGTCACATGTTGTACCCATTGTATTAGCAGAAAATCGGCCTGGAGAGTTAGAGCAAGATCAACCACCTCAGGTAAATACTAAACTTACTTCCATTTTGATCTATGTCCTTAAATATAAGAAATTGTATACTAGTGCTTATGAAGTCCTACTCTTAATTCCAGTGCATGAACTCTCATTAGGATGTAAAGTAGGAGTCATACTTGTTGCATGTTTGACTATCTTTTGCAAAACAACAAAGCTTAAACTTTGAACTCCCCCTGGGAAGGTATTTCAGATTGGGAATTTCAATTTTGTGACTTGAGCTCTGGGTACAATACTCCAGGGTTGATATTCAAAGCCTAGAGCAGATGCCAGGTTACCCAAAGTTGTTTATTAAATGTGTATAAAATATCTTTCCTCACCACTCGACTCTGTTGATCGTTAGCAAACGTGCTCTGTCAAGAATGAACAATGAGGAAAGAAAGATTGAATGATGCTATCAATCTTTATATCTCTGTGCACAGACAGAGCTGAGCAACGTATTTCTTCCCACTGTGGTGCGAGGAGTACAAAGACCCAGGCTGACTCCTGTAGCTTCCTCTAGTGGTGGATCATCATCATCCTCTGTGAATCCTAGACGTCTTCCTTTAGGTCAAGGCAACACGCAGGTGTTTACAGGAAATCAGGTAGTAAATAACTGTGGATGAATGTTTTGCATGTATTATTTGTAGACCTCAGAAATACATGCTTTCCCTGCTTGAAAATCTAAAGCAGTTAATTATTTTATACTACATGTATGATATTGGAAGTTTGTATCAAGATCTGAGATTAGTTTAAGCAGGAGACTTGTCAAACTTCTTTGCTCTTAGAACCTTTCTTTTGAAAGCTTGATGGAGTAAGGGTTAAAGGAGAATGCAACCCAGGCATCAGTGTGCTCTTAGTGAATGGAGATGACCAAGAAGAGTAAACAGTGAAAATTTCAGCAAAATCGGACAATCTGTTAAAGAGTTATGAATTTTGAAAGTTTCAGTAAATCCCTAGTAGTGGGATCCTTGAGTTGGCAACTTTGCCAGCATCTTTGATGTCATCATGGACAACTCTCCATTCATTTTGTGCATAATTTTTCAAAAGAATTGATTTATATGAAATTCCAAGTCAGGAATCAGCATAATTCTTCCCAAAATGCTTGCAGAATTGATGTAGCCATGTCATACTCAAACAATAAATCAAACAAATTTCTATTTTTCTTGAAAATAAAGAAAATGTGAAATTCTGTGTACAAAATGAATGGAGAGTTGTCCACAATGACATCACAGATGCTTGCAAAGTTGCCAACTCAAGGATAACCGTAATAAGGGTTTACTTAAACTTTCAAAGTTCATTACTCTATGAACAGATTGTCCGATTTCACTCAAACTTTCACTGTCGACTCTTTTTGTTTTTCTTCATTCACTGGAAGTACACCAATGTCTGGGTTGCATTCTCCTTTAATGCTTTGAAAGAATCATTTCCCCAAACTAAACACAAAGATTTGCAATCAATCGTAAAGTTGTAACATTAACAGCCAATTAAGGCCAGTGTTTCTTGCACATCTTGTTCAAAAAGGTGACCCTGGACCAATCAGAATAGTTGTTTTAAATTTTCAATTGATTGCAAACCTTTGTGTTATGGGCCCCAGGTGTGATAATTTGCCCATCTTACTTTTTAATACGATTGGTAAAAACACACATTTTTGATGACCAAGTACTTTCAGGATTAGTACCCAACAGGTTAAGTTTTATATGTGTCATGATCTCTCTGAATTATTTCAAGTTCACAGTTGCATTTCTGACATTTCTGACATTTCTGAAGCTTGTACTTTAATTCATCAAATATTTTATGAATTCTACAACTATCTACAACTCTAGAGTAAACCTGCATTCTTCTCTCTTTCCCTGTCAAGCCCCCTCCAGGTGCCCAGTCCACTGTTCCTTTCCCTTGCACCTCGGATAACGTAGGAGAGATAAGACAGGATGAGCACACCGGTAGCTTGGCAAAATGTGACGGCAACTTCTGGGTTGAGTTTGATATATCACAACTTGTACGGGGAGATACTGCTTATGATAATGGACAGTGTGAAAGAGGTAAGACTGAGTGATAAATGGCCAGGTAGCTTGGCAAAATGTTGTGGCAACTTCTTGGTAGACTTTGTTGCATTCCAGCTCTTAAGAAGAGATACTGCACATATGACAATGGGCAGTTAGAGAGTGAGGGGGGATTAGGCCGCTTATCAAAAGTCTTGTCCCACGTCTTTGATCGTCTTCTCCGCGACCGTTCTTTTAAGTCGGCTTTCCCGTTCCCTCATTGTTTTGTCTATGAAGAAACGGGAGGATCGGAGTGGGAAAGACGCTGAGTGGGAAAGACGCTAAAAGCTGCGTTCCAAATTGGCTCTGACTCTTGGTAAGGTGCCTTAATACTGTGGTAGCTTGGCTATTAGTATTATGGAAACTACGGGGTAGAGTTTGATGCGTAACCACTTGTTAGGGTAGATGCTGCCTGTGACAATGAACAGTGTGATAGAGGCAAGTACGAGGGATTACACTGTTGTAGCTTGGCTGTTATGGAAACTACAGGGTAGAGTTTGATGTGTTGCCTCTTGTTAGGATAGACACTGCCTATGACAGTGAACAATGTGATAGAGGCAGGACTGAGTGTTTGGGGTGAAGGTACATGTATCATATGTAGGTATCTCATATTGTCTCTCTGATAGTCCAACATGAATATATTTTGTTGATATTTTCATGAGTTGATAGATACATGTATGATAGATGGATCAAATAAGACAAACTTTAACTTTGCTTTTTATCTGTAATTGTCTTTTAAAACTCAGAATTTTTTTCCGTTCCGGTAATAAACACTAAAGGAATGATGGTTTTAGAAAAGATCAAGATTATGATTCATTTGATTGTCTATTTGGCAATTTTGTCTCCTTCTTCACTCTTTGAAGTGTCAAAGCAGAGAATCTGTGTATGCCAACTATTATTTCATGAACTGAGTTATATTTGTGTGTGTGTTTGTAGGTTGGAGCTACCATAACAGTAGATGTTTCCTAGTATCCAGACACCCTCAATCGTGGAATGAAGCTCAGAGGATATGTAGAGAGAGGTAGAGAAAATTCCCTTTCTATTCTTGATAATGATAATCACATGTCTTGTTATAAACATGAAACTATTTACTGATGCATTATCATATACATCTTAGTATTGTATAGATTTCTTTGAGTGGAATGGAAACTTCCCCCTCCTGAAATAATAACCATATAAAAATTAATACATTTTGCATGATATTATCAAAAGGGTACTTACGACATGTGATGTGATTTTAGTTATCAAGAAGGAGTTTTTTATTCGTTTTAGATCAAAGTTATTTCAGCTTCATTTGATAATAAAAACAATCTTGTCAAAATTGCTGCAATTTACATAGTATGACTACACACATTTGATGTGTTGATAGTCATTGATATCTCTTTACAACTGCAGAGTTTGCCAATAGTGAAGCGAAATCAGTGTTGAATCCTTTTGTCTCCCTGTTTGTCTGTTGTAGATACAATAGCAACCTGGCTAGCATCCTGTCTAAGAGAGAGCTGAAATGGCTTGGTGATTTATTGAATGGAGAAACGGCCTGGATAGGTAACGATACACCTTTGTCTTATCATTTTTTGTCAGTTATTTGATAGCTAGTGGCATTGGATGTAATACAAAGGCATGTCACGTTTGGAGCAGTGGTTCTTAACTCTTACCTTCTATAGTCATCTCTTTTACTTCTTTTTCAAAGAGCATGATTTTATTAGCAGAAAATCATCTGCCTAAAATTTGTTTAAAAATCATGTTGCCAAGGAAGCCCCCAAATGTGGTAAGATTTCAGGATATTTTTGACCCCTCAGCTGTGACCCAATTTCAACTGGGTGCCCACTTTGATGTCAAAATTACGTCAAAGTGGGTACCTTGTCGTGCAATTCTAGCAAAATGCGCGCAAGGTATAATACAAATTGTACAGTCTAGCGCACAGCACAACTGCAATGCGCGAAGCTGGGTACCCACTTTTATGTCATACCTCATACTCAAGTTTTTTGGTCACCTCTTGACTTTTTATGAGAAAATTAGCCAAAATGCATTGATTTCAATTGAAAACCATCAAATCTTTTAATGTTATTCTTCTTAGAATTCTATTCTTGATCATTTATCAAAAAATTTTTACCATTGTGTAATCACTTTAAGAGTCCAAGCTTTCAGACTATGTTAAGATATAAAAATGTTAAATCTCCGACTTATTGGTTCGTTTTGTGCTGGAGAGTCACATATATGACTTCAAAACATACGTACACTAGTAGTTCATTTTTGTAAATCCTACTTGAGAAGCTGTGAATTTTGATCTTTACCCCATGCATAAATATGTATACAAGTCATTTTATTTGTAGTTGTTTCTCCAACAAAAAAATGCAAGTATTAAATGAGTCCTAACCTCATACCTGTGAATCCATTGCACATTGATTTAGAAACCACTTTACAAGCAATTGTGTAGAAATATTATAATTCATATATGATATGATATGTGCCGTATAAAAATGGACTGTTGTTGTTTTTTTGCTATATTTTTTTTTGGTTATTTTTGTAATAAACAAACATAAATCTGTCTTTTATTCCTAGGTCTAAATGACAAGCAAGTAGAAGACCAATGGGAATGGGTATCTGGAGATCCAATCACCTTCTCAAGATGGTCTGCTACATCTCGTACCTCAAATCATCGTGATCGATATGACTGTACCTATGTCACAGCTAGACTACGATGGTTTGATAAAGACTGTGATCTCACTGCTAAGAACTATGTATGTATGAAGACTGCTGAATGAAGAGGTCATCTCTCTCTCTCTCTCTCTCTCTCTCTCTAGGGGAATCCCCTTATACAGGGATTTCCCCTAATACCATGTTAGTCAATAAGGCATTTTGTTTCCAATCATTCCATACACATGTGTCAGTCTTCAAACCCTACTGTGAAGTCCATCATACTTCGCAACTAGTAACCGTATCTGTAATCAATTAAAGGTATTTCTTAGCATTGTCACGCTATGATAAAGTATCCCTTAAAAGTGTTTAGTGTGTTTAAGAAAACCAGTAAATAAAAGCCAGTGAGATATCTCTCTAACATAATGACATTTGTTAGTGATTTTGCTATTTCCTTTACCAAAGTTATGAAACTGCAATCAAAAAAGGAAGAAATATGAAAGAGACAAAATTTCTCTTTCACTACAAGTGACAAAGACTTTATTGTATCAGTCTTGGGAGTATCTTTTTATAACAATTTTTTGTCAAATCTTGGCCAGCTAAATTCAACCACTTTCACAATTTTTGATTTATGGAATTAGATATTAAAGCCTGCCTGTATAATAGCAGATTTCATGTAGTTTTCATAATTGGCTAATTAGGACGAGTCCTATTAAAGCTTGCCATCATTCGTCAAATTGAAAGGAATTTACAAATAGGATTAATATTATGCAAATAATTTACTATGCAAACTTGAGCAAGGTCAGCACACTGATTCATAATGGTTACTTAGCATGAGTTTTAAGTATTATTCAAAGAATTGGTTTTTCATCTCTAAATTTTAATTGCTGATAAGCATTTCATAAGAGTGCCTACATAATGTTCAAGTGTGTTTCATTTTGATACCCTTTGAAAGTGTTCTGTTGTGATATACTTTTTCAAAAGACTAATGCATCGATTATGCTCCATTGATGGTCTTAAAACAAATGAAATTTCATGGTGCTTTTTCACAGTATGCAAATTGAAGAAAGATGTATGCCACTGTGCCCCCTTTCTTTAAGAACTTTTGAAATCTATGTTTATAAACTCTGTTGTATTGTTCATATGCCCATGTTAATCAGAATATACATGCATACTTTCCTTTTTTAAAGATTTGGTGCTACTTGTCATGAATACATTAATGTGTTTACTATTGAAGTTATGGTGCTGATGTATTTTTGATAACCATACTGCCAGACATAAATCCTTTTTAAAATCTTTAACCTGTTTATACTTGTATTATCTGTTTTCATTATTGAATTTTAAAGACATACCTTACTGTTGTTTATAAACTGTATGCCGTAAGTCTTTATAATGAACAAAGAAATTGAACGTGCTGTAATTTACATTTTTAAAACATAAAACACATCCAGATATGTGGCCTTTTTTGTAATCATATGAATATGTGAACACTGGATGTCTTAATAATGCTGCTTAAATTTTGTTTGCTTGCTCACTCACAAACTTTAGAAATTTGAACGTTTATATTCAGGTAAGATTCCTCAGCATCCGAGGTAATATTGTGCCCCATGCAACTAGATCCTTCTAATTAGTTAACTATAGATATTTCTTTGATTTTCCTTCATTTTGTGTTTTAATGCATTTTATCACTGTAAATCATGATTTTTTATAGATAAATGCATAGTTCTTTAGTAGGCTATACTAAATATCATCCTGCACTGTGCTCATTTTATGTTGTAGATTACTTTTGATTACTGGGTGTCATTGCATAAAACTTGCTATTATGATAACTTTGCCATCATTAGTAACTTTCATGGAATACTGGATTTTTATTGGCTGTTTAGCACTGTTACCATGGTAGTTGCCATTGATGGCAAAGTTACTATGATAGCAAGTTTTTATGCAACGGCACCCAGATATGTGAACTATCCAGTCTTATCATGAATACAGTACATGTATGTCTTTGCTCTTGCTCAGTTGTATTTATTTTAGTGATTTGTTGTATCATGATATTTCATGTTTAGGATGATTCAATTTGTAGCTCTTATTAGGACTTTGTGTAACCTTTGTGGCTGGTGTAAAAATATGTGTAATCTTTTCTTTCTTTAGTGTACTATTTTAGAAGAGATATATATTTTCATATGTAAAGAGCTGTATATAGCTATTTCACTGTTATGCTGCTTCAGGAGAATGTTGAGATGCTTAGAAGGCTATTATGGAAATGCTTCCAATTAAATTAAATTACAAATAAATTGGTATACTTCAGTGTACTTGTATACGCTAGTACATATTTCTCAAAAAAGTGTGTAAAGAGTCATGTTCCATCTCATATGGAATATGTTGGTGCTTGATATAAATCATTCCTTTGAATTGTGAGCATTTTTTCTACCATCCTCTCCCCAAATACATTAGAATATGTATTGTATGTATGCTTCAGTAATAAAGTGGTATTTATTTTAATCCCTCTCTTCCAGGTTGTGTTGAATATTTTATATGTAGGTTCTATTTCTGGGTGATGTTCGTTATTTCGAAAGTTCATTAATCTGATGGTTCATTATTCCGAAGGTTCATTATTCCGAAGGTTCATTATTCCGAAACATGCAAATTGCGTATACCTAGATGTTCATTAGTCCGAAAATGAAAAAGGGTTTGTTAATCTGAACATTGTGGCGTTATTCCGAAGATTCGTTATTCAGAAGGTTCGTTATTCCGAAGGTTCGATAGTCTGAAAATGAAATAAGGTTCGTTAGTCTGAAAATAACTAACAAACTAACAAACCTTATTTCATTTTTGGACTTACGAAGCTTTGAAATAATGTACCTTTGGAATAACGAACTGTAACCCTATTTCTGTTGCTTTAGTTTCATTGTTTCACATTGTTCCATTCTCTTTTTATCCTGTCTGTAGAGTTTCAACTTTCATAAAACTTGTTATCAGGAACAGCTGCCACTTTCTATGACAAATTTGCTCTCAGCCAATCAGATGCAAGGATTTCAGTAGCTTATAACAGATATTGCAACTTGTTACTGATAACAAGTTTTATGAAACGGAGGCCCAACTTTTGATGCTTGTCGGGAAAGAGAGAGAAAGAGAAAAAAAAATCTCTGTATACTTAATAAAATCCTGGAAGTGACAATGTTAGAAAGTTTGAATTCCCTGTTTAACCTTACACAGTTGCATTTTGTATGTTTTCAAACATCTGCTCTTTTTTTCTGTCAAAGCATATTCTTTCAGATACATGAACTATCGTTTAAAAAAATGGAGCTTGAAAACAAAGCGAAAGAAGAAAGAAAGGGAAAGAAAGAAAGAAAAAGAGGAAAAGAAAAACGATCAAAATAGTTGCCAATAGAAGAAAAGCTGTTCCAAGTAGTCATGTTAAAGGTAGTAGCCCACATTTCCACAACATTGTTTCAGAATTTGAAGAGAAATAAAGCCAATTTCAATTTTAAATGACAGATATCTATGTAAAACTATCATGTTATCAAATTTACGATATTCCGAAGAATAAGTGAAAAATGAATGGTTTTACTCTTAAAGGGTAAGTCCACCCTAGAAATTTCACTGTTTCAATAAAAGGAGATAAATTTGAACAGCATTTAAAAAAAGAAATGAGCAAAATCGGTTAAAGAATAAGAAAATTACACCCATTTACATTTTCTAGTAAATTACTCTCGGCTCTGCAAATTGGCAACACTGATGACATCATATGCAAGCAGCTCTCCATTCACTTTGTACATGAAATTTCACATTTTCTCAATTTTCTTGGAAGTTGCATTTTTCTAACCCCCCTAGTCAATTTATGTTCAGAAGAATTGCTTTTTACATAACAAACTTTGACTATGGGGCAAGAGAATGTGTAACTTTCAAGAAAATTGAGAAAATGTGAAATTTCATGTACAAAGTGAATGGAGAGCTGCTTGCATATGATGTCATCAGTGTTGCCAATTTGCAGAGCCGAGAGTAATTTACTAGAAAAAATGTAAATGAGTGTAATTTTCTTATTCTTTGACTGATTTTGCTCATTTCTTTTTTAAAATGCTGTTCAAATTTATCTCCTTTTATTGAAATAGTGAAACTTCTAGGGTGGACTTTCCCTTTAAAGAGTCAGGAAGACTCCTTAACAAAACAAAGAAAAAAAAAATTGTGTTGAATATTTCTTTCTCAATCCTAAACTGGAATGTATTGGGATCTACAACTTTACGAGTGTTTTTCTGTGGCTTAAAGCAACTAAAGTAAAATTTTTGGGCAGATTGGGTGCAACTTGCAAATGTGGGCTACTACCTTTAATAATTCCTGTCCTGAATGGATTCCACTCTCACCAATAAAAACACTTCACACCTTTTATCTCTGTGTGTACGAAGCAAAGCCTATTTATTGTATTTCAGATAAACAGAATTTTCTTCAATAATTACATAATATTAATGACATTTACAAAACAGACATTACAATAAAATCATAAAACATACACCACATAAGGTTTTGTACACACAGCAGTATTTTTGTGATGTTGCTGACATATCCTTGCTAGGCTTTTTTCCACATATAGAAATGAAAGCATTTGAGACATTATCTCCACTGACAAACATGTACATGTATACTCCAATGTCTGGTGCTTTAACTCTGATAAACTTATCTGTACATCAAGAAATAGAAGTTCTTCAATGTGCTCATTAAGGCTCTATCACATATGTAGCGGCAAACCTAAGCGGTAAACTGTTTTGGTTTTTTTTTCACACATAAATGAAAGGTATTTTGAGCATAAAAAGGCAAGGGCAAAAATTGTATTTTGTGTCTCCTGGTGGCAAAGGAGTAGACCAATCATATTATGATGAAGTTATCACAAAATGTGATCAGACGGGTATTGTCTGTGCAGGTTTTGGCAAAACTCTACTTTAATTGAGCATAAAGTAATACTGATGCATACTGCGCATCTTGTGCATTACCATAAATTACTTGTTTTACTGCGCCACGTGTAAACACTAAAAATTCTTTGCTGCAGCGGTTTGCTGGTAAATATGTGATTGAGCCTATAAAGTACACTCCTAGTACCTAATTCCCACACTAAACAAGTCCAGTGCATTGCTTTTAATGCAAGGCAGGATACAATTAACTACCCTTCCTTCTTTCTTAGCTTGCATAAATAAGCATCAAGTACAACTAGGGATACATGGCAATGTATGATGTACCTAGTTTAATGACATTTGACATAAATTGTAAATATATCTTCATCTATGCTTAGGAATACTTTCTTGTGAAAACAACACTTGATATATTATTCTTACCCTCCAATAAAGATATATAGAATGGGATAACCCCACATACATGTAAATGAAGAACATATATAATATTGCAAATGATAGCTTTTGTCATTCATAATAGTTAGAAGACAAAATGTAAACTGTAGTTTATACAACGACCATGATTCCAACCTATTCTGTGATGAAACTTGAAAAATGGCTCCCTACATACATTAGTTTCTTGCAATTTCTACATCAAATGGTAGATGTGCCACAGAGATGTTCAAAATATGAATATAATGATAAGAGAATAATCAAAGTGTGTGAAATGAATGTGACAGAGGGAGATGTATCTGAAAGAAGAAGAAGAATGACATTTATCAGCAAAAGTTGAGTTCTAAATGTTTCAAAGGTCATCTCATACGGTAGGATTCCTATTTTCATAATAATACAAGGTTATAATTTTTATCTTTTGATACAAAAATAAAGTTAAAAAAAACCTGAACCTGTTAAAATCACTGTATGAAAATTATGGGAAAGCTATAAAAACCTATATCACAACATAATCTTGATAAAAAGTTTACATAATTGCGATTTTCATTTGAGCTACCCGATGTATACACATTAAAACAGTTTACAACTTCATGTATCTAGCTTGTCATTAGATAGAACAAAGCACAAAGTGCATTTGAAAAGTTACCAAAAGTGCATATGATTTTTGAAGCCTTCACTGAGTTCTGCTCATTGACATTTTGAAAGAAATTGGCAAAGATGTATTCTAAATAACAAATTTGTAATAGCAATTATTTGACATACTTCTGAATACACACCCGAGGTACTTGTTCTAGATTTCATTTTTTATACCACTGCTGTTAAAATTACTGATGTCCATAAACTAAAATGTATACATAAAAAAACATGATTTGTTTTCAAGATAAATATGAAAGAGAACAAGATTTTCAAAAATAAAATTAAAAAAGCATGCTGTTCATACAAACTAAAAATATCTTCTTTGAGGCAGGTACATAAAGTTTCAGTGACTTAAGTATGTATGATGCACATCAACTGAATGTACAATGGAACCTCATTATAAAAAACACTGTTATAACAAACTTTTGTTATAACAAAGTAATTTTGCTAGTCTCAGGTCCCACTTCTTTGTATTTTATTGTTTTTAGCCCTGATATATCGATATAAAAAGGCAATTTGCTTGGTTTGGAGGAGTTTGTTATAACAAGGTTTGCCTATAACAATCTACATTTGCCATTCTGTACGCAGGACAGAGATAGTACTCTGCCATATTCTCTAATGACAATGGCTTCCAGCTTCAAATGCAACATGATTAGGGATGAGTTTTGGTTGGATTTCAGATCAGGTTTAGGGTTACAGTAAGGGGTAGATATATTATTTGGTCTAGAGTAGCAGCTCAGAATTGAGGCATTGTAGGATACTAACGAGAGAATGACAATCTATGGAGCATGTGTTATAGAAAGACAAGGACACGGTAGGATGCCAAAAGCCATTGTGATTGCATATGTCAAATGCATTCGCAGAGACCAAAATATGGCAGGAATTCTCCCTACGGAGTGGACATGTGCATAAACTATGTGCGTGAATAAATGCCAAGACCAAGGTAAGTTCATCTATAAAGCATTTGGAGATGCTCGCAGCTTCATAGACTTGAATCATTAATCGATAATGAGTTCATTTTTAAATCTGTTTTCTTAAAATTTCTCATAGATTCACTAACCCAAACAGAAAAGAAAACACAAAAGCCCACTTAATAAACAGGAACTTATCACATGAAGGTTTTTTTTTTTTGGTAGTAAGCATAGATGCTATTTGGAATTTGAATACGGGCCACTGTGACTAAAGCCCAGCCTTATATCACTTGATCACAAATTTTAGTCTAAAGCCCAAAGACCCTGCAAAATGATTCATAGGAGTTTGTGCTTGCAAACTAGTACAGGGAATTCAACATACATAGAGGCAATTTCATTTAAGACTTCACAAATTTCTTTTTAATGAGTGTACAGTACTAGCTGAGCTTTTACAATAAGCGCCATTCAGTCAATGAAACAGAGAACAGAGGTGTGAAAAAAACAAACATTTTTATGTCCAATCTGTGAACAATGCCAACTCCTATTTTCATCGATTTTAAATAGTCTTTAGGTGCTACATGTTCATAAGCACAGGTTTGTAGTCTTGTCTAATAAGCTGTCTACCAGATATAACAACTTTCTTTATACCGTATGTAGCATACCATATAGAACTGTGCTGACCAGCATTTAACAATGAATAAAACTTGAAAAATATGAAGAAATACCATAATATACGGTAACAACACTAAGTATATCTGTTATCATGAGCTCACAGAAACTCAGCTTTTTTGATAAAATAAGATTCTAGTCTAGTATTACTGCATCAATAAAATTCTCAAAAATTCTGAAGGATACATTTGCAGAAAGTTCACTTAAAATTATTGCACATGATTCGTTACTCGATGACTAGAAAACTTGAGGAACTGATTGCAGTAGCACAATGTCTCTGTCTTGATTGGTCAAGTAGAATGAGAGGTCAGAGGTCATAGGTCAGGAACCTGATGAGGTGGATGGTGTATCGCTGCTCTCTTCCAACCCTAGGATTCTCTCGGCTTCATGGTGTATCTATAGGAAATGAGAATTAAAGGAGAATGAAACCCTGTGGAAAAAAACAATTTTCATGAAAAGAGAAGATAGAGAGAAGCAATTTTTAAAAAGTTCCATCAAAATTGTTTACGGAATGAGAAATTCATGAAAGTTTGAAAGTCTCAATTTACTTTGTATAGCCATACACAAATTGGCAATGTTGCTTCAAAATGGCAGGTTCAGATGGACAACTCTCCATATGTTTCTTACACAAAATTTTAACAGGATTATGACAGTAAAATATATATATAGACAACTCTTTGTGTACAGGTCCATAGGGTATAGGGCCACAAAAAATGTCGCCGAGGCAGGACACATTTTTGTTTGCTGCCTGGCTGCAAAAAAATGCGCACCAATCGAATTCCTAAAAAGTTAGCGCAAAAATTGTTGTCATGAGATTGTTTGCGCAAGTTTTGACAAAATGCTCTCTTATTTGAGAGTTGACGCGATCATTAGCATAAGTGGCGACACAAAGTCGCATCATATCTGAACACAAAAATGTGTGCACACAAAGTGGCGCTACAAAGTCGCCTCATATCTGAAAGCACCTTTAGTGGGATTTCAGACACTGGTCTAGACACTGAACAACTATACAAAAATATTTCATGACCTGAAGTTTTTATTACTTAATGCTGGGCGTCTAGGCAGGAAGAATACTTCAGTGTGTCATCTATTTAAACATTTTAATGCTTTTGAAAACATTCTCGTGTCAAACAACATTACAAAACAGGATGTGCAAAGATCTTACATTTTTTAGTATTGTGATTTAAAATTTATCAAGCTAATCACAAATGTGACCCTCCACTACAAAACAACCGATCAGTCGGAAATTTGACATCTTTACATTTTAACATACATGTACATGTAGTTTGAAAACTTGGACTCTTAGCTTTTGAATGCTATACAACTTGCCTTGCCAAGGCCATGCAAACCCTTTGAAATTACAATGAGAATGAGAGCTTGTCAAACAAGCTAATCACCAGAATAATAGAGAAAACAGGATGTAAAGATGACAGATCATTCAGGCGTGTTGTATTGGTGTTCTATTGCCTGTCTCACTGACAGGTTCAATAAAAATTCCCTGGTAATGACTACGAAGGGATTATCGGATTAGGCACAAACTTGCAGTAGTTGCAAAAGAGATACACTTCTCTCCTTGTTAAGATTTTCAAAGCCACAGGGCAAATAACTTCTGAGTTATGTACGCATGTCGATGTGAAGGTTTTACCCAGCATGCTGGCATACTTTCATTTCAAAATCTCCCCAAATGGTCATTTTGAATCAAAGAAAAAACTAGATGAATCTTTGACCACGCGTGGTCGAACTTTATGCCTCCGCCATTACCAAATCAGAAATAAATGGCACTTCATGTTGATTTATTTTCATTTATACAATGACATCTTTGACCTTGACCTTTGACCTTGTGACCCCCAAATCTAATGAGAGCATTGCCCTTTCCATATGCATACATGAGCCAAGCTTGTTGAACCATCAAATGGTTACTGAGTTATCACAAGAACGAACCATTTCTATGTACATAATGACCTCTATGACCTTTGACCTTTGCCCTTGAGACCCCAAAATCTAATCAGATCATTGTCTCTCCCATATGCATACCTGTGCCAAGTTTGAGGTTGATCGGTCAAATGGTTGTTAAGTTATGTTGAAAACGAACCTTTTCTATGTACATAATGATCTCTATGACCTTTGACCTTTGACTGTGTGACCCCAAAATCTAATCAGATCATTGTCCCTTCCATGTGCATACATGAGCCAAGTTTGAAGCCAATCTGTCAAATGGTTCTTAAGTTATCGTGAGAACGAGCCATTTTTATGTGTATTATTACCTCTATGACCTTGAGACTCCAAAATCTAATCAGATCATTGTCCCTCCCATATGCATACGCGAGCCAAGTTTGAAGTTGATCTGTCAAACGGTTCTTAAGTTATCACGAGAACGAAAACGGGACGGACGGACGGACGGACGGACGACCCGAAAACATAATGCCTCCGGCAACCACCTACGGTGGGCGGAGGCATAAAAAATACACATTTCTACTTTACAAATGGCTCCCAATTTTGGTACATCAATTAATGAACCATCAGAAAATATAAAATACCTAAAAACAACTTTTTCAACTCCCACTGCGACTTATCAGTTGTTTTGTCAAGGAGGGTCACAAATACACTCTAATAACTGTTGTCCTAAGTGAAAAAAAAATTAGCAAAAATTAGAAGAAAAAAAAAATGATTGCAAAAGAAGTGTGATGTGATACCTCATTGAAATTAACTTCTTGGAAGAGTTCTTGAATGAACCTCCTAGATGAGAGTCTGTAGCTACTGGTAGCTAATAGATTCATCACATCAGAGAACAAACAGGTCCTCTCAAATGCTTTAGGAAACTTCTCACGTAACCTGAAAGAGAAAGGAGTAGAGAATTACGTTTTTTCAGGAACACAGAATTGCAAAGAAAACTATAAAACATATACACTGCCACTTTGGTAATGATAATAATAATAAATCAATAATAACAAATAATAATAAATCAATAATAATAATAATAATAATAATAATAATAATAATAATAATAATAATAATAATAATAATAATAATAATAATAATAATAATAATAATAATAATAATAATAATAATAATAATAATAATAATAATAATAATAATAATAATAATAATAATAATAATAATAATAATAATAATAATAATAATAATAATAATAACAACAATAATAATAATAATAACAATAACAACAACAACAACAACAACAACAACAACAACAACAACAACAACAACAACAACAACAACAACAACAACAACAACAACAACAACAACAATAATAATAACAATAATAATAATAATAAATGCGACTTGTATAGCACCAGATCCACTCTGTGGAGTGCTCAGGGCGCTTAAATCTATATCTTTGAAAACTTGTCCAAACTGCACAAAAAACTGATCTATCAAAGTCTAATCTAGACCACATTACTACAGGACTAAGGTGAAAAACAGCAATATTACTTATCTTGTGATCCTGGTGAAATATATTTGAATCAATAAATAAATAAATAAAATAAAATGGGGGAAGAGCATTTAGAAAGCTGAAACAAGGATATGGAATACACGCCTACAGAGATGAAAAGATACAACTGCATCGGGTCTGTTTAAAGTAAGATGATCATCCTTGAATACGCCAATAATACGATGAGGCCCTTCATATTTTCATTTAATTTTCAGCAAGAGTTAAACATGCCTTGATATGATGTGGTGTCATGAATTCCTGAACAATGTATTACATTGCTACTATCACATCATGAGTGATCAAGGAATGATTTTTCCACTTACCCCAGCAGTCCTTCTTCATGTGCTTTCATCCCGACTGAGCTGCTCATCTTGATCACCAGCCTAATAACCTCTCTTCGAATCATCTCTCGACCTTTCGGTGTATCATCTCTCATCCGTACAGTGCCTTGGCTAGACTGTGACACGCTGGTTCCTGAGCTACCCATGCTGGTAGGCGTGTTGTTATCCACACTGTTGCTACCAAACGGGTTGCTGGCACTGGCGGAGCTGTTGCCACGTGAACGGATGAGGAGAGGTTGAGGAGGATCGACGGGTTGGAAGATGACCAGAGAGGCTGGGTCATCAGGGTGGATAATAGAATCACCTGATGAAGGTAAACATGGATAAATAAAAGAATCAGTTCAAGAGTCACCTTCTTAGCAACACTCTATTAAGAAAAGTTATTAATGTATGAATATAGCGTGCCTAGTAAAATGACTATGACTACGAACATTCAATCATATAAATGCATGTAGCAGGTTCAATAAATTTCAATAGATTCAGATTCAGATTCAGATTCAGATTCTTTATTGATCCATATTTAAAAACACAGAAATTGGACTTCCACTGGCAGTGTACATGAACAGAATACAATGTAGCAAAATACAATGTAATTGACAATTAAATTAAAATTCAAAGTTCAAATGAGCAATAAGATGATAACTTTTATAGACACTTCAAATAAATATGTATAAAGAGAAGGTGTGGGGAAAAAAAGGGGGGGGGGAAAGAAATAGATTGAGAGAGGAAGAAAAATCAAGGGAGCTGATAGATAGAGATAGAAAGAGAGGAAGAGAAAGGGGGTAGGTGAGAACAGTAAAGCAGAGAGGCGAGAAAGACTGAGCAAGATAGTGGAAGTAGAGGGAAAGAAGGAGAGAGAGGAGAATAGAAGAAGTGATGTAGGCTGAGTTGGATGGTAGAACGGAAAGGGAATAAAGAAAAAAGCATGGAATGAAAGATCAAAATATTGCGCATCTTTGAAATTCACATTTAAAATTCATCTTTAAAATTCGCATTTAAATTCACATTTAAAGAGCATACAATAAAATCTGGGTCTTTTTGTGGCACTGTAGCATACAAGGTGAGTAGCATGAGATAATATAACAGAACAATGGCAAGATTCAGGCAGGAGGCTTTCACATGCCAATAGGTCAGCTCGTGCATGATAATAGAATCAACGTTTAACATTTCCATTAGATATATGGATGGCATCTGGTACAAACGATTGTCTAAAACAACAACGGTCGCTCCTAGGAATGCGTAGCTGAATGCCTGACCGGTTATATCCAAAGAAATTGTGTAAGGGGTGAGATGTGTCATTCATTGTTGCATGAACATTCAGTAACAGTAGGATATGTTGAAAACAGGATAGGTTGAAAAGGATATGTTGAAAAGTCACTTGGACAAATCATAAAGAGGAAACACAATTTTGTAGATGTGCAGAGAAACTTGAATTTCCAAGTTCTCTCATGACTTCAAGGATTCTGAGACTATTGGTATTTGTGCAAGAGAGAGTAATCTTTGTTTTGGTCTTCAACAATCTGATTCACCAAGAAAAACAAGTAAATGCTCTAAATAAATTCCTGCTGGGTTCCAGTAAAATGGTATGGGATTCCAGTTACCCACCTTCTTGACTCTCTAGGGACCTTGTCCTGACCTTTGTACATGCCAGACAGTGTTCAATCTGATGCAGGTTGTTATCTATATGCACCTCTTCCTCCTCTTCCTCTTCCCTCACATCTGATTCATTCTCCTCTGCTATTCTCAAATTGGAATAGTCTGCATTCCCCATACTCAGTGTCTGTTGCTGGGTTGTACCATGTTGTTCTGAGGGGTGGGTGGTGGGTGGTGATTCTAGCTGAGTAGGAGCATTACTATTGGATGTGGAACCAGAGTCTGGGCTGTAGACCTGGACCTGAGGTATGTGGATGTCCGTCATGGCCGGAGATACGGCGTGACTCGTGGGGGCGCTATGACCATCCTTATATTGGCTCTCATCAGACTGGTGAAAAAAAAAAAAAGGATTGAAATCAATCAACCAGCTTTACTTTATTCTTTATCACACACAAACTATGTAAAAAGGTCATTTTCAGTTCTGATAATAATGGAAGCAAATTCTCATAGAATCAAATAAAATGTTCAAGACTACAAAATATTGATTTTAATAAATGATTTTGCAAAAGTGTTTTAAAGCTAACAGAAATAAGCATTAGTTAAGTATATAACTACTTACATGGAATATAAGTGTAACATCAACAGGTAGACATAGTCCAATATATTCAGTCTTACTGGATGTTGATGATGTCTGGTGAAGAGACTTCATTGAGGGAGCTTTAGATATCACAGATGCCCTCTCTAAACAACTCATGCTTACACTCCTGCAATAATCATGATAAAGAATGGAATCATTTAATGGATTTCAAGACGCTGATACAAAAAACACAGTGCAAACAGAATAAGTCTTGATTATTACATTAAACAATTACATAGGAGGTGAAAAAAGGAAGCTGAAGAAGAAAGATTATATCATTTTCAGACATCCTCTTGAATACTGACAGAAATAATACAAGCACAAATATTTCACCATACATGTACATTATGTGAAGAGATGTTCAGGAGCTGGTGGAAAACATCTGAAGCAATGAACAATGCAAGAGTTGTTCTTACTTTTGGTCTATTTGATTTCATCCAAAGCATACTTTCTCCACACTTTTGCTTATAACAAAACCCACATGACACAGATGAGAATACTGTAAAGAACTTACTCCACCATTCCTGACAATCCTCTGCGGAACTTCATCTCTCCTGGATTACCAAATGAGGATGCTCTCTTAATCATACTATCATCCTCTCCTCTGCTCAGCTGTCTGTGTTGTAGCTTTAATGCTTTCAGCGTGGCATACCCATGAGCATCCCGTACAGATGTGAAAGCTGCACTAGTCTCAAAAAGATTGGAATAAGAGCTGAGGTTTGGTGAGAGAGTCTTGGATATCCTCCTGACAAAGCTTGGAGTCCTTTTGAGATTGTGCCTCTTACGGAGTGTATCTGAGGAATGGATGCTCTTAACCGTCATTGAGCTGGATACTGTGCTCACGCTAGACATAGATGATTCTACAGGAGGACTTGAAGGGTTGGAATGCATTGACCCCACACCGCTGGTCTGAGATGTGTCTGTAGCGAAGCTCTCGCTCCGACTTTTGGTCCCCATGCTGCTGTTCCCGCTTTCATTGCTATCGCAGCGCCGTTTCAGACTGTGGCTTCTCTCACGAGATTGCGCTCGTGATCTTTCGTGCACGTCTTGATTGAATCGCACACCCTCTGAGCTTTTGTCTTTACACATTCTTGAGCTGGCATCGCTATTGCTGCGTAATTTAGTAATCACTGAATCAAAAGGTGGAGGTTCATCATCATCTTGCCCTTCTATCGTTGGCATAGTCTGCGCTCTACGTAATAACGGTGTCCTGGATGCCCTATCTACTACGATTGTCCTGCCTCCATCGGATACCTCATTGATTCCTGGCAGCTGCTCTGTGGCTGAATTCACGCGATCTCTCTTACTGAGTCTAACAAGAGGGCTGGGTGATGTTGATCGTTCCTCGGTGGACGGATGCATCTTGGCATCCCCTCCGGAGTTTGTTTCCCCAGTCACCTCCAAGAAGAAGTTGGGTGGTCCTCCTGGCGTTTGAGGACTCTGTACTGGACTAGGATCTCCTGCAAAGAACTTGACATTAGGATCAACCTTCGGGGTGCTACTGCTGTCTCCTGGTGTCTTGGGGCTATCAATACTATAGGGACTAAAGCCTGGTAAACTGACAGGAGAGGAGAGATCTCGATGATTGTGGTTGTACTCCTCTAACGGTAGCGCAGTGGCAACATTCTCTCTGTCCTCCATCACAGGGAAGTAGTCACCACGACTATGACGGATGCTCTCCCATCCAAGAGAGCTTAAACTGTCTGCTCCTTGTCTGGTTTTACTGATCAAGCCTAAGACATAGAAGCAGGTCCTGAGACAAACACGAGAAAGAAAGAAAAAAAAGGAAAGAGAAGATAACACTAGATTACCTATGGTTCTCACATACCTGAAATAACATAAATTTGAAGAAAAATCATTGACACTTAAGAACTGACATTACCTAAAATGGCCAAACACATTATCAGGTTATAATAGATTGAATTCAATGTACTTATTCAAAGATGTCAAGCAATATCATGCACATACAATGTTAATTTATCTTCATTATTCCCTCCTAATTTCTGAATATTCAATGGAAACATGAAAAATACACAAAGGCTGTGACATACCCTCGTATTGAGAAAACCTCACATTCCTCAGCCAGTCTGATGATATCTGGAATGATACTTTCCTGCTGAAGTAACTTCAGACCCCAGGTAGTACTACCAGTGTGACCCTAGAGAGAGAGAGAGAGAGAGAGAGAGAGAGAGAGGGTGGGGGAAGAGGAGGAGGAGTGAAGATGGAGATGGGGGGAGGTGGAAATATAGACAGAGAACAGATATGAAAGATGGCAAACAGGATATTGGGAGTAAAAAAGAGGGTAGAAAAACAGACAGTTTGGGAGGAAAATGCAATTTTTTTTATGGAACAGAAATTTAAGCATCAAAGTATCACATGAATTAAAGTTTAACAGTAGTACATCATACATTTTTAGACACACCTATGAAAGTCACAGACTTGTTTTGAAAGAAACTTGTTAAATGAGCATGTACATATTAAGCATCCATATCATATATTTGACAATAATATCATCATACACATATTCTCAGGGTACTTCTTCAGAAAAATCTATACTTACCAATGCCCACAATGCAGCCTTAAGATTGAGTATGGTGTCCATGGTCTCTATATCACCATACCTTATTACTTCACACATCTCTTGGACATGATTCTGAAATATAAAAAAAATGGAATGTGGAAACGTTAAAGAGTCAAAATAGAAGAAAGACAAGATACAAAATCGGAGATGGATGGACACATTTGTCTAGTGAAATGTAGAGAGGTATTTACTCTGTGTAGTTCACATCCTCCTAGCTCTAAGCAGATGACTTATCTGACAGGAACAAAAACAGATGAAGGTGTATTATGGTCAAAAATATATCCAAGTGAACAGACACAGATGGCATTTCAATTTGTTCAATAAAAGCCTTACGAATTACAAAAAGGCCACATTTGTTACACGTCAAAAACAGGGTATAATAGCAAATAAGGAAGAAAAACTCCTCTGTAATGCTAATAAGCTGTTTGTTCCATCCACACCTCTATGTAACATCACATAATTACATAGACCAGACCAGAACCTATCACACATTATCAATGACTGCATGCTGACAAGGTTTCCAGGGGCATCAGTGAACTTCATCACATGACAGATGATGCCATTGCCTGGCTCTCTATTCCTGACCTGTCACTTCAGCTGCAAATGTTATAGGAAGGAAGGAGAACATTCCTAGATATGTAAAACAATGACTGACATTGTGCTAACCTGTTTTTCAATCAGCTCACAGCCTCCTCTATGCTTGGCTAACTGACCATAGAGATGTACAGGTACATAGACATCCTTCCTCTGTCTGCGTTCATCCTTAGACCGTCTTATGAACCCACCAGAGATCTGTGGCCTATGGTAGCATGTGAAGGCTTCATTGATCTCTGTCTCTATCAGAGTCACATACTTGCGGTTGAAGTAGGTGTACCATCTCTCTAGCTCATGGCAGACATAGTTCACATCATGTAGGTATTTGAAGCCTTTGGTTGTGGAGATGAACCTGTATATATGAGATAGCACAATCATTTTTCTATTACCAAAGATTACAAGAGGGGAGGTTCATTCAAATCTATCAAGAAACCCCTATCTTTTCTGAAAGAAGCTGAATCAATCTTCTACAATGATAGTGCTATCATGGAAAAACAACAATAACAAAACATGGACATGTATGCAAAGCAAATGAAATTTTGTGACTGCTCTTTTACACAGTGCTGTTATTTTTAGTTCATATATGTATAAATATTCACAACCTAAAATACAAGGTATCTCTTGCCTACAAAGGTAAAGCATATGAAACTCCTTAAGGTCTTGAGATGCTTCATAATTTCTTAGGAATTTTTCACAGGGAAACAGCAAAAAAAAAAAGAAGTTAAAACAAAAATGGAACGATGCTGGTAGGGAGAGAGGGAGGCAGAAGGATGAGGAAAGGGAGGAAGTGAAATAGAAATGAGTATGGGGAGAGAGCAAGGGAAGGAGAGAGGGAGGAGGAGGAGGGGTAGATGTATGTACATACCTAGTAAGTAGCAGGGCACCTTTATCTCCCATATGGAGTAGTGGTGGTCTCATATGAACCAGACTATGTAGATTGGCATCATCCTCACATGCCTCGTCTAAGATGTCTAGAGCCAGACTGCTGATACTACGAGCTTTGTCATGAAGCTGAGTGATCAGGAGCTCCACACCCCACGTATGAAAGAAAGGTGTCTGAGCGCGCAGCAACACACGCAGGTGATTGGTGGCATATATCCTCATTGACTGTGGAGAAACAACATCATACATAGAGTGATGGCACACAAGTACTAAGTTCTGCATGAGTTAAACACTTAGAGATGTTCTCTTCAACAAAAAACTTGGGGAAACCCCATACAATCTACAAATAATTAACTTTGGAGTAAAAGTAGAAAGTATAGCCCAGTTGAAAAGTGAGTTTCTCTGAAATCCAATACGACATCATGTTCTCCTACACACATCTGACAAAACACTATTTGTATTCTATAACATCTTCGAGATTAACAATCTTTTTCTCATTTACAGTATTTTCTATTGAAGGATAACCTCAACTGCTAGGCACAAAGATTTACATTGCTAACCCATAAAGCATGATTCGATTTTGGATGAACACATTTCCACAGACCCCAAGAGTTCTCTCAAGCATACATGTAGTATTCAAAGGTTAAGTTGGTAATGTCTTTGGAACAGACATAAAGACATGGTCATATGAAAATGCGAGCCTAAAGAATGATGTCAACAAGTGTCTTGCTTGATCCTGTAAGTTTGCTTCAATGATGATTTGCCAGTATTCTATTTCAATGTCTGCAATCACTCCTACCTCTGAGGATCCAGCTAACATCTTGCCCAGGACAGTCCTAGCTAGACCATCTCTCTTATAGTCCAGACAGGTCACAACCAGCTTCTGTAATGTCTCATGATGAGGCATGGAGCACACATCCAGTAGACTGTATTAAAAGGGAAACATTGTAGTGACATCATTAACAATGGCAAACTTGGTATTCCTCATAGACTTCATCATATTACCACAGATATATACATTCAATTTAATTCAAATTTGATTGATTTCAGTCTATGTACGTCTGGAAGGGGGGGGGGGTTATGAAATGCTCATCTTAAAAATGGTTTATTCTACTTCTCTTTCAGATCATTTATACAGTGTTAAATTATGTATTTATCTGTTTTCTTTTGTTTTACGGTGAAAGCCACTGGATAATACATGGAAAACTGAATTTGACTTTCTCTTTCATGCATCAACTGAGCAGGAAATTAGCCAGATACATTATACCACTCTGAGTCATAATAAATTAATGTCACACACTTTTAATTTTACTTTCATATATTAGAGCCTGGTTACTTTCGGCTAAAGAATACACATGTTTCCTGATATATGCTCTCCTTGACTTTCCCACCTGGGCACCGTTGCATAAAACTTACCATTAATGGTAACTCTGCCATCAATAGCAACTACCATGGTAAAACTGCTCAACAGCCAATCAAATTCAAGGTTTCCATAGAAGCCACCACTGATGGCAAAGTTACCATCTTTATGCAACGGGGCCCAGGACAACATAATCCTACTTACTATTGAAAGACTCCGGCTTTTTCCAGGATCTTCTCTCCTTCATGTGTCTTGGATAGCTTTCCAACCAGTAGAAAGTAATCCTGACTGAGTGTATTCTGAATACTGGATGGACTGAAGACGGCCTGTGGAGGGAGCTCGTTACGTGGAGCCATACTGATCTCAAGGAGACAGTCTCCAATGTCTACAGCTAACTCCATCAGGAGCTTCTCTGCATCAGCCTGATAGTAAATTGATAAAATCATAACAATAATAATAATACCAACAACAAAAACAACAATAAGGTGGATAACGATAACAACAATGTAAATGATTTAAGAAAACATCCCCTCTTGTTTGCAGGCTGTTATAAAAAAGAATTAATTACATCAATGTTAATAATAAATGTTTAAAATAATAGTTGCTAATCAATAGACACAAAAATCTGAATGTTCTTTCAAAAACACATCAACATAACTTATTACTTTCATCCTCTTTTACTTTCTCTTCCTCCTCCTTCTTCTCCTCATGACCCATCATGACCATTTAATCATTACCACTGCCACTACCACCATCATTACCACCATCATCATCATCTTCGCCATCACAACGATCATCACCATTCAGCGTCGGAAATACACCTTCTTCTCCTCATCACCCATCATGACCATTTAATCATTACCACTGCCACTACCACCATCATTACCACCAGCATCATCATCGCCATCACTATTACAACGATCATCACCGACACCATCACTATTATCATCATCATTACAACCACCATCATCATCACCACCACCACCATCATCATCATCACCAACATTATTATGTTGTAATCTCAGGGTTGCTTATTTCTCATTCCATTAATTTTTTGCAATATATGTATTTGCCTTTACCAGCAGTCCAACGTTAATTATTTTGCAATGTTATTTACCTCTAGAATTAACAGTCAGTTTGTGATTGCTGTTTATTTGCCCTTTTCTGCCAACTTTTTCATTTGTACATGATCACATATTTATATGTATATGTATATGCAATGTCTTTACCAGAACGATATCTATGTGCAATGTTTACTTACGTACTGGATGTGGCTTCTCCTTCATTCTTCCCTTTCTCCCTTTCTCTCTCTCTCTCTCTCTCTACCGCTTCTTTCTCTTCCATTTCCATTTCTCGTTTTTCTTCTTCTATCCACTATCTTACTCTTTCTTCCTTTTTCTCTTAGCCTTTTACCACATTCTCTTTTCTGCAGTGCAATCACATTATACTGTGACCTTGGATTTCTTTGTTAATTTAAATTGACCCCATACTTGTGTATGCATGTGTACATGCATGTGCACACTCGGTTTATTACGTTGTTATCTCAGGGTTGCTTATTTCTCATTCCATTAATTTTTTTTGCAATATATGTACATGTATAATCTCAATGGTACTTTTGTAACTTTTCTCCTATGTGCAATAATCTTGTTAGGATGATACCTGTACAGGTGCCTGTCTCAACTGCAACTTCTAATTTTACAATTTTACTGTTTTGAGTGTCGGTGATTCTTACTTCTGCTTCTCTTGATTTTCTTCTGCTCTCTCTCTCTTTTTCTCTCTCTCTCTAGCATGCTCTGTGTTTACCTTTCTCACCTTTGACACTCTTACAATTACATGTACATTGTATCTCTCGATTTGGGCATAACATGCATGTTTATGCCTATGTATATATGGTGCTACGGCCTGGCTTTGTGTATGCCAGTGCAATTGTCGTTCTATTTGTATTTTTTATCTGTTTATTGCCACTTTTGTTGTCTCCCTCTTTCATTTATTTGTATACTTGTCTTCTTTTGGTTGGCACTTTTGCTGTGGCTCAGCAGGCTAGCTCTTTTCCTCCTTACTTGCCAGGCTCCTGCCGCGCCCCGTGTGCTCTGTTGGGCCATTGCCCCTGTCGTGGTCCGCCTGCGTGTTTGCTTTGGTCCTTGGGAGCGCTGAAATTTAGTAAGTTCAGGGCTTCCAGGTCTTTTTAGTTTGCATGCTGGGCGGGTTGCGATGGGGGTGCTGACTTGGCGGATCCGTGGGGCGCGGCGGGGGTTGGGTCTCTAGAAGTGGGCATGCGTACTGGGTCACGGCTGGAGCTTTTTTCTTTCACACTATTCTAACTTCATGTCTTTTAATGAAGTTAGTCATTTTTAATATGTATTAATGACTCATTTTCCATAGTTATTTTCTTTTCTATGTACTTCTATTTATATGTTTTTAAAAAATTTTTAACTTTGTAAAGTGTTTTAAATTTGTAAACTCACACTTTTAGCCTTCAGACTTTTTGTTGAGTCTTAATAAAACCGAATTGAATCTGAATCTGAATCTGAATCATTACAACCACCATCATCATCATCATCATCTCTTCTCATGTAATGAGAAGAACATTACAAGAAAGAGGCACTTACTTCATCACAATTGAGAAGAAAGTTGAGTAGCTGACATCCTATGATGGTATAACTTTGGATCTCACTAGATCGGCCCAGTTCCCGCCCGAGACTGATCACAGAGTACTGCTTACTCATCGGCTTGTAGAACTCAACCAACCGACGAAAGAACCTGATCAAATGAAGGGCAGGATTCACAGGAGTTTTCATCTATTCTAACGCAATTTTAATATTTCTCGTATAAAAACAGATGGAGAGCTGCTCACAATGGATTTGCGGGATTGCCAATTTGTGTTTGATCAACTTTTAATTTTAATAAATGTTACATCATTCATCAGACTTTTTGACAAATGTGATTAATGCAAACATAAACTGTCTATTTACATTAACTCTTTATTTTTTCCTGCTTTTATTCAGGCCAACTTATGATGAAGTGGACTTTCCCATCAATTCCTTCGCAAGATATCAAAATATGAAAGAAGATAACTAATACCTGTTAACGTTAGCATCCTCAAATTTCTTCAATGTTACACCTCCTTTCTATAAATGAAAAAGAGAAAAGAAAAGAAATGTATGTTATTTCAATGTCATGACCTTTCTATAACAAACATGAACTACTATCCAGGAACACCAACTCTAATCTTATCATGAAAACCCACCTGTTGAACAGAAGGTAAATAGTGATAAAAGATACCAACATCATACATATCTTTAACACCTAATATAATGAGTTTATTATCCAAGCATATGAGGCACCAACCCTACAGATATGTACAAGTAACTGGATGTCTAGTTCAGCAACTAAAAAAAACAACCTTATTTTCCAGATGGTAAAGTGCATTAAACCTCAAAGCATGAAATATTTTAAATAGTACTTCTGTTACTCAAAAAGATTTAGTTATTCAAATGTGAATCCATTTTTTTTTATTCTTCACCCAAACAACCCTATACTGGTAATTTCACAAATTCAAAAATATGTCTACTTCAACAGAATGACAGAAATCACAAATACTTGTCAACAAATACAAATAAAAAGACAAAGGAGTGATATAAACACATACAAACATATGAACAGATACATGTATATATGATAATCATACACAGTAATATACATAGAAACAAAGAGAGATTGACAGAGAGAGAGAGAGAGAGAGAGAGAGAGAGAGAGAGACCACCAACATACGCATGTATACAACCAACGGACATTCAGATACAAATTCACGGAAGAGGTTTATCTTCACACCACGGTTGGGCGGGCAGTAATGCACTTTTATATGTTTATTAACAATTACTGTATATATGCTTATATACTCTTATTTACACTTATGAATTTGGGCCTAAGAGTTCAGGGGGGCCATTTCATGAAACTGTCATAAGTCTTACTTCTCGAACATCCCATTGAAACGTGTGTTGTAGAGTTAACACACGTTTCGATGGGATGTCCATGAACTTAGACTTATGACGGTTTCATGAAACACAGCCCAGTTCTTTACCTTGATTGCACCTCCGATAAGTTCCCAATTCCAAACAGTGTGGTCTTTTGTTGTGAGCACCAGGGTTTCCTTAATCATAGTCTGCACTGCAGAATCTTCATTCTCCTGTCAATATCAAATAACATTGATCTCTTACATAATCATGACCATCCTTACTTCATAATGAATGCATCCTTTACAATGACTTCTAACTTCTTGGAACACTGTAGCAATGCTTTAACCCATTCGTGACAGGAATTATTTAAAGCCTAATTTGATCAGCTTTTATTCTTCAAGTTGGCAATACCAACATTTTTCTTTTATTGCTACATTTTTCTTATAAAACATCATGCATCTGAAATAAATATAAATTGACAGAATGTATGATGAGAAGTCATAAAGTTGCCAATTTGCAGGGAAAAACGGTAATTTTAACGTTTTCATCGCATTGCCAATTTAAGGATTTTAATGCTTATTTTCATTTTAAAAAATTTCAGCATCAAACAACAAATACTGATTCATCGAAAATGGACACAGTATGTGTAGAATTTTTCGCTCTTCCTGCTCATGTATTTGGTATGATTTTTAGAGCTCTGCATCAAAAGTTATTAGACCAAACCACAAAATGTGGACCCTCTGTCACGAATGGGTTAAGTCACAAAAATAACCTTCAAACTATTACTTTTTCATACAAGCATGTACTCTATACTAGATTGTGACAACACTACATTGTACAGCTCTACCAGAATTTTTCACATTTCTCTCCATTCTCAATAAAACCATAACAAGAACTATGCTCAAAGTACTTTAAAAACTATAGCAAACATTTTTCACATTAACTTCTGCTCTAGACAACGTGTGTACAGAATACTAGCTATCAAATCACTGACTTTGATAACAAGTTCATAACAAGAAGCATATTTCCATCAAGCATTCAATGTATGCAACATTTTGTTCTTTAAAAATAAATTTAAATGCACAAAACTGATGGCATAATCAATCATTCATAAAATGAAATAGGAAACTACAGGTGTAGATGTATCTTTTCCACATATACGTAACTGAATAGTTTTATGAGCTGGTAATGGAAATGAAATCAATCATATATTCCTAATTCTGGGATAATATATTTCAAAGTATTAAAATGTATTAATAAAAATTGCATTTAAATAATAATAAAATGAAATCATTATGCACATTATGCAAATGAGAATGCAAGCATGCAGGTGCAAGATGCAAATAAACAAACACAAAGCATATGATGCATACAAGTGATGCTTTGAAAGTTGTGTAATATGGAGAGTAAAATTTAGAATCATTGCTATGGACAGAAAAAGGAAGGAAAATCAAAAAATAGACAATATCAAATTAAATAAGGCTTTATATACAATATCAATATCAATCTATTAAAAGCTAAAAAACCTGCATTTTAACATACCCAACTATGTCTTAAATGTACAGTGTATGAGGCTAGCATTGTCTCATTATCTGCCCTTGCACACACATCTCTCATATTTGCTCCCTATAAACTGTAAATGCTGCACTACCGAAAATATTTTCATCTCCTAATTATCAAAACGAATTTTTGCCTTGTCTTTACTGGTGTAAGATATCATGCTTAAAAAATGTGTGCACTTGATGGATTGCGATACTGAATAGTGAAAGAGATTTAATCATAACAAACATCTCATAATAGTGTTACCACTAGTCCCTAAAGCAATCTTCAAATAGAAATCAAAGAAAAAAATCGAAGACAAACTAAAATCAGAAAGAAAAAAAAATTGAAGAATCAGATAAAAGGAATATATATTTCAAAAATTATTTCAATGTAAACCTCAGATAAAAAGTCCTTCATTCGTACATATGGGTTAGCAGGAATCATTTTTTTAAAGAGGTTTGCAAAAACTTCTGCAAAAATTTAGTTAAATACAATTGCATGACAGGTTTGCATCATAAATTCAAAGCTTACTTACAGAGTAAGTTTGTAAGTGTTTCTGCATGATTCATAGTTTATTGGGAAAAAAAAGTTCGAAGTACTGCATAATTTTTGCATTTGCATGAAAAGTTTTTATATCATATCTTAAAATTCCCAGCATACTAAGAGAAAATTCTACGTGATTCACACTGTTCTAAAACATCTTCTGTGCTAGAGAAGAAAAAGAAATTAGAATCCAAGAGAGCTGATTTTAGACAGACCTGCGTTGATCGATTGGATATCTTGTCCCATGAAGAAGTCATTCCCAAAGCCGAGGAAAACGATCTGCTTCGCGACTTTTCAGTCAGGTTCAGGAAAGATAAAATTAGTGCCATTAATCATCCAACACCCTTTGTATACAATCAATATTCCACAAGGAAAAAATATATAGGATATGTCAGCATTAGAGAACAATAAAGCTCTAGAAAGTTTAAAGCTCAGAAAAATAATTAAAAGAACCCTGAGCAAATATAGAAATAATAAGAACTGCTATGTATAAATCACACTCATCCTGTGAAAAGTAAAAAAAAAAAAAAAAGAGCTTTCAGGGTCAAGAAAATATTTGCGAGTGAAAGTGTTCTTTCCTGAAGGAATCACATTTTTTGTTGAAATATAATTTATATTTAATGATTTTCAATAAGACAAAACTTTTCAGGAATATCATACCATTCAAGAAATAATTAGATAAATATGTCATCTCTAAATTCTTGTAGTCAAACCAGTTTAAAACAAACTGATTTTGCTAAAATACATATTTCACAAAGACTACATCCTATATCAATCACAGTATTCCATGGGTTAAAAATAGATATTGTACTACTTCTTATCTCTAAAGCACATTAAATTGCAATATTTCAATTTAAGGTACTGTAGACTAATCCAGTTGAAGGGAATGAAGACTAATCTGAATAGTTTGTGATCTGGTAACTCATTCTAACACAGTCTTCATAAGAAGATGAACAGGGGTGGTATTCTGAGCGTCATCTTTAAAATGAAATTGGTATTCTGAGACCACTTTAAAATCTCAAATTTTATCTTCATTTCATCTCGGTCCCTCATATCTTGCATGCATACCTGTACAGCTGAAGACAAATGCGCAGCTTTTGCGCTTGTGCCCACTTGGTTTGAAGCTAAAGATAAAATAAAACTATAAAAATATGGTAGGGGCTATTTTATCTCTTGGACCTCCAGTATGGACAATATTTCTGGATAAATTCGCTACTAGTCTTCAGATAAAGATAAAGAAAAATGCCATAATCATCGACTGCTTTATTCTAGCAACATTCCCATATGATGATTGAATTGAATTTAAAGATATTTATTGATTAATACCGGCCTTGAAATTATCCTTGAAAAGGCATGCTGATACCTCCAGAAAAAAGGCTTACTAATTTCTGACCAAAATACCAGTCAAAACGCGTTCGTGTTTGAATGCAAGCGCAAGCAACATATTAAAATTTGTACAAATAACGCATCCGCGCTCTTTTGCCCCACCTACTGGCAGAAAGCAATTTCATTGGCTGAGCAAGATGAGAATGCGATTTAACAACATTTCTTATTGATTACTGCATCATAAATGGGCGTGTCTTAGACGAGATAAAATCCAGATAAAATGGTTCTCAGAATACCGATTTGAAATGATTTTAAGGGTATTTTATCTCACTGATTTTTAACTGAGATAAAATTTTTTATTTTATCTGAGATAAAATTGATCTCAGAATATCATCCCAGATGTTTACTGCATGTAATGATTATCATGGAATAAATAACAACTGATCTGTTAGTAATTAATGTTAGACAGGACAAAAATGTGGACAATCTCATGCAATGTACATTGAAAGCCATGCAAGTTAGTCTGGTGCAATGGATACAAATAATAACATCACATTTCAAATATTTTCCTTCCCAAAACAGTTCATTTACACAAGAACCTTGCAACTGCTAACATCAAAAAAACTATGCAACTTGCAAGCTTCCATACTAAGCAAATTTTGCACAAACATAATAGTGAATACAACTATAGTCATAACTCTAAAATTGGAAATTATTTCAAACAGAACATCCTTGCAGGTCTGAAATGCATCAGAGAAAGTATTCAAAAGGCACATACAACAATGGTTTCCAACAAACATACTCCTATTTCTCCTTTAAAAATACATTATGCCAGTTTTAAGTATAAAGGCTACTTTGAATGTTCCCACAATAAGTCTAAGTAATGTTTTGAGAAAATATATGTTTACCCACTAAGCTTGCTCAAATTCATGCATTGTATTCCCCTATTCAACCTACACTTATTGGTATAAGCTTGCTCTGAATGTACACCTCCTCCCTCATAACCTGAACTCATATAGATGCCATTTAACTGGTGTGGCATATCCTCGATACCAATGGTACACCCTTGCTCTACATGCATTACACCCCTTCCCCCATCTTCTCTTTCTCAGTCTAAATTCTTCTTAATTCTTATAGATACCTGTTATTGTGTGTTGCTTACACATGGTATGATTAACACTGGTATATCCTGGCTAACACTGTCCCATCCCTTACAACCTCAATTCTTACAGATGCCATACTACAGATGGCATACTGGTGACCACCCCTAGCTCTTAAATGCAGTGCCTCCTCCCTCATAACCTAAACTCTTATAGATAACACATTAGGTATGACTTACCCTTGATACCACAGGTGTATCCTTGCTCTTATCTGCAACCACTTTCTGAGTGACAAACATGTCTGAGTTGCTAAGTATGTGGTCTAGATACAGGCTGCATGGTATCACACCTCTCTTTTTCATCTCATGGTGACGTTCAAGATTTGTCACTGCTGCACTAGCACGACTACAGACAACACAGAGAAAGATCACAAAAAGTCATTACATATAGGGTGAATACAATCTAGTCTGTCCTACATGGTGTAGGTAGAACAGCTGCAACAACTAGCACAATACTTTTCATTTCAACACATTTTATTCTGATAAAAAAGAGCTCTGTTAAACATGTAGAATACTGGTAGTTTGCATAACTCAAGGGCTCATCATCACCAAAAACAACATTCAATATGATATCAACTGATGTTTTGGAGGGGCAGTTACATTGATCAATTCCCTTGCAAAGAGCATGTGTATCAAAGCAAATAATCTAAAAATAGCTTACATGTACACATACTTTTTCTGTAGGTATCAAAGGAAATAATATGAAGGATATTTAACTTTCTTTAAAGTATCAAAGGATAAAATGTGAAAAATATCTTACTTTCTCTGTAGCAGTGGTACATCAAAGGATGCAGCGAGTGTCATGAGTGTAGGTAGGCAGTGATGATGCTGCTCACATTCAGGAGGTAGTATCTTGTCCGCCTGTAGGAGACATCAAAACATATTCCAGGCCTCGAATTTCATAAAATTTGGGTCACGGCCACTTTTTTAGTAGGGCACATATCCTCTCAGAGGGGCACATATCCTCTTAGAGGGGCACCAAGGCCAAAATGGGACCTGACCTACTCGTGCCACGGCACAATGCATAAACACGTGTTTATGCTTTGTCCACAGTAGTTCATTCATGCTTCTCACTTATAATTACGCACGATGGCAGTATTTTAGGGGTTGAAGCGTAGCTAGAATTTAATTTGGGGGGGGGGGGCAGTAGTGGGGGCATGCAAGGTGTGCAAATTAAATATTGAGCATACAAAGTGTACTCCTAGGGAGAAGCTCTGAAGTTTCTGAAGTTTCTTTTTCATTCCTTGTCTGCTCCTGCTCTTCCTACGTTCTCTTACCCTTTTTTCTTCCCTCTGATGCTTTTTCTTTCTTTCAGGGGTGTGAGTGACCACAAATAAACAGAGTTGAAATCACAAAAGCTCCTATACTTTTGTACAGAGGAAGTGCACAAAAAGCTGACATTAAGTTGAAAATCAAAACAAACCAAAAAAAAGCTGAAATCAGCTTTAAAGCTGAACTCTCACACCCCTGTTCTTTCTTTTTGCGTTTTTTTTTTTTTTTTGGTGAGACTGCCCTCTGGAGATATGGATGAATCAAGTAATTCCATTTGAGATTATTATCATTAATTCATGTGGATAAAGCTTAAAATGAGAAATGAGGGAGGACAGAATCCTAGATCATCTTGAAGTATTTATCACTCGATGAATTGAATTGTTAATTGAGGTGTTCATTTCTTTCCTTGTCATCCCCTTCCTTTCTCAAGAAAAATGTGTTACTGTTACAGGATGAGCTGGTGAAGGTGTATGGTGCTTTGTGGAGTGAATGCAAGAAAGCAAAACTACAAATAAAAATGGCCTCAGGCTCAGAGGCAGCACAGAAGAGAAAATGTCCCCTTCTATTATTTATTGGATTGTTGTTAATGTCATTACATAATCTTAAGCAAATGAATGTCCAGAAAATAATATTAGCATCTCATGTAAACCAAGCGAAGAAGTGGTTTACATGTTTAATTGAGTACACACCCAGTGCAAGTAGGCCTAAGTAAATTTTCATCACTTCCTATACCCTAACCCAAAACAAACTAATTTTAAAATGCAGAACTTCACAGAATTAAAGTTTCATCTTTTGGGGTTCTAACATTTTTTTTCTAGATATCACATATCTTCAAAAAATATGTTAAAACTAATTATTTAATCAAATATCAACCCTACAATGCCCTAAAAGCTGAAAAAATAAACTATTACCACAACTGAAAAATCTTGAAATCAGCAGCCCAATGAGGTAGTTTCTGCAGGATAACTCCCCCAGAGCTCGGGGAGCAATTGACTCTGAAGGAAGGCCTACAGCCCAAAGCAGCTGACTAAAAACATCGGCGGCGCGCGCTTCTTTAAATAGTAATGATGTTCAGATACTACTCAAGATAAGTTTCACTGACATTTTGAAAAATAAAATCCACACACTATATCAAAATTTTATTAAAATATTGGCACTCAAGACCAGAAATAACCTTGATAATCAGAAGTCAGGGTAGGAACCGCCAGGTCATTCACTACTTGCACTTACACATACACACACTACACTGCACTGGTACATCATCTAACACATGTGGGACTGAGCAGTTGCTGATACTGGCCTTCTACGATCATGGCGATATCGCAAACTTCTATTAAGGGTCTCTCCTGTTGTTGAAAAAGGGTGCATTTTGTGTTAATTTTAAATATTTTGTCACAAAATAAAAAGGAAAAGTCTGGGTTTTATTTTTTTGAATGTAGTATGAGTTTCTTAGATTGGAGGGCATCAAGGCCACTCAGAAAATTTTGTGGCCGTAAACCTTCTGATTTTGAGAAGGGCATCACGGCCAGTGGGTGGGGCATACCGGTAAATTGCCGATGGCCGGTGGGTATTTCGAGCCCTGATATTCATTTCCCAAAATCTCTATGTCTACTTCAAAAGAAATTCTCAAATTTAATACAACATATCACGAAATTCAGTCAGTAATGACTGCAGAAAAATTTACGACAATGTCACCTCTTGCGCCAAAACACTTAGAACTCTAGAAGTTCTAAGTTGGAAATTTCATATAGGTTGTTGACAATACATTTTTAATACACAAATGGAGTACAACCTGTAAGACTATCCTATAACAGTATTACTCCCCCTTGTAACTTTCATTGTTTTATAGAAGCACTAATGTGACGATCTGATATAATTGACCACACAAAACTTCTTTTACTTACCATATATAATAGTTCACCAAGTAAGATAGTTGCTTGAATGGACAGATTGGCATTGTCTGATGTCACAACCTCAACAAGACTCTACAACAAATAAGAAACCATTTGTAATGAAAGTAATATCAAGTTCATCCTTGAAAGCCTTGAAAGATATGGGTAATTCCATTGGGGCAACTTTTGTAACATACCCAAATTAAAAACAAAAAACACACACACACACAAAAAAAAACAAAAAAAAAACAAAACACATGCCTCATTTAAAGTACACAAATATCTGCCTATAAATGACTTCAACACAAAAATGGTATCACACTAAGGTTCACTTCTCAAGTATCATGGTGTATTGCAATTACAGACCTGAGAGTCTATTGCCAATGATTTATAAATATGATGTCTATGTAAAGGAAGCAACAACAACAACAAAAAAAAAAAGAAATGGAGTTGCAGCAAATCCATAAAAGAGTTCCAATTCAAACATGGATTTCTATGGTAGGAGACCTACATATACCTCACATTGACACATCAAAACTTATCTTCATTGTGAAATAAAATGATACCTCCATAACAGGGAAATCATGTGATTTTGTGCCCCAACCCGAAGGAATGACCCACATAGGATGACAATATGAGAGAGGAAAAAAAAAAAAGCCACAACATCAAAATGAAAGTGAAGCATAATCTTGTTATCCTCTTATATGTTTGATCTTTATGCCAGTTTGAAGTGGGTTTTTTTTTCAAAGATAATAAAAAAAATAAATAAATAAATTCAATCAAACTGAGAAATGATTGAGATCAATCAACATTCTCAACAGAAGAATACAAAGTTAAGTGATACCTTTTAAAAAGTATTTTCTAGAATAGCAGTTACAGTCATTACAGAAACTACAGTCTCTATCTAAAATAAGTCCACTCAAAGACAAGCAATAAAAGTAGCTGAAATAAAAACTTATGCCAATCAAAACTGACATGATAAAACCGTTACATTCAAACTGGAAATACTCAAAACTGAAGCCATCAAAACTGATGCAATCACAATGTAAACAATCCAAATTGATGCAATGGAAATTTAAGCCATCAAACTCAAAGCAATCATAATGAACGTCTATGTCTTACAAACATACCTCTAAGAGACCAGCATTGATAAAGGCAAGTAGGAGCAGGGCTAAGTGATTCTCTGTAAGGTTTGGTCTGGTGGAGGCCCTATTGGGAAGCAGGTCTAGTGCCTCAGCAACAACAAAACCTTCTGACAGGGTCCAGGAACTCTTCATTTGGCAAGAATCTGTAAACATTCACAGAAATAATATCCTTTAGTACTGCTTTCATATTTTTAGAAACAGTGTAACATATTCAGCAAATCATGAAATAACAAAACAAGATAGACAGACTTCTTCTGATATATATGATACTCAATGTTTCCTAGAATTTCTTTTAAGTGGTTAACAGAAAAAAATATTACTTGTAAAAACACTTTCAAAACATATCCTTTACAAATTGTTTCCAATTCCTTTGAAACTTTCAACAGCAAAACCATCCTTAAACTTTTGAAAGTCTTTGTTTTTGGATATCGAAAGTTATCACAAAGTACAAAGTACAAAGTCAAAATAACAAATAAACTTTTCTAAACTGTATGATTTTGAAACTTCTTTGTGTGCCTAGGATGCAATAAGTACCATCTAAAAATTACTAAACTTAGCGAAAAAGCAGTAAAACATTTATCTGTGGTATAATAAAGAAACATTTATGCTTCGAACTACCAAGCAATATCAGCAGTGACAGATGAAGAATAGGGAAGAAGTGTTACCTATGCTCTGTAGGGCCGTTGGGAAATCGTCTGTCCATTCTGGGATTGGCAGGTAGAAGATATCATACAACACTTCCAAGAGATATCGCTGTAAGAAATAATATAAATCACTTTATTCTCATACATGCAGATTTACATGTACGACAAAATGTTTTGGCCATGTCCATACATTGAGACATTGTTGAAAATCAGGTTTGATGAAACATGTATGTCCTTCACATGTAACTGGTCATAATAAAGCATGGAGGTTGTCATAATAACAGCATATACATGTATGATATACTTGGAACAACTACATGTACACAAAATTTTGGGTATGTTATTTTCCAGCAAGTTTAATACTGGTTCTTATTTGTTTGTTTGTTTATATGTTGGTCTGTTACTGGTCCAAATAATTCAACTTTAGCCTAATAACAATTAGAAATTGCTTTTAGCCGTTTTCTTTCATAACTAGAATCCCAGATTAGCTTTAGGCTTTTTGCTTTATTTGTTAATGTCTTGCCTTATTAACAGATAATTCTTCTTACTCTGTTTTCATCATTGTGTACACACAGGATAGCAAGGAGAGATTGTAATCCAGTAGCATCAGATCGGCATAGACGTATCATACCTACAACAAAGGCAAGAACATCAGAATTACTTAGAAACTAATATCTTGCATACAGTATTTCAAAGAAACTTGTACACAAACATTTACTTGAAATGGAGTCCCATTTTAATGCAGAGCTACAATAAACATCTGTTTTTATGTAGTAAACAAAAAGTTCATAAGTACCATTAAACATTCTCATGTTTTATGGGCAAATATATGTAAGACCTGTGTGTCTCACAGCATGTAGCCATTCACTTTCAGAGATTTGATTTGATTTGGTCACTTATTCGAAAAAAATCATGTAAAGCTAAAATGTACAGTTGTACACTATGTATACATTGCAGCTCAGATGAACAGACTTTCATACTAGGAACTACAAAATAGGTTGTCAGTTCTTAAAGTATCATCTTTCATTTTGGCGATACTCCCAGTACACTGTTTTTCATTCCATGTTTTGTAGCCAGCCAAAATACCCAACACACACACACACACACAAAAGAATAAAATAGAGACACTTCTTTAGTACATTTGAAGTAAAATTTCTTGGGGGTGGGCAGCAATACTATTAGTATCACATATTTTACCTAGAACTCCTTTGTTTGGGGGGTGTACATGTAGTTTCAAAAATTAATTGCTCTCTGCCCTTTTTGTGCCTATGTTTTTTTTCTGATCTCTGTACAGACCGTGATACTGTACACAGATACCGTGTTTACACAGTGACTCGGCTGGAGTGTTGAATCCTCAAGCAGGATTGAACGCTGCGATGAGGGCAACTGTGATTGTGTTTATATGGAAACAAAAAAGGCGAGTTCAACACGGCCCGCGTATCGCGAACGGAAGTAGAATTGTGATGACTTGCCTAGTTCGCCCAATGACCTAGGTCAATGGGTTCAACACGGCTTTCTGTTTACATACGAAAAAATTGGCGAGTCTGACTCAGCTCGCGGATCCAAACCTGCAATTCTGGCGGATCAAAAAAGCAGTGTTCAACACGATTCATGGGTCACACTGATCCTGTTTACATGACATAAAATTGCCGTGTTGAGCACGGGTCGCGTGTCGAACCCCCGAGCCGAGTCACTGTGTAAACACGGTAAAAATGTCCATATCATGCCAAGCTGACCAACCCTACTACAATGATAGATGCCAGCATATGATGCTAGATGACCTTGTTGTCATAGTGAATCATATCATAAAGAGGATGTTTTGAACTCAAGCATGCAAGGACAGAGTTGCCTAGTGCTACTACATGGTCATACATCTTTAAGGGGGTGTTCACACACTGCAGAAATCGTTGCAAACACTCTTGGTATGATCTACATGCATGGGTAGCCTATGGCTCTTACGCAGTCTTCTACTAGTATCTGGTGGGTGCATAATTTACATTATTTAGTGAAATTCAATCTCACATGAATATCTAGATAATCAAAGGAGATGGTACATCTGATGAAATCACCAATAGTGATAATAACAAAAGATGGACTAGAGATGCTGCAGTAAATCAGAATTTGTCTATTCAACATGCAGTCTTTATCATCTTGAATAAGATTGCCCCATAATCAAATCCCTACATGTAGACTGCAATGGGAGGATATTCATGGACAGCCCACACCCACTTTTAATTCAGTGTGAGGGGGAGAGACAGATACAGAATAACAAGTTGACACAACCCCCTCACAACACCCAGGTTGTAGTGTATATTTGTAAGCCAGATTGTGACATTACAGAGAAGGAGCTAGTGTACAGAGTGTACACATATTATCAGAAAATATATCATACTTAAGAAGAAGCAAATGAATAAGATACATGAGGAGAGAATTACAAGTATTTTACATTGCCCACAAAATGTAAGCAAACCAAAAAAGAAATCTTTCACAAACATGTAGTTTTACTTCAAAAGAGATGCAAGCATACATGTATCTGAGCTCTCATTTACATGTATATACCGGTATTCTCCCTACACAGCTTTGCTTAAAAGTAGCTGAATTACATTTCTGGTTGTCATTTAGAGAAAATTGGATGGAATTCCCTGAGACAAAGATCATAGTATTTATTGTGTGAAATGGTTAATTTGCTACGTCTATAAAGGCATGACTTCAGGTTGCTAAGCAAGATTTTATGTAGTTAATGGCACCCTCATAAACATTCTTTAACTTTGGAGTTCTACAGTACATACATGTAAAGACTATGAACAAACAGTCACAAGGTCAAACATATCCATGAAAAATTATGACAGTGAAATAAACAGATGACAATAAATGCATACATGTATGATAGATGTAAATAGACAGGCTAATTAATCATATATCAGATAAATCAGATATATAAGGAGACACAGGGAAGAACTAAATATAGCCTACAGGATATTTGCAAAATAACAAGGTTAATGTCCACAGGTTTTGTTTGTCTCAAACTCTTAGAAGGTGAATGTTACAGCATGTACAGAAACAACAATAAACTTAGTATGTTCAGAGTTTGTTTCTAAGTGATCAAAGTTTAACTTGGATTCAATCACCTTCGTTGAACTTACACTGTAGATATTCAGTGGCTGGTTAAAATCTAATATACATGTACATGTATACAGGGCCGGATCCAACATTTTTCAAAGGGGGTAGGGGCAGTCGGCTATTTCAGGTGTCTGTTTTACCTGAAAAATTGCTGACAAGCAAAAAAACAACCAACACAAAATAAGGGTGCATGGCTGATTCCCCTCCCCCCATGGCTTTAAAAGGGGGGGGGGGTGTTGCAGCTGATTTTTTAAAGGAAATGTTACCTTTTTTTTATTTTATAATTTTACTGATATTTTATCATTCCATACGTCAAAGATAATTCCCCAATCCTGTCTGAAAGTAAAACAATGCTTTCAATTTCAAAGATACCTGTAGCTTGGCATAATCATAGTAGTAGAAGTAAGTTTGAGAGAAGAAATCAAACACATTACTTTGATGGAGCATGTGTCTCGTCTTTTCTTAGAACAGCTGTAATTGAGACTGGCCAGCAATGACACATGATACAACCAACTTATTTTAGGAACGCCAAGGTCTAAGCTATTCTTGGCCTACAGTAGAGCCCTATTACTCACAGGTTACATCACATGCACATGGTCAACATGTGATCCAAGTATTAAAGATTTGTTTCTGTCCACTGATATCTTAAAGCCCTTGAATACAATCTATTTTGAGCTTGCTAGTATATTTTTATTACTCAATCAATGTTGTTTTCCTAGATTAATAGCTCTTACAGGCTTTTACGTCATTCATCCTTAATTCCTCTTCTGTAGTTGTGAAAGTAAAACGATAAGAAACATTATTCATCATGGTTTATTTTTTAAGTTTACACACATGTATGCGTGACAGCATTAAAAAGCATGATCTGCTTAAAATAAAAGGTGGAAACAGTATGTTACATCGTATGAATTAACTTATCCCTTTTCTGGATTTAACCAGACTAATAAAGACTATATTCTACAGGTTTCAGGAACAGTGACACTCCTAAAATAGATTTTGAATAATTTTCAGGACATGTCCTCAAAAAACTAGACCTGCATCTGGAATTAGTCATTCTTCTTGTCATCCTTCCAAACGTGAATAAGCATCGATTGATGGAGTAACTGTAACTATTAAACAACAAGAATCAGTCCATTTACATAACGCATGGCATTCAACCATACAGTAGAGGTCTTATGGCTCAGTGGATAAGTATCCGGACTTTGAACCGCAAGGTCCGGGGTTCGAATCCGTGCTGCGGCACCAATGTCCTTTGGCAAGATATGAATCTACATTTGCCATGCCTTTCGGATGGTGACGTTAAAGGTCGGTCCCAGACATAAATAAACGTATTTGATTGATACATGTCTGTAAAAACCCAATTCAACAACAACAGCAACATACAGGCAGTATTGTATCATAGATCAAAACGAAATGGGGGGGGGGGGGAGAGGCGAGTGAGTGATGAGATGGGGGGGGGGAGAGGCGAGTGAGTGATGAGATGGGGGGGGGGGGAGGGGCGAGTGAGTGATGAGATGGGGGGGGGGGGGAAGGGCAAGTGAGTGATGAGAATGGGAGGGGGTTGACTGGGCAAGGATGCCGCCCTAGATTAATCATTTCCTAAAACACTCCGGAAACTATCACTCGGCCTGGCCATTTGAAAACAACCCAACGACGTTGACTCACACCAAAAACAAACAAACAAATTAAAGGGATGTCCCACTTTACAACACTACAATCAATAAGTGCTTGCAGGTAAATATGGATTCCTAAAAATTGCAGTCCCCTTTCATGCACTTTCTAATATGACAAAGAAGAAGGCTTTAAAAGATAAAAATTAATACACCTCTTATAATACATTCTTAGTTTAAATGGGGCTGTTAAAATGTCTTTCTAAACTGAAATTTTTGTAAGAACTAATGAGTGGCAAAGCTGCCCTGTACAATGTGGATCTCCTGAAAGTGGTCAGGTTCTACAAGTAGCCTAATTAGCTTCCTGACCCTCCAGTATACATGTATTACATACATTACTGGCTGAATGGAATTGCGGAGGTGGGGGGGGGATGGGGGAGGTCATTAGGGTTGGCATCATTCTCCTTCCAGCCAAACTTGTATTGTTGTTGTTTTTTTCTGTTTGTTTGTAATAAACCAACCCCTGACAAAGAGTTCTGGAAGTAAATTGCTTGATCATGATAAATAAATGAAAAAAAAAACTACTTCATTTACAGTACCGGTACAGGGAAATTACTCTTTTTTCCCCTTTCCCATTCCTTCCATTCACAACCTAACATAAAAAGAGGATAAAGGATACTTTCATTTTTTTCTTGCTAGTCACATGGATCAGAGGAAGTATGGTCACAAGACTACAACCATGCTTTATTGACAACATCATTGTCATTAGTAACCGTATCCATCATGCTATGTGAGGAGCGGTAGAGAGGAAACGTGTCTAGGTTGCGTCACTAAGCCTCATCACGAGACGTACGGTACATCACAGGATAAGATGCAAGATGTGAACGAAGAGATCTCAAGTGAGAGTTTGTCAGCTCAGAGCAAGAAAGTCTTAAATGTATCTTCTGGCTTTCAACAGATAAACCAATGAATGGATGAACCATTTTCACCATCCCAAGTCAGTTTTTTTCCTTTCCTTCTTGTGCCTTCACATGACATGCATTGTATCAAGTCTGGCCATGCAAGAGTAGCATCAGTGAAACACCTGATCAAAGTTTCACTCTGCATTATATATAAAAAATTGTTGTGAAAGGCATATCTCCCTATGTCTTCCATCTCTCTCCATCCCCCCCCCCACCATTTTTTTTCTCCCGTGAGCTGAGTGAAGTTCCTCTATCAATATACATTCTATTCCCACCATTCTCTCTCTCTCTCTCTTTCTCTCTCTCTTTGAGCTCTAATCAATTTATGTTAATGATTATTAATCATGCGCTATTACTAATAAGAGTCCTCACTACCAATTTGACCTCCAAATTGCCTCTGTATTGGGTTCACACTAATGTACATGTATTTGTAGTTAGTACCAAGAGTACAACACACAGGCGAGTGCTAAACTTTCTCTTACAGTATATACATAAAAAGACACACCTACATGTATTTTACATGTACTTTGCTGGCTCCTCTTCCCCTTGTAAAATTTGTTTAAGATTAGTGAACATACAGTATGTACCAGAGATAAAGATAAAATTGACCACATTAACCCATTCGTGACAGGAATTATTTATAGCCTAATTTGATCAGCTTTTATTCTTCAAATTGGCAACACCAACATTTTTATTTTATTGCTACATTTTTCTTATAAAACGTCATGTATCTGAAATGAATATAAATTGACAGAAATTATGATGAGAAGTCAAAAAGTTGCCAATTTGCAGGAGAAAATGGTGATTTTAAACTTTCTATCACATTGCCAATTTAAGGATTTGAATGCTTATTTTCCTTTTAAAAGTTTTCAGCATCAAACAACAAATATTGACGCAACCAAAATGGGCACAGTTTGTGTCAAATTTCTTGCTCTTTCTGCTCATGTATTTGGTATGATTTTTAGAGCTTTGCATCAAAAGATATTAGGCCAAACCACAAAATGTGGACCTCTGTCACGAATGGGTTAATGTGTGCATGATATTGATATACTAGGCCTCCCTTATCTTTTATTTCCGACTTTCTTATCACTCATATATAAAGTTTCCCAAAGTAACCGATCTATTATCTTTTCAAAGTAAATGAAAACACAATGATGCAATTTTTCAAAAGTGATAGTTGATTTATTAATCCCTTTGTTTAAAAAAATAAGAACAATTTGGGTGACTATGAACACCTGTAGCATTGGAAGGAATAAAGAGTAAGAAAATAGACAGAGAAAGAATGTACTTACCAGGCCATGATCTGAGTAGTGTTACTATGGCCATCCTGCTAGCTTGGTACAGACCCTCTTTCTCACTAGTGAGTAAGATAAAGAGAAAAAGAAAACTTTTACATCATCAAAGGGAAATATGAAAATCTACAAGGCTCATTTTGTCTCTTTTAATTCAGAGCAACCACTGATGAATCTATGAATTTTACAAATTTACGTTGGTTAGATCTGAGAAGGGCAATTCCATGAGGCTGGGCTAACTTTCGTGACTTATCAGAATTACAAAAAACGTTTCTTATTCATATTTGGCAAATATCTGCCAATAATGACCTCAGTAATATAATGGTGTCCAACCAAGGTTTACTACTCAACCATCATGGTGTATTGCAATTTCACACCCGAGAGTCTATTGCCAATGATATATAAATGTGATTATAGGTCTATGTAACGGATGTAAAAAGGATTACAATGATTCCATATTAAACACATTTTCAATTCAAACATCTCACAATGACAAATCAAAACTTTGCCACATCTGAATTGATCTTCATTGTGAAATGAAATGGTTGATACCTCTGTTATATGGACACCATGTAATTTTGTGCCTCAATTTGATGGAATGACCCAGAAATAAACTTTACAAAAAGAGATATAGGTCTAGATAAGTCTAACAAATTACGGAATGTACATTACAAACACATTAATTAAACATAATATGTGATATGGGAGCAATACGGTTGGAAAAAAACCACTGAGAGTGTTATAGATAGAAACAAATTAGGGCAGATATAGTGATAAAACAGATGGACAAAGGTAAAGACCAAGACAGGAGAGAAAACGATAGACAGTAAGAGAGAAGGAAAACGAGAGAGAATATACAGAGTGGGACATGCAGAGAAACATAGAGACAAGCAGGTAGAAGTGGAAAGAGAGAGGGAGATAGAAAGAAAGATGGAGAAGGAGAGAGAGAGAGAGAGAGACTGAGAGAAGTAGGAGTGTTAAAGAGTGTGATTGGCACGGCCTTGAAGATGGAAAAATCAGACACGAATTCTTTCTCTTTCAAGTAACCAACCCTCTCTGTGGTTATCCTGTTGTTCCAAATCCTGGCTACGTTGGACACAAGATACTTGTTATCTTTAAGACCTCATTACTCTTTCATAGCTCTCTCTATCTCTCTCTACCCACACAGAGACAATGTGGTTGACATTTTCCCAGCAGCTTAACGGCCCTAACAAACTCTCATCAATTATTCAAGGTGTTTAGATGGGGGATTACTTGACAAGTTTAGAGAGCAATGTTGTCGTTGTCGGCCATCTTTAGAAGCACTGGCTGGGATCAGGTGCAATATTGTTCTCTTAAAATGGATGCGCGTGTAATGTCTGCCACTTGGTATTTAATACTGACAATGATGTATACTTGCTCACACCATCAATATTATGAAACCATCAATCTCAGGAGAAAACTTTTGAAGATGAAACCTTGTATGTATAAATACTGTATGCATTTCCAGGTATTTTTTTATTTTTTACTGATCTAGGGGGTGTTTCATAAGCTGTTCGTAAAGTTACGAGTGACTTTTACGAACAACTTGAATATGGCAAGCCAAATGGGGTTCCCAATCAATATATATTGCATCAGCTACAGATCAAATAAGCAGACGTAGATTACCGTTACTACTGTTTACACCCATTTTTAGTGTGAAGTATATTTTTTGCCACAATTTAATTGAGATTATGGGAAATGCAGTAACACTTTGTTAAAACATCAGGAAATATTTGGGGCATCCCATTTGGCAATTCACATTTAAGTGGTTCGTAAAGACATTCGTAACTTTACAGACAGCTTTATGAAACACCCCCCTTGTCAGCATGCACTGGTCAGTTCCTCTACACATCATAAGCTGAGTGGCAGAAGGACATTCACAGTCATGTTATGAGTTAATGCCCTACTGCCTTTGAACAAACAGCACATCAATAATGTAAAAAATGATTTTTTTTTTTTTTTCTGGCAACTGACCTAGACATTCAATTCTAAGCATTTCTAACTCATCAACTGATTAATAAACAATCAAGGATTAATCTAAGCCAGTTTCTCCTGAAATGTAATCCATCACCCCAACAAAGAGATCAACTTTCATAAACTTGCCAGTCTCTCTAGAAAGATTTGTTCTTACCTGGCTTGTGATTCTAAGGAGTCACCAGTGTGTCTGTAGTTGAAGTCTGTAAATGGTGCTATCACTTGCTACAAGTCAACCAGATAATAAAGAGAGAGAGAGAAAAAATATGAGAACAAGCATGACTTAATCATTTGCTACAAGTTTGAACTAAAGAAAGACAATACCTATAAAATTGTTTGTTAATGCATACATCAATCTTCATATATTATTATAAAGTTTGTTGAAGTGCATGGCCAGGTTTTCTTAATTCTTTTATTACTATTTTCCATATCTACCGGTAAGCAAAAGCAATATATTCCCTTTAATTTAAATTTTAGATATTTCCTTTGTAGACTTCAATAGTTTGTGTAGCACTATGTGTTTTTTTTTTAAATACAAGTTTTCTTGAAAAAAAAATGAGCTTCAACAACTAGATTTTGTTGCAGAGCACACAGTGATCATGTTTCTAAAATGTTAAAAAGGAACAAATATCTTTTTGCAAACAGAAATAAGATTTGGAAGAGACATACCTCAAGATCAACTTTGAACCTGATGAACCTTCTACTTGCTGGGTGATTGAGAAGATGAAGAACAGTCAACATAACAGCTTCATTGATCCTCAGTAGCTGCATGTCTAAGATGTTACGGACAAGGGCACCAAGTCCTCTAGCATGGGCAAAGGCACCAGGATTCAACACAGCTGTGGAGGGCAAAGAGAGTTAATATATAGCATCAAAATGAAGGAAAAACTATTTAACCTGTTGTATATTGGAACTGGGTGGTCCCTCTAATATGCGTAATATGGGAATGAGAAAAATCAGTAGTCAACGGATTAAGAGAAAAGAACTTCTATTTCACAACAGACTGGAAATTTATTTTCATACTGTTATTAAACCTTGGTCTTTTTTCTTTCTTTTTCCATTCTCTTCCCCCTTCCCCTCTCTCTCTTTCCCTTCTATTATAATTCTCTTTCTAAATTTTTTTGTCTATTTCATTCTCCATCCTTATCTCATATTTTCTCTCTCTTTATATCTCCTCCTATTAAAAGCTGACAAAGATTATATTTGACAGGGACCCATCCACAGAATACTCATTAAACATGCGCGCATACATACAATTGTGCTCAATTCTAATCGACAATGACATCATGAAAATATGAAAACGTGAGTGCATGTATATTCCTTTTCAATTTTGTGAGAATTTACCAGGTTAGACTGATACACTTTGGAGGTTAATGGATGGTAATTGGTACAGACTAATCAAACACAGGCAGGCACACAGCCATATTTCATAGACAGTAGGCATGTGCTATTTAATAGCAGGAAGGGAATGTAATTAGAGCTAATTGCGCCACATACTGATAGCTCTACACTTCAACAGTTGCACTTATCCCTCAAAACATACCCTTACATGTAAGTTCATATTAAAGAGATGTTTCAGGTCAGGGAAAGCAAAACAACTCTACATGTATCTTATTGGCCTTTTCTTTCATAAGGAAGAACCTTTCCAAGTTTTTTATCAGGGATACCAGTGTACTCTAAAAACTACAAATCATATCTCTTTTCATTCTGTCTGAAGTAAGCATGGGTGCCGGGCCGGGCCTGCCGTACACAACCCGTTGGGTTGGGGGGTTTTGCCGGGCTCGGGCCGGTTCCGGGTTGACAGGTGAACTGCCTGAACCCGGTAATATCAACCTGGTACATCAATCCATTTTTCTCTTGTTACAATGACCACAACTTTCAAGAATTCAAATTAGTTTAATGTCGTTTACATTTTTATCTATGAAGTAATGTCAGACCAAATCACGATGTCGACGTATCTACCAATACAAGACATCAAACAAGCCATCACTTTTAAGAAATCATATAGAGTCCAACTCCTATACGCCTAAATGCGATGGTGCGACGCGGCTGCGCCGCAGCTTACCTTGCGTGGCTAGTATAGTTCAAGGTTTAAACTTGTATTGTAGGCTCTATGACATAAATTGTAATCATGAATTTACGCCATCAAGCGAAACTTACCTTGTCTGTCTGGTGTTTATCCTTTTTATTATTTTAACTGTCATTTTGATCTCATTTTCGTGTCGTATTTGTGGCTTTTTTGAATGAATGATTCATGTAAATTGTGCCTGTTGGAGTTGTGCATCGCCAGCTAGGTCGATATAAAAATCAAAGCAAAGCGAAGTCGCACACATACTTATAGAATTAATGTGCCTCAATGCGTGATTGTAATCTTCCGCGGGCTACTTAAATTGGGCTTGGTATGTACGATCGAAAATATGAAAGTAAAACCAAAATTAATTCCTTAGAGTTCCATAACTTTGATAAAAAAAAGCCAGTGTTTCAAGAAAATATATTTGGCGTATAAATAATTCATATCGTACTGAAAGCTACATCCCTGTCCCATTTGTATTGATTGTCATTGTACATGTATCTTGTATTACACATGTTTTTTGTGTGTGACTGTGCTTGTGATTGTGTACGCGCCGTGTGAGTGATGCTGTTTGAATCAATTCACAGTCATTTTCCGAAATGGAAGCAATGTTCTTGGAACCATTGAATATGGTAATTTGACTGAAACAATGTTTTAAAAATCATCAGCTTGCCATGGTTATGATCAGAAATTGTTTCAGCAATGATATTCTCCGCTATTTCACATCAATTAGATATCTTATCCTTTGGTACAATTTAACATTTTAACACGATCTTCAAAGTATGACATGTAACATTTCATGACATGGTTTTCAAACTTATGATAAATGTCATTCTTAACAAATTAATTTAGTACAAATCATCCCAGAAATATGCAGATTCTACAAACAGAATGATATGGCCTTCTGGTAATGTGCCTGCCACCTGCTTAATTATTTGTTTCTACATGTATACATCCTTAAAGACATGACCATATTTTCATAACACTTGGCCTGAGAGATAAGGACATATATTCCAAGGAACGCATCAATTGAGTTAGCATATGAGTGAGAGTCATTCAGGAAAGGCTTTTGATTCAACCCGCCAGCCGGTCCGACAGCCACAAGGAAGTGTCTCAAAATAGTCCGGTGAGGATAAATTTAGGAGCCTCCCTCCCTCCCCTTCCTCCGATAGGTCGACTAAAGCAAGAAACTTTGAGTGGATGACCACTAGTCTGGGGCAAATTTGTCACCCCAAATGGACTGGACAAGAAGTACATGGTACATGTACCTCTTTATTCCATCCACAGGGGGTTTGGATTTTGAATGTGCACATGCAAAGGTATATTGGTTTATGTAGGGGTACATATGAAATAACATAACAAATATGGGTTTCTAACATTGCGCAAACCTTGTTCACAATAGGATACTGGATAGATGCATACTGCACAATTATATTCATTTGTACCACATGCACACTGTACCGGTTCAATAATTGTATATCAAAATATCTATAATGAATATGTATATGTATCATTTATCATATTCATGATAAGAATATCAATAAATTATTGATATCATCAAAACAAAAACTAGTAAAATAAAGTAAAATAGAAATAAATTAATTACCTTTAAACGCAGTCAACTAAAACTAACTGAATTTTCTACAATATATTTGCAAGGAATAGTAATAAGCATAATGACCTTTCATGATATTCATGACAATACCCTACAGACTTCTGATGCAATACACAATGCTAATCACACAGTCACCTACTCACTGACATTTGTTAAATCTTTCTATATATGAAGAAAATCACTGCATTTATAAAAAAAAAAAAAAAAAAAAAAGCTATCCTCATATGTCATTTCTTTTTATCAACCATCATTGTGAAAACATGAATGGGATAAATTCTACGAAACTCATCTTCCATTCTCTACTTCCGTAGAGGCTAAAACATCAAAGTTCAAAGAAATTAGCAATAAATGAAACATTTGATAGCACTACATCACCTCTCTAAAAAACACATCATATCCTAACCCATTGACTACTGAATTCATATGTTCCCCATAGGTATAATACTGGAACCAAGTGCTTCCAGTACGCAATGGGTCAAATTGTCTGGTTATTTAGATCATACTGATTTTAAATCATTCCTTCAAGTAGTAGATTGGTTTTCTGAACCTGCAAACAATGACACAGCTAACTAAACTTACTAGAAATTTTCAGTCATTGAAAAGCACAATTCTCATTTTGCACAGTGACAGATGTACATGTAGAGACTATGCATTATGTATGTGGATTGGGATAACATACTCAATTTTCTTTCTTTTCTTTGGTTATTACTTAATTATCATGCATTTTATATGAAACTGTTAAGCACAATTTGTTTTCAGTATAACATGCATTTTCCATAGACCTTAACCAGAGTTATCTCAAACTAAGTGTTCAATAGGCTAATGCATTTTCTTCTAAAATTATTTCACCAGCATCATTCAATATCTTGCAACATCCTGTTAATATTTCAAGTGATTCAGTGAGAACTGATTTCCATCATAACCGGACCCGAAGCCTGCCTTTAAGCCCTCCCACTCCAAAGTACTCACCGAGTTCACAAAGAGTAGCTACGCATGCATTCCTCATCCGATCCCGTTCCTTGTCATCGCTGTTGCTAACAGCAACCAAGACATGAACCAACGAGATGGGGCAGAATGCCGGGGCGACGGCGAGAATCTGAGAAGGTTGGATGAACATCACAGTGTAAATTTCAGGGAAATATTGAGGCATTCTTGGATGAATTGGAGCATACTTAATCTTTGCAATTTTTTTCACAACTAATGCAAAAAACAGAGGAAGCTTCTGTGGAACTAAATATTCATATGTAGAAAGAAAACTGTGCCTGGTTCATGCATGTACATGTACATTTATTTCTGTCAATATTAAGATATCAAGCATTTTTCAACACTTAGGCAACAGGACATTAATTGTACAATTTTTTTCTCTTTTTCTGGTTGCAGGTATCCAAGTCTAAGTTTTAAAAGCCTAACCCTAACACGTGTGCAATTGTCCTGAATGAATGTATTGCAACAGTATACAAATAGCAAATAGACATGAGTGCGATGGTACGAGATTTCGCATGAGGTGAAAGAGCAACCTTCTATTCAACGAGGCGAAGACGAGTTGAATAAAAGTTACGTCGCGATCTTTCACCGAATGCGAAATCTCGTACCATTGCACGAATTAGAATATTCGCTATTTGTATTGTACAACGCCTCAAAAGTCTGAGAAATTGATGAAAATCAAGAAAAAACAATCACATTTTGGTTAAGAAATCAAGGTTTATAAAGCAATGAAAGAAGTTCCGACTGCAAAATGCGGCTAGCTGGTGCCGGCCGGCGCGGCATAGTCTGTGCACGTGCGCGTATCTGTAGCAGTGCGCGAACGCCACTTGCTGGCATAGCCTGAACTGAGCAAGCTACTTGTGACATCACAAAAGAATTAAAAGAAGTAATTTGTGGGAATCTACTGTGACGTCACGCTAACCGTGCAATGGTACATTTTGGATGGTACGAGTGCAATGGTACGAATATCACGCATTCAGCTCCCATATAGACTTGCGTACAACAAGCTGAGTAGGCGTTGTACAATATCTACCATTAAAAGCCCTGGTCATCTATAGGGTACAATGAGTGCTAATGCATAATGCATCAATACTAACATCCAATAATCATGAATTCATTGTAATAATAACAATAGATACCAGTGAGTTCTATATATGACACATGCTTCTCCTGGCACTCTCTAAGTGCTGTTATTATCCTAGCTTTAACATGGTCGTCATAACCAACCTCAATAATAAAGATATAATTTCTGCCAGGTACCCATTAACTTAACCTGGGTTGAGTGTGGTAAATGTAGATTAATGTCTTGCCAAAGGACATTAATGCTGCACTGGCCAGGAATTAGTCATTATAGTAAAATCGCTTACCCTTCTGATAAACCTAAGAGCTTGTACCCTCTCCACATCATTGCGCTGGTAGATATCCAGTGATCGCATCAGGAGACGGTCAACATGAAGGGCCAGCATGGCCTGGACCGTCACCTCATCCTGGACAAGATGGCGAAGCGCCCTCACACCAGCTCCACGTATCTCCTTGGCTGGGTGTACCACAGCAAGGCGTAAACTGAAATGAGATTCAAATAACTACCTTAGATTCTCTAAATTCAGCAGATTACTCCATTTATCAGTTCAAAATGGCTGATGTAACAAAACTCTTAGATATCACCTCCAAGACTTATGGCAGAAAAAATATGACCTAGAGCAAAATATTTTATGAAAAAGAGAAGAATACCATTTTGACACAGCAAAAATAAAATTAATATACTTTATAAATCCTTGTCAACTCCTTTACTTTACATGTAGTTCAGACATGTTGACAGGTACCAGGTGACATTTCAAGGTTTGAAACTCAAGTGTCAGTGTCAAAATCAGCCCTTTTCTCAGTACTGTACATGTATTTGATTTTGATATTGCATAATGATACACCAAGATCTGCATGGCACAAAGTGTAAATAGACAACAGACAGTGAGCCATTTACATCTGGTGGATGTGAAGTTTAGTTCTCAGCCATTCATATGGTGCTCCTCATTTATGATATACATCTTCATCAAACATTCAACTCATCTTCTAATATTCACCATGTCAAGACTAGAGTACCCAGTTTTCCATTTTCTAAAATACAAATTCTGTGTTCTTCAGTGTTCTAAACTTCAAATTCCATATTCTTCAGTGACATGTACAAAACATGTGACAAAGCAATAATTGTAAATAGTGAAAATCTATACCCCCCCCCCAACATGTAAGTTGCACTAACATATGCACTGCATGCAGTATAGGCCTACATGCAGATGCAATTGAAGCTATGGACACACGCTAAACACTGCGAACAGGATTGATCCAGACATTCCGCTGATGCACGGATTTGTTTTATTGGATTTTGCTTTGCTTTTCCAGTTTTTTTTTTGCTGTATATTTTGTAATTCAATTTTTCAATTTTTGGGCCTAAAAAATCATGTTTTCCGTGAAATTCCGTGAATTCCCTGTTCTTCCCAAATTCCGTGAAATTTTTCTGTTTTCCGTATCGCGGAAAACTGGGGACTTCAGTCGAGACTAAGGAATCATCTTTCTCTCTGTGTCAGAAGTATGCAGCAGCAAACTACATGTACTTAAGGAAAAAGAAGAAAAATAAAAACTTCAGCTAGTTTCAAAAAGCTTATTATGTTTAATATTTTTGTATCTTACAATGTACACAGGTAATTAAGGAATAGAGGGTGGGGGGGGGGGGGGGTCAGAAGTGATGTACATATTTCTTATCTGTTGTGATAAGAAATACCGGTATGTATTGTATTTAGTTCATGTTTTCTCTCTATTTTTCTGGACCTACAGGAAGAAAAGAGGCATTTTAATAATGCCTCTGAATACAGCTTCCCAGCTGTACATGTAAATTTTGAACTTCGAATTACTAATTTGTTTACATTTACCGACAGGTTTGTTAAATATGTTTATATATATATATATATATATCCAATGTTGTTTAATAATTACGGAAAATAAAACCAAACCTAACTATCGTATGTGTACATGTTTGTCCTCTGTAGCATCAATCATCTTCACTTTCCAATCACTTTTACCACACAAAACCCCCCCAATGTGGTTTCTGTACGTGCAGTTTACCGCCACAGCTTTGAATGAGCCTCAACCCATGGGATACAGTACATGACTTGATTCTGGTACATGTATATATCTTTCATAGACTCCGGTCCAAGTTATTTTGGGCTTTGTACAGTCTTTAACCCATTTGTGATAGGAATTATCTAAAGCCTAATTTAATCAGCTTTTATTCTTCAAATTGGCAACACCAACATTTTTATTTTATTGCTAAATTTTTCTTATAAAACATCATTTATCTGAAATTAATATAAATTGACAGAAATTACGATGAGAAGTCAAAAAGTTGCCAATTTTTAGGGGAAAATGGTGATTTTAAACTTTCTATCATATTGCCAATTTAAGGATTTTAATGCTTATTTTCCTTTAAAAAAATTTCAGCATCAAACAACGAATATTGATGCAACCAAAATAGGCACAGTTTGTGTAGAATTTTTTGCTCTTTCTGCTCATGTATTTGGTATGATTTTTAGGGCTTTGCATCAAAAGATATTAGGCCAAACCACAAAATGTGGACCTCTGTCACGAATGGGTTAATGGGTTCATAGATGTGGTTGTTCCAGTATTACACATGCACAGGTATAAATTCATGCCAAACAAGAATTAAAACAAGCATCATTTTTTTGCTGACCTGCCTCGATTTAAATTCCATGAAGAAGAGATAGGAAGATATACAAACCCTGGACCCATATTCATTCACAATTACTCAGCTAATCAAGTTTGACAAAATATGATAACAGAAAATCAAGTCCAAAAGAAAATGGGAAGTACCGGTACTTCATACATGTAGGTGGCAACAATATATGTTTAGGAATGGTTACTATTACTCTTCTATTAAACTATCATAACGATATCTACTTATGGTCGTGCATGTTGCAATAAAAAATGAATCTGTATAGAAACACATCACTTTCTTATCAAAGATGTTGATTGGTTTTCAAAAGATTTTTATGTAATTTTTCTAAGAGATAACTTGTTAAACAGTACATTTACTTTCACATCATTTCTATATGCTGAATATTATCATCTTGATATGTTATGATGGTGGAGGATATAATGATAAGTGGTTCAGATTAATGAGGTCTACTCTACAGAGTAGACCTCAAATTGTTTGTCGACCCTTGGAGAGATTGCGGTCTGAAAGTAATTATCAGTTGAGATTATTTGTGTCAATCTAGTGTTGACTTCCACTTCCACAGGGGAAACAATTCCCTTGAACAAAAGTGCAATTAATTCTTTCATGAACCGATATGTTGACATGATCAAGGAATGAAAACAAGATGAACCCTTGGCAGTCAGTCAGTCAGTCAGTCAGTCAGTCAGTCAGTCACACCACATACAGTACATGTAGTACTGGGTTTGAACTCCATTCAAACTGTGGATGAAAGAGAACATGTGCACTGCAATATACACAACAGAATTGCAAGATACTGGTAACACAACCATCAAACTGCTGTCACAATGCTTTTCTATTCTTCATATTTCTGCTTACCGTAAAATTATAAAAGCACATTTTTTTTTACCCCGCCACAAACATGAAAAGTTGAGATGTGCCTTACACACAGGAACAACAGTCAGCCTCAGTGAGAACCTCTTTTGTACAGTGCTGAAGGTACACCCCAACTTAACATAAAAATTAACAGGCAATTAGCTGCTCATTTTGGTAAATGGAGGTTTGAAATATGATACTTGTTTTTTTCTTGCTCTATTTGTTTACATGTATTTTTTTTAATTCTGCTATGCTGCTCCTTAATACTTTGCATATTTGTAATTCATTTTATCTTTCTTTTGATTTGCTTGATTTCCTCTTGATTCCCTCTTGATTTTTTTTTTCCATTTGCTTATGCTTAATAAATACTTAATTACAAAAAAAAAAAAATAATAATAATATATTTCTATTGAGAAGTACACCTTTACATACAGGTACATGTATAGACTCTTGATTGTGACAGTGGCTATCTGTATCATGACTGACACTGCTTCATTTTGTGAATTTCTTTTCTTATCTTGATTTTTTTGTCTTTCACTTCAATTTTTAAAAAAAATGTTTTCCTCTATATTTTAATATCAGTCAGCATTACAAAAAAAAACAACAACTTGATTCTTTGTTCAAAGAAGAAAATACATAACAAAAAGTTAGTAAACAAATTGCTAAGTAAATGCTATCTATATTTTTTTTAAATTCATCTTAGTGACTTCATTTTGTGAATTTCTTTTCTTATCTTGATATTTTTGTCTTTCACTTCAAATTTAAAAAAAACTGTTTTCCTCTATTTTTTACTTTCAGTCAGTATTACAACAAAAAAAACCATAACAAACAAACTTGATTCTTTGTTCAAAGAAGAAAATATATTACAAAAAGTTAGTAAAAAAATTGCTAGGTAAATACTAACAATATTTTTTAAAAGTACATCTTAGTGACTTCATTTTGTGAATTTCTTTTCTTATCTTGATTTTTTTTGTCTTTCACTTCAAATTTTTAAAAAACTGTTTTCCTCTATTTTTTACTATCAGTCAGCATTACAAAAAAAAAACAAAAAAAAACTTGATTCTTTGTTCAAAGAAGAAAATACATAACAAAAAGTTAGTAAACAAATTGCTAAGTAAATGCTAATCATATTTTTTAAAAATACATCTTAGTGACTAAAGACCGGTTATAAAATTAGGTGAAAAAAGGATATTGATACTTCTGTGCCTGATTTACTTTATTCTTCCAAAAGAATCCCAAGTGTAATACGCCTTATATTCGGGTGCGCTGTATACACAGAATTTTAAAGTAGTATACGTGTACATGTAGTTTACATGTAGTACGGACTGTACGTATTTTACATAATTCTACTGAGTATTCTGAATCCTGGTTTTATGGGTTGCTTATTAATGTGTGTGTTCCCCAAACAGTATCATATTTCCGCTTACTTCGGTATGGTAGTGTATTACTGTAATTCTACAAACTATTATTTAGAGGAATGTTTACTTAAGTTGGTTATGGATGTCTCCTACACTATATCATATTTCTGCTTACTTTGGTATGGTACTATATTCTAGATAAATAAATTCTGAAATATTCATTTACGAGGGTTGGAAGATGAACGTGACTTCTAAACAGTATCATACATTGCTTACTTTCAGTATCGATTTGAAAAAAATTGAAATACATGTAGTACAAAAACTATTCAGAATGCAGGGTATTCAGAATTTTCTGTTTACTCAAGCTTTGGTGTGGTATCATGGTATTTGTGGATATGGCTCGTACATGTTTTATCTAACGATAACTAAAACCTTACAGTATGCTTGTATTTAAAGGTGATTTTCTTTTTTAAGTGTCCACATTTCATGCCTCATTAGATTCCAAGGTCAGGTCAAGGGGATTGTCTCTCAAATAAACTACGGCTTAAAGATTTCTAAATAGGGTTTAATAGTGTGGGCAGCATCTTACACATGAGTAAGAAACTAACAGCCAGACTTATCTAGGCTCTCTGAGTGGGCTCAATTTAGGCCAAGGTTGGAAACGATCAATTTGATGACGCGGTTAAATGTATTTAAGCTCATACTGTATACAGGTTTGGTAGTAGATTAATTGGCATGAAACTGATTAAATGTAGTCTCACATTGTCCACCTTGCATAAAATGATAAATGTGTCATATCATGAGACATTCCATTTAGGATAAATTTGTGGTGAATTTTAGTGAAAGTATCTGAAATGAATGCAACTGATAACTACAACCTTACGGTATGGGTGATTTCTTTTCCTACAAAGCCTTCACATTTGATGCCTCATTGGGAGATTTCACGTTTGGTGTTGGTGTTCAGAGTTAGCGTTTATTTTGCCGCAAAGCCATGATCTAACACCGACTATGAAATGAGACAGAAATGAATCGGTGTTAGGCGCTGATGCTGATTTTGTGTTTACTTTTGGTTGAACTTCGTCTGCTGAACCGAGCTCGGCAGTAGGTGTTTAATTTCATGTACAATTTTCCATTGACCCCCCCCCCCCCCCCCCCCCCCCCCCCCGGATTAAGAAATATTCATTTCACGATTGATGCTTGCGTTAGTGTTGCTCGCTATGTGATATTTTGAGGACTTATGAGAGTCATGAGAAATTGTGTAAAATTTGTTTTACAGCAATGAATTCTTTCCACAAGTCATACTAGATCTAGACCAACGTTTGGTCTAATGCCAATTTGAAATACATGTATATGGGATGGACCTTTCCATACATTTTCAAGGAGGCTCAAAGAGTGAGTGGAAAATCCTTTATAGTCATAACTGTAGAGAGAGATTTGATCTTTTTGACGCACGTAATCCAAATCATTCATCAGGATAAGCTCCAAGTCATCATTCACACGTGGCAAAAGTCATGAAACTTCACGGCTAACTTGAGCCCGAAATGAATGCACGAAATGTGGCTGTTTGCCATGTGCACGCCCTGTGCCATCTGATCCAGCATCTAGCTGCAGGAACTACCAACACATTTTCTGCTGCAAGCATGAAACTCGAGAGAAGTTAGACCTAAACGTACTGTTCCAATAAAGATCCATTTCTGTGAAGTGTCTTACCGCAATCTAGATCAAATAGAAATCACTTTTTTAATTATTAGTATTTTGGGACGGTGCCGGTGCCATGGACCACCATGGACCAGCTGGAAGTTGCACGTGCAGGACTTGCTTGGCCTCAGCTGCTCAACAAGTATTTAAAGCTAATTGTGGCATCACAAAAGAATCAGAGATGATTTGATGGCAAAAATCACACAGGGGTCACGCACTTTTATTTCGCGCATACCCCAAAATATTGATAACGCGTTGTGACTCTATGGACTGAAGTGATCAGCGAAACACAAAAACTGCCAACATTGCAAGGTCACGCACTTTTCTTATCGGGTGGTGATGATGGCGAAACTACACTTAATCACGTGATTCACTTTTGACCAATCCTACAGCAACATTCTTAGTATGTGGAATATAACATTTCATAACACTTTTTAATTCTTGTTCAGATATGATGGAGCAAACCCTCACAGATAACCAACATGGCTTTTGGTGTGGTATGTGAATGGGATATGAGGCGGCCAAAAAAAAACACGCTAAGGTAAGAGGCATATTTTTGGCCTTCCAGTGGCAAAAAGCTGTGGACCAATCAAATTCTTAAAAAGTTTGCAGAAAATATGATGTCATGAGTTTGTCTGCGCAACTTTTGACAAAAATCTCTTTTAATTATTTGAGTGTTGATGCGTAAGTGGCGTGATTTGTTGTGCCATATCTGAAAACTAAAAAACCGTGGGAAGTTGTCCTGTTATATCGGAACACGCCTTTATTTTAAGTACAGTGCATGATGAGCACATGATCATAGTACTGTGTATATGAGATGGACTTTTTATTGCCTGTTACTCTCAGGCATTTTATGGGGGAAAGCAAGGTTAATTGTTCAACTCCAAGTTGAACATAAAATTTCAAAGGCCATGCAATTCAGAAGGGACATAAATCTCTGTATTTCAAATTGGTAAAATGGAATTTTGAATTCTAAATGTGTACCTTAAAGAGCAGATGGAAGCCTTGATTTTGACTAATCTGCTGATAAGCAACCATTTTTTCATTGATCATAAGGCCTAGATATACATGCATTCATAGGAGTTGATGGTGTGTAGATGGATACTTTGGTTTCATGGGCACAAACATTACATGTATGATGCTTAATGACCATCTCCTCTATCAATGTGTACGAGTATATGTGTAGATCAAAACCACTGCTCCTCATGACTCCATGAGGCATAATGTATGCACTAAATGAGGCATTGGTTGATACAATGTACAGTATGTAAACCAGAGCTTGGTTATCATATGTACACTGTAGTCTACATGTAGATACATACATGTAATGTACGTGTAAACCAGAGCTTGGTTATCATATGTACACTGTTGTCTACATGTAGATACATACATGTAATGTACGTGTAAACCAGAGCTTGGTTGTCATATGTACACTGTTGTCTACATGTAGATACATACATGTAATGTACGTGTAAACCAGAGCTTGGTTGTCATATGTACACTGTTGTCTACATGTAGATACATACATGTAATGTACGTGTAAACCAGAGCTTGGTTATCATATGTACACTGTAGTCTACATGTAGATACATACATGTAATGTACGTGTAAACCAGAGCTTGGTTATCATATGTACACTGTTGTCTACATGTAGATACATACATGTAATGTACGTGTAAACCAGAGCTTGGTTATCATATGTACACTGTTGTCTACATGTAGATACATACATGTAATGTACGTGTAAACCAGAGCTTGGTTATCATATGTACACTGTTGTCTACATGTAGATACATACATACATGTATAATGTACGTGTACAGTAGCACGAAATCCCATGAATGTAACCTGATGCCATTTCAAGTGATGACACATTCTATCCTTAATGTTTCTATATCAGTAGCAAATACCTAACACACACACATAGCCCCTTGTACTAGTAAATCATTTCACATTTGACACAACTGGTCCCTTTGATGTCCATTATCAAAATAAGTACACGTAGATTATTGAATTACATCTACAAGGGTGTTAACAATTTCACTCAGTCATGTACTTTTTTATGATCTATCTTCTCTGTAATAGTGGCAGCAAAAATTTTACATCATTATAAAGTTAACCTGATAATGGATGTGGTGGTGCATTATAAATTTAGAGAAAAAAATTAGGGTTGTGAGTTTGATTTAGGCTCAGGGACAGAGTTCAAAATTTTGCACTGGCTCTCCAAAAGTCATTTGATATAGTGCCTTTTCCTTGCAGTTACAAAGTGCTGAAGCTCTGCCCCCCCCCCCCTTTGTTTATTACAGGTAAAGAAGTTAGAGATGGAATTATCATAAGTGAGCAATGGAATCTGACGTTATATATAGATCTAGAGCTAGGGTTAAGGAGAGGTGTAGTGTTGAACCCATGATTAAAGCTCAGAATTCAGCCATGTGTAGAAATTGATAGTATTAAAAGTAGCTGTAGCCACAGTATATTGCACATTACACAAATCATTAGGTTGTTCAATATATGAACCTACCAACTGTTGTTTTTAAAAAGAAATGTAAGTAAAACAAATGAGGATTTTAAAAAAAAACAACAGTTGGTAGTTTCATATGTTAAACAACCTAATGATTTTTAAACAACTGTCCTAACAGTGTATACTAAAACATTACATACATGTACATGTACACTACCTGTAATATTCTGGCATTAACTTAGCAAAACAACAGAAGCAGTATAATAATATGAAAAGCCTTTTAACATCCTTATGATCTCATGTCTTCAATGAATGAACTTGAGATCCACAATGACAGACAAGACCAATCTTTGTAATCTTCTATTTTAATCCCACAGCTTCAACACTTCATCAACACGTGCTGTGGTACACCAGTAACTTTATGGCTGATCTGTTAGCATTGTACAGCCCTGAGACCACAGATGACAGTCAGCTAGAGATAAGACAAGCTGTGTCAAGAACAAAGGGCATTTCATCATGATTTAAAAATAATCACAAGGTGCTTTCATATCATTCCCATTCAGACAATTTTCATGTGAATACTAATCATGGGGTATTAAAACTACAGGGTAATTGGGGATTGTAAATAGAAACTATATATTTAATAGCTGAAAGTGGGTATGCCCAGCACTTTTGGGAAATAGCCTAGAATTCTGCTGAATAAGATGTGTATGGAATGCACAAAACAATAAATAAGGATAAATTTCAAACTCTGAACAACACATTGTCCTCCTAAAAGTTTCTGCAAATTGTGCACAAGATTGCCTCCAGATATAGTGTACAAAGTCCACACTTATACTGCTATATTTCAATTTTTTTTCTAGTTGACAATTGTGATGAAAATCAAGAAAAGTGCATTTCACATGGTCTCTTGTATGCTCTAGTATTGATAGAGATTCACCGTGCACATGTGGGCCTACATGTACATGAAGCAGTGTACATGCATTTTCCATACTTGTATTCTACATGTACATGTGGGTTGGTACAAGAATATCCCTTTAATCCATTTACCATGTTAGTCATGCAGGCAAAACAACATACTGTTTTCATATCAGACCAAGATATTTACATGATCGCAGTCTCCAACTCAAATCTCTTCCTAGCTCACTGTACTCTTGTAATGAAATGCAGATCATATTCAATACAGTGTTCATGTGCAATACATGATATGTGCCTGTTAGACTTTGAAATGAGATGATTCTGAGTAGTTGAATTGAAATCTTTAAACATTCCACAAGATGTAATTTGGCAAACTGTGTTACCAAGAGACCAACAGATAATTCATTGTTGTCTGTTTAAAGGAAATTCCTGAATGGTTCAGGTTTTACAGTATAATAGAAAAAAATATATATAAAATGTCTGTTAGTATGTACTTACCAGCATATGATCTCAGCCACTGAATATCCCAGCTTGTCAAAACTTGATACATGATTGATGAGCTGAAAATAAATACAAATAAAAACTGGTTATGAAATAAAACTCTGGATATACAAATACATGTACATGCATACAGCTAGGGGTGCTTGCATTCAAATTCAATTTTACTGTACCATGTTTGTTTTACAAATCATAAAACATTTTTAGTAAATTTTTCTGGCATGTTTCTAATTCATAAGATCATGGCCATATCAATAGTTTTCTGTGACATTGCAACCTTGAACATGTAAATCACTGTCATTTTTTGTATTAATTTTATTATCATATATATAGTTTGTCTACTGAAGGCATTGGTTGACATTGTTACAATTTTAAAGAAAAAAAAAACCTCATTCTGCTACTTCAAAATGGGATAAACATAAGGGTTGTAGTGTAAAAATATCAGTCTGAAAGTTTCAAAGTACATGTATAATATTCACAGGAAGTATTTTTAAATATCAGAAATGTGAACCAATGTTTGAAAATTTATAAGGGTCGGTTGCACAGACTGGAGTGCGCATGTGCGCATGGCTCACCGGACCGTACTGTATATACTGGCGTATCACGCGGAGGGAGGCAGATTTACAGGGTTTTTTTTAACTCGACCAAAACGGTCCTCTTATTTATTGTCTCTGAGACTAAAAATGATGAAATCACGGTTTGCTTCTTACTAACAGTTTTTCATTCAAAATTATGGTTTGTTTCAGGGTTTTTTAGAACAAATACAAGTACTCATATACATGTTTCATCTTAGTTTGAGAATTTTTTAAATATCGGCTGCTCACAAAGTTAGCCAATGTATTTAAACTAGGGTGTATTTAACAGAAAGAGAAATCTGAAAGTACCAAACTGGTTACAAAGTAATATGTAAAAGTACATGTATGTATTTACAGTGTATTTTGCTAGATATGACATACATTAAGTATTGATTTTTAATTGACAAATCTTGGCCAAACCAAGACAGTTCTTCGGTTTCACAGTGACATATTTTCATGACATGAGGATGCATGTGGTGTACATTTGTTGGAATACATCACAATGGCAATGTTGAAAGTGTCAACAAATTGGACACCATCTGATGTGAGCCAGAGAAGTGTCAGTTTCGTAGAAAGGACTATAATTTGTGAACTCTATTCTGTTCTGGCTAAGATGCTGCTTCCATATTCTCTACTTTCTATCCCCCCCTTCTCCTACTCATTGCATGTTTCCTATGCCCTATTTACTTTCTTCATCATCTACTGCTATGTACATGTACATATGCTATGAACATCATGAATCCATTCCCATAAGAACAATCAAATTTTAAAACATCACACCCGATTTACAAAATGCTTTCTGCCAAGAATGGGAGGGATGTATTACAACCAACGTTTCCTCAAAAACAACACAATTTCCTAACAACTGTCAAAGTCAAGGCCAGGCCTGTTCAGCTTCAGCTGTGCATCAATAACCCCATTCACACTATTCCTACATGTATCTTCTAGATAGTGAATACGGTTCTAATGTACACTGGTGTGAACAAAGCAAGTACTAGTATAGCACAAACTTACTTGGAACATTCCCAAGAAATATTGCATACTTTCATGTGAGAACAATTATGTGGTTTTCTTATTTCTCGAAAATGGGTATTTAAAACACAACAACCTCTAAAAATTGTTCCTTTAATACATCTACACACAGGAGCTCTTCTGAATTAAAAAGTGAGATTTCACCATGTGCAATTTCTAATTTCTATGTATTTCCCTGTTCTTTTGAACACCTCTTCGTAAAGTATATAAAGCTTTTTCTAGACCTACATGTACAAGTAACGATTCTTTCTATTCCTACTGTACATGGTATTTTATCAGGACTAATATTAGGAACAATGGTTTAGAAAGTGTGATGCGAGTAGGGTAGAAAGACATGAACTGTAGGGTCATAAGTCATAAGTGTGTTATCAGTGGTGCCCCTTGGTAATTAGCCATCAACATTCACTACCATGCAACTGCTATTTCTAAGTGTTTCAACTATTCCAGGAATTTCCCTTTATTTATTTCATTTTTCATAATTTATTACTTGTTTTTGCTTTTCTCCCAAGAGCTTTTCCCCCCTAAAGCTCAAGATCTAAATGTCTCACTTTTTTTTTTTAAAATCAGGGCTAATAGGAACCCAAGTGCTTCAAGTTCACATTCAGATGAAGTGAAGTAGAAATACAAGTAGGGTCATAGCTCATGTGTGTGTCATCACTGATGCCTCCTGGTTATTACCCATCTACAATCACAAACATGCAACTTACATTCTACAGCTATTCCAACAATTTGACCCGACATCTCTCTACCCAACAGAAAGTTCAGATGTTTTCAAAAAGGAAAGTGCTCCTTCATATTGCCTTGGCATGCATTCCTATTTAGAAGTTGCAGTAATGTAAAATCAGGGTTTTTTTTTTCCATATTAGGATGATTAGGTCCTATATGCCTGTGTGGTGAATATAACAATGATGATGAAGAATGATGATGATATTTATGACAGGTGATAAAAAAGCACATGTACTGTACATGTATACTGTTTTTCTGAATAAACTGATTAAAACAATTCACAGTGTACAGTAAGACCCCACCATTATTCAGTCAGCATAATATTCTTTCAAATCAAGTCATCAGCTTGTCACAGCCAGAAGGTCATTAAACTCATGTACATGTAACAAACATGTACTGGTACTAGCATCAAATCAGACTACATGTACATGTATATTTTCATTTTGTACTCTTGGATTTGTCTAGAATAAAGAAAGGAAAAACTGGTACAGTATACTGACCTCTATAACCTTTGACTTTTAACAACAACAAAAAATTATTTCATTGCTAATAATTGCTACATTATTCTGTTTTGCGACCTACAAGAAAAATGTTTGAAATATCACTTTTATTAGATTGCTAGATGCCTAGAGGGAGAGAAAGCTAAATTTATAGAGGCACAATTTCCAATCTTCAGACTCAGAGACAGAAGCTTAAAATAGGTGTAAAGGAAGGGAGACACCAAAGCAATTTCCTCTCAAATCTGGTTCAAGAACGCACAGCTAGACCGAGGCATGCATGTATTGTATTCTTTCACAAATTCACATCACAAGCCGATCAAGCAATTACAGAGGATAGTAAAGCTACAGGGGATAAAATCAAGGGGGGGGGGGGGACAAACCTGAAATTTACCTAGTTTTACAAAGATATCCCAAAACAAAGACTCTTGCAGTTACATGTAAATCTTTTGAATTATCATTGACAGTCTTGTACATGCAACAAATAACCCTTATGTTCATTACAATTCAATGCTCTGCAATTTATATCCTCTCCTACATTCTGAAGGTATTCATCAATATGCATATAAAAGTCTGTCCAAGTATGGAAAATTTGTTCATTTAGCATAATTATGAATTGAACTGGTAATCTACATGTATCTCTATTAATGATTAAAATTTACAAGTTCACCCTGTGCGATGTACATTTATCTTGATTCTTCATGTGCATGTAAATTATATAACTACAAATGTGAGATGTTGTCTCTAAATTTATCTGAAAGGGGTTAGCTAGCCGGTATAATTGCCAATATATGGCAGAATAACTACCTGGACGTACATGTACATGAGGTAGTGAACACAGACAGACTGCTAATCATATGTACATGAGTGTGCAATTAAATGAATCTAATGACTGGACTTCATTCCAACAGAGTAAAGACAGGCAGAGATCATCCACTTTCTATATAGTCTTACAATTCCAGCCTGTAATGATTTGGAAAGATAGTTGCATACATGTGATGGAATGAAGGGACAAAAACAAGATACTTGAAAAATACATTGAAAGTGTTATCGGTATTTCTCCACAGTCTATTCCAAAGTCTAGTGTGGACTGTAAGGTACTCACGTACATTTATGAGTACATCTTTTAAGGTACATATTTTGGGGAGCACTATTCATTCTGACATTCTTGTGGAAGTAAATGATATTGAACTTGTTTGTTAAATTGGTCTTTAATTAAGAGGAAACACCCATGAAATACAAATGTAAGGAAAACTGTGATGTTTTTATTTGAACATGAAAAAGTAGTTTTTAATTTTCTCTATTAAATGGTAATGATGATTCTATGTGCAAATGGTACAAATGACCCTCAAAATGTACATGTAACTATACGTTTTTATTAGAGCATGGAAAAGTAGTTTTTAATTTTCTACTTGCAAATGGTACAAATGACCCTCAAAATCAAAATGTAAATACATGTACATTGTACACATAGATGTAGGGGAGAACATTTCAGAGAAAGTCATAAAGAAACTAAAGATAACATACATGTACATTGCATCATTTTGTTTCTTAACATTGTGGATAAGTTTATCCAATATTGTGTATTTGAAATCATTAAGTTCAATATTACATTGTGTGTACAACATGTACCTCTGAAAATTTGCTGCATGACAATGTACAAGAACATCACAATAGGCCTAAATGTCTGATGAACAAAGACTATCATATCCTCATTTCTCTTATTTGACATTTGAAGGATTTCTTTGTATAACATGTTGGATGAAAATGGGAAATTAATTGTAATGCAATGTGGAGGTGGAGGGTGTGCCACATCCATACAAAAATAGTTTTATATTCCGCTGATTTTACTTTCTTTATAACAGATTTAAAGGAAACCCAAACCCTCAAGTTAAAGTGATTACACAATTGTAAATTTTTTTTGGATATATGATCGAGAATAGAATTCTAAGAAGAATAACATTAAAAATTTGATGATTTTCAGTCGAAATCAATGCATTTTGGCTAATTTCCTCATATAAAGTCAAGAGTTGACCAAAAAATTTGAGTATGAGGTATGACGTAAAAGTGGGTACCCAGCTTCGCGCATTGCAGCTGTGCTGCGCGCTAGACTGTACAATATGTATTATACCTTGCGTGCATTTTGCTAGAATTGCGTGACATGGTACCCACTTTGACGTCATTTTGACGTCAAAGTGGGTACCCAGTTGAAACTGGGTCACAGCTGAGGGGTCAAAAATATCCTGAAATCTGACCACATTTGGGGGTTTCCTTGGCAACACGACTTTTAAAAAAACTTTAGGCAGATGATTTTCTGCTAATAAAATCTGCTCTTTTAAGTGAACTAACATTGTTTCAACATTGGGTACCCCCTTTAAGTAGTTTTTAAATCAAAGCTATAAATGCTAGAAAAGACAGAATATAACAGATCAGCAAAAATTTCAATGAAACCAGGCACACAATAAGAAAGACATGAAATTTTCTGTTTTTGACACTACCATAGCTATTGGTGATATAATTTATGAACAACTATCACAAATGTTTTGTACACAGAATTTCACATATTGTTTGTTTTCCTGAAGAACGTATGTTTTCATTATCCTTATCCAAAATATGTTCTGGAAAAAACACTCTTACATTTATATCTTAAGTTTGGTTTAAGAAAATGTGCAAATCTTTAGCAATGAAAATGTTCAATTAACTAGCACATGTATGTGTGTACAAAACATATCGAGAGTTGTCTGCAAAATGATGTCATCTATAGCTATATGTGCAGGTATATACATTATAGAAAATTTCATAAAGCCACAACTTTTTTCATTCTGTGTCCGATTTCATTCAAATGTTTGCTGATCTGGTTTATTCCGTCTAAGCTTTGATTTACAAACTTGACTTGACATGATTGAAATTACGGGGGTACAGTTGTAACTCGTTCAAAGGCGAAAAAGACTTAGCAGTACAAGAAGAAAATGAATGCTATTGAATTCAAACTATTTATTTCTTCATTCCTAATGTTCCCTTTATCAAGTCTACAGTAATAGCAAAAACAGATCCTTGGAATTTAGAGTATGTGGATGAGTAATTTCTAAGAAGGGATATCATGTGACTAATCATGTGACTTATGTGACTTTAATGTACAATACAAAAAGTATTGTCCTTGACTATTAATAACTATAACTAATACCCCTTTCACACTAAGCAATTTTCACCCGGGAGCACCCGGGAAATCTTGCAGTCTGAAACGTCTTGCAGGTGAAATCCTGAGTAAAATGCTGATAGTCTTTTGGCAATTTTACGCTCTAATTTTCCCGGGTAACTCAGGAAGCTCCTGGGTGAAGCTATGTAGTGTGAAAGGCATCACGGTTAAACTGCCGGGTAAAATCTCCAGTAAGCACATGGCCAGCTTATTGGGGCACATGCCGCCTCAGATTGACTGACGTCATAATGCTAAGCGTATGTAGCTTCTGGGTGTTACCGGTTCGATTCCCCGGTGAAACTCCTGGGTGACCAGCAATGAAAGGGGTTTGAGGACTGAATTTGCAAATTTTCTTTTTTCCAAATTTATGTTTAATTTTCAAAAATCCACGTAGATGTTAGCATAAAGAAATATGATCATGATGAAAATGCATCAAGTATGATAAATTCTTGATTTCCATAAATGAATTTAGGATCACATGCAGGATTTAGCAAATACAATGTATCTCAACATTTCCACACAAATACATCCATAATAAACCTACAGATCTCTTACACACAAGGGTGCATGTATTTCACTCCCGTACTTGGAACATGCTGTAGGAAACAATCAATTCAAACAATTTCTTTTTTTTTTTTTTTTAGGATTCCATACATCCTTGTAGAAGATTATCCCCAAATCCCAAATCAGTCTGATGGGTATGGTGGAAAAGGCCTGTTTCGAGTACACGATTAACCGTTTAAATGTCTGAGAATATGTCTCTACATGAATAATAAAATTTCCATCTACTACTTGGAAACATAGCTTGAACTTCAGAAAGACCCCCCCCAAAAAAAAAAAAAATGTGTCATTATTAATAAGATCATGAATGTTTCACTCCATTTCAAAGTTTTAAGGTGTGGTGATGTCATTTAGACACCTTAAATTCGCATCAGAATGTCGTTTTTGATCACCAAATTCTTACCAGTTGTACAGTGAAAACAAGTGTTTCAATAATATTCAGAAGCTTGTTTAATCATGCATTGGATCATCGACATTGTTCACCGCATGCGATATGCACCGTAGTAAGCAAGTGAGCTCGTTAACGTAATCAAAGATACATGTACGTTATCACAACAGTGTTACAAAATATTTTTTGAACAGAACAATGAATAACACGATGAAGACAAAAGGGGATTAACAAGAAAGAAACATTCATACTTGCGAGTAAGCGCTTGTTTGTTAGTAATATGCCTTTGGTGGCGATTTGTGATGGGGATTGAAATCATCGGAGTTCGATTTCAAATGACTGCTAAGCTCTTGCATCGTAATGCATACATACAACATACATGTAGTTTCAACACAGCAAAATGGGATTTTGTGCACTGCACTTACGCTCCACTTCCAGGTAGGGCGCCATCTCTTGGCAGCTGAAGAATTGCTGAAACACGACTTGACGAATTATCGATAAAATACCAAGCAAATTGCGATCTATTTTGCTTTATTTGACCCGGATTTTTCATTCGGTCCTCACAAAAAGAGGTAGGAGGCTATGATTTGGATTTTTATGAACTGTACAGGCAATGCAGTTCTTTTCAATGATGTTTTATTGCCAAGTTTCTTTATGAAAATCAGACATTGGTTAGGGATATTGCACACGCTGTTATATGGGTACGGGACTGGCCTCACTGTGGTGCTGCAGCTCTGGCGCGCCTCGAACGGTGACAGGCTACGAAGGGCGGTCGGCCAATTGGCGAAATGAAAGTACCGAGTAGTCGATTAATCGTAAAAAAAAAATCTGTTTAAACAAATACCAAAATGGGCTTTCAAAACAGCCCTAATTTATTTAAACTTAATTTTTAAACATGCTCGAATAAATCCTCTATTTTTAATTCTACATGTAAATGAGCAATTACTTCCTAAGCTGATGAAGTTTAAAAATTGTTTTCAAGCAAGAAAAAATAAATCTTTCCTGTACTGTACACTAGATGCGGTAACTACTAAGGCATTATTTACTACGGCAAGAACTGCATTAGGAATTAATGACGGAAGCTACATTAATTGGAACAATCTTGTGAAAAGCAGGAAATATTGACTCCACACTAGAGAATGAAACTGTGAACATAAGAAAGCGAAAACAAACATGAGAAATCACACTCGAAATTAAAAGCCATCTTCAATGAGGCCACTTGACATTTACTCATTCAACAACGTTTGATAATGGTGGAGTGAAACAGGAGGATTTCAATCAATTCTACAAGGCTGGCATCCTTATAGAAAGGCTTAGCCCAATTCCAACTTTGTTCCTCCGCTTGCTCAAGGTTCGTGTCGCTGATGTGACATTTACCATGCTAGAAGGGATGCACGCTCCGGGATAAGAGGAGATGAAAAAAGATGAGAGAGACGAGAGAGTGATGGGGGAGAATCCAGGACACAAAAAGTGGAGAGACAGAGAAAGACAACTAGATCAGTAAGAATTGAAGAGAGGGTATGAGAAAGAGAAAGAGAAAGAGACAGAGAGACAAACAGACCTTTATCTTGCTGAAAGGGATGAAATCTTCAAGATGAGAGATGAGAACGATGAGAGACGAGAGACGAGAGACGAGAGAATGAGATGAGAAAGATGGAGGAAAACAAATGGCAAACGTATAGAGGAGAGACAGACACAGACAGGCAGACTAGGGAAAGTGCGAGTGAAGGGAAGAGGGAGATATTACCTAGCTGGAAGGGATGCACACTCCAGTATGAGAGGAGATGAGAGAAATGAGACAGAGAGAGACGAGGGACATACATGTATAAGTGGATGGAGAGACAGAAATAAATATATAGGCCAGAGAGAATGGACAAGAAGGTAAAATAAGACAGACTGACTGGGGAAATGATAGGGAAGGGAAGGGACAGAGAGAAAGAGAGAAGGCAAGAGGGCCCAGTGATAAAGGGAGACTCAAGTGGTAGATACATTGTACAATGTACATGCTCAGAAAACCAAGCAATGTTGACAATGAAAGGATAGTAAAAAGACAAAGAGGGAGACTTGAGAAAGGGAAAAGACAGTCAAAGATACTAAAAGGTAATAAATGGAGAGATGCTGGGGGGGGGGGGGGGGAGGGAGGCAGAAAGAAATACGAAGGGATGATGAGAGGGAGTCAGAGGCCAGGGCAGTGATAAGAAACAGGAGAATGACCGAAATGAAGATAGAGAATTTATCACAGAGAAGAAGGCCGTTATCAACCTTTTCTCAATTTTCCCGCCATTTTTTTTTATTGCAGAAATGGAAAAAGCATGTCATAAGCTTTCTTCTGGTACCATTCTCGAACCTCAATTTGACGTCATTATGACGTAATAAGCAAAAAACAAAATGATGTGAGCACGTGTATTCCAACGTGCTTACGCACATAGACTGATCCGCAATAGCGTCCTTTCTCTGGGAACTGGATTGCGCATTTTTGTTCCTGGAAGAAAGACACTTCTTCGCTCAACGTGCTTACGCGCATAGACCGATTCGCGTTAGCGACCTTTCTCGGACATACTCGCGCATTTTTGTTCACGGGAGAAAGGTGTTAAGTATTAATGCTTAAGATTAGAAAATGTTTAGAGTGTTTTAAATAAAATCACAAAATATCATTGAAGAAAAAATCTTGCTCTGTCAGAAAGTTTGAGAGTTAGGATGGAAAAATAATACACTAGCTGCTAAAAGCTCAAAGTAAGGTCAAAACTTCATTCACGTTTTTCTCGAAAACGTACATTTCGCGCACGTGCGTGTTAGTGGCCTTCTTCCGGTAAGGCGACGAAAAGATATATGAAGAGATAGAGAGAGAGGGAGATTGATACAGATATAGACAGAGAAGGAACAGGAGGACAAATATCAGGAAACATGAATAGGAAAGAAGGATGAAACAACAAATTAAGGATGAAAGGAAAGAAATGTGCTTTGTTTGTTCTTTTTGGCTCTATGATGATGAGCAATGTAGTGTTCATTCACTATTCCTTCGCTTATACGTACATTCAGCATTCCAGCAGACGATGAAGAAAACTCCTTCAAGTAAAAACCTACCTTTACAAAATTATTGAGATGTCCAAGTTTCTTTCCTTTTGTCAGACCGCTGTTTCTGGTCAAGCTAGTCAGTATCTCTTGAATATTATCCTTTGGAGCTGGAAAGAAAGATGAACAAGTATCACTAATTATTATTTCACATTACATTTATTGAATGTTAATACAATTGCAGAATCATAGAATTGCATGCAGGCAAAGCAGACCTGTGAAAATGCATACATCTACATCTAGTTTCAGATAAAACGGGTTCTGCTTTTGCACTGCTCATACTGTACATGCCAATGTAAATCACTCACGGGCAAAATTCGAAAACAATCAAGACATTCGGTATATATTTCAAAATTCTTTGAAATGGACATTTGTAATAAAATAGAATTTCATGCCTTTAAATGTCATCTAATATATTTTGCATTTATGCCTCTGACATACTTACATGTATTTTGTATAGAGATTACCACATACATACATGTACACTGTACATGTATATTCACATAAGTGATAAATGTATATTGTGTTTTTGTGCAAAATAGGTAAAATTCAGCTCTACTCTTATTCATGTACGTGCACCTAAACATAAGATCATAAAGTCAATTATTTTCTTTCCCCACAGAACTCCATAATACAAGAAACACAATGAACACACATTTATACATGTATACACATGTATAGACTGTTTGTTCAAATAAGAAAAAAAAGGAAAATGTAAGGAAAGAAAAATAAGGAAGTGCAGCTACAGTGATATACTGACTGTACATGTGGATACAATCCTGCTGAGAGCCAGAAGGCTCTTTGTAAGGGATAATAAGTCAGTGCTCTTTGGCTCTCAATAAATGACAACATACGCTGTACCATAATTGAACATGTTCATTAGCTTTATCTAAATATACGCTGTACAGTGTAGGCCTACAATGAGGTACTGAGTTAATTACTGTAATGAAGTACATTTACTAGTACGCATGAGAGTTTTAAAGTGGGTGGAACATACAGTACATGTACACATACACCTACAAGTATATACCTACTGATGTAGGTGCATTTTATCATGAAACAATTACCGGTGGTAATGAATACAATTTAGAATGCACAGAAAGTCAGCAACTTGAGCCATGCTGCTGTAAATTTCAGCTAAGCAATACTCCATATCAATAACCAATGAAGTCATTATGAAGTCATTGATTCTTCAACCTACACTACATGTATACAACCCACACACTAGACTTGACCCTGCAAGCTAAAATAAGTCTGACGTAGATATAATCTGCCATGAAATAATACCTTAGAGTGCTTCTCCCTTCCGTACTCACTACCGCCAACATAAACACTGATGCAGGGAATCTAAACACATTATTGTTGATCTGTATTACATATAAGTGAGATATCAGAACAGATCATCTTCATAATGTAAATTATTACGTCAAGTGTTCCAGTGATGCCATGCATATTAATGTCCCTTATCAGTACCAGTACTACACGTGACGCAAGAAAAATGGTGTTACTGTAAGCTGTTCAGTACTGACGAGACAAAAACGTGTAGTATTGCCCCAATAGTGTTCGGAACAAAGCCTTACACACAGATCAACCTGTTCTAAGTTCTAACCCTAGTACACTACTTCTTTCCCTTTGATTTTCCACTTGTCATTTCAACAAAAATCTTACTATTCTCCCAATAGATTCTTTTACACTGTACCTATGAAGTAAAAGTACATATAGATTGCAATCGAAATTCATAAGAGAGCAGTTCTGTTCTTCGAACCAATACTCATCTACATGTATACTCCTGCAGAGTCAGAACGCTTATTCACTAGAAATTAAAACAACAGTATTGGCCTTAAAGGCATTGGCTAACTTTGTGAGTAGCTGATTTAAAAAATTCTCAAACTAAGATGAAACATGTGTATGAGTACTTGTATTTGTACTCAAAAACCCTGAAACAAACCATAATTTGGAATGAAAAAGTGTAAGTAAGACACAAACGGCGATTTTATTATCCTTCGTCTCACGAGACAATCACTAAGAGGACCACTTTGCTTGAATTTGAAAATGCCGTTATGTGCCTCCCGCCGCGTGATACGCCAATACACACAGTACGGTAAGGTGAGTCTTACGCGCATGCGCACTCCTTATGTCTATTCTGTGCAACCGACCCTCGTATATTTTTCAAACATTGGTTCACATTTTTGATATTTAAAAACACTTCCTGTGGATATTATACTTGGAAACTTTCAGACTGGTATTTTTACACTATAACCCTTACGTTTATCCCATTTTCAAGTAACAAAACAAGATTTTTTTTAAATCATAACAATGTTAACCAATGCCTTTAATGTTTACTTAGGGATATCAATTCAAATTCAATTGCACATGCATCACTTCAAAAAAAGTAAACTTTTGCACACCGCAAAGTTTCGCAAATTTCAGGATACATGTAGGTTCAAACCGTTCAACTTCAGGAAAGTTTCATATCCTGATGATGGCAGTTGTTTACAAATAGTGAAAGTTTCGGGTTCATTAGTATTTCTTTTTATCCCAGACTACATTCTAGAGTCAAAACTTGCAGGGAGCAAACTGTACAAAAGTACCGACAAATTTACTATAGAATTATCAGGTACAGTACATGCAGAACATTCCAATCTGTGACGAAACCTAAACTTACAAAAAAAGAGTATTTGATGCAAATGCAAGTAAAGGGCATTGTGTGAGAACAAAGCACAATCTAATGCAATGCACATTTCTTAAAATTTTGCCCATCACACAAGAGGATATCAGAGGCCTGTTATTGAAAACATCAGAAGTCCCAGTTTGTAGTACTACCAGTTTGTGGACATGCCATTAAAACACATTAATTTTAAAACATCTATTTTGATGGGTTGTCCAAGAACTTGGACCTACATGTATGATGGTTTCAAGAAACAGGCCCCTGGGTGACAAAAAAAATGTTCACTATGGACTAAACAGAAGTTCCTAAAACTGTTCATTTCAGGCCTCCATGTATGTGTCTATATGTAGCTTCGTGTACAAAGCATTCCTAGAGCTTGACACTACATGTAATAATTGGTCTCAGGACTCAAGGGGGCCTAAAATCTGTGTGCGGACCCAAAATTTCAAAATTGTAACAATGGATTTAACAAGAATGCATACAGAAGTTACAGGTCTACCCAAAAGTCTCAATCTGGACTCCTATGAAAAAAGTTATTATTGGGCCCTAAATGTATGTGCACCTCTTGAAAGATTTGTCCTGAAGACATAATACAATGTGTGTTTGAGTGTCATAAAGTGACAGTACTTTTATAATAGTTGACGTTTCCTCCATAACATTTTATGGACATCATAAATAGATGTCACATGTCTATGCAGCCACCTGGTTATCAAACAAAAAGGTTTTATAAGCTTATTTGAGGCTAATGATATACAAATAATACACAGATGTGAGTGTGTTAGTGGTGATGCAGCGCACTAGAAGGTATTTACAATGTGCTTTTGCATAATATTGTGAATACCCGAGATGCCTGCATCGCCACTAACATCACAAATTTAAATCTGTGCATTATTTTTTTTATAAAACGGGTCGGGGGGACTCGGCACTATGACGTTGTAGTGGAAAATTTGTTAAAACCCCTCCAAATTTCCTCAGATCACACAGACAAAGAGGCAACATCTGCTTTCCAAGCGTAGCCAGTGTGATGCGCCCCTGAGTAAGCGCATCAAAATCCTTGTGATAGACTTCTCTTTGAAAGAACACGTATTTCATGGTGTCTCAGTTTTTACGCGCTAGAGGTAAAGTGAACTGTGATGCATCCAAAATGCACAGTGCTGCACCCAAAAATGCACGGCTGGAAGGTTGTGTAGAATTAAAGCACAAACACGTGACATGCATACGCACTCGCTATTGGCTACATCCTTGAACCCGTTTTATAATAAGATATATCCAACAAACAGAGTTATATATTGGCTACATGATATATAATCTGCAACAACAAAGCCTTGAAACCAAAAGAAAAGACAATTTATTCTCAAATGGTTTGTATTACTAAAGATAGTAAAATATTAATTTCACTTTGCCATTATGATTAGCTGACTTTTTTTTAGCCATACACGTAGTAAATCATCCACGAATCTTCTTGAACATCAAAAAGTTTTAAAAGATATATTCTCAGAACTCCACAACTTATCTCCATTGGATGGTTAAAATCATACAAAAACATAGCACCAAACAGTGACCGGAATGTGAATGCCAAAGTGTGCATTTCTGGTGGGCGCCAATCAGAAGTGAGTGGTAAGTAGTCCAGTGGTATGCACATCGGATCCTTTGTAGGCAATAAAAAGCCTCCACTGGGCGATGTCCTAGTCATTCTCCTGAAGATGATCAGAGCATACATGTACTGATCGAAACACTGAAAATAAGAGTTCTAAGCAAAGATCTCACCAGCACTTTTCAGGGCTCTTAATCTTACAGTATACATGTATTCCTTGAAAAAAAGACATGGTGTACCCCGGAAGACTTTGTCTACAATGAAAAAAAAAAAGGTTATTTTACCCTAAGAAAATCAATGTCATGTGATCATTCCTTTAAAATCAGGTGATCCCATTTTCATATAAATAGATCTACCGATTTGTTAGATTTTATTTTCCACTCTTTTTTCTGAATCTGATATTTCTGCTTACATTCAAGTCAAGATAATCAACTAATTCCTGATGCATTTCCATATATGAAGTAAAACCAAAACATATTATCATATTGTGTGGAGCACAGAATTCTCTGACAGTGGGAGTTAACAAGTATTTCCTGTTTATGCTCCAAATTAAGTTTGCCCGTACAAAAATAATTACTGACCCATGGGATTCCATCGTGAAAGGAATATTATTCATAACACTAGTATCCTGCTTGACCTTATCCTTTCAACGCAAGGTCAGAGCATAGAGCTTCCATGGTCATATGTAACCTAGAGGACATTAATACAGAAGCAGTATACAATAAAGCAATAGTAACTTGTTCAAACAGAGCATGAAGAAGGCAATAAATAAAACAAGTCCAATGTATAGTCAAAAAGAATACCATTAAAATATCAAAGTTCTCACACAAATTGATTTTGGAGAGAACTGAAGCATATTCTTCTAATTTCTAAACTACCAACATTCATTGACCAGAATATTTGGGAGTGAAATGTCTGATACTCTGAGTCTTGTTGAGATAATTGGTATATAAACTGATAGAACTATTGGATCTTCTTATAAATATCTGTATATTAATAATGAAACTTTCAGTCCTCTTCTCATATTCAGTATGAAATAGTCAAATACACGCTCTTGGGACCTCTAATTTTGATACACAGGGAATCTTCATTTTGATGAATCCATTAAATACTGTATGATTTGATTTTGGTACATTTCCCATGGACTAGGGCATTCATGTAGCAGTCAGTCCCATTAATTCATCCATTCATTAATTCATTCATTAATTCATTCATTTATTCATTATTTATGTATTTATTTACTTATTTTCTTTATTCAAACAGGGTAGCTTTGTCAGTGTTTAAAAAACTTCAGCATACAAAAAAGTAACACAATACATGAATCATAAATGATACAATAATTAATACACGTACAAATGTTTAGGCAATACCACACATAAATAAACATTCACGTGTAATGAAACAAGAAGTAATATACCATTCCAATTACAATATATGGATGCTAAAAAGAAACTTGTGCATTTTATAGCCGTTTTAATAAAAACTTTCATTATAACTGTCTGACTTAAACCCTTTTTACACTGGCAAAATTTTGCTTAGTCTAAGGGGGGCCTTAGCCCCACCGATAGCACCGGACTTTCCTTAGCCCACTTTCTGTTTACACTGCTTTTTGCAAAAGTGGGCTAGCTGCACCAATAGTCCCGTACTAGCTGGCCCTGCAAAAAAGCAGGGCTAACCCCGCAATTGCGGTGCCAAGCATGCCAGTGTAAAAAGCAAGAAAAAATAGTCTGGGGTTAAGCGACAAGATGCCCATTGACCAATCAGAAACGAACGCTTATCAGCATATCTAACGTAGAGCGCGCACAAAGCTAGCTAGCGATAGCATGCATGCATGCTTAGACGTTTGCGCACGCGGGATATCCTTGGCCGGCCTTCGGAAATAGTACGGGATTAAGAAAATCCAAGTGTAAACAGCCAGCTATTCCTTGGCCCGGGCTAAGCGCTTAGTACGGGACTTATTTAGCAAGTGTAAAAAGCAAAAAAAAGTAGTACGGGACTAACGAAAGTCCCGTACTAAGGAAAGTACGGGATTAAGAAATGCCAGTGTAAAAAGGGTATCAAAGGACATTTGATTAAATGCCACTGGGAGTGGCATTGTTACTTGCATGCCAGTTTCTTGCAAGTTGTAGAGGGCAACAAAGCATTAAAATAGGTCTACATGTACATACATGTATGTTCAATAGCAAATCAGAAGAGTTGCCTATGAGGAGAGGGGGTCTAGACTGAACCTTTAGGCCAAGTGTCTTGCCTCATTGTCAAGAGTAAAAATACATGTATAACCGAGACACTTTGATCCTGTGAAAATTTATTTTAAAAAAACAACTAAATTACATCTTAACTGATCAGAGACCATGTTATTGGTTAAATTTATTAAGGGGGGGGGGGGGGCTATCCACATAATGGTATATCATTGGGGAGGGGGAGGGCTACAGCTCCCTGACCAAGCCCCCCCCCCCCCCCCCCCCCCCCCGCCACGTAGGTACCTCATATTATGCTCACACAACCCATCTAAGGAAGGTGGAGCAATTTTGTTTTAAATTCATTTATTTGGCATCCTTTAAAATAGATACGAAGATAAAATACAAAATATATACAAGAATGAACTTAATTACAACAGAACTACAGTGGTCAGTAGCACAAGAGTAATGGTGTGTACATGTGTATAAGCCCCTATGAATGCGTTGAAAATAAATGTGTGTCTGAAAAACAAATATGTTAACTCTGTTTTTTTCTTTGACTTATTGCATTTTGTAAGGGTGGTCTTAAACGTTTGCAAATGATGGTATGTGAAATGAGAACTATCATGATGACTGTGCTAAAATTGTGTTACCAAAACTTATTTACTCATACCAATATTACATCATATGGTCAGGATAATGGTTTTTTGCCCCCACTAAGAGCATAAAGCAGGAACCAAATATTTTGTCACTTTGTTTTGTTTTCACTATTTCCTGAGCATTATTCAAGTCTTTCAAGAACCAGGAGTGTAGGGGATACATACATGTACATGCATACATACATGTATACCAACATCATTCCACCTTTGCAGAAACTCAGAGTAAATGTGCTCAGCCTGATTTCATGATTAGTTGCCCTTGTGATCAACAGTAATCACATGACATGCAGGACAAAACAATCCAGAGTCAGAGACACTTGCATACACAGACTGTTTTGCGATTTGTGCGATGGTAGAGTACATGACCTATGACATGGATGATACGTTGTGATACAAAATTGATTTGTTTCTCAAAATTAAAACAGATGGTTGATGTTTGTAATTTGGCTGTAGTTGAATATGGAAAGTTATTTAAATATATTTGTTTTGTTGTACATGTACATCAGTTCAATAAAGGCTGTTAGAACGATGCATGTTACACATTGTCATTTTATAGGCCGTTTTTGCTCAATCTTCATATCTTATCTCATGTTGTCTTTCTCTTTTACATGTATTTATCTACTGTTACAAAGTAATGAAATATGGTTACAAGAAAAAGTCTGGTACCAACTACATTTATCCAGAAAGCAAATTATGGGATTGGTGAATATAGAGTGGTGAATACTGAATACGGTCCTTGTCCAACACTGTGCGGAGCAGGGCATTGGACAAGGACACACACAAAATCTTGTGAACCCGTTCGGTATCCCGGAAGGTAATTGGGCTTTGCATACATAGACTTTATGTGCACGAAATCACACTTCCGGTTGACCTCAGCCGAGAGAATGAAATTTCCGGGAGAACGTGAAGCAATAAATCATCATTTTTTTTGGTAAGTTGTAAGTTGTCACAATAAATATAAGTAAGAAATTATCAATTATTTAATTTCAAGATATCAGTTTTGTAGCTGAGAGAATTCAGGTTCATCACATACGCAATGTAGTCGCACTTTCTGTCATGAGTTCGCAAGAATTTCCTAAGATCGCTTGCACAGCGCAGTCGCTTTGCAACAGCGCTGTGTATAGACTTAGTTATGCCCCTCCCTTTCCCCCAACAAAAGACAATATTTACAAACATTGAATTTAACCTGAAATTACAGAATCACATCAGATGCACTCATCCTGCGTACTCGGTCAATGAATTGACCTCGTCCCGCAAATGTGACAAGTCTGTACCGAAACTACATGGCATGCTTTTCTATTGGTTACTCGACGGCATGCTGTCGACCTACGAGTCTGATAAGCGTCAGTTTTCTTCTTAAAATTCACCATTTCCAGTTCATTCATCAGATATGAAGCAGAAAGGGGGAAATTGAGAGCCTCAGGAACATTGCTGGTAAGTAAAATCAAAACTTTCCTTTTCTTTTATAGAAGATCTAAGTCAATGTATTTCGCGTTCACGTTGGCAATTAGTTTCGCTATTCAAAATGTTGTTTTGACCTACGGGTGATCAGATGAAGAATTTCATCACCCAAAATTGTGATGTTGCCCTACTTGTCTTTTGTCTTAGTTAAGTCTTGGACTTTTTTTTTGGTTTTGTTTTATTGATAATAAAAATCAAATCAATACGTGAATCAAACAAAAAAGACAACAACCAAAAAAGCAGCATTACCAACATAATACATTTCCCCTATACATGTACTCTTCATTCAAGTGTAGAAAAAGGTATGACCGTACAAATGCCATTTAAAAAATATATATGGCAGTCACTCTGTTTTATGTTACATCAAACAGGGTATTTTTGTTTTGGAAATGAAAGTAGAGATTACAAAGGTTACCTAAATAAAACAATGATGGCATTGCATATATCAAAAATGACAGCAAAAAGAAAATAGAGTGCCTGACGGATCTAAGTCTTGGACGACTTGGTTGATTCACTCCAACTCCAAGTTATCCACGCTAAGAGTAAGATTTTAAGAATAGATCATGAACATTAACTCAATTAACTTAATTTTTACAGCGCTAATACACTTTCGTATCCAAGCCTGACGCCCCGGAATAAAGCACACAGTCACACACCACCGTGCTGTGCATGCACCAGCAGCGCTTTATTCCGTCAGTCATCGGACATGGATACAAAAGTGCGCCACTTCACTTGTCTTTGTGTTGTCTTTAGTGTTGGTAATGGTAGACCTAGATCTAACGTTAGATCTAAATTCTTTATTCACATGAATGATCCGTGTACTTACTAGGCCTACTCTAGCTTACAGGGATGGCAAAACATGTGCTAAAAACTGAAAATCATGGAACAGGAATGCATGCTGCTACAAATGACATTTTAATAAATATCACGCAGCTGGCAAACCAGTGCAGTGCGGCACAACAATCGTGACTGCCTAACGCCAGGGATTACGGCAAGCAGTTATCCAGCTACACACATACCGTCACTGCACTGCACCACCGGTAGCTCGACAAGCAAAGCAAGTCTGATGAAATTGAAAAGCTTACCTTTGTTTAAATCCAATGGTACATCCGTATCTCCACTATCATGGCGGCCTAAAATGGTGAAAACAAAAGGAGACACTTTACTTAATCTCTTTAAAAGAATTTCATGCTTAAAAGTCTTAGAAAACAATGAAAATCAGCTTACCTTTCGAACGTCTGAGACTTCTTCCTCTGTACATGGTGGCCGCCATGATGACCAGACAAGGAACGCATGCGCAGTTTGAAGCCGGGTACGGCTAGGCTAGGCTAGCTGGTGCATGCATATCTTTTCAGATTTAGTCAAGGGGAAAATAAACAAAAGGTTAATGAACAATGCAATGGGAACGCCCGTGACATGGATACAATGAAATCAGCTGATTGAATATCCGCTTTGCGTTTTATCTAGCCTTTATAACAACATTTTTATGTTAAATGGTGGAGGGCTATTTTGGTATTAAACTGACTTGATTTAAACCTACGTATGAGTACCGGTTTACACAATCATCATTTGGCATAATGCAGGATCTAATTTCAGATAGTTTCTAGCAAATTTTAGTGTTGCAAAATATAACGCCCTAAGTTGGCTGTAAAGGCCAATTCGTGCCTTTCTATCATTTTTAGAGAACATGCATTTCAAAGCGAAAGAAATTCCAAATACTGAAAAGTTGGAGTCGCCTCAACTAATCTGTTTCATACTTTCTTATCATTTTTGTTGTTGTTATTGTTGTAATTGTTTTATTTTTTCCCTCCCTTCCTGATTAAGTGCTGACAGTGTACTAGTTACCTAGTTAGGCCTATTATCTTTATCAACCCAACATGGTTCATTGTATCATAGATCAGTTTGTAGGCCTACATTATGTATATTATGTATATAGCTATATAGCGATACTATCTTTCTAAAATAGAGTGAGCTAATGAATGCTGAAAACCAAAGGAAATATAAGAGATATGAAATGAATGAATAATGTGTACGGAGAAAAATGTATAAAATAAAACTTCTTGAAGGCAGGAAAAAAATGAAGAAAAATAAACTGAGGTATGGCGATAAGAAAAGTTAATTCGGAGTTGCACGTATGTCCATCGATCTAGATAAACATTTTCAAAGAAATCATGAAATACAAATGAAGTGAAAATACTCGACAAGACACATCAAATAATAAAGGAAATGGAGAAACTGATAAAAGTTTTAGGAAGAGCGTATACGGTGAACTCGGAGAGCAGTGCGATGTTTCATAAAACTTCTGTTCAAGAATATAAATTTAGAACTAGCTCTGTGCATGCACGAGGGCGCTATTTCACAATCAGCTTCGGTCATTATGGAAGCAAACTTGGGTTCAAAGATAATTAAAAGAGAGGTGTTTTCGTTATTGTTTTGAGGTCAGTACGCTACGGTACTTTATATAAATCCTTAACCCCCTCTCCCCCCCCCCCCCCCCTCTCTCTCTCTCTCTGTTTCTACTCACTTCAACTTCAAGTCGTCTCGAGAATCAATTTGTCATTGAATGTAGGGAACAACGTGTGGTATTCCTATACATCTAGAAATAGAATTACTTAATTAATTCCAGAGAAATCTAAAAATTATTCTTAAAATCATTTTATCATCAGTTTGACCACTAGTGTACGTTTGCCATTCCTGACGGATTTCTGACCGTGGAAAATTGCCCTCTTAAGTTATCCGTAAGGTGCCTAAATTTTACTTGCAGTCCCCAACATCTCTGATTTTCCTCTTTTTTTTTTTTTTTCTTTTTTTTTTCTTCTTCCCTCTCTTATTGTTCCTTTCGCAGTAAAAACTTTCAAAATCTGTCTATGTTGTTATTCTTCAACTTAGCTGCCAGTTTCGGACCAAGAACTTGTCAAGTTTTATCAGACTTTCAATGATACTGCTTTTTATTAAACTTCTTTTTAAAATTATTTATTAATGCTTCAGTGACCTTATAAATTGAAACAAATCCCCCTGCTCGCTCGCTCGCTCCCTCTCTCTCTCTCTCTCTCTCCTTTTCTTTCTCTAATTTCTCTTCCTCTTTCTCCCCGATCACTCTTTGACAGAAGGTTCGTTGTGTGGAGCTTCAGGATAGAAAGTTGGCAGGAAACATGAGTTATGATGAGTCATTGGTGATGGAGATGAGCTGATTGAAACTGCTTAAATACTTGGGTGGTACACTCTTATTAATACTCCGGGTCCTTCATTTCCGATGAGAAATCGGTGTAAATATTTCAAGCTCATTCTCTCAGTACGGATTCTTTTTACTTTAATCATTATCTAAGCAGCGGTATGTCCCTCAAGAGATGCTCTGAAGACCCCCCCCCCCCCCCCCCCCACTACCACCACCACCATGGATTCTTGGTATATTTGATCAAGAACATTCATCCTTTCAAATCAATGTTTTCATAAAACAGAAAGGGATGTCGATACGGGCTGGAGGAAAACTTACTTTCTGTTATTTTAGGGTTGTCCGACAATATGGAGATACACTCACTTCCGAGAAAATACGCAACATTTTCTCCCTCATCAAATATTAATTTTCAAGAAAATCTGCCTCTTTAAAAAATACTCCTATGCCTCCCCTAAAGCAGAATTAATGTAAAAATTTCAAACCGAAAGCATGATATTTTTGATGTTGCTCTCAACTTCATAAGATATTCGATTAAACATTGAGCACACTGTATAAAGGACCTGGTAACCTCGAAACCCTTGAACTTCCTATGTCGAAGTTAAGCCACTAGCTGCATGAGGTATATTTGGTCAGGATCAGGCGCAGTTCTAGAGCAATTTTTTTTTTTTTTTTTTTTTTTGGGGGGGGGGGGCTACTGGGGGCTTGGAGGATTGTAATGTATATTAGAATTTAAAATTGCACTTTATCATCAAATTTTTTTTGGTGGGCTTGAGCATTTTTTTTTGGGGGGGGGGGGGCTTGAGCACCCGTAGAACCGCGCCAGGCCAAGATATTCCTGCCCAAAGCGAATACTTTTCTCACGAACGATAATTTATGCCTAATTATAGCACATGCTTTTAATCTATGTAATATGGCTTATGACAGCTTAAGGTGATTACAACACATTTCAAAGGTCATTTGACCTCTTAGAAAAAAACATATGGAAAAAACTGTCTTCAAAAAACAAAAACACCAAAAACAAAAGCAAAGAAAAGCACAATAACTGTTTACAACGTGGTTGCTCATCAATAATCATATCCGAGATAGGCTCTCGTCCAACTTGACCAATTAAGATTAGATGTACAGGATGTTTGCCAAATACTGGTCAATCAAACGAAATACTGATTAATCTGAGTTCATACCACCTAATCCATTTGTATTTCCTGAGGTACTGTGTTTTATTGCTTCTCAGTACATTCTGTCTCATTCCAGAGCAGTTTTATAGTCATTCCGATTGATTCATCTTTAAATAAATTCCCGAGTGGAAGAGAGTCTTGTCTGTGATCCAGGGCAGCCTGCAGATTGACGTGGATGTACCCCCTTCCTGTAACCAAGGAGTTTGAGTTCCCGGGGCATTGAAGGCTTATTCACAAAGGGGGTGAACCTAAAACTAGGTCTTGAGCCGAGTGTGGCTGTTGTTGATGTTATTTCGCATCTGTCAAACGTACACACCAAGTGTCGCCTTGAACCCGACAGTTGTTCATTTGACGATAAAATTATTCTTGTTGAAAATGACTTGAAAGTGCAAAAATTCTTCACAACTCACATTCGCGATAAGAGAAAAGTGAAATTGTGTTATTTAGTCCATGATCTCAAAACATCGAGGATAATGTCTGAAGAGATATTCTTCGTTTAGAGAGAGAGGCCGAAGGAAGAAAGTGTTACGTAACCATCAAGTAACCTGCTAAATTTCGTTTGAGATGTCATCCCGATTTTCCTGGAGTAATTAAACTGTTCGGTTTGATTTAAAAGCATAGTGAAACATATCTCGGTTCGAAATAGATAATGAAACGCAGAGAGGGAGAGCGAAGTAGTTCAATTAAACTAAAGGTGACGATTTTTTAGAACTTATTGTTGTGAGGCCTGTGTGAGTTCTAAGACAGAGCCTAGATTACAGCAAGATTAATCATCAAAGATCTCATGCCGAAAAGGATAAACCGTATTTCGGAAGTGTGACCTCAAGTCAAACAGGTGAACTCGTTTAAGGGGGGTAACGCTTCACCCCTCTTCTTTCATGTCCTGATTCTTGTGAGCTGTATCCTAAACGTATGAATGAACAATAGAGGGGTATGGATATGGATATCTACGCGACCCCAGCCGGTGATATTGATAACAATATGGCGCACGAATCGGGAGGAGTGGTGAGTTCATGATTTGAAATCATTTTATCATTAATGATGTGTGCATTGAAGACACCAGGGTTATGTAATAAACTATGTTTGTTATGAGGATCATGTTTGCTGTTATGCCTTACATGTCTTTCTTTCATGCAAGACTGATAACTAAGTTGCTATTTTGATAGGTTTTCTCGTTAAATGTCATGGATGATCTTGTACAACAGGAGAAGAGAGCAGAGCCATCCACTGTGCATCCATCTGCTGTATACACTTTAACACCCCAAACATGGGTGTTTCTTAGTTTGAAAGGCAACATATAGGGCCTAAGGACGAGTCTGAACTATCCAGACTGCAGCTTCCATGGATCGTGTAACGTTGCTGCTTCTATTCCTGTTGAACACAGCCATTGTAAACCCAGTGCCAGAAAAGTTATATTTGTGTTCGAAACCGCCCAACTAGTGTTTTTGGTTTGTTTTGTTTTGTTTTGATTTTTGTTTTTTGTTTTGCTTACTTTTTCTTAGGGAATGAAAAAAAATACAAAGGCCGAAAACTCGTGTCCCCGAGGTTAAAACAAATCCCGAACCCGTCACTGAGAACTCGTTACAGTTGATCAATAATTGTTTGTCATGAGTCATGACTGAAATATAATGAAAGTAGGATGTCTATGATTGGATATTTCTATCGACCGTGCATTATGACGCCAACTGTTTCTTTGACACGAGCAAGACCTGTTTATTTTACTCAGTGTTCTCTTATAATATGACATGAACGAAATAATGATAACATTCCCTTTTGTCCAGAAAAGACCCCCCCCCCCCAAAAAAAAAAAAAAAAAAAAAAAAAATGAATGAAAATGAAAGAAGGAACAAAAGAAAGGAAAAACCTTAAGGGAAAATTACGAAAGGAAGAAAGAAAATAAGAAAGCAAGCAAGCAAACAAGCAAGCAAGCAATAACTAAAAAAAATATTTGAGCGGATGAACTATTGTAGTCATGCCTTGGCACAGACAGACGGTATTAGGGATCCATTTTGAAGTTCGCTCAGGAGAAATTTACCCAAATCTGGGGGATAAAATTCTAACTGATTTCGTCTGAAAGAAGATCTACTTTGATTAGGCCCTCGATTTTAGTCTGGTTCGTAAAAACAATAGTAATATGAAAGGTGGATAAGACAGTGTAAGCATCTTATAATCAACCATTCTTCATACCTTAAGCGTGCAAGAGGTACCTTCGATTACATTCTATATTCATTTAGAATAAACAAATGAATTACGATTTGTACATGAAATGCGAAATAATTGATGCATGGCATATCACGTAAAAAATGACACAACTTTCGAGAAATCTTTCACTATTTTGGAATACTGTAATGTACTTAGTGCTTAAACCAAATCTTTGAAACAGATTATTATTGTTTGACACGACGGTGAATGGAAGTTTTCATTGATCGATGCGTATGATGCATGTTAATCAGAAAGAATTGAGCTGGTAATGACGTCTTACTGATTTCTCGATGTCTAACAGACGGATATACCCAGGATAC
>CM057157.1:4192773-4235763 GCA_029962745.1 Echinometra lucunter | reverse complement strand
TGATGACGTCTGACTGATTTCTCGACGTCTAACAGACGGATACACCTGTATAAGATAGATAATAAAACGACAACATTTACTCCCCTCCCTCACTCCCCCTCTGTGTCTCTCCGTCTCTCCCTCTCTCTCTCTCCGTCTCTCTTTCACGCACTTCCCCTCACCTCTGTCTGTATGTCTCCCCTCTCTATAAACATCTCTTCTTTTTCTCTTCTTCTTCTTCTTCTTCTTCTTCTTCTTCTTCTTCTTCTTCTTCTTCTTCTTCTTCTTCTTCTTCTTCTCTTCTTCTTCTTCTTCTTCTTCTTCTTCTTCTTCTTGTACTACTAATTCTTCTTCTTCTTCTTCTCCTCCTCCTCCTCCTTCATCCTCCTCTCCCTCTCTGCCTGCCTGTCTGTATGTCTATCTTTCTCTGTCCCTCTCTCTCTACCCTTTTCTCCTCCTTTTCTTCCCATCTTCCCGTCTCTTTCTTCTTTCTGGTGTTTCGTATTTTGTTTTCATTCGAATCTAGTTTGTGTTACATTGATAAACACTTATTTGTTTTTATTTATATTTATTATTTTTTATTATTATTATTATTAATATCATCATCATTATTATTATTATTATTATTTTGCTACTTTACTCTAACTCATCTATTCATGCCCTTTCTATTCTAAAATCATATAAGGGGCAACAGTACAAGGAAAGCACTTTATCGAAAAATAGGAAATCAAGGGGATTTCCTTTTCTTATTTTGAGTTATCTCATTCAGAGCCATGTACACTCTTTGTATTGCATTACCGTTTGAATTGCCTTACTTAGCGCTTACTAGTTTGACCCAGCAAGATGGAAAAAATCTAGAAAAAAGAAAGAAAGAAGAAGAAAAAAATCTCAGGAGGCGATCCAGTTCGATCCAGCCCATGTTCCGGAGACACGTTGCTTCGGGCTTTGTGTCATAACATATTTTAAGGTCCTTATCGAGATTTTCAGTTATAGGTTTAAGAATAGTGGTGGTTTAAAGGTTAGGAAGAAGAAGAAAGTTGAGAAGAAAGATATGATTGAAAAAAGAAAGTTGAGCTCGGATTAACTGACACCTTTAAAGGTACTGAAGAAAAAGTTGTCAGTGAATATTTCATCACCTTAATCTGCAAATTCATAGACGTTGTTGGATAAGTCTGAAATACATTTTCATGATATACTTTAAAGCAGCAGACAAATAGGTAATTGATAATGTCCGTTTTATACCCACGATACAAGTAAACATTAAAACTATTGCGTAACTTACCAGACAACAATGACAGTCTTTGACTGATTCATTGTCATTTCATGGTTATTCAGCATTATGTACACGTTCTAAAAAAACAAACAAACAAACAAACAAACAAACAAATAAACAAACATATTTTGTATTATTTTCATCATCAAAATTTAAATTACAGGAAATAGATCCAGAGGTTAATTTCAATTTCATTTTACGTCTCACTACATCAACGGCGCACACAAACAATAATTTTATTACTTATTGATACAACGCGATTATTGTATATAAATGAAATGTATTTTTTCTCTCTCTCTCATTATGTCTCCTGGATGTATTTATACTTTTTTGTATATATATTGTATAATTTGTATGTTTTTTTTAAACTGTATTATTTCTTGTGACAACCAGTGGAAAGCGAATTTCCTAATATGGACAGTAAACTTATACGTATGATTATGATAATAATGGAGCGCATCCTTATTACATACACAGAGTTGACCAATTGTTACTCATTGTAATAATTTTACTTTACAAGCAAAATTAAAATTACGTATATGATTTTTGAAGATGAAATGAATTTTAAAAGTCTATCAGCAATGCATTCATTATATAGCCCGTTTCCTGGCGAATGGAGAGACACCTTTTTCCCAGCTGAAGCCATGTCCTCTGTCTATCCTTCCACACAGCTCGCATGCCGGGCAGCGCGCTCGGGAACACAATCAAATTTATTCATACTTAATTAGTGATCTTATTTCCGATATTTTTTCCATAAAGAAATCTTTATGTTACATAATTCTGTCAAACAGAATAACCATGGTGATAATTTGATGATTTTTTTTTTTAAATCCCACCCAGCTGCATCACCAGCACTGTATCATTGTAGGAGGTTGACGGTGATAGTGTGTGCAGGTGTGTGCTCTGGGCCGGGTCGAGCGGGGGGGGGGGGGAGGTTTCGAGGTATATTGACAAAGACAAAAAGTAGATTAAAATAATATAAACAGGATATAAGGAAACTTTGAAAGGAAAATTGATAACTTTTTGCGATTCATTAGAGAATTCCTTTTTTTTTTCGATCAGTAAGAATTCATGAAGCCACTTCTTGAGATGTGTCAAACAAATTAATGATCATAAAATAATCAGAACAATGTCAGTCCTTTCAATAAATCAAGGCAGATTTCAAGGTTTCGTATAAAAATAGTTCTGGTTAAACTTTTAAAAGTTCCCATTTCACCCTCCCCTCTAAGTAGGAAAAACCATGACGGGATAAGATTCATGATCAATCAGACGGATTGCGTTTTTGGCGGAATCTCTTTTAGATTAAAAATATAATTTATTTAGAGAATTTCCAAAATAAAATTCTAAAGAAAATCTAGGGCATAATGTGGGTAAAGCAAGGACATTTTGCAGTGAGTCTGCCTCTCTGCCTCCCCTTGATTCTCCTGTAGCCAGATATCCCAAAGATTATCTAATCCATGAATAACACAATTATAATTTTAAAATTATCGTTAAATTTGCCCTTGAAGGAAGCAATCAGTTTATCCTCAAATACTCACTTAATTTCCCGATGCTTGGAGCCGATCCAAAGTGTTAAAAACCCTCTATGATTCTCAAAGCCATTAAATTATGCTTTTGAAATAACATGAATGTTAAATATCGGTCCAAAAGGTAAATTGGAAGCTTTATAAAGGTTGCGAAACCAGAGTAGAATTACCACGAAATTATTCTTATGATGAAGGCAACAATTAACGCACTATACGATTAGATTTTTTGTTCATCAGTTTTCGAAAATTTACACCAGTTGTGACTCATTCAACGTCAATTATTTTCCTTGAAAATTTCAGGGAGGTTTCCCTTTTTAATGGCATATAGCTCCGTAGGCATGATCTGATGATGGGTGTGTATAATCAGTATCCCTTTAAACTCTTCTAATGCACATTATGCCTAGAACTTGATTAATTATTGTAACTCTTTTTCGTGACCACTTCAGCAATGATTTTCCAAATTCGAGCTTGTTTAAGCTGTTTTAGCTAATACTTCCAGATTTAGCAAATATACTTCCCGTACTTAATGCTGCGAATTAAGATAAAGCGAGTGAATTAAATCATATAGATTTTTAATGAATAATTGTCATGCATATGGTAAGTATCTGCTTGGTCATATTCCCCTTCATTATGCACAACTTTGCCCACTAATATGAAAAGATTTTATGACAGGTTACAAACTTATACGATCACCCACGGATAACAGGGGTGCCCCCTCCTCTCTCTCTCTCTCTCTCTCTCTCTCTCTCTCTCTCTCTTCCTCTATACCCCTTTTCTCGGGATCGATATCAAGCTAGGAAGGGGGGAGGGGGGAGTAAATTACTGTACCTACTTAAGATTTTTTTTTAATGCTATTTCCTTGAAGATTTTTTTTAAAGCACAATATTTCCTTTGATATGGTCGGGAGGGGGGGGGGGTTACAAAAACGATGTCCTATGCAAATGGCTAAAAACACCTCCAACTCTAATTCTTTTGATGTCGCTGAAATGCAGGAGGCCTAATTACTTGTTTGAATCCAAGCAAAATAGTTCTTTTATGAGCAGCAGAGTTTTTCGTATGAGTAATCAATTGTTTCTGTATAACGAGTGATGATTTCATGCCGCCAATCAGTGTCACAAAATTTGATACAGTTCAGGTGAGGTGTTTTAATTTTTATTGTAGTGGTACAGGGGTCATTTTTACTTTCCGCTATTGACGTTGTAGTGCTCCAGATTAGATGCGAACCATGCAGTTAAAGTTCGGATGGAAACGACTTGTCAAAAAAGACATTCGCAAGGATTAAGTGTTGAGTAATGAAAAAGTTTGATTGGGAAATGTGATGTTGATCCACAAGGCTCTCGTACTTAGTACTATATGTGACTGCCTAATTATCTCTTCAGAAAAGTGAACTTTCGTCATTATTTTGGTCAAATAAAGCCTTCGAGAAAGTTCTTATTTATTCATTTTTTCCATTTTCAAGTTTTGTTGAAATTCAGACAGTTAACATAATTCTATGCCCAAGGATTATTGAACAAATTATATTATAATGTCAGCATCAACATTATATTATAACGATAGTGAGACTAACATAATGTGTAAGTATTTTGTAACTTGAGAATTGTCAAAGACTGTTTTTTCAGTACTTGTTTTTATCCTCGCAGTCACAAAAATGATGTACGTATTATAATAGATGATATTGCCAAGAACTGATTAGTATTTCCGCGATAATTTGATATAGTTCTACTCTCCGCAGGGATTGACTCACTGCTCATTGTGAGCCAACTCAAGTATCAGAACATTTTAAAAGATGTCCTGGTGATGAAACTTCCTTTGGAAAAAAATTACAGGCCTTTGTTATCAAATGGTAAAAGTCCTTGTATAGATGCTATTCCTCTTATTTTACCGATTTACTTCAAAAAGATGCATAAGGGCAAATAGAGAATTTTAGAAAAAATGGGGTTTTTTTTCAAATTTCTTTTACTTTTACTGAAAGTTAAAGTGCATTAGTATAATGTGAAAAGTTACACTTTTGATCCAAATACATTATTGTATAAGATAAATATATTTACATTTAATATTTTTACCTTAAAATTCATGCATTTGGATCAAAAGTTTAACTCCTGACATACATGACAATGGACTGTCGACAGGAGATGGGATTTGATTGTAATATAATATTATTAATAGTTTGATTTAATTGGCTTGATATGAACTGGGGAGCGTTAAATTTTCATGAAGAGTCTTGTCGGTGATTTTCACTGACTAATCTGCTCTCAGCCAATCAGATGCGAGGATTTTTTGTAGCTTATAACACTTGTCAGTGAAAATCACTGACAAAACTCTTCATGAAACGCTCCCCATGCAGATGTGTAGTCTGAATAAATAGAGTAAAAAACATTTTAGGTTGTTTTTATTTCTGTTTTTTTTTAATCAAAAGCTAAAGGTTTATCCAAACAGAATCATATTCAATCATGTTAATCGAGCGATCACTGACGCGCTGATTCCCCGTAAGTGTGAAAACAGAGTGAAATCACTCTGTTTAAAAGTAACATCGTGTCCATCATTATTGATAATGCTAATCAGTCGAATTTAGTAGTCCTGTCAAATAATGATGATGATGAGGAGGAGGAAGAGGAGGAGGGTGATAATAAATATGATAATTATAATAAAATAATGATGATGATGATGATGATAATGATGATGATGATAATAATAATAATTATAATAATGATAATAGCTGAATCTTATGAAGCGCTTTTATGGAAAACTGATCAGAGCGCTATTATCTGACAAAGAACATATAAGTCATAACAATAATGTAACAAATAGTAATATATCATTACTGCAAATAATGTCGAGAAATAGAATGAAATAGAATAGAAATTTTCATTAAGAATGATTATAGGCAGGCGATGATACGTACAGATATTATCGCCTGTTGAGAGTCGGAGAGGCATTGCTTCCTCTCTTGCTCAACACTAAAGATATGAACTTGAGAACTTTTGAGTTTCTTGTTTAAAAGTGACTTCTGTTTTAGTCTTGATAGACGGAGATGTTGTCATGGTTGTCATGGTTGTAGTAGAGTGTTCCAGATGGCTTGTTCAGTATAGCGTATAAGAGAATTGTCTAATAGTTCTATGAACGTAGATGGTATTGAAGCTGGAGGGGTAGTTATTAAGTTAGTGTAGAGCAATATGCATCATGCACTTGTAAACTATGCTGCTTTGAAGTCATTTATGTGGAAACCAGTGTGGTTGCATCAATAGAAGCACATGGGCTCTCTTATCTTTGCACCAAACACATTTCCTAAAGTCTTTGGGCTTTATCATATTTAGGGATATCATAATACATTTCAATTTGTTTTTGTTTTTTGTTTTGTATATCATTTTTTTACTACAATATTCTTTAAGATATCAGGCGAGTCAAAGCACTAAAACTCGGTTGAGATTTAACACGATTGTTTGGCTCGTGTTTGTTAACATCTTTTTGGAATAATCATTTTGGAGTACTTCCGTGAACGGGATATATTTATAGAATCTGACTCGTAGTTCAAAAGTTATGAAGGGATCTAGCAGTCTCGCTGGTTTAGGAGGCGAAGTAATATAAGCCTCTCTGCAGGGTCACACCTATAGAATGTGGGTCAAAATGACGTGAATTTGTCATCATGTTCATCATAATCATCTAACAGAGATCAGTTCATGAAGTGCATGAATAATTAGACAGTACCGCAAACGTGGGATTGTAAGTGGGTAATCCTTCGACCCCATTCTTTGTACCGGGTACCCCCTCGGCAGGTGCGTAAGGTAGCCTGGTTCCATACAAACTCACTTTTCCCTTTCCAATGAAAGACAAAAGGCCAACCGAGTTTGCATTGTATTGCATTCTGGCTAGCTATTATACTACACACTGTGTTTTGCATACTCTGAAAAAAACGTGACAAAATTGTATATTTGGACTCGAATTCAGGCCAATTTCATAACAAAAAAACAACAACTTTGAATTACTAGTGCCTCAACGTTTGTTTTTAAAAGATTGAGTGACACAACAGTAAAGGCCATCGATCTGAAAGATGAAACTATCATCAAAACTCTAAAGTCACTATAAGAATATGAACTGTTTTCTGTTGAAGGAGCCATATAAACTTTCCTATATATTACATCAGTATTTAATAATAATTAGAGGACTTTGGATATTATTACCCCGGCTTTATCTCCGGCTACCGTACATAGCCGTTCAGTGCATTCAAGGAAGAAATTCTACCAGGTATCTACTTATACACCTGTGTCCAGTGTGGCAAGTGTAGATCAATGTCTTGCCAAAGGACGTTAGTGCCGTGGCAGGTATTCGAACCCCGTACCTTGTGATTAAGAGTCCGGAGACCTATCCCGGGCCACAGCACATTTTGAAATGTTAATTGGTATGTATCAAATTGAACTGTTTTGTATTCTGTAATTTTCATCCACCAAGAAAAGTGAAGCTAAGAAAGATGAAAGACTAATCATATAGCCCCTCCAAGTTTCATTGAATGGATGCCATATCTTATTATAGTACTCTATTTATTTCCCATTCAATTAAGTAAAAAGAAACACAAAAATGTAGCTAATCTTCTAAGTACAATAAAGCGCATTGAAATGTTATATAAAAAAGTACATACAAAATAGCAATTGAAGGACATACATTAAAGAAAAACACACAGTAAAGAAATAACGAAATGGATGCATTAAGGCCGCCGCACACGACAAGCTTTTCTTGCGCTGCGTCTCTTGCGCCTGATGCGTCTGAGTTCAGGCGTGCGATCCAAGCGCAGGGAATTCAACATGTTGAATTCTTGCGCTTGTCCTTGCGACTGGCTTCAGACTATATAGCTTGTGTTTGAATTTCTTGGTTGATGACGTCATTTTCAAGCGTAAGCTGAGCGCAGCGCAAGAAAAACGTGTCGTGTGCGGCGGCCTTTACCGAACTCATTGTGTTATACCACGATGTTCTTCCCTGGTAAATTATAATGAATGGAAAAAAGAGAGAATAAAATGAAAAAAAAAAAACTATTTCAGTCTTGATAAGGACAATCAAGAAATGTGAATTTCTCGAACATAATTATGCGGTGCTTTAAAATGGGATCACCTAGAACTACTATCTTAAGCGTTTAATTGAAATAAGAGAGGAAACAGGTGTGAGGTAATAATCCTGAGTGAAACAATATAATGAAGTATATAACCTAGAAAGTAAGGTCGAGTATTAAACCAATTAAACCAAGGGAACAGAAATGGGGTTATAGGGTAAGACAGATCTATTGTCTTGGATATTTCCCAGCCTCTCTTGGTCATATTCGTCATTCTGCTAAGGTTGATTGATATGATTGGGCACGCAAGGTGGGAGACTTAAATCAGGTTTCTTTCTTGTTAGCACCTCGTTAGCTATGATCCTTTTCCTTCCTTACATGAGGACAACGTGCATGGGGAAGGCACCTAGGTCAGGACAGCGAAGACCTTTCACCATTTCTAGGGAGATCAGATAGGGCGCATAGTTTTAAAAACATTCATTCTAGGATAAGCGACCTCTTTGCACATGAAGAGTTATATAATCAAGAAAAGAAGAAACGGCTCCGTTAACATAATGTAGCTCTATATTTCCACATTAGGTCTGCCTCATGTAACTGCAGTAAAGTGACTAATCTTTAGTGTCATGATATCCTTTGGACTGATGGCCCCTTCACAGCTCGTCCGAGTGTTAATCACCGTTCGGACCATATGATCATCATTTTTGGCTGACACTTCTTCCTTGGATAGTAGCCCTGGCCGTTACACGCAATCTCAGCATCTGCCTAGCGGGAGATAGAGTTGTAGGTCTATGAGGTCTATCATAATACCTGTTGCTTAGAGCCAGAAAGCCGCCGCTTTTCCGGCGCGCATTCTGTGGTATCTGGATTCTGAAATCGTGTGTGCAAAGACTATATGATTTATGTTACTATGACGGCAGATGGATCATCCAGTTGCATGCCCACAGGACCTTATCGCGAACCTGACAAAATGGACATATACATGAACTTTAGCAAGAACGGTAACCAGGTAGGCCTAGATCTGGGGGCTATATCCCAAGATGCATGTCACTGTTTATTGACATGACTGGTTTATGTTTCAAACGGTGGTTATGATAATGATACATTGTCGGTTCTGCACGATCAATGTGCTAAATGGTTGCTTTGAGAAATTTTATGATCTGCAATTCTTGATCTATACCCCTAAGTGCCTATAACATTATTATGGGTCACTGGGGGCCACTGTTGTCTATTAAAATGCAGTAATCATTCGGGGTACGCTTTTGGCATGATTGTATTTTACTCAGTTTTAATGTTTCTTTTTATAAGAAATTATTTCGGATGAGATTCAGTAAAGAAGCAGAAAATGCGCAATGAATCATATCATTTACACCGTTTGAATTAAGCCAGTCACTCATAACCTTCTCATCCTTGTAATATTATTCCCACTAATACCCCTTTGCATGATTTTGTTTCTTGTAAATCTCTACCATTGTTTTTAGGTATGGGATTTTTGTAAGCCCACATCGAAGTCGGTGAACAGCGGGGGCAATGGCGTCAGTGGTCGGTTATTTGGCACTAGTAAGAAGGCGATGTCTTCTCAATCTCTTTCTGGAGATCCAGAGACAAGTAGGAGGAGAGAAGAGGAAGAGGAGACGGCGAATAAAGTTAGTACCTTTCGAAAATCTTCCGCTGCTTCAGCTATAGCTTCATCATCCTCTTTTCTGCAGTTTGTTTTAGTTTGGAGTCTTTGGACCCATCGGTGATTTGCAGCAACATCATCATCATCATCATCATCTTGCTTGTCTTCTGTTCATGTCTGTTATTGTGTGTGATTTTGTATGCTTCAAATCATCTGCTTGCTCTAAATGATTTTCAACATGTTTTAATAAAAAAAAAATAAATTGGCTTCTTATTATGCCTTCAATCAATACTCCTTTTTAAAAACTATTCATGAATCTTGTGCCAATATCAATAATTATTTTCTCTTTGTAGTGTAAGGTATTTTAGACGGATGAAGGGATCAGTTTGAAAGGGGCCATTCCTTTCATAGAAACAAGAGGACCCCCGAAATATAATCAGGAAAAACGTTTTTTTTTATAATATATTATGACTCATGACAACTTTAAGAAGAGGTCCACAGATCTTTCTAAATATTCACGCCAAATGACCATTCAACAACTCCTGGACCATTGTTTTGTCTGTGAATTGTGAAGTACTCCTTGTTTATACCATATACATATATTTCAAAAATATCATCGCTATCATCACATTTGCTTAAGCTGTAATACTGTGTTGTCATAAAGCGGATATTGCTTGCATCATAAACCTTATCGCAAAGTGATGGATACGATTTCATCCAAACAGCTTTCCACAAAAGTGTGCTTAGCATTCATCCGGCAGTCATTGTTATGTTACTGTGTATAGCATTTTATAGTGATAGGTAAGGAAATCTTCATGAAAAACCCATCATAGATAGCTTTATCCACTGTACCTAAAGATGTTGCTGTCGTCGCAGCAGTAGTGGCAATATAGAGCCAATTCAAAGATCACGTCTAAAATGTTCGACTTTACATCTATTAGATAATTCGTCCAGTATGAGAGGATCTGTTTTGATTTAATGACTCAATGGGAATATAAATGTGATTTGCCTCGTGACGTCACAACACCGTGTGTACATGTAATCACCTCCTCCTATAAAATGAGAGTTTTGGAACTAGAGGGTCAGGTGAAGATTTAAATGATAATCTTCATCTCACTTTCAAGCCGTTAATCTGGAGATTGGGATGAGAGCATTGCTGCATGATCGCAAATGGATATCAAATGCAGCATGAGAATATTGACTTCGCGCCTGGGTTAGAATAATTTTATATAGATTCGTAATTGGATGAAGACGATAGTATATGAGCGAGCCTAAGACATACAGCTGGTGACAGACGGAAGGAAGTAGTTGATTCAGTTACTTGCAAATGAATGTGATTTCCGGGGTGAACTAAAGGTGGCGAGATTTTTTAACATTAACTGTACCATTCTTTGAATGGGAACGCAAGCGATTTCGTAAGAATATTTTTCAAGTTTGTACAGCACCATATTGAGAATCTGGACAAGTGAAAAACTTCGAAACTATCTGTTTCAGATTGAAATTATCACATTAAGATTTCTTTTTTTGTGTGTGTGTGCGTGATTTTGTCGGTGCGCTTGAAAATGTATGCACATGAACGTGAGTAAATGGCGAAATAACGATTAGAGATTTCAGGGAAAAATTTATCAACGAAATGCATATGTTTTTTTTTTTCCTCTCCCCGCCCTGTCACAATTTCACAGTTTTCTCTCTTTCTCTCTACAATGACCACTGTGCTAAAAGAAGGAGAAGAAAAAGAAGAAGAAAAGGGAGAAGAAGAAGAAGAAGAAGAAGGAGGAGGAGGAGGAGGGGAGGAGGAGGAGGAGAAGAAGAAGAAGAAGAAGAAGAAGAAGAAGAAGAAGAAGAAGAAGAAGAAGAAGAAGAAGAAGAAGAAGAAGAAGTAGCAGTAGCAGAAGCAGTAGAAGTAGTGTAGTAGTAGTAGTAGTAGTAGTAGTAGTAGTAGTAGTAGTAGTAGTAGTAGTAGTGGTAGGAGTAGTAGGAGTAGCAGTATAGAAGTAGCAGAAGATGAAGAAGACGAAAATGAAGAAAAAGAAGTAAGAATTTTGCCAATCGACAATGAGTGGATGAATAAAAGTGCATTATCGATTGAAAAGAAATGTAACAAAAAATATCCTTTCGGGTGTTTAAACTGATGGATGTCCAATCCCTCTTATACCTCTTTGCTCAGTCAATTTCAAGTAAACTGTGAATGTAGATATGAAAACATTAAGATGATGATTTAAAGATGAGAAAAGTCTATGTTATTAATCAACCGCAAACTAATATAAATACCAGGATATTCGACAAACCAACTAGCGACGCTGATCCGAATCTTTGCATTAATGCTGTTTAATATCAGGCTTTATCGGATCATAAAATATGATTTCAGTCGATAACGGTGAATAATACTGTAAACACAAAAACAACAAACATGATCATAGAAAAAGATACATTTTACAATGTAAATTGGTATACAAGGAGGATCTGTCGTTATATACCTGTAAATAGTACATAATTTTGAAGAATGTGACATTCACTTGTTGGTAAACCCGCACTATGAACATGGCAGACAAAGAAAGCGGACAAAATAAACAACCTCTCATTCTACCCTTTACAATGGTTCTGGTAGTCAAAAGAACATGCCTTCACAGCTATTATGTTTAATCATGTAGTTCCAGGTGAATATGCATGTGGCACCTGTTCCACATATTTTAGACAATAGCAGTGAAGGCATGTTCTTTTGACTACTAGAACCATTGTGAAGGGTAGAATGAGGGTTTTTTTTTAAATTTTGTCCGCTTTCTTTGTCCGTCATGTTCATAGTGCCGTGGTCTATTTCGAGCGTTCGGTTAATACATTGTCTCTTTTGTGAGTGAGCAAGCTGGACTTATATGCCAAGAGTTTGTCGAAATATTTTGTTTCTTTTACGACAATTTGTATATGAACAACGGAAATGCCTGCTTTCGGTTGAATTGTTTTTCCATACATCCTCTCTTATTATAAGCTATATTTATTGAATCAGTGTGATATTTTTAGCTTTTTCTTCTTTTACTGCCAACTTTTACATTAAGCCTTAATCCACTGAGGGTGTATAGTGAGTAAAAAAAAATCCACACACCACCCACACACACACAAACACAGCAACAAACTTGGGTAATTTCAAAGGAGCTGGTTTTCTTGTATAAGCTGCTTGCATAAAACGAAGAGATCTATAATTGATAAAGATTATGACTCAACACGTTTTTTTTCAACATGTTGAAGACTATTACATGGGGAGAAAAAAAAAAGGAGGGAAGAAAGAAAGAAAAGAAAAAAAGAAAAGCGGAGCAAAAACAAGTTGTCATAGGCACCAATCGAATTATACTTCAGGCATTGTAGGATCAGTTTAGATTCATGAGGGGAATGCCTCCTCGGAAGTATGTCATCAAAACCAGAAATTTTGGCAATGGCCGAATTAATAACCTAAAGTAAGACAAACGGATTATGCAGATAATATCATGTATTTGTATTTGTATTTATTTATTCATGGAACTTCATTGACATATATACACCAATATTTTGTTTGAAGTCAAAAAAGGTGTCAAAAGAGAAAAATATGTAACATTTCTATGAAGTAGTGTATATATTAGGTGTTGAAAAAAATAGTCGAGAACATTTCCTGTTCATTACTTCATTGTTATGAGCATAATGGGAAGTCACATGCGATATGCGAAAAAAATGAATTTCATTGACGCATTCACTTCGCAGAAATCTTTTAATGAGAAACATCTGGAAGGAACTAATCGTAATTTGTATTGTCTCTACACAGCAACCCCTATACAGCAGCCTCTTTTATTCAAACATTATAGTACAATGACCTAAAGCTATTTCTTTCCCTTGAAGCCCCATTCAATTAAAAATGGTAAATGAATAACGATGGCTAGAACATTGCTTCAACATTTGCTCTGCTGACATTATAACTCCAGGTTTTTCGCCAAGGTTTTAGCTTCAGAGTTACAGTGGAGTTTTTAGGATATGATTGGGATAAGGGTTAGGGCTAGGCTAAATGGTTAGGGTTAGAGTTACGTGTATAGAGCTGAGCCCAGGGTTGACATGGTTGAAGTTTAGAATTTGGTTATTAAAAAATCATCTAGGCCCAATAATTCAGTAAAATCCGATACGTTGTTTGTTATTCTTTGTTTAAACTCGACTTAACCGTTTACCAGGCGTAGTCTTACGTTTCAGCGGAATACGGGCCTTTCATTTCGCATAAGACCTGTTTACTAATATTATGCATAGTTGTTGGACAAAAGTTTCCCTTGACAACTAAAAAGCTTGTTAGGGGCTTGCCCGACATAGCAACAACTAATGTATGCAAACTGGATTCCATCTGTTCAGATGGCATTATGCATAACAGGTGCAGTGAATAGTTGGTAACCAAGGGCACTGGAGAGAAAGTTGCATATATTTGAATACATTAGTAAACAGGTCTATTTTCACCGGAGCATGACTTGTGCAGACCCGAATAAGAGACAGTCATCTCATGAGTTATCACCGTTTTTCTCTTCCCCTTTCAGCCGCTGATGAATGAACAGAACCAGAACAGCGACACCAACGGTGGTCGTAAGTTTCAGCAAGCAACCATGGTGAAGGATGTGGAGGATTTGAATTTGACGAACAGAGATCCGATCAATATGACGTCACATGTCAGGGTAAGGCGAACAGTGCTTGGAACTTTCAAAAGTCTAGCCGAATCCTTCTGCAAGCTTTTAGTAAGGGCAAAATTGGGAGAAGCTCTCTCGTTATTATTTGTGGGTGTTTTTTTTTTTTTTTTATAAAACAATTCGCTTCCCCTTTGGAGGCAGCCTTCCCATGTGCCCCCACTACATCACCGTGTACGCCTAATATTGAAAACTATTTCTGTTGAAATACAGATTGATCCATTGAAACAAATTGCCCCCCATGGAATACCAATTGGCAATTGGGAGTACATAGAAAGTGAAACAATGGGTCCCCATCGCTTCTTTCAGCTGCTCTCGTTTTCTTAAAACTTTAAAAAGTGATTTACACGGTGTTTGACGTCTACGGCCATGAGGATTTTCCCCAATATTGCAAGCGCACGGCGTTATAAGAGTGTGATCCCTTTAACGGATCGCTTGTGACTGTATATAGTGAACAAGTATTTTGATACTCTGTGGTGTCAAGTGTGTAAAAATGTACGTTACTAGCAAGGATACAATTTTTAAAAATCTTGAAGTGAAAAAGGGGCATTTCCGTACAAAAAATAAAAATAAAAGAAAAAATTAAATCTATCAAACATACTAATAACTGACAAATACTCTATTTCAGTTGGTTGAAAGTAAGTTTCTTGTCTAAGTGTTGTCAGTTTACCAAGAATACGGTATTAACATAAAAACAAAAAATAATCTCTTTCTCTTTCATCACTCCCTCTCTGACCCCCCCCCCCCCTCCCGCATTCTCCCCTGCCCATCACCACCTTGTGACTCTATCAGATCGGGTTTGAGGAGGTGTTTGCTGAGCCAGATCATCAGCAGAGCTTTGATGCTGTCTGGACGACCAGTTTCATCGTCTATACACAGTCCAAGATGTGGTGTTATCGACTTCTTTCAGCTGCTCTCGCTATTCCACTGGCTCTTTTATGGGGTAAGACCCGGGGGTAAGACTTCCTCTGGAAAATCTTCTGGCTCTCTTTTGAAGTAAAAGTAAGGATTAGAGAAGCTATCAATATTCCTCTATTAAGACCACTATCGCAAACCTGTAGTTATCTTATGGAGTTAGACCCCTTAGGGATGTTTCATAAAGCCGTTCGTATAGTTTGAATGGCTTTACGAACGACTTGTATATGAAGTGCCAAAAAGTGATACCCACAGTTTTTCCTGATGTTTAAACAAAGTTACTACATTTCCTATAGTTTCAGTTAAATTGTGGCAAAGAACATACCGCACAATAAAAAAATTTATAAACAAAAGTAATGTTCGTCTACGTCTGCATATTTTCAGCTTTAGCTGATGCGATTTGTAATGATCGAGAATTCTGTTTAGCTTACGATATACAAGTCGTTCGTAAAGTCATTCGAAACTATACGAACAGCTTTATGAAACACCCCCAAGACAGTGATGAATATAGCATAGCAGGCATGCTATCTGAGAAGCAGTTCACTCTGCATACCTTTACTAAGTTCACTTTCTTTGTATTTCCTTTTATTTTCTTTAAAACAAACAGCAGCAATTCTATATTATTATTATTATTATCATTTTGTTTGTAATTTCCTGAATAGGAGATGGACTACTCTGAATGATAAGAAAGGACTACTTCTCGATATTGTTTTCTATATATGGTGATTATAGTGAAAGCATTCGTCGCTTTTAGAAATAACTTGAAATAACTACCCCCGCTCTCATGGCTCTCTTGCTTTTCCTACATCTTTCTCAGGTGTTCAGTTAGCATTCCTAACCTTCTGTCACATCTGGTGGGTGGTACCTTGTTCTCGAGTCTGGATCTTCATCCTCAACTGGGTGGGTAGTCTTTGGGCTACTTTCATCCGAGCTCTCTGTAACCCTGTCACGGAATCCTGCAGTATGCTGCTGGGTAACGTCAAGGTACAGATGCATCCTCCGCAACATCACGTCTAGCACGAGATGGAAGGAACCAGGGCTAGCTGATCTATACCTCCCCCAGCTATGGAAAGAACTCTCCACCATACTGGCGCCTCGATGGTCAAGAAGATCTCACCACGGATGCTGCACTGAGGATAAACACTAGCAGGAATGGTGACTTTCCATACCAGTAGCGATCATGCTACAAGTGATGGCCATTGCATGAGTCATGCATGGTTATGAAAGGCAGACATTAATATTAATTTCTTTGGCGCCAGCTTGACTGTGAATTTCAATTGCAGCTTGGTAGGGGGCTTGCTGCAATTCCATGATTCACGTTCAAGAAAAGCAGTTGGCTAGTGGTGACTTTCAACCTTATACCAGTAAGCAATGAGGGGAAAACGGACTACGATACAACGGGCCATTCTGTGATTCATTTGCAGTAAAAGGCAAACATTTTGAATGCGCCTGATTAATGATGTCATTGCAGGTGAAATCAATTTGTACCTCTTTGGAGAGTTTTGGAATTAGGCCAAATGGGCAAACAGGACGGTAGGACTCTCGAACTGAACGGATGTAATGAAGGGATGCAGATTGTACACTGTACTGACTGAGGAGTATTCAAGTGCTCTGACATGTACGCTATCACATTATGCGTGATAGGACGAACTTTTAATGGAAACAAGTTATCTTTTAAAGAGCTCTGTGCCTCATCCCAAGAGCTAATGAGGATATGAGGCAGGTTTTATGGGAAGATGATTTTTTTTCTAGTAGAAGCTTGGGAATGATGAATGTGTATAAGAATGCACTTAGCCATACCAGCTCCTATGATATAACTGTAGTCTACAATTTTGTGGAGCAGAAACTAGTATGCAGGCACAGACCCCAATAATTGACACTTTCCTAAATTACGTTTGGGTCTTGAGAGAAGCCTAGGGTCTGGAGCAGCTATGGCACACGATCCCCATTCACCTGCCTCTATCATGTCTATAACGTGTTTCGACAGAGCAAGGTTTGTGCCTGCATGCAAACTAAGCAGGAATCGGGAGCAAAGAACGTGAAAAGAAATCACTTTTAATTCTAAAACCTTGTTCAGCTGGTTGAGCAGATGATGTAAATTAGTAGGATAGGTATGGCCCTCTTTAAATCTCAACAATGACCTGCAGTAGTCAATGACTTCAGTGTTCTACAGAACTCCAAATCTGCAATCGCTTTCAACGTTGTTGAACAAAGGCAATGACTCATATCTTTTACAAAAAGAAAAGTCCCCTTTTATCCAGTTTTCCGTATAACATGCACGATATAAATTTCCACATAAGGTAACTGGTCAAATTATTTATGTCAGTTGAATATTTATTTGAGAGCATTTGCTTTTCGTCACAATCAAATTCAAGCAATAAAAGTAATGAATAATTTCATATCTTATATCATCTTGTAAAAATATATATGCCATGTACATAATGTAAGTATGAGTAAAAATAACACATTTATATCTAATAAATTATATTAACTTACTGAGTTTCTCTTTTGTATTATGTCATAATATCGTAATAAAGCCTATCTGACGCAGTCCATCATAGTCATAATAGCAATAGCACAATTACATATACATACCATACCTTACAAAGTTTAAACAGCTTATTCTATTATTAAGAACTTATATGAGTAAACAAATCATTCTTTATTCGGATGTGATAGTGACCAAAAATTCGGCCTGGTAATTTCTTATGCGGCCTTCAACCCCAAATGTCGACCTGCCTGCCCGTCGGAGGACTCCCAAATTATTCCCCTGCTCTTGAACCCCCTCGATTGTGACAATGTAGATCTTGCCCAAAGACTTGTAGCTGACTGGAACTTTTGAAATCACTTTGACAATTAGAACGAATCGAGGGTTAAATCTAACAAGATTCATACAACTACCTTCAGTACTGTATTACAGCTATACAATTCACACCTAAATTCTAACGTCTTCCCCAAATGAAAGGTCGTGCCCACAAGATCCATGTGCTGTGAATGTGAGATTAACACAGTTCATGACCACACTCATGAGAGCTGTCTAACATGATTGAGGTCAAACAGTGGTTTCCCAGATGACGAAGGCATCATTGTCCTTTCCCTTCCAATTGATAAATCGAAACCGACGCTGATCATCGGGCTTGACGTCATCTTCTCCCTGATCACAACGTACATTGGGACATCCTTCTGTGACGACAACCAAAGTCTCTTCTGGACCACGGTCATCCGCGATGGCCGACATCGTTTCATTGGTGACACAGTGATTGAAGGAGACGTCGAGATGTCGGACATGTTTGCAGTGAAGGGAGATGTAGCTAATCGTAGCCGACGTCATATCAAAACACTCTCGAGCGATCACGGTATGCAGATGAGTACAAGCACTCACTAGGATGTCGAGACCAGGACCGATGATGTCGAAGCAACGTGATACGTCGACGTGTTTGAGGAGCGGGCAACCACGACATATGAATTCTAATCCCCTGTCGGTGATTTCGCAGCAATCTGCGATGTCAAGGTAAGTCAGGTGTGGTAGCCATTCACCGATGCGTTTTAATGCAACGTCCTGATCAAACATAAGGAAAGACATTTAAGGTGTCCACATTCTACATCGCATGAACTACAGTGACAATTATTGAAAGAAAAAAAAATGTACATGTACTTCTTTTGTCATCTAACATGTCCTACTTAGAACTTCACAAGCGACAATGTTCAACAATGGGCCATGGACCATGTTAAATGATAAACTCCGGCTTAAAAAGAGATTAATTAAAATCAATCACAGCTTTTCATAAGACTGGACCCAGATAAACAAATGTGTCGGTCCAGCCATTGACAGGCAATCACGGGGCACCGATCTCATTGCACCAGATAAATGCTCTGCATCCATGATCTTAAAAAGTGGAGGGAAATGATGATGAACAAAGCCTTTGAGTGAGGAAAGGGAGGGGGGAGGGATGTCTCATTATCCCTTTCACTTTCTGCCCCTTTCTTTTCTCCCCTTCCATTCCATTGGAAGGACATGCCCCGAGCACCCCTGCATGATTCTTATCACTGGATTTTGGTTACAAGTCATGTAGACCTAAACTTTCTTTGGAACTTACATGGATTGAACAGTTTCGAGCCTTGAGTGTGACTAGCTGTGTACAGTTCATAACAATCGATTCTATATCCTCGTCATTACATCCGCTGTGACTGATGTCCAAGTGAAGCAAAGACTTCAAATTCTCTGTTAACCTGCATACAAAGAACATGAAAATTATAGAAATAAATGAATACAGAGCATTGTGGGTCCAGTATACGGAAGGAGCTTCAGCTGTGAGGACTAAGAGAAAGTGAAACAAATGAATTCATTTTTTAAAATATTCCTACATAGATTTCGTGAATATTTCAATTCAATTCAATTCAATTCTTTATTTCCATTCTCAATAAAACTTAAACATGAAATATAAATACAACAAGACATTGGTACAAAACATAGTATTATACTACAACAAAACAGATTTACGAGAATGAGGGGTCAACAAAAAAGAGCAAATGGCCTTATAGTACGTTGCCCCCAAAATTAACAAAACATAAGTTATACATAATCCAATCTATCATAACCAGAAAAAAAAAACATAAAAGAAAACCACCAAAAACACTTGAAGTAAAAAAAAAAAAAAAATCAAAGCGTATATCATAATTCATATTAAGAATACAAACTTAAAAGATATAATTTATAATTGCGCTTAAAAGAATTAAGTGATGGGCAAACTTTAAGAGACAGAGGCAAATTATTCCAGAGATATGGTCCTTTGAAAAAAATTGAATTATGAGAAATTAAAGTTCTGACACGAGGTAAATGATAATTAAACAAATTACGAGTGTTGTGTTGATGAATTGTTAAATTAAGACAAAACTTAGACATGATAGTTTGAGGAATAAGACCTTTAGAACAAAAAACATAAAAATGGCAATATTTAACCTATTTATATCATACAGATTAAGTAATTGTAAATTATGAAAAAGTGGCAAGGTGTGGGCATTATATGGAGCGTTAGAAATTATCCTCAAGGCTTTTTTCTGAAGTATGTATAATCTATTGATAAAATAATCAGAGGAATTTGACCAAACAATATTGCAATAATTTATGTGTGAAACAATCAAAGCATGATATAACATAATCAAAATATATTGCGGAAAATGTTTTAATCTATAAAGGATTCCCACACCTTTAGATACCCGATTACAAACGACACCAATGTGTTCATGCCATGATAGTTTATCATTAATATATACACCTAAAAACTTTAGAAATGAGACACACTGGATATTTGAATTGTTGAATCTTATTACTACACTGTCTTTATCGATTTTTTTCTTAGTAAATATCATAAATTTTGTCTTAGTTATGTTTAAAACTAATCGGTTATTAATCAACCAGTTGTATAAATTTTCTAATTCATTATTGAAATTATTTTGCAAAGAAACAATATTATGGTCAGACATGAACACACTGGTGTCGTCCGCAAACAAAATGAAATGCAATAATTTAGACGAACTGCAAATATCATTAATATATATCAAAAAGAGCAAAGGGCCAAGAATTGACCCCTGGGGCACTCCGCATCGAATAGGCTGTAAAGAAGAATTATTATTACAAAGTGATACAAACTGAAAACGGTCTGATAAATAGTTATTAAATAATTGCCATAAAATGCCACGTATGCCGTAAGCATATAATTTTTTCATTAAAATAACATGATCCAAAGTATCAAAGGCCTTGCTTAAATCGAGAAATAGACCAATCATCGATTGTTTGGAGTCGATAGAATCAGAGACTTTATAAATAAAATCAAGGAGAGCCATCGATGCGGAGTAACCCTTACGAAAACCATACTGACTGCTGTGTAAAATATTGCATGAAGTGAGAAAATTATCTAATCTTTTATATAAACATCGTTCAAATATCTTCGAAAATAAAGGAAGAACTGAAATTGGACGATAATTTGAAACGTCATCTTCACGACCGTTCTTGTAAACAGGAATGACCTTCGCTATTTTAAGCTTATTAGGGAAGAGACCTTTAGAAATAGACAAATTAAATATTGAACAAAGAGGTTGGCAAATGATAGGAATTATTTTCTTGACAACACCAACATCAATCTCATCATACCCCGAGCTTGTCCCGTTTTTAAAAGAAGATACGATGTTTAATATTTCTTTGGAAGTTATTGGGGTAAAAAAGGCAGATCGGGCATTCCTAGGTAGTTGTTGTTGTTGTTGGTAATTACCAGTGTATTGTTCATTATTAGTAAGATTGTAACCAATATCGACAAAATAATTATTGAAAATATCGGTCATATCGGCTTCATTAGTAATAATTGAATTGTTAACATTTAAGCTTGATACTCTGACTGATTTATTATTATTATTTTTCCCAATAGCTTCATTCACAATTTTCCATGTAACTTTTACATCACTCTTACCACTATCAAGTTTCTTTTTGTAATATGCATATTTCTTCTTTTTCATTTCATTGGTGACCATGTTCCTACATTCTTTATAAACCTTTTTTCTATACTCAGTGGGATTCTTCAGATATTTTCTGTAAAATTTCCATTTTTTCTTTATTTTTTTAATCAATTCTTTGTCAATCCATGGTTTGTTGACAAATTTCTTTTTTGTAGTTACTTTTTGTAAAGGAAAACATTTGTTGTATATTTCAAGAAACTTATTTAAGAATGAATTGTAAGCAAGATTGGGGTCTTTTTCATCTAAATTCCAAGATATTTGCTCCAAACATCTAAAGAATTCACTCATACTAACTTCATTTATCTTTCTTTTGAAAAATTCATGTTGCTTTCCTTTCAAAACCAAATTATGACATACACAAAATATAGGAAGATGGTCAGTAATATCATCCAAGATTACTCCACTAGACAGTTGGGTGAGATCATTTGTAAAAATGTTATCAATCAATGTAGCTGAATTAGCACTCACACGAGTAGGATAATGAATAAGGGGGTACAAGGAATTTGTCATGAAAGTGTCTAAAAAATTGTTTACCTGCTGAGAAGATGAAACCGTTAACAAATCAATATTAAAATCGCCAAGGAAATACAGAATCTTATTCTCTCTAATTACATTATGAAGAATATTGTTGAGAGCATCTAAAAACAATGGAACTGATTGGTCAGGTGGTCTGTAAATCACTCCTAATATAGCATTTTTACCGTGTGGGATTTCAATTTCGACAAAAATACTTTCAATATATACATCATTAATTTCAACGTCTTTTCTACATTTGAAAACAAGATCGTCCTTGATATATATACCAACCCCTCCACCTCTCCTGTTCTTACGATTGTTTGACAAGAAATCATAACCGTGAACAATGCATTGTACACTACTGTCTTTCAACCAGGTTTCACTCACACCTATTACAGAAAACTTAATTGATAAAAAGCCAAGTAATGCAATAATATCATCAAAATTCTTTAAGATACTTCTGCAATTGAAATGAATCATCGAAAACAAATTATTGTTGGGGGAAGTTGAGTGATTAAAGGAAACATTCTCATTAAAATCCTCAGGTGTATAATATGACTTATCTTGCCCATATGGATTTTCATCATCAGAAATAGTAGGAGACAACATACGTGAGATTGTATTCATATTTAAATTATTGACGGTACGCTGATATACACTACAAAAAGACATAATAAACATACAGAATGGTTCAGCCAATACAGAACACCTAAAATGCACAAGTAAAGATGCACAAGATTCAGAAAAATTCAAATGAAAATATAATGAGAGTAATCGGCCACCGGTAGCCAAAAACTAGTAAGAATTGAAACAGATATCCGCAGATAGTACATCGTTACAGCTGTCGATAAGGTAAGTTTAAGTGTTCAAATCCGAGGATGAGGAGATCAGTTTCTTCATTTCATGACCACCGGACATTTTCATTATTGCATATATCCTTCCACCCATGGACCAAGAAGCACTAACCTTGTCTTTCATTCTTGATGCTTGAAATACTAGTAAGAATATTTAGCTACTTACTAGTATTTGGCAGTACGAGTAATAGAGAGCGGTAGGAATCAAGATGAAGGATTCAAGATTTAAAAGTAAAATGTTCCTGATATGGCCATTTTATCCTGTTCATCATAACCATTGATCAAGATATCAGTATACTGGAAGAAGGCGGCGTCAAGCAAAAGCCTGGATCCTCTATATGAGGATGTAAACATCGCCAACATCCCGGTTGTCCTCAAAATATAAAAAACCTTGATTTCAGTGCCTCTGGCAATTATAATAGAAGGTCCAAAATAAAAAAAAGAAACGTTCTAATATACAGTCAATTTATTAATCAGTTTTTGTACATCAGACGGAAAATTTTGCACGCAGGCAGCTTTCATAAGTTCCGCTGGGCAATTTTATTTCATTTCATTAATTTTCATTTATTTATTTCTCCACATAAAAAATCAGAAAAATATACAAAGTAATACAAAGGACAGATTAGGGCACATGAAACAAAGGTAAACGAATTATGTAAAAAACACCGGGGAACAAGAAAAATCTATATCGATATATACAAACATTAAACATTACAAGAAAATGAAAAATAGAACATAATGTGGACGGGGCTAGAAAAAGCATAGTTTGTCCAGTCTAGCCCCATTAGAATTAAATTGATATCTATCAATATGATAGATACTAGTAGCAAAATATTATTCTTGATGGTAAGTTCGATGTGAAGCATATTTTCGTGAAATCCTACTAACCTGTCTAGATCGATAGTAGTGAGGGGGTTAAGTTTGATGAGTCTTTGATCCCACGCCATCTCAAATCGTTTCAGTCTGTTCCCATGAGTGGATATGTGGAGTAGATTCTGGGGATTCTTACGAAGGCCGAGGCAACAGTTCATGATCAATTCCTCCAAACTATCGGCATTTAACCTGACAAAGGATCAAAAGAAAAATAAATATGAAATATTAATAAAGAAAATAGAAACCACACACACACTTTTTTTTTTTTGAATGTTTTTATTCTGATTTCATGAACAAAAAGTTACATAATATTTCAATTTAACATTTCAAATCATATATAATACTTTACACTTCATATTTTCACTTTTTTTCACTAACTTAATAAAATCATGAGTCATATATATCTTTAAAAAAACAAAAAAACAATGAAATCAGTTATTATAAAAATGCTTAAAGACCAAACTTCCCCCTCCCCCTCCCTCCCCCCGTCCCAAACACACACACAAACACACACACACAACACACCACTGTCCAGAAGATCTGCTCACACTCATCATAAATAAATCATGTTTAAAAGTACAAAACAATTCGATGAACAATTTTGAATATAACAAGCTCACGGGAGAAGCATTACATATATTGAAAGTAAATAAAGACTTACAACTTAACCTTGTCACAATTTTACTGTTTCCCATTTTTGCAAGTGCCGCCCTAATTTCCCCATTTTAATAGCTATTTTCTTTTCTTGATCCTTATATTCTAAAATAAGTTTATGTATATCGTCAATGGTTGGTAAAACCCCCTCCTTTCTAAATATAAATAATATATATTTTACCATAAAGATAATAGTATTACAACTTTTTATTCTATTTGTATTGCCTGACAAACCAACAAATATATCCCGCCAATTCAAGTCCTTTATTTCATCTAATTCAAATCGCTGTATCAAAGTTTCCCATATCAGTTTGACCTTTAAGCAAGACAAAAATATATGTGAATATGTTTCCGTTTCCCGTTTACAGTACGAACAGAGATTATCTTCAACACACACACACACACACACACACACACACACACACACACACACACACAAAACAGAAACATATTTGATTAGAACATCAATCATCGATTCAGTCTATGGATCAGATTGTGTGGAACGTTACGAAGACGTACCGAGGCTTGAGTTCATTGTCATCTCCTCAAAGCTATAGCATTTGCGATAATAGGTGGTGAGTATATAGGGACCCGTATAGGATACCGACGAGTGATAAACATAAGTTTCAAATAGTAAACATGAAGAGTCATTCTATTTTGTTATTCTTCTAGCGTTGCAATTCATAAAGAAAAACTTGTCACTGCTAAGGATTAATTTCAAAGTAAAATTTCTGCATATAATTCTTAAAATACCGACTATTCGAAGGCTCACATTGCTCCTTTCATGACTGAATAATATCATGGTGTTCCGACAATAAAGTTTGAAACAGTTCTGTGTATATATATTTAAAAAATACATGAGTAAAAGATTCAAAACAAACGTGATTCTTTCAAATCTTTGGAACTTTTTATATATTACTGTGAAGACGAAAAGTTCAAGAGAATTCAGTTCAGTTCTAAATGGTTTATCATAAGTCACAACTTAAAGGCATTTCAGTCTGCTTTGAATTGTGCAGTTATTTTTTTAAAAGGAAACAGCATAAGTTACATCAAAGACTAGAATCGACTTACTTGATCAGTAGATGTACCCCTCTGCCAGTGATTTTTGGACATCCACTGATGTCCACTTTGACCAGTTTGACCAGGTTAGCTAGGACACGCAGACCACAGTTGCTCAGCATCGGACAATAGGATGCATCCAGTGTCCTCAACTGACCACACGTCTTGGCTAACTGATAGATGACGTAATCAGTGACGTCATCAGAGTGTGAGAGGTTGAGTGTCGTGAGGGAGGTGGTCGAGCGAGCTGTTGTTGACGAGAGGACGTCGAAATCGAAGGGACGGTTTCTTGACAGGTCGATCGATGTCGTCTAGATGTTCAGGTAGAGGCATGGCAGAAATAATTTAAAGAAGAAAAATTTATGATAAAACAATTTAAAGGAACAAAGTTAATGACAACGGTTGCATACAAGGTTTTAATGCAATTTTTAAAGCTGAAAACGCAAGTAAGTCCAAAGGACTAAACATTTCAGTCTTCAGTTTTTCACATTTCATAGTTTAATCACAACCCCCTTTTTTCGAAAAGAGGTATATAGTAATAGAAAATCGTCTAAATTATGAGCTATATCTCATTATCTCGTGGATAACACCTAAGTCTTCTTGTCAAATCCGCCTCGACATCGAGTGAATTTGTGATTGTTAGAAAGAGAGAAAAGGGAAACTTCAGTATCATGTAGCACTAGAGGTGTTGTTAGTTCTTGAAGTGTTCACACTTTTCAAATCTAGTTCGTTAAGTATAATTCCTATCCTCGTTATACCTGATATAAACAAGCTGTTTGTATGACGTCATTCAATCGTTTCGATGTTCCTCGAAGATGTGCAAACGTCTTACTAAGAGGATGAATGTAACCAATGATCTTCACTAATAATTCATCTGGTAGATCGTCAAGAGAGGGAGACAAACTGTAAGACGAGTGAGGGAGGATGACGACGCCGCCGATATCACTGCTCAGCTCCAAAGAGAAGTTGATGTCATTTTCTGGTGCAAGAAGAAGAAGAAGAAGAAGAAGAAGAAGAAGAAGAAGAAGAAGAAGAAGAAGAAGGAGGAGGAGGAGGGGATGAAGAAGAAGAAGAAGAAGAAGAAGAAGAAGAAGAAGAAGAAGAAGAAGAAGAAGAAGAAAAAGAAGAAAAAGAAGAGGAAGAAGAAGAAGAAGAAGAAGAAGAAGAAGAGGAAGAAGAGGAAGAAGAGGAAGAAGAGAAGATGAGAAGGAAAAAAATAAGGAAGAAGAAAGAAAGAAAGAAAACTAAGAGTAGGAGGGATGGATCATTTCTCCATTTCTCTTCAAGTTCCTAAATGAACACTTTGAAAATACGCTTTTTAGGACGCAGTGTTGTGTTTTGGTTGTGTTTCCGTTATGCATCTAATCATGAATAACTGTCATTGTCCAGAATAATGTTTAAAAAGATTCCTGAATTGTTGCCTGCAGACGGAATGAAATCATTGTTTCAAATAATCTGTCCGGATAAATAAACTGCCGGACACACAACCACTGGTATCTATAATTTGAAACATAGATTTTAAGCTTTTTAACATACCTTTGATTTCAAAGTTGCGATCTTGCTTTATCTTTCGTTTTGTCTGCAGTTGCTTTGCCCTCTCTGTAAAATTCAGCTTTGTTGGCTCGACAATGTCGACCTCCGTCTGAGTCCTGCAACATAACTGAAAGAGTTGAAAAAGTTCAGTTAACAGTGGTTAAGAAAACATGAGAAGTATATTAACTAATTTGCTGATAAATGTATTTATTATATGTAGATCTACGCATCACAAGTTTTGTGTGCGGTCAGGTTGGACAATTCTTGAAAAAAATATAATTCAGTAACCTACAGATGACAAATGTTCACTGTGGTATAAGTTCTCTTTGAGGCTTTTGTTTCGAGAAATTTAAAATGGCAAAAGTCCGGACGCATAATCCTTTAAACAATGTCATGATAAAGATTGATCAGCAACACAGTCTCAAAACGCAGTTTACAAGGACATAGGCCTAACAGATGCATGGACAAAGACAAATGTTGGTCAGTTTTATATAGACCTATGCATATATCTGTCGATCTAGATCTGGAACAAAAAAAAAAACGAAAAACCTAACAAGTTTTAGAAATAAGATTAGCCCTTGAACCACGATAAAGTGAAAAAATGAAGTCCAAGCTTATGGTGCCTTCACTCTGAGATCTAGTCTGTTCAACAACAATTTTAAAATACTTTTGGACACATTTCTCATGGAAAAGACCCATTGCGCTATTACTGGGTTTTAAAAAAATTAATTTCTCTGCAATTTTAGTAAACTATTTTGCGGATTAAGAAGTGGTCGATCTGTATCTCTAGCATGTCCAACTCCCTCCTTTGTATAAGCCAGCATGTCCTGCAGTGCAGTTTGTCCAAAACTTATTACCATGTGCATGATAAGAACAACGTTCCAGAATAAAACTGTATTAAAAGTTTTACATACCATAACGCAAAAGACGAAATGAGGACCTTTGATATTCTCAGCAAATGACCAAATGACAAATATATATTTTTTAAAATTAACGTTAGGGGGCCGGGGGAAACCGTTAAAATTCTTAAAACGCGCGTCTTGCATAAGAGCAGGATGCCAGACATGACAGCGCGCCAAATTTAATATCTGCACAAAGATGCGCGCAGGCTGAGGCATTTTTTTTCAGGGTGTACGTACGTGTATCGCCGAGGGCAACTTCTTCTGTTTCCTTCCTCCGCTTTTTTCAGAGATATCCACAGCAAACAAGACTGTTTGAAATTTAATGTTTGAAATTTAACATGTATGACGCAGACTTCAACAGTTTGGTAGCTTATGACGACAGTAAGGCAGTGCGACAGAGGCGCATTTTGTGCAAAAAATTTAAAATAAGCAAGTTCAGGGTGTTTCTGGCCAAGAGAGGGGGAATTTCATGCAGGAAGAGAACAGAGTAACTGTTCTAGGGTATTTTATAATTAATTCACTCTCTCTGTTCTCTTCCTACCTAAAATATCCCTTCCTCTTCTGGTCCGAAACACCCTGAACCTACTTATTTTAATATTCTTGCACAAAATGCACCTCCCTCGCATTGCCTTACTCTCTTGTCAATATTACCCAGATGTTGTGTGTCCGGACAGGTTGTGTTTCTGCACAGTCGATTTGAAATAGCCATTTAAAAAAGTTTACCAGCAGTATTTCTTACATTTTCTAGCACTTGTGTTAGACCATAATTATTATAGAGAACATTAGTGCTATTTAAATATTTGTTGAATCCAAAGACAGTTAAGCGTCCGGACACATGACCCCCCATCCTAAGTCCTCTACCAACTGTTGAATATACGTCATTCGAACAGTATTGTTTGCAGCTGTGGATCTCCAAAAACAGTGTAGGAAGGAAACAGAAGAAGAAGAAGAAGAAGGCTACATGAGTCTCTTGCTTCATGTGCTTTATCTGGACCACAGACAAAAATAATTTTTTTTTTTTACTCGTCATCTTATCAGCATCCTTATCCTCCTCCACCTCCTCCCCATCTACATCATCTTCAGTAGCATCGTCATCATCACCATCATCATCATCATCATCGTCGTCGTCTTCTTCTTCTTCGTCGTCGTCAGATCTATGTCATGGATGTCTGCATACTGAACACAATCCTCTCTATCATGACGATCGTCATCTCAGCCCCGGACAGGTGCAATGAATGTCCCCATCTAGAATAGACAGAGGACGCCATCTTATGGTGGCCATTGCATCTACTACAAAAAAAAAAAAAGTTTGAAAGCGGATATTCAGCACAACATGAATGATTATTTACAACCAAGACCACATCTACCAGAGCCGCGTTTCTCGAAACCGACATAAGTCTTAACTTCTTGGACATCCCATTAAACGTGTGTTGTTTTATTATCTTACATTATTCTTATATTTTTTGTCTTCACTCGCCATCTTCCGGACTTTTCGTACGTTTCCCTTCGCTTTTCTTTCCTTTTTTTCTCTTCCTTATTTTGCTCTTCAAACTTGTCCACATTAATTCTAAAAATGTCTCACGTCGTATTCTTCACTATACCTAAACGAGCTCTTCGGTCTTCATAGGGTATTGTTGTTGCTTTTAGTTTTTACGCACTGTCATTCAACATATGAATATTTACGCCATCTGCCTTCGTATCCACCATCATTCTTCATACATCATCATTTTTCATGACTTATAATAAGTGACGTGCCTTCGAATCTGTTTAACCAATCGTCACTCTTCATATTTCTCTCTACTCTCGTCTATCTTCCGTTCATCTTTTTCACCTGTCATGTACATTTAACGCTTCCTGTTTCCTCACTCTTCGTGTAGTTTCCACAATGCATTTCTTCACTTTACTTATCACTTCTCTTCTCTCCCTCTCTCTTGTTTCTCTACCTTCCCATTTTCTTATCTCTAAACTATTTGTTTATCTGTTGTTCGACTCTTTTGTCCTTCATATCTCTACATTTCTGGCATTTCTCCATTTTTTAATCTCTACATTTCTTGGCATCTCTTCAATCTCCTTTTCTCTTTATTCCTCACATCTCTTCGCTTTTCTTATTTTCTTCCATTTACCTTATCTCTTCACCTTCGGTATCATTGACTCTTATCTCATAACGTTACCTACATCTCAAAAACACTGATACAGTTCTATCAACCACAAACAAACGCTGGCAAACAAAAATTACGTTTGAAACGTGTTTCTTTTTATTTATAATTTATCTTCATTCAAATCGAATTAAACGGAACGGATTTTCAGGTAATTCTTAAATTATACATCACAACCGCTTTATTCATAATACTATCTAGCGATCATTTTCTTTACAAACATATTTACATAACTTGAGTTTCAAGTAAATCGGGTTTGCATCTCTTCTCGAAAATGGCAGACCGTCAAAGTTTTACATTATTTATCTGTTTTCTTATACATTTTTCACAGAAAAAGATATGTTAGCGAATACATTTAACCAATATAAATGGTGTGAACTGCTCATGAAAGATTTGTATGAATAGCAAGAAGTGGAATAAATAGTTACTAAATAACAAGAGAGAAGCAGGATGAAAAGATTTCAGAAGGTGAAGCCTCAATAGATGAGCACACAGCTAAAGACAATACAATGAACAGTTAAATCGGAGTTGTCTATATCTTGGCATAAACTGAAATAAACTAATGAAATTTCCCATTTTCTCCAAATTAACTACAAAATGAAATGTTAATATATGTATATTAACCAGAACTCGATGGAAACAGATTGTTCTATCAATTTCATCTACAGGTTTTATCACATATATATAATATAAAAAGATAAACTTGAACACCGTGGAATAATCATCTGTATCAAAGATATCTCCAAAAGAATATATCAATGTTAATAAGATAATCACACACATTGGCATTCACTTTATAGGAAGTAAAGGTGATATGATGTACTGATAAAGATGGTTAAATTCTCTAACAAACTAACTAGCAAAGCATGAACCAGTTATATCACCATATTAATATGTTTCTCTAATCTCAAAGTTGGAAAATTGGCAGTAAGCAAAAGGACAGGCCTCTAACATTCACAATTGATGGAGGATGATAATACCATGTGATACTTTACCTTGTGTATATAAAGTATATATTTCTAGATTCTACAACTACTTTTGATATACAACGGGTGGATGGGCCCTTGAGCACAAGTTTCCGAGCATGCGGGCAGAGATAGGTCTCTGTTTTGTTTTCTTCTAAGTTTGCTGTATCTGGCTTCATGGCTCATTTCAGTAAAATATGTCCCTTCTTTTCCACCACGGTGTGCCATCATAGGGCAACCTTGCTTTCAAACACTGAGAAAAATCTCCTCCTTCTAGTCTTGCTCTTCATATACAAGTACTTTCATGAAACCCAGATACATGTTTACTAATACATTTTGACGATAAATAAGATCACATTCAACTACACTATCCCTCTCTTTATTTATGATCAGGTCATGCATTCAACCTCATAGAGGAGATTTAACTGCAAACCAGTTCACACATTTCAGAAAAAAGGCAATTATTATTGCTGCCCAACGCCTTGCATAAGTGACACAAACACAATTGTGTCTAAAATAAACATAGACAACGATTTCTGACTTTCTACATTTTGCCAGACATCTGTCCTTCCCATCTCTCTTTCCTTCTTTTTTCTTTTTCAATTTTATTTTAATGTTTTTTTGTTTTTTTTTTCAATGTTTTGTATTGTTTTTGACATGATTTTCACCACTTTCTGTGTGATAGATTCTCCTTTGGCAATTGACATTTCTAAAATCTTTCTTGGAGAAGCCTCAACGCATTTTTTTTTTTACTCATCTCGGTTTTCATGTTCTAAGTATCATTTTTTTTCAATGCAAAGCGTTGCGTACTAAATGCTACAGTGACAATTTCTTACCAGCTATACAAGCAAGCAACTATATCTCTTAGAACTATTTACAAAATAAATATCATCTACCATGTACATTTACTGCATGTCTTGTACAGCATGGTTACTCTGTCAAATACTCTCTATTTACAAACATGTGACATATCATATTACATACTTACATGCTCTTATTTACAGATTGCCCCTTATATACATGTTCCCTATTTCACATTTTACAAGAAATGTCTTTGCATAAATTTCTTATTTACAGTGCCCCTGACCAAAAGGGAAAATGGTGTAAGAGACAAAAAAAACAAAACTCTTTTGGAATGATTTGGGGATTTAGATTTCATTTTCAAGGAGGAAACATTCAAAACAAATGCTTCTAAATTTCATAGCTACTGCATAAGCACTGAGTTAATGCTAAAGAAGAATGGAGAAGCTCTATTTCTCCAATGTCTGCAACTTTAATGATCACTGCATTAACACAAGTTAAGTATTAATACTATTTCGTGAGGTAGAACCCATCGAAAAGTACCTTAGGTCATTTCTTTGGGTTTTTATCAAGTCATGTGCTGTAGTTCCTACTTTCAATGAAAGTGATGTGCAAGCAGTATTCATGGCCAGCAGATGCAGCCTACCATGACTTCAACCACTACTATTGATAAGCAAGAGCACTCCATTTCATTTTGGCCATTTAAGAAGGCACACTCAATTGGGTAAACTTTACTCCAGCATCAAAAACACTTCTGTCGGTGAGGGGTGTCGGGGATAGATATTCATTGAATATGGCAAAAGAGAAGGATCACCAATTCACCTCTCTTCTTCTCCATACAAAAATATAGCACCATTAATAAATCATAATCTCTATAGCATCTCCTTCTCCTCCAACTTGCCTAACAAACAATGTCCATGGGCATGTTGAGCTTTCTAATTCTTTCAAATTAGAACTTTGGCAAGGAATACAGCCACAACCCAGGTGTACAGTCCGCTCGCTTACTTTGCCGATTGTCCGTCTACTTGGTGCATATCAATTTCAGTTATTCTACTCCTGCCTTTCACCAAGTCTTTCTGCATATAGATAGTCTTTTATTTCAAGTATAGTTCTCTTGACGAGCTAGGCTAGGCAGTTGGTGGAAAACTGATGCAAGCTGTATACATAACTAAGCTTTGGTCCTAGTTGTAGGTTGACATTATGCCATTTCTTCATCGATCTGCAACAGGAGAAAAGGAAAAAAAGATTAATCAATATTTCACACAAGGTGAGAATATTAGTACATTAATGTTACTTTTAGCATTATGACCGCTTGTGTTAAAATATCCTCTCTATGTAAAAAAGCCGACTATGATAAATGTGTAAACTTGAAAAGAATTTTAAAATAGAACTTTTTTGGATCAAATATTATTCTGGAGTGACAGGAGTGTTGCATGTAAATGACTAGTATGCTCTATAACACCCCACATATCTTGAATATAACATATGTGAACTATGAATGTGTAAATAAGGAGGAAACTCACCCTAACATAGGCATTTCCATTCTTTCCAGGTCTGCCTACATTGTGATCATATTTTGTCTCTGGATCTAATGAGAAGGTTTCTTCTGTTGTCTTTCTGTATACCGGGTTGTCAAAGTTCATCGTCCTCCTCTTGCGGTTGGAGTGTCTCCTGCAATTACAAGATGAACAATCATATAGTTTCATTCATTTATCATGAACAACAAGAACATCAATCATTCATATAACACGAGTACTTAAGCTGTGAATATCTAACATTCCAACAGAGCAGGTGTAATATGCCTCTATTTTAGACATTAACCATAAGTCTGAGCCCAATTTGGCCTTGGCCTTTAGCGTCTTTCCCACTCGGCCTCTTTCAGTCAGCTATCCTCTTGTTCCCCTATAGAAATAACAATGGGGGATTGGGAAAGCTCACACAACACAAGTATTTAAACTGTGAATTCCTGGGCGTGGAAAAGACGATAAAAACCAATAAGGTACATTAACATATATCTTAGCATTTCATGGAGTAATCATATTTTAGTTGTTTTTACCATTAGTCAAACATTAATTCAGTACATACACATGTAAATTGTTTGATAGTGGAATAATCACACTTAAGATGTTGCTAAATTAACAAAATTTATTCACCATCATTAGAGCAGTGAAACAACATTTTGCAATAACAATGAAACAGATAGAAAATTAACCTCAACTCACCTGTATAGTACAAAGAAGATTAAGATGACCAAGACAAGAAGTATAAGGATGATACAGATGACGACAGCTACAATCATGGAACTATTGGTCACTGGACTGCTGGAGGGTAACACATTATGAGAAGCATTTCCTTCTTCTGCCGTGGATGATACATCAATTCCATTACCCATCGTCGTCGTTGCGACCTTCTTTGGTGTAGTAATGGTAGCAATGGCAGGTGTGGAGGCTTTGACGCGTGGCAGGGTGGTGGTGGGCAGGGTGGTAGTGGGTTTGGGGGTTGTAGAAGGCACTGTAGCTTGAGGGACACTTGGGTGCGGTTCGTCTCCTTCACAGGTGTGTCCATCAGCAGTTAGTGATTTACCAACAGGGCAAAGACAGGTGTAATCTGCAGGGCCATCAACCTGAGGTGAAGCCACACACAGATAGGAACACATTCCATTGTCTTTCATACAAGGTACTTCTCCTGTGGCTGGAATTTAGAACAACAAAAAAAAAGAAAAAAAGAATAGTACCATTAAGACTAAATAGTGTAATGTACACATATACGGGTGGAAATATAAGCTGATCAGTAGAGGTATTTTACAGAACTTGTAACATTCCTAAATGTTTTGCACAAATTAAAAGCTCAAAAGAATTTGCATCTTTAAAAAAATTGAACTGAAAAAAGATATGAAAGAAGATAAAATAATTACCAGAAGGCTGCCTAAGAGGATGAACAACAATGACATCCATGGGATCTGATACTCCAGTCAGGATTGATGTCTGGTTAGAGCCAGTAAACTTGTCAGCTCTTTCAATGCTCTCCTTGGACCAGTCTGTCCAGTAGACGTAGTCTTCAAAGACAGCGATGCTGAATGGATGAGTAATACGACCATGTCCAGCCACGATCACTCGTCGGTTTCCACCCATGAAGTCAACAGAACTGATACTGCTTTCCTTTGCATCAATCCAGTACAGCAGATCCAGAGTATAGTCAAGGGTCAATCCGTTGGGCCACGATACACCATCGGTGACAATGGCGGTGCGTCCTAGCCCATTCATGCCAGCACGCTCAATCTTTCCCACTGCTCCCCAGTCGCTCCAAAACATGAGACCAGATTCAGGATCTACAGCGATGGCTCTGGGCTCATCAAAGTTGGTTGACATTAGAATGGTATGTCGGGTGCCGTCAAAGTTGGACACACTGATGTGGTTGAGGCCAGTGTCTGTCCAGTACAGGAGCTTGTTGATCCAGTCCACAGCAATACCATCAGCAGTCTTCACAGAGTTGGTTACAACCACAGGGGCTACTGCATTTTCTACCTGGAGCTGGGTTCTGTAAAGAATTAAAGGGTATACCCAACGCTGAAACAATGTTCCTTCATTTTAAAGAGCATGATTTTATCAGCAGAAAATCATCCGCCTAAAGTTTTTAAAAAGTCGTGTTGCCAAGAAAAACCCCAAAATATGGTAAGATTTCAGCCTATTTTTGGCCCCTCAGCTGTGTCCCAGTTTCAATTGGGTACCCACAATGACATCATTGTGGTTACCTTGTTGCGCAATTCTAGCAAAATGCGCGCAAGGTATAATACATATTGTACAGTCTAGCGCACGCCACAACTGCAATGTGCAAAGCTGGGTAACCATGTCCTGCATCTACGTCATACCTCATACTCAAATTTTTAGGTCAACCCTTGACTAATCAAATAAATTGCCAAAATCATTGATTTCGATTGAAAATCATCAAATTTTTAAATTCATTGTTCTTAGAATTCTACTCTCAATCATATATCAAATTTTTTTTAACCATTGTGTAATCACTTTAAGGTATAGAACTAGTAACCAATTCATGTGGAGTCATTTAAAGTGAGAAAGAATACCTACAGACAAGCAAAGGGTATTTCATTTTCTTGCATCATTGGTAAAATTTTCAAACAAAATTCAATTGATTTTCTTTTTTTCAAAACAAAGAACCTGTAATGAAAGACTACATTTCAAAAGAGAAAAAAATCTTACTAATAGAGGTTCTACAGATATTAAAGGTTGTGATAGTATGTACTTACTTGGCCAACACTTCAAGTCCGACGTCAGTCCAAAAGACAGTATTGGACTCTGAATCAAAATCCAAAGCCACAGCACCATGAAGGCCCCTCCTGACAAAACTCTCAGATGAAGTGCGCAGGTCGAAATGGCGAATGTCGTGTCGGTTGGCTACAAGAAGCTTTGCATCACCATTGGCCTTGCAGCGTCCACGTCCATTAACATGCTCCAGGATGTAATTCTCTTCACAGTCACACTTGTATGATCCGGGAAGGTTGTAGCACATCTGGCTGCAGATACCTGGTGTTGTCTTGCATTCATTGATGTCTACACACTGGGTCTCATTGACAAGGGAGTAGCCTGGTCTGCATGTGCACACATGGCCAATGGCAAGGTCTGTACAGCTGTGGCTGCAGCCACCATTATTTGTCTCACATTCATTCCTTCCTGTAAAGAGAAAATATGGGAGATGATAGGTGAGCTTTGAATAAATAAGATTTACAATTGTGTTCCTCAAAAAATTAAATCTAATTTTATTTCAATCTAGCCAATTTCATCTTGTAGATATTCCTGGTGAATTTAAAGTGGTGCAGCACTGAAGAATGATACATGGCTACATTGTGTGTGAAAGAAACTCTAAGAGATATCCTAAAGTGAGATTTGGTAGGTAAAATAACTTACCACAAATTTCTTGTCCAGGTTCATCCTCACTATTGGGGCATTCAGGGATACCGTTGCACACACGTACCATAGGCAGACAGGTAGAGTTAGAACACTGGAAGTGTGTGGTAGGATTACACTCAACGGCCACTATGTAGGAAGAAGAAGAAGAAAAAAAAAAAAACCCAGGATGTTCAACTTCATGGAATAACATAAGATTCTTTTGAAAATATTACACAACTGTCATAAATTGACCCCTTACCTCAGAAATCACAAAGGAACTATACTCCAATTCCTGCAAATTGCATACTGTTTATATCTATGCAATCTTAGTAATAGATGACAAACCCTTATCTAATAATCAACTACCATGCTCTGAATAATGCACTTAATGAATAATTCACTGACTAAATGGGAAAGCACCAACAGAAACTGAATACGAAATAATTTCTCAGGCGTTTCGAGTGAACAATGGAATGGAGACTACTTCTTATATTGAGGAAAAAACTAGTCATTCACAGAAAAAAATAATGCCTCCGGCACCATCCACGGTGGGCGGAGGCATAAATAAAGGGGGGTGGGGAAAAAAAAGGAAAGAAGGAAAAAAAAAAAACTATACCCACCATTACAGTTTGCCTCATCACTACCATCAGTGCACTGTTCAGTTCCATCACATTCCACATCTCCTGGAATGCAGAGACCGTTGTCACATCGGAACTCACCAGGGGCACAGGAGGTGGGAGTAACTGACTCTGGTAATAAAAAATGAATCAATGATTTGGTTAAATTCAATGTTCATGAGAACGATTTTTTCCATCCTTTAAAAATTGAGTTTAGTGATTTTTCAATCAACACTATGTTTTTAAAGCAAATTTTTTTCTTAGGAGATAAATTATTCTGATCCCCCCACCCCACGATACTTACTTACATGTACTGCCATTATGCCTCCTGGCATGTAGGGCAGCAACGAAGGATCTCCACTCTTGGCGATTTTGGGCTGTGCAGGGCTACTCTTGAATGCTATTGGGCTCTCTTCTAAGGACATGCCTTATCCAGTTCCAACGCCGCTTCATTATTATCTGGTCCATACTCTCTACCCGACATTTCATAAGCATTTTTTTATTTGAAATTATTTCAGGCCACCCCACCTTAATTTTCTGATAAAAGAGAGAGGTCTACTTACCACATGAGGAGGCAGCTTCATCTGAGCCATCAGTACAATCCCTCTCTCCATCACACTTCCATGATCTATGGATGCAGTCTCCATTGTCACACTGGAATTGTCCGGCAGCACATGGCACAGCAGGTCCTGAGCAATGGGTACTGGACTCATCAGAACCATCACGGCAATCAATATCGCCATCACACTTCCACCTGCTGGGGATGCAAGTGGTTTCGTTGATGCCTGTACATTGGAACTCGTTCGGGGCGCAGGTCAGACTTGGGCAGTCGATCTCGTCTGAACCATCCCCGCAATCATTGTCTCCATCGCAAACCCAACGTGTCGTAATGCATTTCTTGTTGTTGCAGGTGAACTGGTTTGATGAACATGTCAAAGCATCTAAAGAAAAGAAGCAAACACACATCATAAGCAAGAATATGTTATTTAGAAATTAATAATCGCTGAAGCACTTTCAATACCTAATAACTTTACATTAAATTTCTCACAACTTTTTCAAATGCTTGACTTCCTCTAAACAACCCACTTGTTTGGTATGAAGATTGAGTGAGACACTATAATAATAATAAAAAAAATCAAAAAGTGGTTTGAAGGCTGTACATGACCTACCGCAGTTGCGTTCATCAGCTCCAGATGGGCAGTCTACATCATGATCACATCTCCATGACAAGGGAATACAGTTCTTACCAGGACCACAGCTGAACTGAGAAGGTGAGCAGGTCAAGGCATCTGGTAGACAAAATGTAACAAAATCATAGGTTAAAAAAATATGGAAAAAAAAGGGGAATCATATAAAAATAAGAATACCATATGTTGACAAGTGCAAGCAATGAATCAATCAATGTGTGTAACAAAAAGAGGCTGGAGACAGACAGCCTGCATTTCAAATCAATATAAGCCACACAGCATTAAAGACACATGCTTACTGATCTACCCAAAGCCCTTGAACAAGTGCAAACAATTACCGTAACATGCAGGTATACTTCTTTTTCTTCTCATTGGTTTTTGTAAAAAACTTTACAATTCAGCAGGTTGAAAAAAGTAAATTTGAAGAGTTGAAAGTTGCCTACTGAGTTGGTTTCATGCAGCTGATTATCTGTGATCAATGTGGCTTCTCCAATAATAGCAGACTAAAGACTCTCTTCTTGGAAAGAGACCACCATAAGCAAGGATATTGTTAGCATGTTTTCTATAAAGCTTGCAACTCGTTATTCATACTGAAAAACCACAATGGGTGTACTAATGGACTTTTAAGATTAACTTTACTTGTGAACAAAAGCTATTAGTAGCTGCACCAAGATTGATCAATGAGCTGAAGTGAATTAGATGAAGCCTTTTCATCAAATGTGGTGAAAAGTCTAAACAGACCATAGGTATGGGAAGAACAAAAGATGGATTTACTAAATGTACAGTCTACTGCAACCTCACTGTGACCATAATCAAGTATTCCTCACATACATGTACATGTATACTACAATGTACATGTACATAGAGCCAGAGGCACACATGCTCAATATCTGCTACAAGTACATCTTCAAATCAGAATATCTTCTCTTTATTCTTTCTTTCTTTTTTTTTTTTTGGGGGGGGGGAATTTTTTATTTTTCAGAGTGTGTGTGTTCCGTTTACTTATTCATTTTTTTTTTAAACCATGCAAATCAGATGCCTTGCCCATCCATTCATGAGCTTCTTGGCAGATAAACCGTACATTGGATTCAGACAAGAATTGAGATAGGAATTTGCACAATTCATGATAACTATTCATGCAAGAACGTCCGCCTCACAGGAGTGAAATCTCTTCCATGGGTAAACGGGGGAGTACATGTATGCAGGAATAGGAGAAGCAGTCATGTGGAACACATCAGTCTCTACCAGATTTCTATGACAATAGCAAACCCTCTATTGTTTGCTTGATCCTCTTTTGTTCCCTACAGTTCTATTGATCCACTGGCCCCTTTCGTCTTTTATGCGCTTTCCAAAAACCAAGCGGGGCAAATTCTAAGGGTAATTGTGCGTGCCCACTACGTACATGTAGCACACCCATACTTTAACTATACTGGGAATGTTTGCTCAATTTCAAGCACATGCATGATTGGCAAAGATTTCCTTCCTCTTCTTCTCAAATAAAATCTAGAGGATGTGAGATCTTTGTGTACACTTCAAACTTCAAAGGTTATGTTTGTATTTGTTCTACATGGGTGCAAGAATGAGGAAAAAACTATTATCAGCTTATCTCTAGATGACGCAATTTCTGATCATCTCACAGCCATGTTTATACACAAAACTTGGGTCATGGGCACATTTCACTTCAGTCTGTGTCAGGAATATTATTCAGATCTTAAAATTGACTTGAAAAATAAATGGTGTCTACACTAGTAGGTTTATAATTCAAAAGGCTGGGGGGCAAGCAGGGTCACAGCGTATTCTATGCAAATCATCCATGTCTAGTTCACATACACAATCAGAGATTTATGGTGATATTTATGGCCATACCCAAGAGATGTTTGAGTTCTAAAAACTCCTTTGAGACTCTTCATAGTCAACTACTTATTACCTCTGGAGAATCTTCATTACTGAAACTAGTCCTTTATTCTTTAGTCTTTACTAAGAACTTGTAACTGATGAGAATATATGCTAGTAAATAATAATGGCATTTAGACTCCCATAAGACATGCCAAACATTTCTAGGATGCCATAGCAAGAATTCTAATCAAATGCATATGGGAAAGTTTCAGAGTAGTATCATTCTTCATACTTTGGTTTCAGAGAAAAGTTACTTACGACATGCTAGTTCATCTGATCCGTCTGGGCAGTCACTGTCACCATCACAACGCCATCTTCCTGGAATACATGTTGAGCCTCCATTGCCTGCTCCTGTTCCCACACACTCAAATTCAGTTGAACTACATGTTTGTTGGCCTACAGCAAAGGAAAAAAGGGGGGGGGGGGAAGATCAGTAATGGACATTTTCTTTTTCTTTTCAGATGTATGGAAATTAATGTTTTGCCATCTTAAAGTCTCTATCTTTTAAATCATTTACATACAATACAATACAAAACCATTCTTAATCTTCATAGACAAAATACTTTGATGAAAAAAATGTTAACTGGCTCTTTTCTTCTGTTATTTTCTTAAGGTTTATATTCTGTTCTACGCAACATCACTGGCAAAGATTCAAATGACAAACAAAAACACAGAATAATCAGCTAGTTGATTATGGTCGCTCAACAGGAAGAAGAAATACAGTGTATGATGCCAAAAAAAAAAAAGAGGTGGTGGCATCTATTCCGGAGTTATCAAGATCTTGGTAAATCAAGATATCAAAAATCTGTTTAAAATTAAACACTACTTTAGATAAACTGCTGGCATTATGCCCATAAATTGGAAACTTACGAATCTCACAACACAGTTATTGTCAAAACTAACTCACAACAAATTTACAATTATACCACATTTCATTTGGTACCACTGATCAAACAAGCATGAAAGATCTTTCTTTGTTAATGTTTAAACACGAATGTGAACTAACAAAAGGAAAAAACAAGCTCAACTGGTAAGTGATGGGTATATCTTATTACACTTACTTTCTCTTTTGGTGATGCACTAAATACTAAGCTAAAAAATTACTGTGCATTCATTATTTCTTGGAACAAGCCAACATGAACATCCATGCCTTGATAAACATTTCCTTCCTCGGAGGTCATCCATTTTCCTCTTCTAACATTGTTTCATTTTCAAGTTTACCAACCACATGATCCTCTTCACCTCTTTCCCACCCTGCACTCAATCATTTCCTCAAGGCTCAATATCCTATTACCGTCCATTCAAACTCCATTCTACACCAAATTCTCAAACAGTCATTCTTTTAACACTCCGTCACCCATTCCACTATTTCCACCATTCCAATATTCAATTCACACCCATTCACTCCTTCCCCTTTTTATATGCAGGCTTCACCTTACCGGGTCTTCTCCATGGTAGATCTACGCCCCGATAGAGAGGCACTTACAAGGGCGGGTATCAAAAAGAGAATTGGGAATTGAAGACGAACCATGGTTTTTCTTTTATCTTGACTCGTACTAGTAGTATCATCCACGAGAAAAAACCATCAGCCGAATATGCGGGTTGCTGGCAGTTCAAATTGTTTCAAAAAGAATACTTCTGAAGAATATTTCAAACTGCTCAGACTAACTGTAACTTAAAACTTCAAGGCATCAGTAACAGAGAAAATTTCAAGCTGTGAAAACATGTACGGTGTTCCACCCAATTTTTGAGACAAGTAATTCGGTGCAGGTACTTGCTAGGTAGGGTACTTCAGCAAAAGCTCCAATTTACTACTATAAAGACCACAGGCGCGGCGTTGACGGTTGGTTGCGATACACACACGGTATAAACATAAATTTATACACCACACTACACACACTTATTGTATACAGGCCTCATTGTCAGGCCTGGTATGCGAGGGGGTCATAGTTTGATGGATAGAAGCCTGTGATTGGCTAAGAGAATGGGAACCACACTATTGACAAGCGAGCATCTTGCCGGTTATACACAGTCCATGAATTGCTGTGTGAGTAACCCCTATTCTACATCTCCCAGACTCAAAATATAGTCCTATGGTATGCAGATCTATAATCCATAAACTACATGACACGCTAATCTGATCAATGAAATAAATCCTGGAATTGTACAGTGGCCCTGTCAAGAATTTCTATTCCCTCGCTTATGATAACAAGTATTTTTTAATTATATTTAGGCCCGTCAAAACGTGTTTTACAATCCAACTACAATTGCCACAACCCCTCACAAACAAACAATAACATGGTAGAAACATATAATTTTAGCTTGGAGAAGATATACAACACAGGAGATGCGCATGATACCATAGCGAATTGAAACAAATGAGCAATACGTGTTTCTCCGCTGGCAAATACAGTCGTATATTCCATTAGTGTGTCACATTATTGTGCGTTCACAGGCCTACGGGCAACAACTGGAAAGAACTTCTCTTTTGTGAACCCTGACTCCACATGCATTTCCATACTCATCTTTTCTTTT
>CM057157.1:4169434-4192273 GCA_029962745.1 Echinometra lucunter | reverse complement strand
TATCTCTAAATTTCTGGCATTTCTCCATTTTTTAATCTCTACATTTCTTGGCATCTCTTCAATCTCCTTTTCTCTTTATTCCTCACATCTCTTCGCTTTTCTTATTTTCTTCTTCCTTACCTTATCTCTTCACCTTTGGTATCATTGACTCTTATCTCATAACGTTACCTACATCTCAAAAACACTGAAACAGTTCTATCAACCACAAACAAACGCTGGCAAACAAATTACGTTTGAAACGTGTTTCTTTTTATTTATAATTTATCTTCATTCAAATTGAATTAAACGGAACGGATTTTCAGGTAATTCTTAAATTATACATCATAACCGCTTTATTCATAATACTATCTAGCGATCGTTTTCTTTACAAACATATTTACATAACTTGAGTTTCAAGTAGATCGGGTTGCATCTCTTCTCGAAAATGGCAGACCGTCAAAGTTTTACATTATTTATCTGTTTTCTTATACATTTTTCACAGAAAAAGATATGTTAGCGAATACATTTAACCAATATAAATGGTGTGAACTGCTCATGAAAGATTTGTATGAATAGCAAGAAGTGGAATAAATAGTTACTAAATAACACGAGAGAAGCAGGATGAAAAGATTTCAGAAGGTGAAGCCTCAATAGATGAGCACACAGCTAAAGACAATACAATGAACAGTTAAATCGGAGTTGTCTATATCTTGGCATGAACTGAAATAAACTAATGAAGTTTCCCATTTTCTCCAATTAACTACAAAATGAAATGTTAATATATGTATATTAACCAGAACTCGATGGAAACAGATTGTCCTATCAATTTCATCTACAGGTTTTATCACATATATAATATAAAAAGATAAACTTGAACACCGTGGAATAATCATCTGTATCAAAGATATCTCCAAAAGAATATATCAATGTTAATAAGATAATCACACACATTGGCATTCACTTTATAGGAAGTAAAGGTGATATGATGTACTGATAAAGATGGTTAAATTCTCTAAGAAACTATCTAGCAAAGCATGAACCAGTTATATCACCATATTAATATGTTTCTCTAATCTCAAAGTTGGAACATTGGCAGTAACAAAAGGACAGGCCTCTGACATTCACAACTGATGGAGGATGATTATACCATGTGCTACTTTACCTTGTGTATATAAAGTATATATTTCTAGATTCTACAACTACTTTTGATATACAACGGGTGGATGGGCCCTTGAGCACAAGTTTCCGAGCATGCAGGCAGAGATAGGTCTCTGTTTTGTTTTCTTCTAAGTTTGCTGTATCTGGCTTCATGGCTCATTTCAGTAAAAACATGTCCCTTCCTTTCCACCACGGTGTGCCATCATAGGGCAACCTTGCTTTCAAACACTGAGAAAAATCTCCTCCTTTAGTCTTGCTCTTCATATACAAGTACTTTCATGAAACCCAGATACGTTTACTAATACATTTTGACGATAAATAAGATCACATTCAACTACACTATCCCTCTCTTTATTTATGATCAGGTCATGCATTTCAACCTCATAGAGGAGATTTAACTGCAAACCAGTTCACACATTTCAGAAAAAGGGCAATTATTATTGCTGCCCAATGCCTTGCATAAGTGACACAAACACAATTGTGTCTAAAATAAACATAGACAACGATTTCTGACTTTCTACTTTTTGCCAGACATCTGTCCTTCCCATCTCTCTTTCCTTCTTTTTTCGTTTTCAATTTTATTTTAATGTTTTTTTTTGTTTTTTTTTCAATGTTTCGTATTGTTTTTGACATGATTTTCACCACTTTCTCTGTGATAGATTCTCCTTTGGCAATTGTCATTTCTAAAATCTTTCTTGGAGAAGCCTCAACGCAATTTTTTTTTACTCATCTCGGTTTTCATGTTCTAAGTATCATTTTTTTTTCAATGCAAAGCGCTGCGTACTAAATGCTACAGTGACAATTTCTTACCAGCTATACAAGCAAGCATACTATATCTCTTGGAACTATTTACAAAATAAATATCATCTACCATGTACATTTACTGCATGTTTTGTACAGCATGGTTTCTCTGTCAAATACTCTCTATTTACAAACATGTGACATATCATATTACATACTTACATGCTCTTATTTACAGATTGCCCCTTATATACATGTTCCCTATTTCACATTTTACAAGAAATGTCTTTGCATAAATTTCTTATTTACAGTGCCCCTGACCAAAAGGGAAAATGGTGTAGACAAAAAAAAAAAAAAAAAACTCTTTTGGAATGATTTGGGGATTTAGATTTCATTTTCAAGGAGGAAACATTCAAAACAAATGCTTCTAAATTTCATAGCTACTGCATAAGCACTGAGTTAACGCTAAAGTGGAATGGAGAAGCTCTATTTCTCCAATGTCTGCAACTTTAATGATCACTGCATTAACGCAAGTTAAGTATTAATACTATTTCGTGAGGTAGAAACCATCGAAAAGTACCTTAGGTCATTTCTTTGGGTTTTTATCAAGTCATGTGCTGTAGTTCCTACTTTCAATGAAAGTGATGTGCAAGCAGTATTCATGGCCAGCAGATGCAGCCTACCACGACTTCAACCACTACTATTGATAAGCAAGAGCACTCCATTTCATTTTGGCCATTTAAGAAGGCACACTCAATTGGGTAAACTTTACTCCAGCATCAAAAACACTTCTGTCGGTGAGGGGTGGTCGGGGATAGATATTCACTGAATATGGCAAAAGAGAAGGATCACCAATTCACCTCTCTTCTTCTCCATACAAAAATATAGCACCATTAATAAATCATAATCTCTATAGCATCTCCTTCTCCTCCAGCTTGCCTAACAAACAATGTCCATGGCATGTTGAGCTTTCTAATTCTTTCAAATTAGAACTTTGGCAAGGAATACAGCCACAACCCAGGTGTACAGTCCGCTCGCTTACTTTGCCGATTGTCCGTCTAACTTGGTGCATATCAATTTCAGTTATTCTACTCCTGCCTTTCACCAAGTCTTTCTGCATACAGATAGTCTTTTATTTCAAGTATAGTTCTCTTGACGAGCTAGGCTAGGCAGTTGGTGGAAAACTGATGCAAGCTGTATACATAACTAAGCTTTGGTCCTAGTTGTAGGTTGACATTATGCCATTTCTTCATCGATCTGCAACAGGAGAAAAGGAAAAAAGAATAATCAATATTTCACACAAGGTGAGAATATTAGTACATTAATGTTACTTTTAGCATTATGACCGCTTGTGTTAAAATCCTCTCTAAAAAGCCGACTATGATAAATGTGTAAACTTGAAAAGAATTTTAAAATAGAACTTTTTTGATCAAATATTATTCTGGAGTGACAGGAGTGTTGTATGTAAATGACTAGTATGCTCTACAACACCTCACATATCTTGAATATAATATATGTGAACTATGAATGTGTAAATAAGGAGGAAACTCACCCTAACATAGGCATTTCCATTCTTTCCAGGTCTGCCTACATTGTGATCATATTTTGTCTCTGGGTCTAATGAGAAGGTTTCTTCTGTTGTCTTTCTGTATACCGGGTTGTCAAAGTTCATCGTCCTCCTCTTGCGGTTGGAGTGTCTCCTGCAATTACAAGATGAACAATCATATAGTTTTCATTCATTTATCATGAACAACAAGAACATCAATCATTCATATAACACGAGTACTTAAGCTGTGAATATCTAATCATTCCAAACAGAGCAGGTGTAATATGCCTCTATTTTAGACATTAACCATAAGTCTGAGGCCAATTTGGCCTTGGCCTTTAGCGTCTTTCCCACTCGGGGCCCTCTTTCAGTCATTCTATCCTCTTGTTCCCCTATAGAAATAACAATGGGGGATTGGGAAAGCTCACACAACACAAGTATTTAAACTGTGAATCCTGGGCGTGAAATAGACGATAAAAACCAATAAGGTACATTAACATATATCTTAGCATTTCATGGAGTAATCATATTTAGTTGTTTTTACCATAGTCAAACATTAATTCAGTACATACACATGTAAATTGTTTGATAGTGAATTAATCACACTTAAGATGTTGCTAATTAACAAAATTTATTCACCATCATTAGAGCAGTGAAACAACATTTTGCAATAACAATGAAACAGATAGATAATTAACCTCAACTCACCTGTATAGTACAAAGAAGATTAAGATGACCAAGACAAGAAGTATTAAGGATGAACAGATGACGACAGCTACAATCACAGGGAACTATTGGTCACTGGACTGCTGGAGGTAACACATTATGAGAAGCATTTCCTTCTTCTGCGTGGATGAGACATCAATTCCATTACACCATCGTCGTCGTTGCGACCTTCTTTGGGTGTAGTAATGGTAGCAATGGCAGGTGTGGAGGCTTTGACGCGTGGCAGGGTGGTGGTGGTGGCAGGGTGGTGTGGGTTTGGGGGTTGTAGAAGGCACTGGTAGCTTGAGGGACACTTGGGTGCGGTTCGTCTCCTTCACCAGTGTGGTCCATCAGCAGTTTAGTGATTTACCATCAGGGCAAAGACAGGTGTAATCTGCAGGGCCATCAACCTGAGGTGAAGCCACACACAGATAGGAACACATTCCATTGTCTTTCATACAAGGTACTTCTCCTGTGGCTGGAATTTAGAACAACAAAAAAAATAGAAAAAAGAATAGTACCATTAAGACTAAATAGTGTAATGTACACATATACGGGTGGAAATATAAGCTGATCAGTAGAGGTATTTTACAGAACTTGTAACATTCCTAAATGATTTTTGCACAAATTAAAAGCTCAAAAGAATTTGCATCTTTAAAAAAAATTGAACTGAAAAAAGATATGAAAGAAGATAACCAAATAATTACCAGAAGGCTGCCTAAGAGGATGAACAACAATGACATCCATGGGATCTGATACTCCAGTCAGGATTGATGTCTGGTTAGAGCCAGTAAACTTGTCAGCTCTTTCAATGCTCTCCTTGGACCAGTCTGTCCAGTAGATCGTAGTCTTCAAAGACAGCGATGCGTGAATGGATGAGTAATAACGACCATGTCCAGCCACGATCACTCGTCGGTTTCCACCCATGAAGTCAACAGAACTGATACTGCTTTCCTTTGCATCAATCCAGTACAGCAGATCCAGAGTGTAGTCAAGGGTCAATCCGTTGGGCCACGATACACCATCGGTGACAATGGCGGTGCGTCCTAGCCCATTCATGCCAGCACGCTCAATCTTTCCCACTGCTCCCCAGTCGCTCCAAAACATGAGACCAGATTCAGGATCTACAGCGATGGCTCTGGGCTCATCAAAGTTGGTTGACATTAGAATGGTATGTCGGGTGCCGTCAAAGTTGGACACACTGATGTGGTTGAGGCCAGTGTCTGTCCAGTACAGGAGCTTGTTGATCCAGTCCACAGCAATACCATCAGCAGTCTTCACAGAGTTGGTTACAACCACAGGGGCTACTGCATTTTCTACCTGGAGCTGGGTTCTGTAAAGAATTAAAGGGTATACCCAACGCTGAAACAATGTTTCCTTCATTTTAAAGAGCATGATTTTATTAGCGAAAAATCATCCGCCTAAAGTTTTTAAAAAAGTCGTGTTGCCAAGGAAAACCCCAAAATATGGTAAGATTTTCAGCCTATTTTGGCCCCTCAGCTGGTCCCAGTTTCAATTGGTACCCACAATGGACATCATTGTGGTTACCTTGTTGCGCAATTCTAGCAAAAGCGCGCAAGGTATAATACATATTGTACAGTTAGCGCTACGCCACAACTGCAAGTGTGCCAAAGCTGGGTAACCATGTCCTGCATCTACGTCATACCTCATACTTAAAAATTTTTAGGTCAACCCTTGACTAATCAAATAAATTGCCAAAATCATTGATTTCGATTGAAATATCAAATTTTTAAATTCATTGTTCTTAGAATTCTACTCTCAATCATATATCAATTTTTTTTAACCATTGTGTAATCACTTAAGGTATAGAACTAGTAACCAATTCATGTGGAGTCCTTTAAAGTGAGAAAGAATACCTACAGACAAGCAAAGGGTATTTCATTTTCTTGCATCTTGGTAAATTTTCAAACAAAATTCAATTGATTTTCTTTTTTTCAAACAAAGAACCTGTAATGAAAGACATTTCAAAGAGAAAAAAATCTTACTAATCGAGGTTCTACAGATATTAAAAAGGGTGTGATAGTATGTACTTACTTGGCCAACACTTCAAGTCCGACGTCAGTCCAAAAGACAGTATTGGACTCTGAATCAAAATCCAAAGCCACAGCACCATTAAGGCCCCTCCTGACAAAACTCTCAGATGTAAGTGCGCAGGTCGAAATGGCGGATGTCGTGTCGGTTGGCTACAAGAAGCTTTGCGCGTCAACATTGGCCTTGCAGCGTCCACGTCCATTAACATGCTCCAGGATGTAATTCTCTTCACAGTCGCACTTGTATGATCCGGGAAGGTTTGTAGCACATCTGGCTGCAGATACCTGGTGTTGTCTTGCATTCATTGATGTCTACGTACACACTGGGTCTCATTGACAAGGGAGTAGCCTGGTCCTGCATGTGCACACATGGCCAATGGCAAGGTCTGTACAGCTGTGGCTGCAGCCACCATTATTTGTCTCACATTCATTCCTTCCTGTAAAGAGAAAATATGGGAGATGATAGGTGAGAGCTTTGAATATAATAAGATTTACAATTGTGTTCCTCAAAAAATTAATCTAATTTTATTTCAATCTAGCCAATTTCATCTTGTAGATATTCCTGGTGAATTTAAAGTGGTGCAGCACTGAGAATGATACATGGCCTACACTTGTGTGTGAAAGAACTCTAAGAGATATCCTAAGTGAGATTTGGTAGGTAGAATACTTACCACAAATTTCTTGTCCAGGTTCATCCTCACTATTGGGGCATTCAGGGATACCGTTGCACACACGTACCATAGGCAGACAGGTAGAGTTAGAACACTGGAAGTGTGTGGTAGGATTACACTCAACGGCCACTATTGTAGAAGAAGAAGAAGAAAAAAAAAAAAAAACCCAGGATGTTCAACTTCATGGAATAACATAAGATTCTTTTGAAAATATTACACAACTGTCATAAATTGACCCCTTACCTCAGAAATCACAAAGGAACTATACTCCAATTCCTGCAAATTGCATACTGTGTTATCTATGCAATCTTAGTAATAGATGACAACACCTTATCTAATAATCAACTACCAATGCTCTGAATAATGCACTTAATGATAATTCACTGACTAAATGGGAAAGCACCAACAGAAACTGAATACGAATAATTCTCAGGCGTTTCGAGTGAACAATGGAATGGAGACTACTTCTTATATTGAGGAAAAAACTAGTCATTCACATAAAAAAAATAATGCCTATCCGGCACCATCCACGGTGGGCGGAGGCATAAATAAAGGGGGGTGGGGAAAAAAAAAGGAAAGAGGGAAAAAAAAAAACTATACCCACCATTACAGTTTGCCTCATCACTACCATCAGTGCACTGTTCAGTTCCATCACATTCCACATCTCCTGGAATGCAGAGACAGGTTCCTGTCACATCGGAACTCACCAGGGGCACAGGAGGTGGGAGTAACTGACTCTGGTAACAAAAAATGAATCAATGATGTGGTTAAATTCAATGTTCATGAGAAAGATTTTTTCCATCCTTTAAAAATTGAGTTTAGTGATTTTTCAATCAACACTATTATGTTTTTAAAGCAAATTTTTTTCTTAGGAGATAGATTATTCTGATCCCCACCCCACGATACTTACTTACTTACTTACATGTACTGCCATTATGCCTCCTGGCATGTAGGGCAGCAACGAAGGATCTCCACTCTTGGCGATTTGGGGCTGTGCAGGGCTACTCTTGAATGCTATTGGGCTCTCTTCTAAGGACATGCCCTATCCAGTTCCAACGCCGCTTCATTATTATCTGGTCCATGCTCTCTACCCGACATTTCATAAGCATTTTTTTATTTGAAATTATTTAAGGCCACCCCACCTTAATTTTCTGATAAAAGAGAGAGGTCTACTTACCACATGAGGAGGCAGCTTCATCTGAGCCATCAGTACAATCCTCTCTCTCCATCACACTTCCATGATCTATGGATGCAGTCTCCATTGTCACACTGGAATGTGTCCGGCAGCACATGGCACAGCAGGTCCTGAGCAATGGGTACTGGACTCATCAGAACCATCACGGCAATCAATATCGCCATCACACTTCCACCTGCTGGGGATGCAAGTGGTTTCGTTGATGCCTGTACATTGGAACTCGTTCGGGGCGCAGGTCAGACTTGGGCAGGTCGATCTCGTCTGAACCATCCCCGCAATCATTGTCTCCATCGCAAACCCAACGTGTTCGTAATGCATTTTCTTGTTGTTGCAGGTGAACTGGTTTGATGAACATGTCAAAGCATCTAAAGAAAAGAAGCAAACACACCTCATAAGCAAGAATATGTTATTTAGAAATTAATAATCGCTGAGCACTTTCAATACCTAATAACTTTACATTAAATTTCTCACAACTTTTTCTAATGCTTGACTTCCTCTAAACAACCACTTGTTTGGTATGAAGATTGAGTGAGACACTATAATAATAATAAAAAAAAATCAAAAAAGTGGTTTGAAGGCTGTACATGACCTACCGCAGTTGCGTTCATCAGCTCCAGATGGGCCAGTCTACATCATGATCACATCTCCATGACAAGGAATACAGTTCTTACCAGGACCACAGCTGAACTGAGAAGGTGAGCAGGGTCAAGGCATCTGGTAGACAAAATGTAACAAATCATAGGTTAAAAAATATGGAAAAAAAAGGGGAATCATATCAAAATAAGAATACCATATGTTGACAAATGCAAGCAATGAATCAATCAATGTGTGTAACAAAAAGAGGCTGGAGACAGACAGCCTGCATTTCAAATCAATTAAGCCACACAGCATTAAAGACACATGCTTACTGATCTACCCAAAGCCCTGAACAAGTGCAAACAATTACCGTAACATGCAGGTATACTTCTTTTTCTTCTCATTGTTTTTGTAAAAACTTTACAATTCAGCAGGTTGAAAAAAGGAAATTTGAAGAGTTGAAAGTTGCCTACAGAGATGGTTTCATGCAGCTGATTATCTGTGATCAATGTGGCTTCTCCAATAATAGCAGACTAAAGACTCTCTTCTTGGAAAGAGACCACCATAAGCAAGGATATTGTTAGCATGTTTTCTATAATGCTTGCAACTCGTTATTCATAATGAAAAACCACAATGGGTGTACTAATGGACTTTTAAGATTAACTTTACTTGTGAACAAAAGCTATTAGTAGCTGCACCAAGATTGATCAATGAGCTGAAGGTGAATTAGATGAAGCCTTTTCATCAAATGTGGTGAAAAGTCTAAACAGACCATAGGTATGGGAAGAACAAAAGAGTGATTTACTAAATGTACAGTCTACTGCAACCTCACTGTGACCATAATCAAGTATTCCTCACATACATGTACATGTATACTACAATGTACATGTACATAGAGCCAGAGGCACACATGCTCAATATCTGCTACAAGTACATCTTCAAATCAGAATATCTTCCTCTTTATTCTTTCTTTCCTTTGTTTTTTTTGGGGGGGGGGAATTTTTTATTTTTCAGAGTGTGTGGTGTTCCGTTTACTTATTCATTTTTTTTTAAACCATGCAAATCAGATGCCTTGCCCATCCATTCATGAGCTTCCTTGGCAGATAAAACCGTACATTGGATTCAGACAAGAATTGAGATAGGAATTGCACAATTCATGATAACTATTCATGCAAGAACGTCCGCCTCACAGGAGTGAAAATCTCTTCCATGGTAAACGGGGGAGGACATGTATGCAGGAATAGGAGAAGCAGTCATGTGGAACCACATCAGTCTCTACCAGATTTCTATGACAATAGCAAACCCTCTATTGTTCTTGATCCTCTTTTGTTCCCTACAGTTCTATTGATCCACTGGCCCCTTTCGTCTTTATATGCGCTTTCCAAAAACCAAGCGGGGGCAAAATTCTAAGGGTAATTTGTGCGTGCCCACTACGTACATGTAGCACACCCATACTTTAACTATACTGGGAATGTTTGCTCAATTTCAAGCACATGCATGATTGGCAAAGATTTCCTTCCTCTTCTTCTCAATATAAAATCTAGAGGATGTGAGATCTTGTGTACACTTCAAACTTCAAAGGTTATGTTTGTATTTGTTCTACATGGGTGCAAGAATGAGGAAAAAACTATTATCAGCTTATCTCTAGATGACGCAATTTCTGATCATCTCACAGCCATGTTTATACACAAAAACTTGGGTCATGGGCACATTCACTTCAGTCTGTGTCAGGAATTTATTCAGATCTTAAAATTGACTTGAAAAATAATGGTGTCTACACTAGTAGGTTTATAATTCAAAAGGCTGGGGGGCAAGCAGGGTCACAGCGTATTCTATGCAAATCATCCATGTCTAGTTCACATACACAATCAGAGATTTATGGTGATATTTATGGCCATACCCAAGAGATGTTTGAGTTCTAAAAACTCCTTTGAGACTCTTCATAGTCAACTACTTATTACCTCTGGAGAATCTTCATTACTGAAACTAGTCCTTTATTCTTTAGTCTTTACTAAGAACTTGTAACTGATGAGAATATATGCTAGTAAATAATAATGGCATTTAGACTCCCAATAAGACATGCCAAACATTTCTAGGATGCCATAGCAAGAATTCTAATCAAATGCATATGGGAAAGTTTCAGAGTAGTATCATTCTTCATACTTTGGTTTCAGAGAAAAGTTACTTACGACATGCTAGTTCATCTGATCCGTCTGGGCAGTCACTGTCACCATCACAACGCCATCTTCCTGGAATACATGTTGAGCCTCCATTGCCTGCTCCTGTTCCCACACACTCAAATTCAGTTGAACTACATGTTTGTTGGCCTACAGCAAAGGAAAAAAGGGGGGGGGGGAAGATCAGTAATGGACATTTTCTTTTTCTTTTCAGATGTATGGAAATTAATGTTTTGCCATCTTAAAGTCTCTATCTTTTAAATCATTTACATACAATACAATACAAAACCATTCTTAATCTCATAGACAAAATACTTTGATGAAAAAATGTTAACTGGCTCTTTTCTTCTGTTATTTTCTTAAGGTTATATTCTGTTCTACGCAACAATCACTGGCAAAGATTCAAATGACAAACAAAAACACAGAATAATCAGCTAGTTGATTATGGTCGCTCAACAGGAAGAAGAAATACAGTGTATGATGCCAAAAAAAAAAAGAGGTGGTGGCATCTATTCCGGAGTTATCAAGATCTTGGTAAATCAAGATATCAAAAATCTGTTTAAAATTAAACACTACTTTAGATAAACTGCTGGCATTATGCCCATAAATTGGAAACTTACGAATCTCACAACACAGTTATTGTCAAAACTAACTCACAACAAATTTACAATTATACCACATTTCATTTGGTACCACTGATCAAACAAGCATGAAAGATCTTTCTTTGTTAATGTTTAAACACGAATGTGAACTAACAAAAGGAAAAAACAAGCTCAACTGGTAAGTGATGGGTATATCTTATTACACTTACTTTCTCTTTTGGTGATGCACTAAATACTAAGCTAAAAATTACTGTGCATTCATTATTTTCTTGGAACAAGCCAACATGAACATCCATGCTTGATAAACATTTCCTTCCTCGGAGGTCATCCATTTCCTCTTCTAACATTGTTTCATTTTCAAGTTTACCAACCACATGATCCTCTTCACCTCTTTCCCACCCTGCACTCAATCATTTCCTCAAGGCTCAATATCCTATTACCAGTCATTCAAACTCCATTCTACAACCAATTCTCAAACAGTCATTCTTTAACACTCAGTCACCCATTCCACTATTCCACCATTCCAATATTCAATTCACACCCATTCACTCCTTCCCCTTTTTATATGCAGGCTTCACTTACCGGGTCTTCTCCATGGAGATCTACGCCCCGATAGAGAGGCACTTACAAGGGCGGGTATCAAAAAGAGAATTGGAATCTGAAGACGAACCATGGTTTTTCTTTTATCTGACTCGTACTAGTAGTATCATCCACGAGAAAAAACCATCAGCCAGAATATGCTGGGTTGCTGGCAGTTCAAATGTTTCAAAAAGAATACTTCTGAAGAATATTTCAACTGCTCAGACTAACTGTAACTTAAACTTCAAGGCATTCAGTAACAGAGAAATTTCAAGCTGTGAACATGTACGGTGTTCCACCCAATTTTTGAGACAAGTAATTCGGTGCAGGTACTGCTAGGTAGGTACTTTCAGCAAAAGCTCCAATTTACTACTATAAAGACCACAGGCGCGGCGTTGACGGTTGGTTGCGATACACACACGGTATAAACATAAATTTATACACACACTACACACACTTATTGTATACAGGCCTCATTGTCAGGCTGGTATGCGAGGGGTCATAGTTGATGGATAGAAGCCTGTGATTGGCTAAGAGAATGGGACCACACTATTGACAAGCGAGCATCTTGCGGGTTTATACACAGTCATGATTGCTGTGTGAGTAACCCCTATTCTACATCTCCCAGACTCAAAATATAGTCCTATGGTATGCAGATCTATAATCCATAAACTACATGACACAGCTAATCTGATCAATGAAATAAATCCTGGAATTGTACAGTGCCCCTGTCAAGAATTTCTATTCCCTCGCTTATGATAACAAGTATTTTTTTAATATAATTTAGGCCCGTCAAAACGTGTTTACAATCCAACTACAATTGCCACACCCCCTCACAAACAAACAATAACAGTGGTAGAAACTATAATTTTAGCTTGGAGAAGATATACACACAGGAGATGCAGCATGATACCATAGCGAATGAAACAAAATGAGCAATACGTGTTTCTCGCTGGCAAATACAGTCGTATATTCCATTAGTGTGTTCACATTATTGTGCGTTCACAGGCCTACGGGCAACAGGAAAGAACTTCTCTTTTGTGAACCCTGACCCACATGCTATTCCATCTCATCTTTTTCTTTTTTCTTGTCTAATGCTTTGTATCTTGTATTCCTTTTTATTGGTCAAATAAATAAATACATAAATAAATAAATAATAATAAATAATAATAATAATTAGTAATAGTAATAATGACAATAATAATCATTATTATTCTAATAATAATAATAATAATAATAAAATTTAGGGTTAGAAACTTAGAATTATATCCCAGAAACATTTTTGAAAAAAAAAAATCCCGCGCCTAGAGTTCAGTTTCAGATAGACATTTTATTGAAAATATCCGTGCTCTCTTGTTATACATTCCGATCCGGTGCACTAAAATTCAATAGTTTTCCAAACTTTCCGGCAAAGCGACGGCAAAAGAGCACCATTTTTTTTTTCATTACACAAATGCTTCCTATTACTACGAATATTTGACCTTAGTTTGAACCGGGCGAGTCCCATTCAGGCAATACAGCAAAAAGTATTTCCGCAAAGCTGTATTTTATATTTCATGACATTAAAGGCAATCCTTCGTGAACACTACGTTTACTATATATACATCGCCTGGTGAACAGAAGAAGCTGTTACACAGTAAATATATAATCTATAAAATGTTGAAACAGCCAAGTCCTAAATTTATGCCGCCCAACTGTCCCAAGTTCTCACTAGCAGAATACTAGTAGTACGGTAGTTGTTACTGTTAGAAATTACCTAGCGATAATTTAACAGCAGTATCCCCCTTTACTAACAATATCTCCATTTTTTTAATTATCATAACATGTAGTTATTCCTAAACGTACGGGGTTTCCTTCTCATCGTGTCTGATGACTAAAGGTAAGAAAGCCGACACTGAATGAATGATGTAGTATAGATGAATCCGGCTTCAAAACACTGTAACTCTTGTCGGCCATAACTGGGGGGGGGGGGGGGGGGGGGGGGGGGGGGGCTTCCAAAGAAGAACAAAAACCGATTCAATGGGTTGTGCAATGAGCCAGGTACGTTGCTATGTCAGTGCATAAATTATCTTTTGTTAGGTATACTTGAAGCCCCCCCCCCCCCCCCCAGTTAGAAATTACCATAAAAAAAACAGCACCCAAACCGAATTGGTCTATACCGCGAATGCTTGAGAATTAGGACATAAAATGCAAAAATTACACAACAGACCAACTAAATATGAACATCAATAACCATGCAAGCCATGTACATGTAGTAAGTAATATCGTCTTTACTAGTTTGATCATGGTTTGACTGGCAAGCCAAGAACACGCAATACAAGTGAAGGGTGAATTGTAAGTAAATCAAAATGTGCAAGTGCTCCTTGTCAATGTCAGCCCGGGTAATATTCTGGCACCACAATGCTGATGCCTTTGGCTGATGCAATGCTGATCACAGGCTCACAAGCCCCAATCACACGTTGATCATTCACAGCTATTAAATTTGCCAGCGCTGCTTACAGATTCTCTGAAGCTGAACGCCTCAACCATGGTCTCGATCAAATTGCTCGAGCGCACTCTGTTGGTAGAGATCATACAACCAACAATCCATGACCTGCAAACGTCTCCATCCTCATATTTATTTTTTGTTGCATGTACCGAGAAACTTAATTCTGGTACAGGTATAGGCTACTACTGTCTCGTGTGAACAGCTCTCTCCATTTTGCTGGCATTTATGAATTCCAAAACAGTTACCATGGAGAACTGTAATGGAACGCGGATAGATCACTATGTGTCAAAACTACTGGCAGCATGGCAAACATCTTCTGATCTCTGACCTGAAAAAAATATAACCATGGAGGTTAAATGATATAACTTATCATGAATAACACACGTCCCTGCACTTGGCACTGAGGTCAAATGAAAATAAATCCTAGTTTCTCGTTCCCTTCTAGATCCTCCTTCCACTTTTCGGTCGGATTTTTTTTTTTTTTTTTTTTTTTTGGGGGGGGGGGGGGTGTTTAAAAAAACAAAAACAAAAACAAAACAAAACATTTGGACAGCGAGATTACAACAAAATCAATGATTTCATGCATTTCATACATTGATTGATTATAGCCTCTAATTGCTGTTTTAAATGAAAGTTTGAATAGTACGATTTGTTTTAAAATTGCCCGAATGACATTTCATGTAGGAAAATAAGAGATCCCAAATGAACCCCCTTCTCCTCAATCTGAAAAAATCCGGCCAAGGAACTAGCAGTCAACTTCTGACCTACAGTATAACATGTATCCTGTAATAAAATTATAAAATGCAATGAAATGCAGACACTTCTCTGTAATGTTGCCATCACCCCCTCCTTTTTTTCTCTCTTCCTCTTCTTCGTGGAATCAGTAATGCCTTGTTATTTGTAGTAATGACATGGTCCACCTCGACTACTTCTGGTGTTCAATCATATATGTCAGAAACAAAAATAATTATTGCATGAAAGAGTGGTATTAAAAAGAGACCTTTTAGAACGTATCTTGCAAACGGAAGCAAACTGAATGAAAAATGAAATAAAATTATTTGAACAAACTTATAAAAAATAACAAAAAGGGGGGAGGGGGGGGGCTATTAGTATTACTTAGCCTTAGGTTTGGGTGATTTGTCTAGAATAGATACAGTAATACATGTATGCAGCAGTGGACGTAGATATCCAGCTCAAATAGAATAGTTTAATTTGAGACATTTAAATTCACTTTTGGAAAAAAAAAAGGGGGCCGCAATTTTAATACATAAATTACCTAGACTCTGAGACCTAAATTGTAGACGGTAGTCTAATTTTCAACATTTCTGATAAAAAGTTAAAACTTCATCAAAGCTTGTATGTAGTCATTTAAATAGAAACTTATGTGGCTTAAACTTTAGGGTACAGCATCTCTATAAAATATAAAGATAGGGCAAAGTAATAAAGGGATAGGAAAGGGGAATTGAAGCCATGAAGGAAACGTTGCCAATTACTTATGGGTATATGCTGCGCTGATACTTGTGTTTATGCAAAGACTATTTGCACGCAGGCATATATTATGGGAACACGCTCTCACTACACATGACACACCTTCTCTTCGCTTGTTTTGATTCGTCATCAACTCGGGGTCAGTCGATCACCAGATTGCCGCTAACCAATCACCACCAGCCGCATAATGAGCTGCATGCCGTATTCACACAAACGGTACAACGAATGCAAATCAGTAACGTCAGAACCAGACAACCAATCAGAGGGCTCAACTCGGCACAACGCCCATATTTACGGCCACTACCCACAACACACACCGGCATGTACCACGCGTTCATGTAAGCAGGCAAAATGCCGGTAAATCTTGTACAGTTGGCAATTTTACACATCACTTACTACGCATAAATACATCAACATCCTTCGTCAAAATACAATCCCAACTATTACTTATTACTTAAGTAGATATTATAGAAAGTATCAGTCACCTTTATTCACAGTAAAATTTACAAATAAAAAGAAAATATGGAAATAAGAAAAGGCAAGTAAGATCTTACGTCGCCCAATGTTTACATTCACAAACCATGTGCTTTCTTCACTAACTCAGAACTGGTGTTAAGACTGTTGCAAAATTCCACATCTGTTAGTTTAAAAATGGGATAGCACCTACCTGGTTTTTTTATACTAATGATCTTGTATTCATACCCTGTAGTCTACAGTAATAAATTAGATATATAAAGTTTCTGACACTTACCACAAACAAGCTCATCGGAATTATCTCCACAATCGTCTTCATTATCGCATTTCCATACACTTGGAATGCACTTGTTGTTGGCGCATCTGAACTGATTTGCTCCGCATAGGTTTCCTGCATTTGTATAACAAAGCAAGCACAAATATCAATTAAAACTTCAATTTTAAATTCCATTTAATTGCTTAAGTACAGCGGCCAAATGTTATAATATGCCTCTCATGTGAAGAGTCCGACTACCATGACTTCACCTGCATCTGATGATCTGATCGGTCGACTGACTCGTTACAAACATGCAAAAAGTGAATTTAGAATGGCCCATTCATGCCCGACTTTCAGCTTAGGAATTAGTGGTAGATTTTATCAAATATATTAGAATGCAATAATGGGAGTCTTAGAACGAAAAGACGGTTGATTTTTACATTTCGGGGTGCAAATTAACAGGTTCCTGTCAAACATATTGTGCATTATGACTGCATCACACAATCATCACGAGATAAAACTGGCATGGTGAAAGTCTGTAACACTAACAGTTAACGTTAGATCTAATGAAACTCACCGTTCACTGCTGAAAATACAGAGGCTAACAATCCCAACAGGATCAGGCTTAGCGTGTACCTTCCCATTATATATCCACGTATATTTCTCTTGGTTGTTTATGCTTTGGAAGTAGATCTACAGTAGAGTATAAAGATTCTCAAAATGATGTTGTAGCTTATCTCGATCTCGAGAGTATTTTGAGAAGTCGTCCGCTCGCTTTGAAGTTATTTGCTGAATCTGCCGGTTGAATTCACCGGCCGCGTGCTCTGCGCCGGGTTTTTCTCATAGGTTTTTCTTTCACATACACACACAAGTTATTACGTTAACAACGGGTGTGTGTGTATGTGTACTACGAGCATGACGTCACCGACATAAGTGAATGTGTACGCGGGTACAGGCATTATATGCTGGAAGTGTGCCAAATTCCGGGGGTGACAATGTTGAAAAAAATTATGCGGGATATAAACTGGATTAATCTTGTAAATTTGTAAAGTACTTTCTGTACATGATGAATATGACCACAATTTTCTCTTCAGAAAGTGATTTTTAAAAAAAGATAATAATGGACGAATCGAAACAATGACAGTGATATTAATAATAATGATAAAAATGGTATTTATTGAAAACTCAAAAAGCAACGTTACAAAATACATTCTTTACAAACTACAAAAATAAGTGACAAAATAGCATAATTGATCACATTATCACAATAGCAGAATTCTAAATTGTTGCAATGTTTACATAATAGATAGCCTGTCAAAACTTCGCAACACATATTACTCTATTGGAGAGAGAGAGAGAGAGCCAGATTCAGAAAGAGAGAAAGATAATGATAATGAACAAAAAAAAGACAGTAATAAAAATGATAGTGAATAACAATAATAATAATGATGATGATGATGATGATTATGATGATGATGATGATGATAATAATATTAACAAAACTACAGAATAAATGATAATAACAACAATTAATAAACTAGCTAGCGCAAAAGTAATCATGGCTAAAAAGTTCCGTTTATTTTTCCGTGAAGGGCCCATTATATAGAGTTACATGATTCCAGTCCATTACAATTTAAAATCAAAAGTTTGAGATTTGTATAAATCGCAACCGATAAGACGTGACGGCTAGAACTCGGTTCTCCTGAATTCAAACTTTGTTAGGTAATTATTTTATCAAAACGTTAACAATTTGCTTGTCACCTGCATGATTTAGACATAATCTGAAAGATATCAGTGTCTTTAGGCTCTATCTACAATGAAAACAAAACTCTTCAAAATACGTCGGGAACACGGAATCAATACATATGGCTAGGGTATATAGCGCTAGATTCTGGTGTGCATTAACTACGAGGAAGGGATAATATTCCTCCAGTTCGGGCAGTCAAGTTTGCGAACTATGTCGTTTTTCAGTTACTCATGACAACGATTTGTCTTTCACTCATTCTTCGCTACAAGCTTAAAAACAGGATTCGTTCATCATCATCCCCGCTCCCAAAAATCTATCCAAATTATAAATGCTTCTCAGGCTCGGGCAGCTGGTTCACCCCCCCCCCCCCCTCGGGCCTCTGCCCTCCGCCGCTTCCTGCTGGTGCCCAATAAAACTGTTGCCATTATGCATACTGAAGTTATGAAGACTTTTATCTGAAGATTGGTGCATGCAAATTAACATACGCGAAAAGTACATCAATCGGGAGTCGGCAGTGGTCGGGGGGGGGGGGGGGGCACTCGAAAAGTTTTGAGGGTGGGGGACCAGTACTAAGCGGAGGACCTTTTTTGTTTGTCAGTAAATTTTGGGTGTATGTCCCCCCCCCCCCCCCCCGCTGATGACCCTGGTGTTCGTCTTCTACGGTTTTATGTCCCCTAAACATTCTAAGCTGAGGATCTTTTTATTTAGTGTTCCCTCCCCCCCCCCCCCCCCCCCTCCAAGAAAAAATATATAACGCAGATTCACGCCCCTGGCTATGTGTAGATGAATATTATTAGAGAGCCATAAATGGAAAATGAGCGATCGCGATAGTACTTTTAGGCTATGTGGACGTACGTAGATGCTCCGTACCGGTAGATTGATAGGGGACAGCACCCCCGGATCGATTGGAGGTGCGTGGCATGGCGTCTATTTTTGTATCCGGAGTTCAAGACGTCGACGACCATGGGGGAAATGGATACACTACACTTGCATTCCTGGGCTAGCTTCTTCCACCAGCCTTTTCACTGTCATGGTCACGTCACTTTCCTTTCCAAAATACTAGTACTCCTCGTCAGCTATCTTCATTACTCACAAACATGGGCACCGTACCAAGGGAGCATACCGAAATCTCTTTCCCGTCAATGCACGTAACAGAGGGGTTAAGACTGCAGACGTAATAGCCGTCAATGGCATCCAGCTCACAGGCCAGCATCGTACATCGCCAAATGCCAATCGTTTGATACATCAGGCGATGTTTCACAGTATAACTTGAATATAATTTTGATCATGACTGTATTTCATGGAGTACCCCCTGATGCGAAATGCAAATGAAAATAAATTAAAAAACAATGTATATCGTACTTTTAAAAAGAAGTAAAATATAGATAAAATCCCCAGTATCAGAACATTGTTTCATCAAAATAAAAACGAGCTTTAGACAACTGTTAGAAGGGCCGCATTAAAACAATGCACATATAATTTGAAGGAAATAAACTAGAATCCTGGATTCTAGTATAATATATGCGTCGTTGAAGTTGTTTACGTTTTGGTTTGTTTACAAACAAAGCGGCTTTCCGAACACTATACTTATGAGATCGTACGATGATGCGTGTGTGTGTGGGTGTATTATTTCGGCATTCCATTGAGTCGGTTAGAATGCAGCAGTTCACCACAATCATCAACCAGGATATATGTCGGGAAATATCATGCTTATCATGATGATTACAAACCATGGGGATTCTATGATTTCTGTGCGAAGTACCAATACCCCCCCCCCCCCCTCCCATGAAGCTGGCTAGAGCTGAATAAAACTGTTAAAAGCATCAGTTCCCGATGTTTGATAGAAAAAGGCATAAGGCGATGGTAATGACGACGACGAGTGGATGATGGTGGTGGTGGTGGTGGTGGGTGATAAGGTGATGGTCGTGATCATGGGTGTCGATCCGGGGGGGGGGGATATATCCCCCACCAGTATTTTGGGTGGGGGTGGCCTGTATTATCATCCCCCAATAATTCACCTTTAAAAATGACATGAGCCACTGTCACTTAATAAACAAAGTAAAATAAAGAAAGAAAAAAGTGAAAGGAGTAAAGAAACTAAAAAAGAAAAAGAAAACCTGGAAGCGCTCACTTGCATTTTAAGTATCTCAACCAATTTGAGATAGTTAGGGAAGGAAAACGAATTGGGTATGCAAGCGAATTGGCCGAATATTTAATGTTATAGGCCTTTAGCGTATTTTGACGACGAAATTATATTTTATCTTCAAAAGAGTGTGTTTTTCCTCTCTAGCTTCGCTCGTAATAATTTTATTTTAAAACAGGGTGGTTTTTGAACAGCAAAAGATTGGACTAGCGAGCTAGGCCCGAATAGAGTCATTTGGCAGCGAGATGACCATTCAAATATCTTAGAGGTTTATATAGTGTATTTTGATGAAGAAATAATACTTATCGTCAAAAGACATGCTGATTTTCCTCGCTCGAATTAGACTTCGCTTAGTCGATCCGATCACATCACACCCTTTCCCCACTTGGTCGCTTTGCTCCCTCGCCGAAGACATTCGGCATCAATCATCCCCCACACCCCCCCCCCCCAGCCACGAACAAAAATCGACACCCATGGTCGTGATGATGCTGAATGATGATGGTAGTGCCTGTACAGTGTTTATCTCACAGATCTGAAGAAAAAACAATGTTAATTCAGGCCTATAATATAGGTCGCCTCATAGGCGTATTCTCGTAAGCGGGGAGGGGGGGGGGGGTGCAGTCCGTTTATTCTAAAATTACTGATATCAGGACAATTTGGTCTCTTACGAATATATACATTTTTTCCTGTGTTTTATTCAATCAAATACAATCATAAAATGTACAAACGATTAAATGAGATCAGCATGAATCATACTTTTTCGTATGATATAGTTTATAATCAAGGAAAATAATTTAAAATGAAAAAAAAAACAACAACAACAGAAAGAATCATTGTAAAAAAAAAAAGAGAAATAAAAAAGGAAGAGGAGGTAAGCACACTTTGAATTTCTGAGCAATATATATATATATCACCCTTTTTGATTCATTGACTTTACAATGACTGTTGTCCACGTTAAAAAGATTTTACTATTAGTTTGGAAATTACATTATAAGACGTCTTTCCGCAGGAGATCTTGCAGTCTCCAAGAACTAATTCATGGTCATGGTAAAACCTAAATGCTTATTGATATTAGTACAAAGGTTCGTAGTTCTTATTTTTTTTCAACTGAAAATATCTATTGGATCTTTTGACATCTTTTGTGTTTGGACTACCGTTATTTTCTAGCTCAATTCCTTTAAATTAGAATTCAAACTTGCTTACTCCAAATTTCTCAAAGAGCATGGGTGCAACGGTTCATGTTGTACGAGCATGGCAGTTAATCGGCTGATCATGTAGTATAAAGAAACGCTAAACTCATGTTACGTAATCAATCTTTTATTCCTATAGTGTTTCGATTCCTGACGGTGGGGCGAATGAACCCGATATATGGTCAGAAGGAAGAGGCATGCTCGTTGATGATAAAAGATCTTTGTACTACATACATGACATACCTGTGGTTTCTTGTCTCTATTTAGATTTCAAAATGGCTTCTGAGAAGAAAGGAGAGAGGTTTCATCTCGGAGGTTCTCTGCATGCCCTGGTATACCTTCAATTGTGACTTTCATTTTCACACCATGGTGTGGATTTAATTTTTATACATCCGGTTTTTCTTCGGGGCCTCTTTTCTTCTGAAGTATAATTTTTCTGTAGAATATTGTGGGGTTTCTTTGTAATACTTCTCATTTTACAAAAATACAAATGAAACGGTGCATGAAGACTCAGTGTACTTTAGTGTGTGTAACTTCGACAACATTTATTTCCCTGTGTCTTTATAGGATACTATTTTTCTTTGTTCTGCAACATGTCGAGGATTAATAACACTGCAGATGTAAAGCTTGGACGTTCAACTTAGAGGAGGCGGTAATGCAAATCAAACTTTGACAAATAAAATATAAATTAGAAACAAGAAATTCTAAAGGGGCAAATGGTAAAAAGGAAACAGATTTAAAAAACAAAACAAAACAAATCAAAGAAAAACTGCCAAAGCACGCGAAGCATGACCGGCACCTTCAGCACAATGTAAGGCCTTTCTCTCCTTGCTCTCATAACCGAATGTCTTGTCAATAGTGTGAAAAAATTCCTTTCTCGCTTCGCTTGCTCGCTGAATTGAATGCTGAACAGTTGATTTTTGATTTTTTTTTATTTTTTATTTTTTGCAAGAGGCGTCACCCCCGCTGAAGTGCGTCCTTATACAGGCGGGACATGATAGTCTGCAGTTGAGTGAGTCAGTCACATTGAAATTTCCCTACCGAATTTCAGTCCCATTCCGTCCCCGCATGTG
>CM057157.1:4138207-4166825 GCA_029962745.1 Echinometra lucunter | reverse complement strand
GCAGTATAAGCGGAGGGCCAAAAGCAGAAAAGGGGGGTTTCGTTTCCACCATCTGTACAAAACTAAGTAGACCATGCTCATTTTCAAGCTTAAAGCATAACACACAATATTCAAGAGGTTACCTCAAAAAATTAGTAGCGAAAGCTTCCAATCCAAGATGCGTCCAAAATGGCCGCCATTTTTGAAGGAATTTGAATTTTTCAAGATAAAATTTGATAGAAACATCCAATTGCAACAAATTGGTCTCATCTGAAAGAGAATTAAATTCCTACAGTTGATGCCATTTGTGAGTAATATCAAAGTAATTCGGTCCAGATATTTAGTCAAAAAGTGGTTTTTTGACATTTTTTCCCAAAAACTGAAAATTTGCAAAATGCATGATTAGCATAAATCAAGAAAAAAATTAAGAATTGTCTTGAACCTTCCAGAAAACTTTCTTGATATTCAATAATCATCTGTGGAAAATTAGAAGCAATACCATTCTCCGTTCTAAAGTTATAATGTCTCAAACTTGAAAACTCATATTTGAATTTCTCTTCTTGCATATGCATGTGTTATACTCCCATAGACTATAATGCCATTAACATGCATGTACCCCTGTACAAAAGTGCAGACGTAGATTTTCGCTCTACAAACCAAGAAGGCCTTGCTTATATTTGTGCTTATTGACATGTTTGTAACTAAACTTGGATGATAGATGCCTTACACAAACTCCAGTGTTATTGGGGAGTCAAAGGTCACATATGTAGGTCAAAGGTCAAATGAGGTCAAATTTTAACATTTTTCCGTGCATATTTCTACTGGGGTTGGTAACTTTAGAACCATGAGTCCATTTGTAACCAAACTTGGATAGTAATGCCTTCATGGTCATAACTGGTATTTGAGGGTCAAAGGTCATGTATGTAGGTCAAAGGTCAAATGGTAAAAAATTCATGCATATTTCTACTGGGGTTGGTAAGTTTAGAACCATAAGTCCATTTATAACAAAACTTGAATGGTAATTAACCCTTTAAGGACCTCATTGTTATTTGGGGGGTCAAAGGTCATGGGTGCAGGTCAAAGGTCAAAGGAGGTCAAATGTTAAAACTTTCCTGCAATTTTCTATTGGGGTTGATAGCTTTAGAACTATGACTCCAAACTATATGGTAGATGCCCTATACAGGGTGGCCCAGAAAGAACGGAAAACCTGTGATCCTTAATTTCAGCGAGATTAATAATATAATGTGATAATTTTTCATTTGGTTTGAAGACAATTTTCTTTGAAAACGACAGTGATATTACATTTAATATTCCCAGAACTTATTTTAAACAACCACTAGGAAAACGGCATTTTCAAGAGTTTTCTCCCGTTTCTCCTTGATCGTACCATTTACTGGTTCAGTTCACCTGCATGGTGTCCCATCACCGTGTTTGAGTCCCTTGTTTTTAATACTTATTAGAATAAAAACTAGAAACATTGGGATTGTGTCAAAGAATGCATTAGCCTCAATCCCACTTTGAGTTATGGATCATTGTATCCTGAACTTTATTGATAAAATGATAAAGCAAAAATGGTAGGTATCAATACAGTAGGAACTTATTTGGGATTCCCCACGTGTCTGCATATACTGAATCGCTGTAAAACAAATATCTACATGCTGAGATGTCTGGAAATAGTATAAGGTACTCTGAACCATACAAATACATCGTATTATTGATATATTCATCCTTTCCTTGAGGATTAAGCTTTTATCTTCATTGGCAACTTGAGTACTTAAACAAATAAAGAAGGTTAATGGGAGAAATTCATGATTTGTAAACAAATTTGTTTACAAATAAAGTATTCACCTAGTGAAAATTTTCAGCTCCCTGAAAAAATTAGAATAGATTACAAAACATATGAGAAAGTCCTTAAAATTAGCTCATTGGAAGTATGAGATGTAGAATGCTGCGTCTACACTTTTTAATTGCCTGTTGCCATTAATATTATGTACAATTTATTAAAAGCACCAAAATTTCAAAAACAGAAAGGTTACAAACAGTCCTTTTTGCCGTTTCCGATTGCTACACGAATAAGAGACAGTGCAAAGGTACAATGTTGTATGTATTTGTATTTTAATTCTATTTTGTATTAACTGGTCCAATTTCTTCTGTTGATATTTGTATGCATGCACACTGTTAATTTTATGTATTTTTATGTATTTAATGGATTGACTTTTTATGCCGCTGTTAAAATCAACTTAAAGTTAGCTGTCTAATTAAAATTTAGATGTATATAATTATGCTGAATAATAAACTGTAATATACAAATAATGAGTTTTAACTAATGAGAAATTAGACATTTTTTTTTATTACTAATCATGCTTATGATAGCTTATTATCTTGTGAAGTCATTTTGTACTAATTTATATTCAATTTATATAATACAATAACCAAAACTGCACCAGATAAATCAAAGAACAACTTCCAATGAGTTGAAAAAAATAACTTAATGACACTAGATATTTAAAGTGTTCTTTGAAAGAGTGCTCTCGCCTGCCATTTTACCATATTTCTAGAGCTATTATTTTCTTTCCATTAAATGTGACATGTGTAATTTGTAATTTCAAAGAATATAACACATTCAAAATTGTATAGCCATTATATATTGGCTGCGAAGCAAGATGATAAGGACCATTTCATCTATCTATCATATATCTATTTACATAATGATATTGAAACCTTTCCATCCCGGCGCTTTCTGACCCTACTCTCACTTTCACTAATTTCATGGGGGGGGGGGGGGTATGTAGAAAAACAATATTTTCCCACTAAATATAGAATAAATTGCATGGTAACTCAACACCCCTCATGAAGGACATTCAGTTGTAAAAAAAAAAAATTATTTTCATCTGAGACCTATTTAATTCCAATTTGAAGTTTCTAACAATTTTTATGATCTAAATATATTTTCTGCTTATGGCTCCCTCCTTATACGTGGAAGAGTCACAATGATTATGTCAACAACAAAATGAAAAGTTGTGAAGAACATATGTACATGTATCTCATGCAAAGTTTGCATCCATATATTCAATATCAAATGATATAAACCTACAACCCAAGCCCCATAACATGTGGAATGAGGTCCCTATATAGGGCATCTACCATCTAAGTTTGGAGTCATCGTTCTAAAGCTATCAACCCCAATAGAAATTGCAGGAAAGTTTTAACATTTGACCTCCTTTGACCTTTGACCTGCACCCATGACCTTTGACCCCCAAATAACAATGAGGTCCTTAAAGGGTAATTACCATTCAAGTTTTGTTATAAATGGACTTATGGTTCTAAACTTACCAACCCCAGTAGAAATATGCTGAATATTTTACCATTTGACCTTTGACCTACATACATGACCTTTGACCCTCAAATACCAGTTATGTCCCTGAAAGGCATCTACTATCCAAGTTTGGTTACAAATGGACTTATGGTTCTAAAGTTACCAACCCCAGTAGAAATATGCACGGAAAATGTTAACATTTGACCTCATTTGACCTTTGACCTACATATGTGACCTTTGACTCCCCAATAACACTGGAGTTTGTGTAAGGCATCTATATCATCCAAGTTTAGTTACAAACATGTCAATAAGCACAAATATAAGCAAGGCCTTCTTGGTTTGTAGAGCGAAAATCCACGTCTGCACTTTTGTACAGGGTACATGCATGTTAATGCATTATAGTCTATGGGAGTATAACACATGCATATGCAAGAAGAGAAATTCAAATATGAGTTTTCAAGTTTGAGACATTATAACTTTAGAACGGAGAATGGTATTGCTTTCTAATTTTCCACAGATGATTATTGAATATCAAGAAAGTTTTCTGGAAGGTTTCAAGACAATTCTTAATTTTTTTCTTGATTTATGCTAAATCATGCATTTTGCAAATTTTCAGTTTTTGGGAAAAAATGTCAAAAAACACACTTTTTGACTAAATATCTGGACCGAATTACTTTGAAATTACTCACAAATGGCATCAAACTGTAGGGAATTTAATTCTCTTTCAGATGAGACCAATTTTGTTGCAATTGGATGTTTCTATCAAATTTTATCTTGAAAAATTCAAATTCCGTCAAAATGGCGGCCATTTTGGACGCCATCTTGGATTTGGAAGCTTTCGCTACTAATTTTTTGAGGTAGACCTCTTGAATATTGTGTGTTATGCTTTAAGCTTGAAAATGAGCATGGTCTACTTAGTTTGTACAGATGGTGGAACGAACTCAAAAAATAAGCTAGATATTTGACTTTGGCCCTTCGCTTAGTAGTAGCAGTAGCAGTAGCAGTAGCAGTAGCAGTAGCAGTAGCAGTAGCAGTAGCAGTAGCAGTAGCAGTAGCAGTAGCAGAAAAGTTCGTTGACTTCGTGAGACCTAAGTATTGTTAAAGTTTGAACACAGACGAGTATTGTGAGAACATTTACTACTTACTTAAAGTGGGAATTTCCCCATGGTTGTTCACTGCCAAACCGTTTTGTGCTATGGAATTTAAATTCTTTCCTCAAATGCAAATAAAGCAAACATCATCTACATAGTTTGCAAGTATTTCTATGATCACGGTTAAACGGTTTCCTTTTCAGTGTTTATTTGATTAGCGTTCTTGTAAAAGGTACGTCCAATATTTTTAAGCTACAAAGTTTCAACTTGTAAAATTTCATCCTATTTCCAATACGGCTGCAGTATTGCAGGTGTTAAGGGTGTTTAAAAATAACTGACACTGAAGACAAGTGAACATTACTTCCGCAATATTCCTTCATAGATGTGGTTATGTTGGAGAGATGCCAAATCAACGTTTCAACATTTTTCTTCCAAATCCTTTTCAAAACTTTGCAGATGATTTATGTATATCGTGAAATCTAATGATGTGGTTGTAGCGCCTTGTCATCATGATCAAGGGCGTTTAACAATGCATGATAATGATTGAATCTTTTTTCAAGAAGTCACTTCGTAAAATGAACTTGGCTCAACAAATCATCTAGCATTCAATGTTGCAAACAATGATAATAAATGAAATTTTAAAAGTCATGTGATTCACAGTCATTATACGCGATTGATCTCTCTTTACTTTAACTGCATGCATTACAACCACTGCCCAGTTTGTCAGTTGAAGTCATTATTTGTTGGCAGTCTAGATGTTTAGCGCAATGCTTATGTTGCAGAATTCATTACAAAAGATCACATGCATGACATGAGGAATATACGTCAATGAGCTGCATTCCGATAACATTCTATAGACAAAAATGATATTTCGCCTTTGGGAGGTCGCAGGAATAGAGACAGCGCTCACTCAGTGCACTGTGGGAGTGACGAGCCTACGACACACCTTATACACACCCACGCTTTTTGGCGCGAAGCCAGGCATCTTATTATGGAGGCGACATGAAAATTATGTAGCACTTTATCGTCTGGTCCGATGTTGACACTACGTCTGTTGGCAAAGTGTAAATAGAATATATGCAATAAACGTTTTTGTGTTCGTTTTGGGTATATATGCCTTCTAAATGTTTTTATTGCAGGCATGGCTTTACTAATGTGAAGGTTTTTTTTCTTTCAGAATGAATTATCAAATTCTATTCACTGTAGTGTTGTTTTGATCATTACAATGGTTTGTTTGTGTTGGCTCGAGAGGAATTATAAATATTAGTAGGTTGATAAATCTAACATTGTCTAATCTATCAATCCTATTATGAATCAATGAACAGAAAATCAATCTTATAGATTTTGTTTACTACAATGATAAGCGATGTGGTTTATGTTTACAGTATGCAATCCTCATCAATAAATACCAACATCAAAACAGGAATGAAACATGATCATAGGCAGGGTCTTGGCAATGCTGTTCTTTGACGGTCATCTGGTTTTAAAAAAGCCAAAAATGTAATGTTATTTAGGTATCAATTGAATTAAAGGTTGTGAAAAACCCAGAACGATTTTTCAAGGAAGTACAGCGTTCCAAAATTATGTACGTCTCAGCATTTAGCATTCAGAGACATGATGAATGAGGTATGTGGTAAACTATTATGTATCCTTCAGACAATACGATATGTTGATCCATTTTCTATAGCTCCAAGAAACTTATCACGTGAAAATGAAAAGAAAAGAAGAAGAAGAAGAAAAAAAAAAAACTAATCACGAGGCTTGTTGCTGTAACCCATCATGCCCATTCGGTATATCATCATCATAAATACATCAGTCTATCATGATGCACAGACAACCTTTCCCCTAGATAATACCAGACTTTTAGAGCAATCAAAACCATTCGGCACATCAAACTTGGGCACTGGGGGGCTGCCCCCTCCACCCCCGAGAAATTGCTAATATTTAGGTAACCGTATCTCTTTTGGTTTATAAGGATCGAGTTCTTTGATATACCTAAATGGCACGCTTATCAAATTGCTCTAAAATGGATATAAAATGCATCCACCCTAATATCTGAATAAGAGACAACATTCCATTGTCGATAATGTGCCCATAATACGCCCTATCAAAGCAAATATACTAGGGACGCAGACTCTTTTAAAGGACATCGTGAACAAATAATATTTTGTGGCATTTGCCAGTGTTCATGATGTTAACCTACATTCATGTATTTTTTTTAACATTCATGTACTGCATATTGGGAAAGCTCAAAATTTAATATGGCAATTTAGACATCAATGCGAAGCTCAGAACACATAGAATAGATTATGAATCTCTACTTTAAGTTCCAGGCACTTACTTTAAATCAGTGAAAAATAACAAAAATAATGATGGTCATGATCATCAAAATGATTATTATAATGATGAAATAATAAGATAACAACAAGAACAGTGATAATAATAATTGTTTTGTAATGTATTGTATTTAATCACGGATAAAAACATGCCATCAGCTAGAAGCTGCTTTTGAGCAAGGCCGTGAACAAAAATCAAACATAACTATACATGAAATACGAAATAAATATACAAAGGAAAACAGAAAATATTATTGGAATCACATTGAATCAAAATAATCAAAAACAAAACAAACACAAAAAGGAACATGAAAAAATTAGATATCAAATGAAAAGTAACACAAGAAAAATTATATTTAAAATAAAAATGAATAAATCATCACAACACCAACAACAATAACAATAATAATGATAATGATACTAATAATAACAAAGATAATGATGATAATGATGATACTGATAATGATAATAATTCATAACATTTATTATTCATTCCTTTCTGTCGTCATATCATTATGATATGATTATTTTGATGATGGTCATGATGAATAAAATTAATGATAATGGTAACAATAATAAAAATGATGATGATGATGATGATGATGATGATGATGATGATGATGATGATAATGATGATGATGATAATAATAATTATGACAGTTTCGGTATCTAACCCAGGAATTTAATACTCAAGAAGTTGGGTACTTTCGTGATGATGCTATATTTTGCTGTGTTGATTAGTGATAGAGTACCGGCTTCGTCAGTATCAGTATTTCTATCCTTCTCTTACATTTTCAGACGGTGTAATAGTGTTCGGAGCCATATTAAACAACACTCTCACATCACAAACAGGTTTTGTAAAGTTAGACATGACTGTCAAAGACACAGCCAAGACCGCAGCTTAATCAAACCTATCCTCTTTTAAAAGAATACCTTTAACTTCACTCATAACAAGTCGAGCGGTCTATTCCCCCATGCAGATGGTGCGTTTCAAAACAATCTCTTATACTAATGTAGCCAGAAGTATTTTCCTTTTAAAATTTACAAGAATAATTGTTTAATCTAGATTTCCCCCTTCGAAAAGTCAAATGCCTTCCAAAATAACTAGAACTTGGCGCTCTGAGTATTATCCATATTCTAACCGATTCCTAGCTCTTTCAAACAGAACTGTTCCGTTCTCTCTACTGATTTGACCATGCATGCACGGTTCATCAGTATACTCTATCAATGAAGATATTCACTCTTTCGTCGTGTGCTTTTTAATCGTTTAATGATAGTCGGTTGATTGCACATGCAAACCACATCCTATTCATGGATTATTACTTTTCTCATAATTTCTTACAAATCACAAATACATATTTTCTTGTCATTTTGTGCGATATTGCAATGCACTGTTTTGTTTTGTTTTGCTTTTTTTTGTCAGTATCTTCACAAAAAGGGTAGAAGAAACGGAGGGGGGGGGGGGGAGAGAGAGAGAGAGGTGGAAAGAAAAGACTGAGTAGTGTGGTTTTGTGTGTGGCATGACATCTATTTTCCAATTCACGACATATTACAGTTCTCCGGATTTAACTCCATCCACAAATAAAATAGTGAACATGTGAATGGCTTGTTAGCCCACTCCGTTAAACAGTTCTTATTTGGGGTGCAATGCAGGTGAAGAAGGAAGGGGACGAAAGAAATAAACATGATAAAAGGAGGAGGGGGGGAGAGGAAGATACCAGTAGTCTAGAGAGAGTGAACACGTGATGGGGAGAAGAAGGTAAAAGAGCGGGATGAAAGACAAAGGGATAAGAGAAGGGATGGAGAGTATAGACTAGTGTATGTAAGCCGACAGGAAGGAAGGCGATGAGTCGTATAAATGCACAGTAGGAGCAAAGATGAAGGCTGCACGGATTACCCGATGGCGGGGTATAGCGTGTGTCGGGAAGGGGGCCTGATGATGTAGGACAGGGTCAAAAGTTTACCACAAGTTCGTCATGGAGATAGTCTGCGGCCATGCAGACATGGTGACGAATTTTAGGGTAATAATGAGTGATTTTGGACAAATTCGTTTTCCGGCATATCTACTGAGAAAGTTATATGTTCGTGCTCTCGAGTCTGTAGAATGATTGAACAACAGGTGAATGGTGAACAATAATGGATCATCGATGAAGATCATCATGGAGTAAGGCAAACATGTAGATAGATAGATAGTCTGGTTTAGATAGATAGATAGACAGATAGATAGGGAGACAGAGAGATATAGATGGCGATTAAAGACAGACAGAATACGTGCATGACATACTCATTCGGGCCTATACCTTTTTTTCGGGGGGGGGGGGGAGAATATGTTCGCTATTCGAGGAAACACAAAAGCGAGGGAGCGAAGCGACCGAGCGGGGAAGGAGGTACGAGGAAGCGTTTGCATTTTTAGAATTGAAATTGAACAATCTGGTGCACATGCATTTTGGGTGGTATACGTTTGGAAAATTTTCAAGAAAAAAAATGGAGTGAAAACTCGGGGGAGGGGAGGAGGAAACTGCACATGCCCCTGCCCCCCCCCCCACACACACACACTGCGAATGGCCATGTGTAGAACACACTACTTGACTGCATGGGGAGGCAAATACTTTGAAAGATATACGTATAGGATTAATGGGTTGATTCAGGAATTTAATAATTTTGCGATAGACAAAAATAATCTATGGGTCTGTGTGTGCGTGTTGGTGTGGGTGTGGGTGTGTGTGTGTGTGGGGGGGGGGGTAAACGACCACATGTAAAGGTGTCGTAGTCATGGTAGTCGAGTGGTTTGAGGTACTTGATTGGAAACGCGGACAGGGTTCGATCCCCTGCATGGCTCTTATGTTATTGAGCATGCAATTAGGCATTTTATCTACATTGCTCTTTCAACGTAGTATGTTAAAATAAATAATCGTGCTAAAAGCACATCAATATACTAACGTGTGCATTGTGCTAAAAAGAAATATGCATGCGCCGTAACTCTATTCACCCCTCAACTTCTACCCCTATCTTCAACCCACACACATCCTGATTTAGTACCAGGTAGCTTCTTGGGTTACGGATGTCTGCTAACCTCATTTTCAGACGTTTATAGTGATGATCTGCTACTGAAATTAAACGAAAACAAGGACACATTCAAATTCGTGAGTTAAATCTGACTCAAAAGAAGAAATTATTCATTTCTATTTCATCTAACATGTTTATAACCATGCTCATGACCTCAAAAGTCAAATTGACATTTTGGAGGACAGTATGAATTTGATTAATGGTCCAGTGTGAAAGACTAACAAAATAATTAGTGTCAAGAAATAATTCCTTTTTCTTCGAACTATAATTCAATTTACACGATGGCTATGTAACATGATATAATAAGCACCTGTTTAGTGATATGATGATCATATTATATTATCCCGTAAAGGCAACAGCAATCAAGATGGTGATTGCTCAATGACACACTAAACCGGGGTGGGGGGGGGGGGGGGGGGGGGGGGCTTATGAACCGGTTATTCAGATGATCACTATAAGTTCATGCCTGTTTTAGTTGAAATGCTGTGTTAGAACACGGGGGTGGGGGGATGAAACCTGTAAACACTAGCTATAAACTGGCTATGTCAAAGGCCTACATCCAAAAGAATGAATTTGAACATTCAATCTCCCAGAGCCCCATGGTTGCGAATGTTCTATTCTATATGTTTGACATACTCAACTACAGTAATAATTTTGTAGGCAAAATAACTTTTTAACATTTTTAATAAATTTTCCTTTCATTCGTTGCAAATCGCGATGCTTGATTTGAACACAAATAATTTCCATGCTGGTGAAAAGCTAGATATAACAGACCTCCTTGTTATGACCCTCAGATGCACGTATACCCCAGACATGCCAGAAGTAAACCTCGTTTGAATCTCAAAGGCCTATACACATGATACACATGCCAAAATGATTAAGACTGCAGTAGTATCATTCTTGTGAAATCTATCAAATCTACCTGCTTTATCGCTCAAACTTCCCTCTCATACTTCCTATATTGCTTCACAATTTAACAAGCCTACAATGTAAAGCACTTAGATATACATTGTATTATCCAAATCATTTTTAATGAACAATCAGTTCTTCAAAATTTGTTTTACAGACCTGATCACGGTCATAACCCCTCACATATCATTCTATATACCTAGTATATCTAATTACTATTTTTTAACGTCCAGTCATTTTGATATTATATTTTTCATGTGGCATCTTAGTTGTATAATGGTCAGGACAGAACATTATCATTTACGTTGTATGATACGTGTGATTCAGTTGAGTTTCATGATGAAATTGATATACTCAATCAATCTAATAGTAGTATAAAATCATAGAAAGGGGTTCTTTTACTTTTTTAAAATACAAAATAAAGGAAAGTTACGAAACGTTACGCTTTTATCCCCCTGATGGGCATCTTTTGTTCCTTTTGAACGAAAAACATGACATGTATACAGCCTTTAGGGATAATGGAAGCGAATCATGAGGAATTCCTCAGGGGTTGGGCACCTCTCTCACAGTTGGAGGAACACTAATCTTATTTAATCATGCATGGTTCAAATGGTTTATTGAATGTTAGAGACGTACATGGTTCAGTAGTTCAGTGAATGTTATACATCTGAGACTCGGCCCTAGACGTAACATTCACTGATGTTACGTCTGAGGCTGAGCCTCAGCAGGCAACAAATTTGAATTATTCAACTCAGTTTTTGTCTGTCATGTACTTTTTCTTGAACCAATTGACATGAATAAAAACATTAATATAAAAGAAAACAGAACACCCTATACTACCTGTTGTTCTCACAGAGATGTAATCAGGGGAGCGTTTCATGAAGAGTTTTGTCGGTAATTTTCACCGACAACTGTTATAAGCTACTGAAAATCCTCGCATCTGATTGGCTGAGAGCAAATTAGTCGGTGAAAATCACCGACAAGACTCTTCATGAAACACTCCCCAGATAACACTTACCATGGAGCCCAAGATTTCACTCGATCAAAGGACAGACTACCTCAGGGACAGATAATATTTCCAAGTATGTTTTTTTTTTTTACCAGCTCTATTTCATTTTGGATCAATGCCAGGTTACATGATTTTCCCTCCTATTTATCTATCTTTTTTTTTTTTTTTTTACCTTGCTTCATTTTGTTGGATGTAGGTCTACTCTGAAAGTATATTATTTCATAATTATCTAAGAAGGCAATTGAATTACCTTTTACCTTATACTCAACAGCCTATGAAAGCTCCCAGTCCTTTTCATTGCAGTCGTAATCGGCATAGAAGAAAGATGCACTCATAGCTATATTTCATTTCGACCAATATAGTCATGATATTGATTTTTTTCTTCTTTTTTTCCACTGATCATCCCAATCATCTGTATTATTGTAATTCTTCGTAATTGTTGTAAATTATTGCAATTTATATCTGCCTGTGACGATTGTATTATGTTTTGATTCCTTAATAAAACACACACACACACACACAAAACAGCTCTGAAAGCATAGACATTTTAAATACATGACTTGATAAGAGACTATGCGAGTGGTGGTGTGATATGGTACGATGTAACGTACCTTCATGTAAATTACACTGACTTCATGTCGATCGCATTCCATTCATACTAGTCGTTACCTCTAACGTGAACATGATGAATATCCAATGTTTGTAATGAGGTCGTAAAATCATGTGCATAACATTCGATGGGCCGGGAGGGATGAGGTTATGATATAATTTATGTTGACATCAAGCAAACAAAACTTATACACACCGATTGAAATTAGCCGAAGCCTCACCCAGGCTACTCTATATACCCCTAACACCGAGGGAAAATACTGAAATAATAATACTATTGAATAATATTTTTAAAAAACAAAATCACATCAAACAACAACAACAACAACAACAACAAAACAACAACAAAACAAAGACAAAACAACAACAAAACAAACACAAACAAACTGTAGGATTTGATGTTTACGTGCATGGGGGGGGTGTCTTGGTATAGTAGTATAATCCTCTCTCTCTCTCTCTCTCTTTCTCTTTCTCTCTCTCTCTCTCCCTTTAGCCCTTGCATTACATACAGACCATGACCATCGGCGTCAATCTGTTTCGAGAAGTGAGGGGATAATCGAAATCTTTTGCCGAAATTGTACTACTATAACCATCGTTTTATGATGAAAATTCAACAGTTACTGATTGATTAAATTGATTTTCTTCTGCGAAAAGTGGGGGTATGTTTGTACACCCCCCCCCCCCCCCCCCCTCCTCTGAAAAGTGTAGGCGTATATTATACTCCCATCCCTCTGGGATTTATACGCCATTGGCTATAAGTCAGGAAAGCCCCTTCTTCATTGCATGTTATTCTTTTAATCTGCTCCCGATCCCGTTCATGTTGGCTTATCTAAAATTGTTGGAACTTCTGATCTCTCTTCTTTTTTTGTGTGTTTGTTAATTCCCCGATCCTTTCAAACTGTTTAATCAGGTTTATTCACCAAGCCAAAGCAAGTGTTGAATTCTGTATTCACGGATAACCAGCTTTGCCAAGGCAAGAGTAAGCATGGTAATGTGTGTGTGTGTGTGGGGGGGGGGGGTTACCTTCAAGCAGAGGTGCTTAAAAATACGAAGTTACGTGTATACCACAACATTTTGGAGATGCTTTCACTGCTGACAAGGTGTCTCCTTTCCTCCAGGTAACCATGGTTATGAAAATATCAAACCTATTCTCCTCTATTCACTGTGAAATATGCTAGAACTATTTCCCCTTAACTTATAGGAATGACGTCATGTCTTATGCACAAAAAAGGGTCATTTCATTGAATATCATGAGATTGTTGGAATTCTCTTAACAGGGTGTTCAGGATGGGTTTCCTTGTTCCTACATAGGTGCAAATCACTCGAGGAAATAGATTCTATTCTCGGAAAAGAATGACGTAATTTATATAATTGGTTTTCATTTTTGTTTATGTGGTTTTTTTTCCACTTCTGCTAGAGCCCGACATTTGATGCTTATTTCATAAGTCGATTGTGTAAACGGACTTCTTTGTTCTTTTTAATTGTGTTTCATTTTTCTTAATATTGGGTCACTTGGTACATAGATCAGTTTTAACTAAAAGTGCTATTATACATGTTAACGCTATGTGGTTTGAAAAAAAATAAGTAAAAAAGGGGGGCTTAAGCAGAAGTGCCAACAAAATACGAAGTTGATGATAATAACACTGACTAAAATGTGCAATTTTAAAAACTCCTTTCCATTGTGCTCTTTGATGCATCCTGCAGACTCTACAATGCTGTATATAAACTGTAGACGTGGTAGAACTCCCTCCTTACATAGTCATAAGGCCTTAGGACTATTTTCCTTTTCACGAATGACGTCATAAATGGTCATTTTACGATCAGGCGATTGTTTGAATTCTCAAACAGAGTATTCTTATTATTTTTCCTTGTTCCTGAAAATGGAAAAACAAAAAACAAAACTGGAGGAAATAGATACTATTCTCAGAAAGAAAAAAAAGGGATTTGTTTTCCTTAATCTAATCTACTATAATGCACTTGTTTTGTTTATTCCTGTATCAGCTATTAGATATTAAATATTATGTAATCAAATATCTAAAAGTATAATATACCGTATATTCAAAAATAATTTTTTCTATGTATTATTTACAGTTGGTAGCTTATAATAATTCTGTTAAAAGTCACACTTAGCTATCGAATAAGGTCCGACGGTGGTCCATAGCATTCAAGGAAATCTTACAAAAGATTGTGCCTTGAAATCGTTGAACTCTACAGCCTTCAAGTCAATAGTTTAACCCATGCATTAAGAAAATAAGTATGATGTATTTGAAATCAATATGGCAGTCGTCTAGCGGAAGGAAAGGTAACAGCTATACACGTTTAGGATGATGAAGGGAATAGATTCGAACCTGGGAATTGCATTCATAATTATCTTGCAAGTTTCTTTTCGCTATATTTAGTTATTTATTTAGACACAAGCTTACTTGCGGTCGATAGCTCCATTACGGATGGTATGAAAATTGATGCTACACTCGTCATGAACAATTAATGGATAAGTAATTTTCAAGCTCCTATTTATGAGGAAATTCCTTGCACAGTACTTTCTTGAAATTATTTATACAACTAATAGGCCTGCAAAAGAGATGCGACGAAGTAGTACTTTATTTAGTAATCAAGGCATATAGTAATTTTAATGACCACCTGTTTGTAGTGGAGTTGTCCTGGGGCCCTTAACACAAAGGTTTGCGATCAGTCGCTAAATTAAAACAACCATTCTGATTGGTCCAGGGTCACCTTTTTGAACGAGATGCGCATGAAACCATGGTCTTGACTAGCTGTTACAATTTTGCGATTGATAGCAAATCTTTGTGTTACGGGCCCAGGACATCTCCACTGCAAACGGGTGGTCATTAAAATTACTATATGCCTGCATTACTAAATAGAGTACTACTTCGGTGCATCTCTTTGCAGGCATATTCGAATCCCAGCCCGGCACAAACCCTACCAATAATAAATCCATGTTTGCCACTTTCTACCATGTCTACTTTGGTGTGAATGGGTCCGTTATCATTATCATTATAATCATCGTATATTGAAGAAAACGAAAGTCATTATATAAATAGTAAGTAATCAATTCAAATGAAAGGGTCTTATTCAAAATGATGATTTACTATTTAGTTTTGAATATATATCTAAATGGTATCATGATACCAAAACAAGGAACCGTCCCCGGATACACTGTGGTCTTGATTTACATGGAAATCTTCTTAAAGATCAATAATTAACATTATATTGTTTCAGTTCCTTGATAACATTAAATCAGATCATACGAGTGTACGATCGTACGATCACACTTCTAGTAGTATCATTTTGATCACATGACTTGTGATATAGGCTAGGACTATTTATGATTTAACTAAATCAAAATTTCACCCAGGGTCGTATCAGCAGCAGCAGCAGCAGCAGCAGTATAGCAGCGGTATAGTAACAGCATGATGATGACGATACTATACTACTACTTCTACATGTTCTACTAATACTACTACTACCACTACTACTACTACGTAACTAGTGATAATAATAGTAATAATAATAATAACATCAACAATAATAATAAGAGTATTAGTTAGTATTAGTTATCAGTATTAGAAGTAGGAGGAGGAGGAATAGTAGTAGTAGTAGTAGTAGTAGTAGTAGTAGTAGTAGTAGCAGTAGTAGTAGTAGTAGTAGTAGTGGTGGTGGTGGTGGTGATAGTAGTAATAGTAGTAGTAGTAGTAGTAGTAGTAGTAGTAGTAGTAGTGGTAGTAGTGGTAGTAGTGGTAGTAGTAGTAGTAATAGTAGTAGTAATAGTAGTAGTAGTAGTAGTAGTAGTAGTAGTAGTAGTAGTAGTAGTAGTAGTAGTAGTAGTAGTAGTAGTAGTAGTAGTAGTAGTAGTAGTAGTAGTAGTGGTAGTAGTGGTAGTAGTAGTAGTAATAGTAGTAGTAATAGTAGTAGTAGTAGTAGTAGTAATAGTAGTAGTAGTAGTAGTAGTAGTGGTAGTAGTAGTAGTAGTAGTAGTAGTAGTAATAGTAGTGGTAGTAGTGGTAGTAGTAGTGGTAGTAGTAGTAATAGTAGTAGTAGTAGTAGTAGTAGTGGTAGTAGTAGTAGTAGTAGCAGTGGTAGTAGTAGTGGTAGTGGTGGTAACAGTATAGCAGTACAGTGGTGGTGGTGGTGGTGGTAGTAGTAGTAGTAGTAGTAGTAGTAGTAGTAGTAGTAGTAGTAGTAGTAGTAGTGGTAGTAGTGGTAGTAGTGGTAGTAGTGGTAGTAATGGTAGTAGTGGTAGTAGTGGTAGTAGTGGTAGTAGTGGTAGTAGTAGTAGTAGTAGTAGTAGTAGTAGTAGTAGTGGTAGTAGTGGTAGTAGTGGTAGTAGTAGTAGTAGAAGTAGTAGTAAATAAATTGTAAAAGGGTTATCTTTATTTCAGATGTGATGCTCGTATACATTTTTAATCAAGTAGAATATTATATGAGGAAAATAAAAGAGGTGGCGTTTGACCCCTTGTATGTTACTTGGCTAGGCTATTCTTGAGGACTCAGTTCATTGTCCTATGGTTCAATCTATCTCCCCATGATATGGTGTCATTATCATTTAAACATTTCTTTTCAGAGGACATGAATGTAGATATCAACTTTAATCCAATCTTGATGATGATAATCCCATGGGTGTTTTTTTTTTCTTTCTTTTTTCTGTGGGTAGGATGTCCGCTCACCAAGAAACATCTTAGAGTTTGATCGATCGTAAATACAACTATATTTCCTCCTTAGGGAAATACACTAAAGGCTTATCCTTTTTTTTCTTCCTTTTTCCCCCTTTATAATATGCTATGATGCTGTATACTGGAGGATATTGAACTTCCTTGTTTGTTTTTTTTTCTCGGGAAATACAGCAGAGAAGGATAATTATATATCTTATTTCTTGGTTGTTGTTGTTTTTCGGTTTGAATTTGGGGTTTATGTTTTACAGTTCAATTTCCGCAAGTTCAGTTTTATTACAGATCGGTTCCCATGTATTCAATAATCAAAGTGAAAAATAAATTATGCATCCTAGTATTACTCAAATAAATCACGAGCCGAATTTTTTCAAGACAAACCCCCTCTCACTCATATCATCATGATAGCTACAGTTGCAAGCAAAATATATTATTCAACCCCCTTGCATTTTGCAACCTGCTTTGTGTGTGAAAGTTGCAATTTTGGAAGGGCTAGAAATTAAATATTGACTTTTGGTCTGGTATTCAATTGTAATAAACTATCTGTTCACCTCTTGAATGATTTAGTAATAGTCTGCAGATGTAATGTTACTCATTTTGCCAGAATGTCCAAAATGCGGAGGGGGTTGAATAATTTTGCATGCAACTGTAAACGTTGATTTAATCCGAAATCATTCATATTCCAGTTATGCATATCCGAACTTTCTTTCTATGAAAATATTCTTAATATCTTCTGGACTGTTTCGTATTCTAATTACTGATCAATCTATGGTGCAATCTAGTCCACTGAATCCTTTTCAGTGTAAAGATATCAAAAAGTTGAAGCTTAATGTAACATGCTTTTTCTATAGCAGCTTTCCTTATTCAGGCCTGAAAAGGAACTGTGAATTAGTAGAGTTTGCACCTATGAATAGATAAACATGTTGAGACAGCAGGAAAACAATAGAATAGAGCACGATTGAAAGAATTTTCGAAGTCAATATTAAACTGATTTAATCATCCTTTGAAGATCAATTTTAAGCAAAATATTCTAACAGTAACTCAAAGGATGGCCTTTTAAAAAAATGTAACGTTGATTTTACTTTATGACTAATATTTTCTGGTTTTGTGAAGAACTGTCAGCCTTTGGGCTGCATGCGTTGTTTTCATTTTAACAGTGCAGTTCAATTTAGTTCAATTAAAAGTATAAAAATGAAGAATAAGAATAAAGTGAGTCTCTATTGTACACTTAAAATTGTAAGGTGTAGAAAGACCATTCTCCCACCTAAACCTCTCTCTCTCTCTCTCTCTCTCTGTTCATTGCAGCTTGATTATGGACATTTCGAAATATTTATTCAACAATATTATCAACTCTACAAGTTCGCTGTTAAAACTATCTACCACGTGTAAATGGGAGTGTTGTGGGCGTGTAGACAACGGAGAGCACTGATTGGCTGGAATATTATCTGGTCATGCTTTCAACCCATGGAATACAACCTCCGATCACAGGTTGACCGAATGCTTTCACGATAGGCTGATGAAACGATATCTCTGATCACCAGATACATTGGATGACGTGTACATAGATGGGGCTTTCGTCGAGTTTATAGAGGAACGATTGCGATGACGATGACGACGATGACGACGATGATGGGCTCAAATTTTTTATGAGTTCGCCTCACAACAATGATAATGAAGATGACGAACTACAATGGTTTGATTTGATTTGGTAAAATAGAGGCCTTGCTTTCATCACGTTCACAGAGATCTCATTTCACATCAATGGGTTATTTTTATTAAAAATATTCTCATCACGACAGAATATAACCAAACTGCGAAAATATTTGCATTGTAAAAATGACATCAAACACACAATTCCAGTAAGAACAACTAATATGGTGGAGGTAGTGGGGTGGGAGGAATGCCATGAAATGGGTAATGAGAGAACAGTTTTTTTCAGACGACGACGAGGATGATGATCTGTTCAATTGTGATGGCGGTAGATGCAGTGATGATAGTGAAGATGAATACTGTTAATGTTGATGATAATGGTATCAATGGCTGTGCTGATTATGGTGGTGTGGTGGTGATGGTGGTGGTGGTGGTGGTGGTGGTGGTGGTGATGATGATGATGATGATGATGATGATGATGATGATGATGATGATGATGGCGAATATGATGATGATGATGATGATGATGATGATGATGATGATGATGATGATGATGAGACGATGATGATGGTAATGAGATGACGATGACGACGACGACGACGGTGGTAATGATGACGATAATGACTATTGCGAGGAAGACAATGGTGATTCGATGGTGAGTTTGATTATTTAAATTTCCTTACATAGATGTCAAAATAACGTTTGTTAGGTTAATGCTGTTATGACAATATGTCGGATGGACCATAATTATGATAATACAAGCAACAAGTACGACCACTTGTCAAAATGTCAATGTGTTATTTTGAGCCCCCCCCCCAACCCCTGATTCCTATCTCATAATTTCCACAGAAAATATCAGTAAATGGCCGTGTTTTGCAACTAAAGAGAATAATCGAATATTACCATCTCCTTCCCTATGGTGTATATGTGTTCTTTATTATGGGATACCATGGTTCTGTGCAGTGTTTCCACAACCGTGACTATTTAAATATTTTTTATTCCTGAAATGAACTCTCAGATTTCCTGGAATTCGGCACTATTTCCTGAAATATTGAATATGCTTACCACAATCGATGTGGCACTACATAGGACCAAGGCCGTTTTTTTTTTCCGGGGGGGATCAAAATGTTCAATACTTGAGGGAACACGTGAGCGAGGGAGCGAAGCGACCAAGCGGGAGCTTTTGCATTTTTAGAATTAAAATTGAACGATCTGGTACACACAATAACAATAATAGGCCTACACACTTTGGTAGAAATTAAAAAAAAAAAAAGAAAAAGAAGAAGAAACAAAGGTGGGTTTTGAAAATCTCGGGGGGGGGGGGGGGGGGCAACTGCCCCCTGCCTCCAATGTGCGTACGGCCATGCATAGGACCAAAGTCAAGTTGTGAGTGTTGCACTTTCAAGCTCCAAATAAGTTACAAATGTCCAAATGATCTGTTGAAGAGTGTGCGCTTGAGCATTTCAACTGTCAGTGATTTTTTACTGACAAAATTTGCTCTCAGCCAATCAGATGCAAGGATTTCAGTAGCTTATAACAGTTGTCGGCAAAAATCACTGACAAGATACATGATGAAATGCTCCCCAAATACTGTAATTCGCCAGTACTTGTGATAATGATAATAATAATAATGATAATAATAATAATAATGATAATAATAATAATAATAATAATAATAATGATAATAATAATAATAATAATGATGATAATAATAATAATAATAATAATAATGATAATAATAATAATAATAATAATGATAATAATAATAATAATAATAATAATAATGATAGCCTAAAGGAATTTTTTCTCATTTGTTTATTCATTTGGTATTTAGCTTTCCTGTTTTTATTTCCAAAATTTGCTGGAATTATCAAATTTCCTGGAATTCCCTTGAATTATTTCATTTCCCGAACCTCTCCTGGAAAAAGTAATAATTTCCCGAAATTTCCCGAATTTCGGGAGAAGTGGAAACTCTGCTTCTGTGATATCTGTAAATGCAATTCATACCAAGAAATCGGACAAAGTGAATAAATGAACAAAGAAAATAAGTATCCATCATGACCCATGGTATGATCCAAAAATGAAGATAATTATGTAGCATAATAGTCTTAAAGCATTCATGGTTTATAATTCCTTTAATTTCAGGACTGAACTATTAGAACACTCTGTTGTGAGTATGCAGTTAAGAATCTTTTCGGCCTCACGAGATGGTTACAGGAGACCGCATGTGGCAATTGTATGCCATTTTTAAATCATTTCAAGGGTTTGGTACTATGAGGTAGTTCACATCAATGAGAACTTGACATGAATCACTATGTATGGGACTTGAGGTTGATGATACATCCTACCACAAGTGACTATGCTGTCAGACGGTGTGTCTGCTGCTGAGTTAGATTGGTAAAAATTCTGCTCGGCTTTAAAGGTATACTGCATGTCAAACGTAGACACCCTTTAAAACAAACAAACGAACATGCTAACAGATGAACAAAATATAATTTTTAAAAAATCAACAAAAAATTAACCAAACCAAATACAAAACCAAGTAGTAACAGTAACAGTAACAACAACTAGACCACCACCATCACCACCATCCCCACCACCACCAACAACAGCAAAACAACAAACAAACAACAACAAAAATACTAAAGGGACTCACTGCCCCCCCCCCCACCCTGGCTCCGTTACGAATATCTATTATGAATTCCAGAAATGGATAATAATTATAGTATTATTATGGTTGTATTTCGATGAAAACGAAAACCTCATTTATGTAGAGTGTTATCCCTGCATTCTAGATAAATGTTTAAAATACTTTTATTTCTTTCCTATAAGTTGTGTTATAGAGCAGTGACAGAGCTACCTATAGAGGGGTATAACCCCCTCCCCTCACCATAGTATTGTAAAGAAACGAAAAGAAAAAGAATGGAATGTATAAAAGTAAAGAAGGATAATAGAAGAAGAAACCTACAATTTCTCAGGTTCCCGGGTTAATTACATCGTTCTAGTAAAGACTGCCCCCCCCCCCCCCCGTTAGACGTGATTATGGGAACATTCCCCCAGCACCAGAATCAATGGAAACCCAATGTTGTCGATAGGTTGGCTCCGCAAGCATCATGAAATACTAGTAGTCCTCTGACAAGGGCCCCTCCCTTTATCATTCCTTGCGGGCTACGATCCCATTTTCAAACAGAAAAAAGGGGGAAATGACGAGTGAAAAACTAGTTATACTTTGATAGTATTTATATTGTTACTTTTTGCACATTTGACTTGTTTTAAACTTTTTCTCTTGTAATTTCTAACAATGTGTGCATTGTTATAGGAAAATTGTCCTGTCTACCAGGTAATCGCTGCCAGATTTTTAAACATTAATTCAGAAGGATACAAAGAGGGGAATATTAAACGCATCATTTGTGCACTTAATTCTCAAAAGGTATTCTTTTATGTCATATGATTTTGGAAAAGCTCCATTATATGCCGCAACATCTTTTTATGTGAGATGGGTATCATGTAGTTTCGGAGAAATAATGTGGTAGTTCCCCTTTCTCTCCTTAGTCAATTAATTATCTGGTTCAGGTTCTCGAATGCATTTAATAGAAATGGAAAGGCGCCAAATTTTGCGAGCGTCATTTCCATTGTGACAATCGCAATACTAGTAATGATAACACAGACTATAATATTGATTTTGTGTATTATTCTCTGAATGGATAGCCCAACGCAAGGGGTCATAGAATACGATAAATGGCCATGGCAGTGACGATGGACGGGGGATCGGGGAAAAACCACACGTAGCCCTCTTTCTTTGTCGCCTGTAACCATTAAACGCCGTCATATACTTTTTAGTAATATCCATGTTGGGGGGATGTATTGATAGATAAGAGTATAATTGTCTAGTTTATTTATCAACAATCCATGGAAACATATATCCTTATGAATTTATGAAAACATTTGAACTCATAAACATAAAATATCAAGACCATCAGCAGAAATCAAACAAACAAATAAATAGAAAAAAAAAACACAAAAAGACAAAATGAGGTATATGGTGAAATAAATTAGACCATCGTGTGAAATATATGCTATGTCTTTTCCCGCCTTCGATCGAATCGAACGATGGATTATGTCATGTTTATATAGTAAAGGTCCGTTATGTAGGTCTTTCCGCTAGATATCCTATCCAGGGCAATATCATGTAATATCAGTCATGCGAGTGAGTTCTTTAAAACAGACATCCCGTTTTCAATTGATATAATCAATGTCTTACACCGCATCAATGTGAATAAATCAATATATGACCATGAGAAAATGGTAACATTCTGATACGGTCTACAGCGTGGTTGTATCATCAACCTGCATGTAAACAAATGTCACATGACTACAGTCACGTGGTTTCTTATGGCGGTGCCAAATATCATCGTGACTTGTTCAAACAAAAGCAACAACAACAACACAACTACAACCACCCTGTCTTAGCGGAAACCTCTCTATAGCAGCCACCGTCCTCTATAGTGACTCCCATGGCATGGACATACACATGGTATTTCTGTGTTTAATAACCTGCTACTCCTCCTCCTCCTACTACTACTACCACTACTACTGCCACTACTACTACTACTACCACTACTACTACTACTACCACTACTACTACCACTACTACTACTACTACTACTACCACTACTACTACGACTACTACTACTACTACCACTACTACTACTACTACCACTACTACTACCACTACTACTACCACTACTACTACTACTACCACTACTACTACTACTACTACGACTACTACTACTACTACTACTACTACTACTACTACCACTACTACTACCACTACTACTACTACTACCACTACTACTACGACTACTACGACTACTACTACTACTACCACTACTACTACTACTACTTCTACTACTACGACTACTACGACTACTACAATGTACTACGACTACTAGGACGACTACTACTACTACTACTACTACTACTACTACTACTACTACTACTTCTACTACTACGAATACTTCTACTACTTCTACTACTACGACTACTACGACTACTACGACTACTACGACTACTACGACTACTACGACTACTACGACTACTACGACTACTACGACTACTACGACTACTATTACTACTACTACAGTACTACTTCTACTACTACGACAACTACTACCACTACTACTACTACTACCACTACTACTACGACTACTACGACTACTACTACTACTACCACTACTACTACTACTACTTCTACTACTACGACTACTACGACTACTACAATGTACTACGACTACTAGGACGACTACTACTACTACTACTACTACTACTACTACTACTACTACTACTACTTCTACTACTACGAATACTTCTACTACTTCTACTACTACGACTACTACGACTACTACGACTACTACGACTACTACGACTACTACGACTACTACGACTACTATTACTACTACTACAGTACTACTTCTACTACTACGACAACTACTACTACGCTACTACTACTATTATAGTAGTAGTAGTAGCGTAGTAGTGAATTTATTTACTTCTATAATAGAAATAAATGAATTAATGAATAAATTAATGTGTACATGTATATATCTGTTATTTATCTAACTTTAGTTTATCACTCAATATCATTATACTCTATCTACCTGCCAATGTTTACATTTCACATGTCTGTTGTTATTAATCATTTTGCAACCAAAACATAGGACCTCCAGACCGTCATATCGATTGAATAACTGGCGACCTGTATGACCTATCAACAGTGTGACCAAGGTTACACACACAACACACACTGTATAACGACAATAGTGTTTGGTATCCCGCCAAAATTACACAAAGAGACCCTCAACCTTATAAATATTCATGAGAAAGGCTTGGTAGCGGGCACGACGGAAAGGGGGTCTGCGATTGGCTGAGAGCGTGAGAATACAATCATTTTGAAAACAGAACTAGGGAAAATTTTATTGAGCGGGAATTGGCCTCAAACTGAAAGTAAGCATCCTGTGTTTGTTTCAGCGGGTATCCCCATGCACTATTTTAGGATCAAACATATTCAACTTGAAATACCTTTCTTTCAAGTCAGTAGTAAAAGAAGAAGAATTAAAGAAGCTCAAGGCCTGAACTCTGAAATCGTACAAAACTTGCCGTCCCGCTCCATGGACCAACGACGTTTCATATCTAAATCATTATAAAATGTTTACATTTTAAGATGATTATTTTAGGAGACGTGATAAATTTTCGATATTAGAACATCCAATGAGTTTAATGTAATCAGATTTCAGTGTAAATGTACATGTTATCTAGGAAATCGTTGCGAAACAAACGAGAAAACAAAACAAAACATAACCCACAAATATTTATCGAACCAACCCCCTTTTCAACTTGCCTTTGTTTACATTAATTTCGTGAGTAATGACCTTTAAATGACACAGTGCAAGGTTGAATGAGGGGCACGTCGGAGGCGCTGTCACTAATCTCTAAAATGATTGGAGGAAATGAATCAACAGGAAATTCAAGAGCAAAACATTGCACGAGCTAAGTCAGGGTCGGCTTTGTTTACTCATAAATCATTGTCTCTCTCTCTGCCATCCAGGGTTGGGCGAGTACCCTTCTTTTGGAAATATTTTGTTGTATCAATATTTCCTCTAACATGTCTGTCATAAATATGAACCGTGAGCCTCTTCTGCGGTCCTCATTTATTAAGGAGTATACGTACACCTTATTTCCCTTCTGTAGTGTTTTCCTTGAATCTTTTCGTGAAACATGCAGCAAGGTTTTAAAAGTGCCCCTATTTTGGCAAAAGTTTATCCTAATCCTAATTCTTTTTGCCCTGCATTTTCCCTCGATGAACCTCCAGCCTGTTTTTTCGTCCTTCAATCTTTTTGGCATCCCTTCATTTCAAGACTTGGGGTTCTTTCCTGTTCTCATAGGCTCGTTTGGTTTTTTGTGTCCATGAAGATTAACAATTATCATTCACAATGATTATTTGACATCTAGAGTTCATGGGAATTCTCTCCTTGTAACAATGGCGATTCTGAAAACACATCAAGTATAACACTACTTATTGGAGCGATGAAAAAATTTGTCAATATCAGTTTGTAAAATACAATTTGAAATGGATAAAGTAGTAATCTGTCAATCAATACCTCATTGGTTCATCTTGCTGTGTGACTAAGTCATGAATTTGGTAATAGATTGTAATAATGTTTGTCTCTAATAATGTGATTAAATTGAATTATTTGTAGATAAGACTACTTCTTACCAGTCAGTGAGTGCTAATGCTAAAATAAATGTTATCCACAAACAGCTTCTGTAAACAAATAGAGTAAATTTGATACTGGCAGAAATGTATACAAATAATGCAGTCGCTCACCATTTATCTACGTACATGTATTTCGTGTTGATTTTTAGAAGGCTAAATGCTTTCTCTATAGGCTTCCTAGCAGAAGATGAATGGATAGTGAAAAAGAACTTAAAATGAACATAAACATATCATTGACTCACTCTTAAAGTTCTGTTCATGTTTTGGGGAACGTTGGGGGCTCGCCAAGGGCTCGTCGTGGGAGTTGGCCGGGAGAACAGCGCTGATTGGCGGATATGGAAAAAACGAGTCATGATAGTTGACTCATAGCTCATACTGATGAGAGAGTGAGACAGATATTATCAAGATAGAAATAGTATCGAACCATAGGGGCCCTATTACTCTAAAACAAACAATGTCCTTTTAAGGTATTATAACGGGCTTCGTGATAATTATGCAATAGCGAACAGGCTTTGGCGTGAAGATCAGTGAAGATGATGGCACCGCATAGGCTTGGGTCAGAGAGATGGAAGTTTTACTACTCCCATCTTCCAGCTTTGAGCTTTGTTCAGTGATAATTGAACATTCAACACGCTCCCCATAATCATATCCATCACACTATGATCATAGCATTTACACAGCAGCTTTGCACAACCATGAAAACAGAAAGTTTGTCACGAATGTATTTTTTCATTGCAGTACAGGGCACGAAAATTTAGTGCTGGTAAGTTATTCTACTTCAAGGTTATGCCGCTCTCCATTTTTTCTTGTTTCTAAAACATTGTTCAGCAATCTCCCTATTATGTACAGAGACAATAGCTTGAAAATACTGCATTACAAACAAGAAAACGAGATGATAGACAAGTATCTTTCTTGACACTTCAATTGAAACATTAATAAAAGTCTGTTGTAAAAACAAAGTAATCCATCGACATGCCTGTCATCTTGGCTTCAAGTCAGCTGTATTTATTTTTTTTCTTCAGATTTCTACTAAGAAGAAAATAAGAGGCATTTGATATACATTTTCAAGATTTTATTATTCGTCAAAAGATATAAATCTTATGCTCTCATTTTCCACCATCAATCATGAAAAAAAAAATTGTGAGTCTCTTACAGCATGTACATTTTCTGTGCATAATATAAATACGGCATGGGCTGGATGGGCCAAAAAACAGACAATGAGCCAGAGCCAATGTGTATAATTCTCAAGTAATATCAATTTTGGATTCTCCTTTAATAGTGCACTTATTTTGGCTCATCGGCCAAATGGGAAGGGGCAAGGGAGGGGTACGAAGGGGGCGTTGCCCCGTGTATGGAAGATGATTGGAGGAAATGCTGAGGCCGGCCGGCGACTTTTGCATTTAGCAGTTGAGAACCTTATAAAACCATGTAAACATGCCATTTTTGTATTAGTATTCATTTAGACTGTTAACTGCAATGCTTGAAATCTGTATTACTTTTACTTTCACCTCAATGTTATGTAAATCATAAAACTGGTGGTCACAAGACTGTGACATAGCACGAAAAAGGAGTATTCAAACCTCTTTGTGCATTTCCCTGGAGATACAAGTTTCTATTTTCATTGCTGTATGATAGGATTGGTCTGAACAGTTTGAAAGCAATATCCCATAATTATATGAGTGAACATTCTTTCCTTTTATAGATCAAAATAGGGTGAGGGAAGTGGGATGGATTGCCTTATAGTCTGTCACTTTTCAATTTTTAGCTTTCCCCATTGGAATTAGTTTAGTATACAATGTCATGTTATACATAATCTTCGAGAAAAAAAAAGTGGGACGATATACATCCAGATTTGATATACTGTTATGTCGGTCTGGTGCAATGATACGTATCATGGATGAGCTCTGGAGTTGTTAGAGCACACACACGATGTCGATGGGTTATGGAAGTCTACATCATCCTGATGAGAAAGGCGCCAGACAAGTCTATAAGAATTTAGGTCAATGCCGAAAGAGTCTATGGTTGCAGACCAATTTTGGCCTATACATCAAAACGGAGAGTTTCTGTGTTTGCAGGAGGGTTTAGACGGTTTTTTGAATAGAAATTATCAGTCAACTATTCAGGTGTTCCGATAAACGCTTAAAATACCAATAAAAATGATAAACGTTTATAAAAAGCACTCGTTAATGTGACTCTGTATCCTTTATAGTAATTCTAAATGCCCTTAAAGGGAATGGGAAAAACTCAGGTATTGCAGATTTTACATACCCCTAATTCCATTTCTCTCATTTTTTAAATGCACATAAACAAACACTGACCTTAAAAGTAAAATCCGTAAAATTTCAGTGACTTGAACTGACTATATCTCCCACAGTTATCCAAACTACAGGTTTGCATTTTGACTGTAGAGTAAGACTAGAGTGCTATGAGAATGGTGTCACTAACAAGGCTGCCGTCTTATACACGTTGTGGTATGCTCAACTTGACGGTGAACCTAGCGGGGCGCGTCTATACAATCAAAACCAGCCTTATTCTCCCGCCGAAATTCCCACGATGGTATGCAAATATTTTATGATAATCGTCTTCCTCTCATACCACATCCTCCATCATTATGAGGGAGGGGGGGGGGGGGGGGAGGGGAATTGGTGGTGGGAGCGGTCGTGGTGATGGTGGTTATGGTAAAGGGGGGGGGGGT
>CM057157.1:3931434-4137707 GCA_029962745.1 Echinometra lucunter | reverse complement strand
GTTACATGTATACCACAACATTTTGGAGATGCTTTCACTGCTGACAAGGTGTCTCATTTCCTCCAGGTAACCATGGTTATGAAAATATCAAACCTATTCTCCTCTATTCACTGTGAAATATGCTAGAACTATTTCCCCTTTACTTCTAGGAATGACGTCATGTCTTATGCACAAAAAGGGTCATTTCATTGAATATCATGAAATTGTTGGAATTCTCTTAACAGGGTGTTCAGGATGGGTTTCCTTGTTCCTGCATAGGTGCAAATCACTCGAGGAAATAGATTCTATTCTCGGAAAAGAATGACGTAATTTATATAATTGGTTTTCATTCTTGTTTATGTGTTTTTTTCCACTTCTGCTAGAGCCCGATATTTGATGCTTATTTCATAAGTCAATTGTGTAAACGGACTTATTTGTTCTTTTTAATTGTGTTTAATTTTTCTTAATATTGGGTCACTTGGTATATAGATCAGTTTTAACTAAAAGTGTTATTATACATGTTAACGCTATGTGGTTTGAAAAAAAGTAAGTAAAAAAGGGGGGCTTAAGCAGAAGTGCCAACAAAATACGAAGTTGATAATAATAACACTGACTAAAATGTGCAATTTTAAAAACTCCTTTCCATTATGCTCTTTGATGCGTCCTGCAGACTCTACAATGCTGTATATAAACTGTAGACGTGGTAGAACCCCCTCCTTACATAGTCATAAGGCCTTAGGACTATTTTCCTTTTCAGGAATGACGTCATAAATGGTCATTTTACGATCAGGCGATTGTTTGAATTCTCAAAACAGAGTATTCTTATTCCTTTTTCGTTGTTCCTGAAAATGGAAAAAAAAAAAACTGGAGGAAATAGATACTATTCTCAGAAAGAAAAAATAAAAATGGGATTTGTTTTCCTTAACCTAATCTACTATAATGCACTTGTTTTGTTTATTCCTGTATTAGATATTAGATATTAAATATTATGTAATCAAATATCTAAAAGTATAATATACCGTATATTCAAAAATAATTTTTTCTATGTATTATTTACAGTTGGTAGCTTATAATAATTCTGTTAAAAGTCACACTTAGCTATCGAATAAGGTCCATAGCATTCTAGGAAATCTTACAAAACATTGTGCCTTGAAATTGTTGAACTCTACAGCCTTCAAGTCAATAGTTTAACCCATTAAGAAAATAAGTATGATGTATTTGAAATCAATATGGTAGTCGTCTAGCGGAAGGAAAGGTAACAGCTATACACGTTTAGGATGATGAAGGGAATAGATTCGAACCTGGGAATTGCATTCATAATTATCTTGCAAGTTTCTTTTCGCTATATTTAGTTATTTATTTAGAGACAAGCTTACTTGCGGTCGATAGCTCCATTACGGATGGTATGAAAATTGATGCTACACTCGTCATGAACAATTAATGGATAAGTAATTTTCAAGCTCCTATTTATGAGGAAATTCCTTGCACAGTACTTTCTTGAAATTATTTATACAACTAATAGGCCTGCAAAAGAGATGCGACGAAGTAGTACTTTATTTAGTAATCAAGGCATATAGTAATTTTAATGACCACCTGTTTGTAGTGGAGTTGTCCTGGGGCCCTTAACACAAAGGTTTGCGATCAGTCGCTAAATTAAAACAACCATTCTGATTGGTCCAGGGTCACCTTTTTGAACGAGATGCGCATGAAACCATGGTCTTGACTAGCTGTTACAATTTTGCGATTGATAGCAAATCTTTGTGTTACGGGCCCAGGACATCTCCACTGCAAACGGGTGGTCATTAAAATTACTATATGCCTGCATTACTAAATAGAGTACTACTTCGATGCATCTCTTTGCAGGCATATTCGAATCCCAGCCCGGCACAAACCCTACCAATAATTAATCCATGTTTGCCAGTTTCTACCATGTCTACCTTGGTGTGAATGGGTCCGTTATCATTATCATTATTGTCATCGTATATTGAAGAAAACGAAAGTCATTATATAAATAGTAAGTATTCAATTCAAATGAAAGGGTCTTATTCAAAATGATGATTTACTATTTAGTTTTGAATATATATCTAAATGGTATCATGATACCAAAACAAGGAACCGTCCCCGGATACACTGTGGTCTTGATTTACATGGAAATCTTCTTAAAGATCAATAATTTACATTATATTGTTTCAGTTCCTTGATAACATTAAATCAGATCATACGAGTGTACGATCGTACGATCACACTTCTAGTAGTATCATTTTGATCACATGACTTGTGATATAGGCTAGGACTATTTATGATTCAACTAATCAAAATTTCACCCAGGGTCGTATCAGCAGCAGCAGCAGCAGCAGCAGCAGTATAGCAGCGGTATAGTAACAGCATGATGATGACGATACTATACTACTACTTCTACATGTTCTACTACTACTACTACTACTACTACTACTACTACTACTACCACTACTACTACCACTACTACTACTACTACTACTACTACTACTACTACTACTACTACTACTACTACCACTACTACCACTACTACTACTACGTAACTAGTGATAATAATAGTAATAATAATAATAACGTCAACAATAATAATAAGAGTATTAGTTAGTATTAGTTATCAGTATTAGAAGTAGGAGGAGGAGGAGGAGGAGGAGGAGGAGGAGTAGTAGTAGTAGTAGTAGTAGTAGTAGTAGTAGTAGTAGTAGTAGTAGTAGTAGTAGTAGTAATAGTAGTAGTGGTAGTAGTAGTGGCAGTGGTAGTAACAGTATAGCAGTACTACTACTACTATAGTAGTAGTAGTAGTGGTGGTGGTGGTGGTAGTAGTAGTAGTAGTGGTAGTAGTGGTAGTGGTAGTAGTGGTAGTAGTAGTAGTAGTAGTAGTAGTAGAAGTAGTAGTAAATAAATTGTAAAAGGGTTATCTTTATTTCAGATGTGATGCTCGTATACATTTTTAATCAAGTAGAATATTATATGAGGAAAATAAAAGAGGTGGCGTTTGACCCCTTGTATGTTACTTGGCTAGGCTATTCTTGAGGACTCAGTTCAATGTCCTATGGTTCAATCTATCTCCCCATGATATGGTGTCATTATCATTTAAACATTTCTTTTCAGAGGACATGAATGTAGATATCAACTTTAATCCAGTCTTGATGATGATAATCCCATGGGTGTTTTTTTTTCTTTCTTTTTTCTGTGGGTAGGATGTCCGCTCACCAAGAAACATCTTAGAGTTTGATCGATCGTAAATACAACCATATTTCCTCCTTAGGGAAATACACTAAAGGCTTATCCTTTTTTTCTTCCTTTTTCCCCCTTTATAATATGCTATGATGCTGTATACTGGAGGATATTGAACTTCCTTGTTTGTTTTTTTTTCTCGGGAAATACAGCAGAGAAGGATAATTATATATCTTATTTCTTGGTTGTTGTTGTTTTTCGGTTTGAATTTGGGGTTTATGTTTTACAGTTCAATTTCCGCAAGTTCAGTTTTATTACAGATCGGTTCCCATGTATTCAATAATCAAAGTGAAAAATAAATTATGCATCCTAGTATTACTCAAATAAATCACGAGCCGAATTTTTTCAAGACAAACCCCCTCTCACTCATATCATCATGATAGCTACAGTTGCAAGCAAAATATATTATTCAACCCTCTCGCATTTTGCAACCTGCTTTGTATGTGAAAGTTGCAATTTTGGAAGGGCTAGAAATTAAATATTGACTTTTGCTCTGGTATTCAATTGTAATAAACTATCTGTTCACCTCTTGAATGATTTAGTAATAGTCTGCAGATGTAATGTTACTCATTTTGCCAGAATGTCCAAAATGCGGAGGGGGTTGAATAATTTTGCATGCAACTGTAAACGTTGATTTAATCCGAAATCATTCATATTCCAGTTATGCATATCCGAACTTTCTTTCTATGAAAATATTCTTAATATCTTCTGGACTGTTTCGTATTCTAATTACTGATCAATCTATGGTGTAATCTAGTCCACTGAATCCTTTTCAGTGTAAAGATATCAAAAAGTTGAAGCTTAATGTAACATGCTTTTTCTATAGCAGCTTTCCTTATTCAGGCCTGAAAAGGAACTGTGAATTAGTAGAGTTTGCACCTATGAATAGATAAACATGTTGAGACAGCAGGAAAATAATAGAATAGAGCACGATTGAAAGAATTTTCGAAGTCAATATTAAACTGATTTAATCATCCTTTGAAGATCAATTTTAAGCAAAATATTCTAACAGTAACTCAAAGGATGGCCTTTTTAAAAAATGTAACGTTGATTTTTCTTTATGACTAATATTTTCTGGTTTTGTGAAGAACTGTCAGCCTTTGGGCTGCATGCGTTGTTTTCATTTTAACAGTGCAGTTCAATTTAGTTCAATTAAAAGTATAAAAATGAAGAATAAGAATAAACTGAGTCTCTATTGTACACTTAAAATTGTAAGGTGTAGAAAGACCATTCTCCCACCTAAACCTCTTTCTCTCTCTCTCTCTCTCTCTCTGTTCATTGCAGCTTGATTATGGACATTTCGAAATATTTATTCAACAATATTATCAACTCTACAAGTTCGCTGTTAAAATTATCTACCACGTGTAAATGGGAGTGTTGTGGGCGTGTAGACAACGGAGAGCACTGATTGGCTGGAATATTATCTGGTCATGCTTTCAACCCATGGAATACAACGTCTGATCACAGGTTGACCGAATGCTTCCACGATAGGCTGATGAAACGATATCTCTGATCACCAGATACATTGGATGACGTGTACATAGATGGGGCTTTCGTCGAGTTTATAGAGGAACGAATGCGATTACGATGACGACGATGACGACGATGATGGGCTCAAATTTTTTATGAGTTCGCCTCACAACAATGATAACGAAGATGACGAACTACAATGGTTTGATTTGATTTGGTAAAATAGAGGCCTTGCTTTCATCACGTTCACAGAGATCTCATTTCACATCAATGGGTTATTTTTATTCAAAATATTCTCATCACGACAGAATATAACCAAACTGCGAAAATATTTGCATTGTAAAAATGACATCAAACACACAATTCCAGTAAGAACAACTAATATGGTGGAGGTAGTGGGGTGGGAGGAATGCCATGAAATGGGTATTGAGAGAACAGTTTTTTTCAGACGACGACGAGGATGATGATCTGTTCAGTTGTGATGGCGGTAGATGCAGTGATGATAGTGAAGATGAATACTGTTAATGTTGATGATAATGGTATCAATGACTGTGCTGATTATGGTGGTGTGGTGGTGGTGGTGGTGGTGGTGGTGGTGGTGGTGGTGGTGATGATGATGATGATGATGATGATGGCGAATATGATGATGGCGAATATGATGATGATGATGATGATGATGATGATGATGATGATGATGATGATGAGACGATGATGGTAATGAGATGACGATGACGACGACGACGACGATGATAATGATGACGATAATGACTATTGCGAGGATGACAATGGTGATTCGATGATGAGTTTGATTATTTAAATTTCCTTACATAGATGTCAAAATAAAGTTTGTTAGGTTAATGCTGTTATGACAATATGTCGGATGGACCATAATTATGATAATACAAGCAACAAGTACGACTAAAGAGAATAATCGAATATTACCATCTCCTTCCCGATGGTGTGTATGTGTTCTTTATTATGGGATACTATGGTTCTATGCAGTGTTTCCACAACCGTGACTATTTAAATATTTTTTATTCCTGAAATGAACTCTCAGATTTCCTGGAATTCGGCACTATTTCCTGAAATATTGAATATGCTTACCACAATCGATGTGGCACTACATAGGACCAAGGCCGTTTTTTTTTTTTCCGGGGGGGGGGGGGGGATCAAAATGTTCAATACTTGAGGGAACACGTGAGCGAGGGAGCGAAGCGACCAAGCGGGAGCTTTTGCATTTTTAGAATTAAAATTGAACGATCTGGTACACACAATAACAATAATAGGCCTACACACTTTGGTTGAAATTTAAAAAAGAAAAAAGAAAAGAAGAAGAAGAAACAAAGGTGGGTTTTGAAAATCTCGGGGGGGGGGGGGGGGGGCAACTGCCCCCTGCCCCCAATGTGCGTACGGCCATGCATAGGACCAAAGTCAAGTTGTGAGTGTTGCACTTTCAAGCTCCAAATAAGTTACAAATGTCCAAATGATCTGTTGAAGAGTGTGCGCTTGAGCATTTCAACTGTCAGTGATTTTTTACTGACAAAATTTGCTCTCAGCCAATCAGATGCAAGGATTTCAGTAGCTTATAACAGTTGTCGGCAAAAATCACTGACAAGATACATGATGAAATGCTCCCCAAATACTGTAATTCGCCAGTACTTGTGATAATGATAATAATAATAATGAGAATAATAATAATAATAATAATAATAATAATAATAATAATAATAATAATAATAATAATAATAATGATAGCCTAAAGGAATTTTTTCTCATTTGTTTATTCATTTGGTATTTAGCCGTCCTGTTTTTATTTCCAAAATTTGCTGGAATTATCAAATTTCCTGGAATTCCCTGGAATTATTTCATTTCCCGAACCTCTCCTGGAAAAAGTAATAATTTCCCGAAATTTCCCGAATTTCGGGAGAAGTGGAAACTCTGCTTCTGTGATATCTGTAAATGCAATTCATACCAAGAAATCGGACAAAGTGAATAAATGAATAAAGAAAATAAGTATCCATCATGACCCATGGTATGATCCAAAAATGAAGATAATTATGTAGTATAATAGTCTTAAAGCATTCATGGTTTATAATTCCTTTAATTTCAGGACTGAATTATTAGAACACTCTGTTGTGAGTATGCAGTTAAGAATCTTTTCGGCCTCACGAGATGGTTACAGGAGACCGCATGTGGCAATTGTATGCCATTTTTAAATCAGTTCAAGGGTTTGGTACTATGAGGTAGTTCACATCAATGAGAACTTGACATGAATCACTATGTATGGGACTTGAGGTTGATGATACATCCTACCACAAGTGACTATGCTGTCAGACGGTGTGTCTGCTGCTGAGTTAGATTGGTAAAAATTCTGCTCGGCTTTAAAGGTACACTGCATGTCAAACGTAGACATCCTTTAAAACAAACAAACGAACATGCTAACAGATAAACAAAATACAATTTTTTAAAAAATCAACAAAAAAATTAACCAAACCAAATACAAAACCAAGTAGTAACAGTAACAGTAACAACAACTAGACCACCACCATCACCACCATCACCACCATCACCACCACCACCAACAACAGCAAAACAACAAACAAACAACAACAAAAATACTAAAGGGACTCACTGCCCCCCCCCCACCCTGGCTCCGTTACGAATATCTATTATGAATTCCAGAAATGGATAATAATTATAGTATTATTATGGTTGTATTTCGATGAAAACGAAAACCTCATTTATGTAGAGTGTTATCCCTGCATTCTAGATAAATGTTTAAAATACTTTTATTTCTTTCCTATAAGTTGTGTTAGAGCTGTGACAGAGCTACCGATAGAGGGGTATAACCCCCTCCCCTCACCATAGTATTGTAAAGAAACGAAAAGAAAAAGAATGGAATGTAATAAAGGTAAAGAAGGATCATAGAAGAAGAAACCTACAATTTCTCAGGTTCCCGGGTTAATTACATCGTTCTAGTAAAGACTGCCCCCCCCCCCCCGTTAGACGTGATTATGGGAACATTCCCCCAGCACCAGAATCAATGGAAGCCCAATGTCGTCGATAGGTTGGCTCCGCAAACATCATGAAATACTAGTAGTCCTCTGACAAGGGCCCCTCCCTTTATCATTCCTTGCGGGCTACGATCCCATTTTCAAACAGAAAAAAGGGGGAAATGACGAGTGAAAAACTAGTTATACTTCGATAGTATTTATATTGTTACTTTTTGCACATTTCACTTGTTTTAAACTTTTTCTCTTGTAATTTGTAACAATGTGTGCATTGTTATAGGAAAATTGTCCTGTCTACCAGGTGATCGCTGCCAGATTTTTAAACATTAATTCAGAAGGATACAAAGAGGGGAATATTAAACGCATCATTTGTGCACTTAATTCTCAAAATGTATTTTTTTTTTGTCATATGATTTTGGAAAAGCTCCATTATATGCCGCAACATCTTTTTATGTGAGACGGGTATCATGTAGTTTCGGAGAAATAATGTGGTAGTTCCCCTTTCTCTCCTTAGTCAATTAATTATCTGGTTTCAGGTTCTCGAATGCATTTTAAGCGGAGGGCCAAAAGCAGAAAAGGGGGGTTTCGTTCCACCATCTGTACAAACTAAGTAGACCATGCTCATTTTCAAGCTTAAAGCATAACACACAATATTCAAGAGGTCTACCTCAAAAAATTAGTAGCGAAAGCTTCCAAATCCAAGATGGCGTCCAAAATGGCCGCCATTTTGACGGAATTTGAATTTTTCAAGATAAAATTTGATAGAAACATCCAATTGCAACAAAATTGGTCTCATCTGAAAGAGAATTAAATTCCCTACAGTTTGATGCCATTTGTGAGTAATGTCAAAGTAATTCGATCCAGATATTTAGTCAAAAATTGTGTTTTTTGACATTTTTTCCTAAAAACTGAAAATTTGCAAAATGTATGATTTAGCATAAATCAAGAAAAAAATTAAAAATTGTCTTGAAACCTTCCAGAAAACTTTCTTGATATTCAATAATCATCTGTGGAAAATTAGAAAGCAATACCATTCTCCGTTCTAAATTTATAATGTCTCAAACTTGAAAACTCATATTTCATAAATTTCTCTTCTTGCATATGCATGTGTTATATTCCCATAGACTATAATGCATTAACATGCATGTACCCTGTACAAAAGTGCAGACGTGGATTTTCGCTATACAAACCAAGAAGGCCATGCTTATATTTGTGCTTATTGACATGTTTGTAACTAAACTTGGATGATAGATGCCTTACACAAACTCCAGTGTTATTGGGGAGTCAAAGGTCACATATGTAGGTCAAAGGTCAAATGAGGTCAAATGTTAACATTTTCCGTGCATATTTCTACTGGGGTTGGTAACTTTAGAACCATAAGTCCATTTGCAACCAAACTTGGATAGTAGATGCCTTTCAGGGACATAACTGGTATTTGAGGGTCAAAGGTCATGTATGTAGGTCAAAGGTCAAATGGTAAAAAATTCATGCATATTTCTACTGGGGTGGGTAAGTTTAGAACCATAAGTCCATTTATAACAAAACTTGAATGGTAATTACCCTTTAAGGACCTCATTGTTATTTGGGGTCAAAGGTCATGGGTGCAGGTCAAAGGTCAAAGGAGGTCAAATGTTAAAACTTTCCTGCAATTTTCCATTGGATTTGATAGCTTTAGAACGATGACTCCAAACTTGGATGGTAGATGCCCTATACAGGGTGGCCCAGAAAGAACGGAAAACCTGTGATCCTTAATTTCAGCGAGATTAATAATAATGTGATAATTTTTCATTTGGTTTGAAAGACAATTTTCTTTGAAAACGACAGTGATATTACATTTAATATTCCCATGACTTATTTTAGACAACCACTAGGAAAACGGCATTTTCAAGAGTTTTCTCCCGTTTCTCCTTGATCGTACCATTTACTGGTTCAGTTCACCTGCATGGTGTCCCATCACCGTGTTTGAGTCCCTTGTTTTTTAATACTTATTAGAATAAAAACTAGAAACATTGGGATTGTGTCAAAGAATGCATTAGCCTCAATCCCACTTTGAGTTATGGATAATTGTATCCTGAACTTTATTGATAAAATGATAAAGCAAAAATGGTAGGTATCAATACAGTAGGAACTTATTTGGGATTCCCCATGTGTCTGCATATACTGAATCGCTGTAAAACAAATATCTACATGCTGAGATGTCTGGAAATAGTATAAGGTACCTCTGAACCATACAAATACATCGTATTATTGATATATTCATCCTTTCCTTGAGGATTAAGCTTTTATCTTCATTGGCAACTTGAGTACTTAACAAATAAAGAAGGTTAATGGGAGAAATTCATGATTTGTAAACAAATTTGTTTACAAATAAAGTATTCACCTAGTGAAATTTTCAGCTCCCTGAAAAAATTAGAATAAGATTACAAAACATATGAGAAAGTCCTTAAAATTAGCTCATTGGAAGTATGAGATGTAGAATGCTGCGTCTACACTTTTTAATTGCCTGTTGCCATTAATATTATGTACAATTTATTAAAAGCACCAAAATTTCAAAAACAGAAAGGTTACAAAACAGTCCTTTTTGCCGTTTCCGATTGCTACACGAATAAGAGACAGTGCAAAGGTACAATGTTGTATGTAGTTGTATTTTAATTCTGTTTTCTATTAACTGGTCCAATTTCTTCTGTTGATATTTGTATGCATGCATACTGTTAATTATATGTATTTTTATGGATTTAATGGATTGACTTTTTTATGCCGCTGTTAAAATCAACTTAAAGTTAGCTGTCTCATTAAAATTTAGATGTATATAATTATGCTTAAACTGTAATATACAAATAATGAGTTTTTAACTAATGAGAAATTAGACATTTTTTATTACTAGTTATGCTTATGATAGCTTATTTTCTTGTGAAGTCATTTTGTACTAATTTATATTCAATTATATAATACAATAACCACAACTGCACCAGATAAATCAAAGAACAACTTCCAATGAGTTGAAAAAATAACTTAATGACACTAGAAAATTTAAAGTGTTCTTTGAAAGAGTGCTCTCGCTGCCATTTTACCATATTTCTAGAGCTATTATTTTCTTTCCATTAAATGTGACATGTGTAATTTGTAATTTCAAAGAATATAACACATTCAAAATTGTATAGCCATTATATATTGGCTGCGAAGCAAGATGATAAATACCATTTCATCTATGTACCATATATCTATTTACATTATGATATTGAAACCTTTCCATCCCGGCGCTTTCTGACCCTACTCTCACTTTCACTAATTTCATGGGGGGGGGGGGGGGGGGTATGTAGAAAAACAATATTTTCCCACTAAATATAGAATAAATTGCATGGTAACTCAACACCCCTCATGAAGGACATTCAGTTGTAAAAAAAAAATTCTTTTCATCTGAGACCTATTTAATTCCGATTTGAAGTTTCTAACATTTTTTATGATCTAAATATATTTTCTGCTTATGGCTCCCTGCTTATACGTGGAAGAGACGCAATGATTATGTCAACAACAAAATGAAAAGTTGTGAAGAACATATGTACATGTATCTCATACAAAGTTTGCATCCATATATTCAATATCAAATGATATAAACCTACAACCCAAGCCCCATAACATGTTGGATTGAGGTCCCTATAATACATGTAGGGCATCTACCATCTAAGTTTGGAGTCATTGTTCTAAAGCTATCAACCCCAATAGAAAATTGCAGGAAAGTTTTACCATTTGACCTCCTTTAACCTTTGACCTGCACCCATGACCTTTGACCCCCAAATAACAATGAGGTCCTTAAAGGTTAATTACCATTCAAGTTTTGTTATAAATGGACTTATGGTTCTAAACTTACCCACCCCAGTAGAAATATGCATGAATATTTTACCATTTGACCTTTGTCCTACATACATGACCTTTGACCCTCAAATACCAGTTATGTCCCTGAAAGGCATCTACTATCCAAGTTTGGTTACAAATGGACTTATGGTTCTAAAGTTACCAACCCCAGTAGAAATATGCACGGAAAATGTTAACATTTGACCTCATTTGACCTTTGACCTACATATTTGACCTTTGACTCCCCAATAACACTGGAGTTTGTGTAAGGCATCTATCATCCAAATTTAGTTACAAACATGTCAATAAGCACAAATATAAGCAAGGCCTTCTTGGTTTGTAGAATGAAAATCCACGTCTGCACTTTTGTACAGGGTACATGCATGTTAATGCATTATAGTCTATGGGAATATAACACATGCATATGCAAGAAGAGAAATTTATGAAATATGAGTTTTCAAGTTTGAGACATTATAAATTTAGAACGGAGAATGGTATTGCTTTCTAATTTTCCACAGATGATTATTGAATATCAAGAAAGTTTTCTGGAAGGTTTCAAGACAATTCTTAAATTTTTTCTTGATTTATGCTAAATCATGCATTTTGCAAATTTTCAGTTTTTGGGAAAAAAATGTCAAAAAACACACTTTTTGACTAAATATCTGGACCGAATTACTTTGACATTACTCACAAATGGCATCAAACTGCAGGGAATTTAATTCTCTTTCAGATGAGACCAATTTTGTTGCAATTGGATGTTTCTATCAAATTTTATCTTGAAAAATTCAAATTCCATCTAAATGGCGGCCATTTTGGACGCCATCTTGGATTTGGAAGCTTTCGCTACTAATTTTTTGAGGTAGACCTCTTGAATATTGTTTGTTATGCTTTAAGCTTGAAAATGAGCATGGTCTACTTAGTTTGTACAGATGGTGGAACGAACTCAAAAAATAAGCTAGATATTTGACTTTGGCCCTTCGCTTATTTAATAGAAATGGAACGGCGCCAAATTTTGCGAGCGTCATTTCCATTGTGACAATCGCTATACTAGTAATGATAACACAGACTATAGTATTGATTTTGTGTATTATTCTCTGAATGGATAGCCCAACGCAAGGGGTCATAGAATACGATACATGGCCATGGCAGTGACGATGGACGGGGGATCGGGGAAAAACCACACGTAGCCCTCTTTCTTTGTCGCCTGTAACCATTAAACGCCGTCATATACTTTGTAGTAATATCCATGTTGGGGGGATGTATTGATAGATAAGAGTATATTGTCTAGATTATTTATCAACAATCCATGGAAACATATATCCGTATGAATTTATGAAACATTTTAACTCATAAACATAAAATATCAAGACCATCAGCAGAAATCAAAAAAACAAATAAATAGAAAAAAAAAAAACACAAAAAGACAAAATGAGGTATATGGTGAAATAAATTAGACCATCGTGTGAAATATATGCTATGTCTTTTCCCGCCTTCGATCGAATCGAACGATGGATTATGTCATGTTTATATAGTAAAGGTTCGTTATGTAGGTCTTTCCGCTAGATATCCTATCCAGGGCAATATCATGTAATTTCAGTCATGCGAGTGAGTTCTTTAAAACAGACATCCCGTTTTCAATTGATATAATCAATGTCTTACACCGCATCAATGTGAATAAATCAATATATGACCATGAGAAAATGGTAACATTCTGATACGGTCTACAGCGTGGTTGTATCATCAACCTGCATGTAAACAAATGTCACATGACTACAGTCACGTGGTTTCTTATGGCGGTGCCAAATATCATCGTGACTTGTTCAAACAAAAGCAACAACAACAACACAACTACAGCCACCCTGTCTTAGCGGAAACCTCTCTATAGCAGCCACCGTCCTCTATAGTGACTCCCATGGCATGGACATACACATGGTATTTCTGTGTTTAATAACCTGCTACTCCTCCTCCTCCTCCTCCTCCTCCTCCTACTACTACTACTACCACTACCACTACCACTACCACTACCACTACCACTACCACTACCACTACCACTACTACTACTACTACTATTACTACCACTACTACTACTACTACTACTACTACTACTACCACTACTACTACCACTACTACCACTACTACTACTATACTTCTACTACTACGACTATTACTACTACTACTACTACTACTACTACTACGACGACGACGACGACGATGACTACTACTACTACTTCTACGACTACGACTACTACTACGACTACTACGACTACTACGACTACTACGACTACTACGACTACTACGACAACTACGACTACTTCTACGACTACTTCTACGACTACTTCTACGACTACTACGACTACTTCTACTACTTCTACTACTACGACTACTACGACTACTACGACTACTACGACTACTACGACAACTACGACTACTACTACGACTACTTCTACTACTACGACTACTTCTACTACTTCTACTACTACGACTACTACGACTACTACGACTACTACGACTACTACGACTACTACGACTACTACGACTACTACGACTACTACGACTACTACTACAGTACTACTTCTACTACTACGACAACTACTACTACGCTACTACTACTATTATAGTAGTAGTAGCTTAGTAGTAAATTTATTTACTTCTATAATAGAAATAAATGAATTAATGAATAAATTAATGTGTACATGTATATATCTGTTATTTATCTAACTTTAGTTTATCACTCAATATCATTATACTCTATCTACCTGCCAATGTTTACATTTCACATGTCTGTTGTTATTAATCATTTTGCAACCAAAACATAGGACCTCCAGACCGTCATATCGATTGAATAACTGGCGACCTGTATGACCTATCAACAGTGTGACCAAGGTTACACACACAACACACACTGTATAACGACAATAGTGTTTGGTATCGCGCCAAAATTACACAAAGAGACCCTCAACCTTATAAATATTCATGAGAAAGGCTTGGTAGTGGGCACGACGGAAAGGGGGTCTGCGATTGGCTGAGAGCGTGAGAATACAATCATTTTGAAAACAGAACTAGGGAAAATTTTATTGAGCGGGAATTGGCCTCAAACTGAAAGTAAGCATCCTGTGTTTGTTTCAGCGGGTATCCCCATGCACTGTTTTAGGATCAAACATATTCAACTTGAAATACCTTACTTTCAAGTCAGTAGTAAAAGAAGAAGAATTAAAGAAGCTCAAGGCCTGAACTCTGAAATCGTACAAAACTTGCCGTCCCGGTCCATGGACCAACGACGTTTCATATCTAAATCATTATAAAATGTTTACATTTTAAGATGATTATTTTAGGAGACGTGATAATTTTTCGATATTAGAACATCCAATGAGTTTAATGTAATCAGATTTCAGTGAAAATGTACATGTTATCTAGGAAATCGTTGCGAAACAAACGAGAAAACAAAACAAAACAAAACATAACCCACAAATATTTATCGAACCAACCCCCTTTCCAACTTGCCTTTGTTTACATTAATTTCGTGAGTAATGACCTTTAAATGACACAGTGCAAGGTTGAATGAGGGGCACGTCGGAGGCGCTGTCACTAATCTCTAAAATGATTGGAGGAAATGAATCAACAGGAAATTCAAGAGCAAAACATTGCACGAGCTAAGTCAGGGTCGGCTTTGTTTACTCATAAATCATTGTCTCTCTCTCTGCCATCCAGGGTTGGGCGAGTACCCTTCTTTTGGTAATATTTTGTTGTATCAATATTTCCTCTAACGTGTCTGTCATAAATATGAACCGTGAGCCTCTTCTGCGGTCCTCATTTATTAAGGAGTACGTACACCTTATTTCCCTTCTGTAGTGTTTTCCTTGAATCTTTTCGTGAAACATGCAGCAAGGTTTTAAAAGTGCCCCTATTTTGGCAAAAGTTTATCCTAATTCTAATTCTTTTTGCCCTGCATTTTCCCTCGATGAACCTCCAGCCTGTTTTTTTCGTCCTTCAATCTTTTTGGCATCCCTTCATTTCAAGACTTGGGGTTCTTTCAGTGGCGGCACCAGGATTGTTAAAGTGGGGGGGCAAATGGAGGGCAAAAGAAAATGGTGGGGGGGCAGGGCCGGGCAGTCAATTTTTTTTTTGCATCCTCTTACACACATTTTAACATCAATTTTGTGAGCAAGCGAAGCAAGCGAACAAAAAATAACCGCTTTTCGGTTTTTAATCGCATTTTCGAATAAATATTTTGAAATATGGCGAGCGAGCGAAGCGAGCGAGCCAAAAATGGCTACTTTTCTTGTTTTTAATCGCATTTTAGAAAAGAAATTTTAAAATATGACGAGCGAGCGAAGCGAGCGAGCCAAAAATAACCACTTTTTTGTTTTCAATCGAAGTTTTGAAGAGCGGAAAATGGTATTTTAGAGCACTTCACAGCTTGAATATGATGTTTATGACAACATCTACTTATTTACAAATTACAGTATAATTTTTCTTTTCAGTCCTCAAAATTTCTGGGGGGGCAACTGGGGGGGCAAAGCTTCTGAGTGGGGGGGCAAATGCCCCCCCATGCCCCCCCTTGGTGCCGCCACTGGGTTCTTTCCTGTTCTCATAGGCTCGTTTGGTTTTTGTGTCCATGAAGATTAACAATTATCATTCACAATGATTATTTGACATCTAGAGTTCATGGGAATTCTCTCCTTGTAACAATAGCGATTCTGAAAACACATCAAGTATAACACTACTTATTGGAGCGATGAAAAAATTTGTCAATATCAGTTTGTAAAATAAAATTTGAAATGGATAAAGTATTAATCTGTCAATCAATACCTCATTGGTTCATCTTGGTGTGTTACTAAGTCATTAATTTGGTAATAGATTGTAATAATGTTTGTCTTTAATAATGTGATTAAATTGAATTATTTGTAGATAAGACAACTTCTTACCAGTCAGTGAGTGCTAATGCTAAAATAAATTTCATCCACAAACAGCTTCTGTAAACAAATAGAGTAAATTTGATACTGGCAGAAATGTATACAAATAATGCAGTCGCTCACCTTTTATCTACGTACATGTATTTCGTGTTGATTTTTAGAAGGCTAAATGCTTTCTCTATAGGCTTCCTAGCAGAAGATGAATGGATAGTGAAAATGAACTTAAAATGAACGTAAACATATCATTGACTCACTCTTAAAGTTCTGTTCATGTTTTGGGGAACGTTGGGGGCTCGCCAAGGGCTCGTCGTGGGAGTTGGCCGGGAGAACAGCGCTGATTGGCGGATATGGAAAAAACGAGTCATGATAGTTGACTCATAGCTCATACTGATGAGAGAGTGAGACAGATATTATCAAGATAGAAATAGTATCGAACCATAGGGGCCCTATTACTCTAAACAAACAATGTCCTTTTATGGTATTATAACGGGCTTCGTGATAATTATGCAATAGCGAACAGGCTTTGGCGTGAAGATCAGTGAAGATGATGGCACCTCATAGGCTTGGGTCAGAGAGATGGGAGTTTTACTACTCCCAACTTCCAGCTTTGAGCTTTGTTCAGTGATAATTGAACATTCAACACGCTCCCCATAATCATATCTATCACACTATGATCATAGCATTTACACAGCAGCTTTGCACAACCATGAAAACAGAAAGTTTGTCACGAATGTATTTTTTCATTGCAGTACAGGGCACGAAAATTTAGTGCTGGTAAGTTATTCTACTTCAAGGTTATGCCGCTCTCCATTTTTTCTTGTTTCTAAAACATTGTTCAGCAATCTCTCTATTATGTACAGAGACAATAGCTTGAAAATACTGCATTACAAACAAGAAAACGAGATGATAGACAAGTGTCTTTCTTGACACTTCAATTGAAACATTAATAAAAGTCTGTTGTAAAAACAAAGTAATCAATCGACGTGCCTGTCATCTTGGCTTCAAGTCAGCTGTATTTCTTTTTTTTTCTTCAGATTTCTACTAAGAAGAAAATAAGAGGCATTTGATATACATTTTCAAGATTTTATTATTCGTCAAAAGATATAAATCTTATGCTCTCATTTTCCACCATCAATCATGAAAAAAAAAAATTGTGAGTCTCTTACAGCATGTACATTTTCTGTGCATAATATAAATACGGCATGGGCTGGATGGGCCAAAAAACAGACAATGAGCCAGAGCCAATGTGTATAATTCTCAAGTAATATCAATTTTGGATTCTCCTTTAATAGCGCACTTATTTTGGCTCATCGGCCAAATGGGAAGGGGCAAGGGAGGGGTACGAAGGGGGCGTTGCCCCGTGTATGGAAGATGATTGGAGGAAATGCTGAGGCCGGCCGGCGACTTTTGCATTTAGCAGTTGAGAACCTTATAAAACCATGTAAACATGCCATTTTTATATTAGTATTCATTTACACTGTTAACTGCAATGCTTGAAATCTGTATTACTTTTACTTTCACCTCAATGTTATGTAAATCATAAAACTGGTGGTCACAAGACTGTGACATAGCACGAAAAAGGAGTATTCAAACCTCTTTGTGCATTTCCCTGGAGATACAAGTTTCTATTTTCATTGCTGTACGATAGGATTGGTCTGAACAGTTTGAAAGCAATATCCCATAATTATATGAGTGAACATTCTTTCCTTTTATAGATCAAAATAGGGAAGTGGGATGGATTGCCTTATAGTCTGTCACTTTTCAATTTTTAGCTTTCCCCCATTGGAATTAGTTTAGTATACAATGTCATGTTATACATAATCTTCGAAAAAAAAAGTGGGACGATATACATCCAGATTTGATATACTGTTATGTCGGTCTGGTGCAATGATACGTATCATGGATGAGCTCTGGAGTTGTTAGAGCACACACACGATGTCGATGGGTTATGGAAGTCTACATCATCCTGATGAGAAAGGCGCCAGACAAGTCTATAAGAATTTAGGTCAATGCCGAAAGAGTCTATGGTTGCAGACCAATTTTGGCCTATACATCAAAACGGAGAGTTTCTGTGTTTGCAGGAGGGTTTAGACGGTTTTTTGAATAGAAATTATCTGTCAACTATTCAGGTGTTCCGATAAACGCTTAAAATACCAATAAAAATGATAAAAGTTGATAAAAAGCACTCGTTAATGTGACTGTATCCTTTATAGTAATTCTAAATGCCCTTGAAGGGAATGGGAAAAACTCAGGTATTGCAGATTTTACATACCCCTAATTCCATTTCTCTCATTTTTGAAATGCACATAAACAAACACTGACCTTAAAAGTAAAATCCGTAAAATTTCAGTGACTTGAACTGACTATTTCTCCCACAGTTATCCAAACTACAGGTTTGCATTTTGACTGTAGAGTAAGACTAGTTTACTATGAGAACGGTGTCGCTAACAAGGCTGCCGTCTTATACACGTTGTGGTATGCTCAACTTGACGGTGAACTTAGCGGGGCGCGTCTATACAATCAAAACCAGCCCCATTCTCCCGCCAAAATTCCCACGATGGTATGCAAATATTTTATGATAATCGTCTTCCTCTCATACCACATCCTCCATCGTTATGGGGAGGGGGGGGGGGGATTGGTGGTGGGAGCGGTCGTGGTGATGGTGGTTATGGTAAAGGTGGGAGGGGGGAGGTGGGGGGGGGGAGGGGGGTAATGGGAGTACACATGCAGGAATCTGTATATGGCATGCAAAGAAGATTACAGGTCCCTCTTCCTATACCGTCCCCTCGCTCTATCGCCTTATTTTCTCGCTTTCATAAACCTCGAGGAACCAGAGGGCCTTCCATTGATACCAATTCGCTGCAGCACCCCATCACAGCCTGCATGAAGCTAGTCTACATGAAACACTTGCTTATGCAGAGGAAATGTTAATCATTGCTATCAAACAGACATGGAGTTGACTAGAGGCTCAAAGTCCATCTGAATTAAGGGAAGTATAGAATAAATTTTACTGCGACCAGACAAGATTTATATATGCATCAATATGGTGACAACCCACTTCACCGAAGGCCCGGGAGACCGAAGGCCCGCGAGGCCGAAAATAGCAAATTGTAATCTATCATGTACACCGCTCTGACCAATTCCTGTGCCAGAAGGAAGTTTAACAAGTATTATAGACCAATTTCACCTCCGGTTTATGTATTTGGCCCTCTTTCGGCGACGCCATTGCTGCGGTGGGCAAGCGCGCTGACCGCGATTGGCTCTGTGTACAAAATGAATGTAAGATTTGAGATATGCCCCGATATTGTTCCATTTACTTTATTCTAGATCAATAAAATAAAATGGATACATGGGTAGATGAGGTAAGACAATGGTCATATCTGACGGATGAAGGTATGATGTATTTTTGTAATTTCGATGGTTTTTCAACTTAGTTTTGTCAGTAAAAATTCGATTGCAGCATAGAAGCCGTAGTAAACGGGAGCCCTAAATCTTACCTTGTTTACAAAGTCACAGCTCTGCAAAGTCATGTTTTCACTCATTAAATTTTACGCCATTTACATAATGATAATGTTTCTTGACTTCAAAGTCCTTTCTGTTGATGTTTTTACCCACTGGCGACGAATTCCTTCACATTGCTTACGGAAACCTGTGTAGGGAGTACGGCTTCTCACACAAACACACTTCATGAGTCAAAAGCGAGTGAATTTCGCACTCAGTTAGCTTCCAATTTTTAAACTTTCTCTAATTCTTGTGGCATTTGAGCACCGCACAGCTGCGACCTGAACTTCTCTGATAATTTCTCATTGCAAATATTAAAATAAATCTGCATATACTGGTCAAAATAAACAAAAAATCGAACGAATGTATATAACGCGCTATTGACTTGTGTACTATAAAAGTTGGAGCGCCCACCGCAGTATGTCGAACTGTGTCGAACAGTCTGCTGCCCTCTTGCGTTATGAAATTGGTCTATAGGACAGCGGAAAGTTTTTTCATTAAAGGTGTGTGGTGTGTGACATCCGGGAACGAGGACTAAACATGCTAAAGGAGACATAATTATTTTATATACCGATAGCGATACGATACGAGAAAAATTGGCCTCGCAGGCCTTCGGTCTCGCGGGCCTTCAGTCAAGTGGGCGGACCCCATCAATATCATCTGATATATTTTGTAAACTTTCTAGATAACTTAAATATCACCACTTCTCCCTCTCCCCCCATTCCCTCTCCTAATTCTCTTTCTCCACTCGTCTCTCTCCTCTCTGCTCTTCTCTTCTCCCTTCTATCCCTATCTCTCTCTCTCTCTCTCTCTCTCTCTCTCGCTCTCTCTCTCTATCTCCCTCTCTCCCGCTCTCTCTATCTCCCTCTCTCCATCTCTAGCATATCACCAGGTGTGCTGTGATGCGAACCATTTTGCTCTCCTTTACGGAAGAGTTCAATTTTCATGCAATCTTGGCTATGTGATTCATCATCTTCTCCACACTCACCTCTTGTCATGCTGACATTCAATGTTACATCATCTCAATAGACTTGACCTACTACCTCTCATCATTACTTTCCAATGTTTCGGGGTCATTTTCCCGCATAACTTGTACATTGTTAGAACAGTTGTTTAAGAATCATTAGGTTGTTGAAAATATTAACCTACCATCAGTTGTTTATAAATCTCCATAATTATGTTTTACATACAATTTTTCTTTCAAAACAACAGTGGGTAGGTTCATAACGTTAAGCAACCTAATGATTTTTTTAACAACCATTCTAACAGTGCCATATTATGTTACAAGGAAAAACCGAAAAACCGAAAATTCCTTAACGATCCACTGTGCTGTTTGTCCACCTCTCTTGTCTGCATCTACAGCCCTACAGGGGCGTCAGTTTGGAGGGTGCCCCGCTCGTGGAGTGCATTAGTTCCATTAATGTGATCCCCTGCCCCGTCATGGATTCATGCCATTCGTGTTTCAAAGTTAGCATATCTTTCTATAGAAACACTGATCAAAACACTGTTGCTACTACCGCGGGATATCTTTAATAATAATAATAATAACAATAATAATAATGATAATGATAATAATGATAATAATAATAATGATGATAATAACAATAATAACAATAATAATAATGATGATAACAATAATAATAATAATAATAATAATAATAATAATGATAATGATTATGATAATGATAATAATGATAATAATAATAATGATAATAGGAAGCCAATATTTTATAAAGCGCTTATTAGAAATTATCTCTACGTGCTATCATTGTGGGTTTTTTGTTTTTGTTTTTCGTAAAAAGTTTTCATAAGCATTGCACCCCCTCATTTCTCCTCCTTTCCCCCCTTCTCTCTCCCTTCATCCCTCCCTCCCCCCCCCCCCCTCTCTGTCTCTCTTGCTGGTATACATAAACGTATATGCTATACCATTTGCAGAACTGCTCATATTCACCTATGTGGTAAAAGTCGGATTTTAGCAGTGACCCATTTCTTGAGATGGTTCTCAGCATCCTACCCTAATAGGAGCTTGGTTGGATAGCGATGGATAGGCATGATAGGGGCGTGCTCGTTGTGTGATCTGTCCAAGCAGCGGTCAAGACCATGCAGAGTGTCAACTTGAAATTCAACTTAATATATGCTAATATCTACATAAGATAGCCTACATACGTTATAGGCTAGATGTACACGACTTGGGTTGTACAACTAAAAGCGAAAGGCACAAGGGATACGTGAAAAGAAAAGAAATTGCTTTGATATCTATATATAAATTTCAAATTTGATGACAAATATCTTTGCTGCTCAGATAATTTCGATATTATTTTTCACGCCCCTCTCCCTCAAAGAATCTCCTACAATAAAATAATTATACCAGAATACCAGAAACTTATCTCAATATTTGTTTTCACTGCACAAAATGAATGCTGCCTGGTATTTACTTTGCCAAAAATTTACCTCTGCGCAGTCTGCACGGGACGATCATGAGAGCGGTATAAAGTGTGAGAAACACAGTTAACCCGTGAAATTACAAATTAAGAAAATAGCATATACAGTGCAATTTCATATTAGGATTACGTTGTTGAATATTTTGCTCACAAAGTTATCATGTGCCTATAGCTGTGTCAGCAGAGAGGTTTCTTCGACCTGATAGCCACCTTGAAACATCAGGGTATAGAGTAGGATAGGGTTAATCGTGCAAGAATGTCAGGGAAACAGATTTCTCTCCTCGTCTTCACCGCAGAGACTTGACCCCGAACTTGAGGTGTGTCCCCGAGTATTGACCCCAAAGGAAGAAGAAACCTGCCCTGCTCTAGTAGAGCTTTCCTTCAAAGATTCGTCTTTTCAAAGATGCATGATTTCGAAAATAAATTCGGGTTTATTACTCCAATAGTTTTAATAACATTGTCCCCCCCCAAAAAAAAAAAAAACAACAACAACAAACAAACACCAAAACACACAAACAAAAAACAAAACAAAACAAAACATAGTTTAACTTAGCTGGGACTTAAACTCTGATTTTAATAAACCGGAGTTTTAACGGAAATTGAGTCAAACACTAGATAGACTGGACATCTTCGGAATTAAAAAACCTTCGGGAGCGGTTTCAACTTCTGATTTCATTCCCGGCAGTATACAGCCTTTGGAGGAAGGAATATTCGGATTTATGAACTTCTGTCGGAGGAAACGACAACCGTCTGCTGAGGGTCGTCTGGCCGCTCTCAAGGAGTTCTTTGATCTGAAGAGGGACTGCATGGCGAGAAGGAGCTCTCCAGGGAAATCTGGTGCAAATATTCTGGGAAACGGGCTCGATACGAGATCAGAAATTGTGTCCCATTTGTCCCCTTTAAGCTGCAACGAAATGCATACTAAAAGACTTGGCCCCTTTTTTGAGTATCGTATCAATGTAATGTTTAATTCGTCAGTCCGGAAACATGGGTACACGGATTAAAAAAAAACTAACACATTAATGACATGTTGCAACACATATACAGTATATGTGTAGAAACCTATAGAAAATGTAATAATGTTATTGCAATAGCAACAGAATTATTTTATTGTTAAATCAAGTTCATGTTCAAGTTCAAGTTTTTTTTTCAAAAGTAGTACAAAACATAACATTTTCAAAAGTAATTCAATAAATATACATCATTTTCTCTTTTTTTTACATCAATGCAAAACAAAGCAATAAATGTCTGCTTGACACAATGTGTTTAGAAAAAAAATGAACATTGGAAAAGAGAAAGCCACAAGAAAGTAACGCTTGTAATTAAGTGGATTCCTCAAGAAGGCCAGGGAAAGGGAAAGCAATGACAACAAAACATGACATTGAAATAATGACATGCAGACGTATCAAGAAAAAGAATTGCTGGAGATAGAAAAGTTGACGTGTTTGTGTGTGATGGGGAGGGGGTGGTTAGGTTGTAAATAAAGCGGTGCTCGACACAAAGATACATGGTACCATGCATGGGGGTGGTGAGGGGCGTTTCTCGTTATTGAGCATGTTGAGAGGGACACGAGATTATTGCATTTCGACCAGCCAAGAACCCTTGACAGAAATCACATTCCCTGAGTGAAAAGCATGCTCAGCTCACAATGTTCACATGAGAAGGCGTGTTATGCACGTGGTTACATGTATACCCCTATCTCAAGCTCAAGATGTCTTTCTTTCATCTAAAGACTAGCATCTGTTGAGAGACAGAAGGACATTAAAGCAATTTTGCGATTCCTTGCTGGCTTGGACCAGTCTTTCCACACTGGTTTGTAGTATGTTCAGTTCAGTTCAGTTCAGTTCAGTTCAGTTCAGCTCACTTTATTCACTGATTTCAATCATCATAAACATAAAATTATCAATACAGTGCATACCAAAATTAACAGAAATAAAAAATGACAGCAGTAATAACAATGTCTTTCATCAATATAATCAATATTAAATAATTAATCATAGAAATGCACGTATTAAACCCCAAACCCCAAATCTAAACCATTTTCTTTAAATTTATCTGCGACATTCACATAATTCATGATGTATAATGATCATCATGATCATGCAATAATGATAATGAACAAACACAAAAATAAAACAAATTAAATGACTGAATGAATGAATAAACTATCAATGAATCATTGAATCAATCTATAAATGGATGGATGAATGAATAAGTGAAGTGATAAATGAATAAAATCAATCAACCAATAATGAATATGCCTATGAATGCAACGCTTTTCCGTACCGAGTAAAGTGACCGGTTAATCTATTAACTTATGACGTACCAAGGGGTCCGTAGAATGAGATATACAATTTTATTTTAATGCTATAGACAGAAGTTCGAGCAGTCTTTCCAGTAAGTTATGAAAGACCAAAAATAGCATGACTGTATATAACTGGCAATCTAATGAGCAGAATTGTGCTGAATGAGTTTGACCTGAAATAAAGTTTGCTGGTGGGTTGGTTTTTGGAATCAGACACACTATTGATAACCTTCATTATTATAAACTTGCAAAAATATACACATCCAAAGGACATATTGATTTCTGATGACCTAACAATTGAAAACTATCAACCTATGAATGAACAAATAATATTATGGAGTGGAGTGGCAAAGAAACCACCGGTATTTATTCAAGAAGCGGATGTTTGACTATTCAAGTTTTTTTTTTTTTTTAGCTGATGACGATATTCGAGGAAGCAAGCAATTTGAAATTACTCAAACTTGATAAAGGTGCAAGTCGCATGTACTTTTAGAATGGGGGTGACATCATTGTTATTATGGATGGGACTATCTTATTAGGCGGCGTTTGCTTGGAGATTAATTACTTTCAGTAATTAGAAAGGTTCACACATCGGATATAGCGCTTCTATTTAGTCCGACATGACGTTCTCGCGAGCCTTCTGACATTTTTATGTGCTTATGTATTCCTTTGCTTTTTTCGGTCTTGTAGACCGAAGACAAATTCAGAATATGTAAAAGAGGGACCACAGATCTCATCTCAGAACTTTTCTGATTAAGCGAAAGAAGAAGGAAACAGTTCACCATACAAAAGTCCATCATTCTTTGTCCTATCAAATTCTCTTACAACCCACAAATAGAAAAAAAAAGAAAGAAAGAAAGACAGAAAAATATCATCTGGCCGGGGGGGGGGGGGGCGCACATTGTATACTTTGGTTTCAAAGAAGTGCCCCCTTCAATCTGCCACTGTATGTATTTCTCTCTCCTGTTTGTCGGTCTATTGAGATTACCCCCACTGGTCATTGTCTGGTTCTTCGTAGAATGTTTAAAAGGAGCAATTAAACAACAAAAACAGGGATTTCGAAAATACGTAAGAAAGAAAAAATCGTCACACTGTAGATAAGATCAAAATGTAGAAAGTATTTTCTGTTATACTTGATCTGGTCTGCCATACAAAACTTTGTATGCGGATACGATCCAGGATATGGATTGAAGTTATTATTTGAAAACAAATTACAGTAGTCAGACTCATTGATCCCTTGGAATAATTATGTATATCTCCATACTTTCTGTTTCAGTGCAGTACTATAAACACTCAAGACTAGGTCATTTAATGTGGCTCTATTCATAATGTTCAATAATAGGAAATCTTTAACCGCGTACTACAGATTTCAAGTTCAACAACAAAACTTATCTTGATATTTCTCTATAATTATGCTTCCTCATCTCAAATCACATTCTTAGAAATCTATCTTTCGGTGGGTTGGCTTGATTTTAAAATGCTCTTAAAAAACGAATTTCACTTTCTCGGAATAAACAAGTTTTGCAAACCACTTATGTTTGATCATCTGAACCCAAAGGACCTGGGAAGAGACTAGTTAAAGATATGGACAGTATGATAATAAGAACAGTCCACTAACTATCAATCTGAAAAAAATCCATTCAAGGCGCGGGGCCCGGTCCCCCATTTTTAGAAATCAAATATATCAGTTTATTCTAAAATAATATAAATTCGTCCTTACATATTTCATTCTGTCAAACCTTTGATTAGGATTTTACTTGTATATCCTATTATGTTCTTGTTTTCATGATCCAATTCAGAGTCAAATGCTGTTGGTCGATCATCTAAATAGGTGTCTCAGACGAGGTTTGATTTCAATTTGAAAAAAAAGGTAAAAAATGCTGACTTCTGTGTAGAACATCCATGCAAGAGTAATGAGTAAGGGGAGGAGTGTTGTCATCCATGAATACTGAATTAATTATCACATTCGTCTTTTCCTGATCTTGATATTACCTGAATTTTATTTGCGCCTATACCATATTTCATGTTAGATCAGGCACCTCTTACAATGTTAGAACAGAGAGTTTTAAAAATCATTATAGGTTGTTTAAAATATAACCTAGCAGCAGTTGTTTTGATAAAAATCCCCATATGTTTTAAATACATTAGAAAAAAAAATAATACACTGTTAGAACAGTTGTTTAAAATTCATTGGGTTGTTTAAGATATGAACCTACCAACAGCTGTTTTTAAAATATCCCCATATGTTTTACATACAATTTTTTTCAAATAACACTTGGTAGGTTCATAATTATTGTAAACAAACTGATGATTCTTAAAAAAAACTGTTGTCATCTATTTTATTTCCTCGTTGGTTAGGTGGTATGCCGGGGTTTCCCCTTTAATTTAGCCATCACAACCGACTCTTGTTCCCGGTTTCATTCAGAATTCACATTGGCCCCTGTCCAGCCTGGTGAATGCACATACAATTTAAGGAAAAAGGAAGTTATCATTTTCGAGAGTTTCCTTATAAACGTTGTCTTTGTAAATGACACAGACTTGACTAATCAGTAGATATAGGGATGATGCAACACCTCTTTAAAGTTAATATCATATACTAGTACTTTCTTTTTAAAGCCAAACATGAAAGTTGGTGTAATGTGGATAAAAAATATTTTGAAATGTGATATATGCCATACAAGAACGGAATATGATCATTATTATTTCGAAATGGTTAAAGCATGATTTTGTAAATATGAAAGCAGTCATTATCAGTGCTAGAAAGAGAAATAAAGTTCGATGTAACTTGTGAAAAATTACATAAGATTTCACTTTAAGAGAAACATTTGACCCTATGCTTCTTTTTTTTAAAAGACACTTTGGAGTGATTTAAGAAAAAATATATATACATTTCACTTCCCCGTATTGAATGCCAGACTGGACCAAGGAGACAATTAAAAGAAAGAAAGAAAGAAAAAAAAAAAAAAGAATTCTTCGCGAAGTCATAATTCTTATTGACCATATGTGAACGGAAATTCGTTTCGTTTATGGTATATACATAACATATTGCAGATATAGAAATGGAATCATCAACGTAAACACAAACAATAAATTATAGAACGAAAATATAAACACTATAAATGTAATCAAATACATTAAAGAGAAAAGCAACATGAGGCCATTGACATTCTCTTACAGTTTCGTAATAGAAAGCAAGAGTTTCAAACTGAAATGTAAATGGGGGCAAGGGAAGTAACACTATTTTGAATTTGAGGCCTAACTAATTAATATGGTAGGAATATACTTCCCTTTTCATTCTTTATGTATTTTAGCGCTTTCCACCTTTCTAGTTACCTCTCTCTTTCTCTTTATGTTTACATTTTCTTGTGTTATGTATATTATTTTGTACATTATTATAACGGGCTCCATGGAAGGCTAGAAGCAACAATTATAGTTGCAGCTGAAAATGGGCTACCAGCCGTATTTTCTTTCTGTATATTTACTTTGTATGTATTTTAATTGATTTTATTATACGGAAATAAAAACAACAAACACCCCCCCCCACCTCGCTCTTCCTTTCTGTCTGATTTCACTTCTCTCCCCTCTCTATCTTTGCTGTGCCCCCTCTTTCCTCATGATCACTGATATTACCAGCTCGCTCGTCATACTTGCCGGTCAACAGCTGTGACGCTGAACACCCAACTGGTTGTGACGTCACATTAGGGCGAATTAAGCTCCACAATGCCAGAAAATAGATGGAAATTCTTGACCGAATTATCATTCATATTTTATCGATATGTGGATGGGTGGTGATGATTCAATGGGGATGGATATTATCAGGAGGTCGAGGAATAGCCTTGGAAGATAAAACAGGTGATATCAAAATAGTATGGATAATCAACAGGAAACTGAGTGAAGAGCACTGTCCTAATATTGCTTCTCAGAGCTTCTCACTTTGCATGCTTTGTTAGAGCTTCTCATTAATACAATCATTGTTTGCCAACGGTCAAGAAAACTGTAATATAATGATAATGAACGGTCAAATTTCTTGGAAATTGTTAAAATAGGTTCTTATTATTGTTAATGATCAAAATTTGTTCTATTTTTGTAACGGATTACTTTTCATTTTATAAGAATATTTGGAAACAACTAGGCGACATTTTGCTTTAGGTCCTTTCAGAGGGAACAATGTCTTCGTAAAGCAAGGACCTCAGCGCCTCGATAATCAAGGGTGATCAATCTCATTGATGTATTGTCCATGATAACTGCATTGCTATTCACATGGCTGTATTACTTATCAATAACTGTGGATGGTATATGTGTGTTTCTTCGATGACCTCGAACTTCCCCATCCGAACGTGACTTCCCTATTAGATTAAGCGAGACCGTTCACCCAATAATGCTGCGCAAATGATTTTACCTTGAATTGACCCCCGGTCCCTTCTTTCTCTCTTCAACCCTCTCTCTCTCTCTCTCTCTCTCTCTCTCTCCTCTTTCTCTATCTATCTCTTCAAATCTCTCTCTCTCTCCCTCTCTCTCTCTCCATCTTTCTCGATTTATATCACTTTTTTTTCTGTAGAGGTGTCGTGGTCGATATAGTGGATACGTCGCCTGCCTGCAGACCATAAGTAGTTCACGGTTCTAGTCCCGCCATGGCACTAATGTCTTTTGTCAAGACATTAATTTACAATTGCCACTCTCGACCCAGGTGTATTGAATTGGTACCCAGTAGGAAGAAATTCCTTGGAATGCTAGAGCGCCGTGATAAAGTCTGGGCAATAACAGTGGAGCGCAAGGAGTGTTAAGTCTGACAGACATGAGGGCTTTGCAAGAACCCACTATATTATTACCGTATTTTTCTCACTCCCTACATTTCCAACTTTTCTCTTTACTTCTCTCCCACTCTCTCTATCTTACCCCTCTCTCTGTTTCTCTTGTCATCTTCTCTTCCCTACTTTTCTTACCTCTATTATGTAACATCCCTTCTTCCTCTCTCTTCTCTTCCTTTCCCTGCTTCTCTCTCACACCAACCCACTATTTTTCGCTCTCTCTCTCTCTATCCCTATACCATCTTCCCTTCTCTCTCTCTATATAAAGTGTATTTCCAGACAGGATGTGTTTGTTTTAACCATTAACGTTGAATTATTGTGATGGGTTTATCTATTCATTTCTTTCTCTCATTGTTTTCCAGGTGATCATGAAAAAGTGATTTGCAAACCAAGATATTACATGAACAGAAAAAGATTATATTTAATTGATTTCAAAGTGATGCCCCGATTTGTTTTGACCTTAGGATCGCTCTCTTGTTCTATAAGTTTAGGCAACAACTATACAACAAAAGTGTCCTATGAAAACATTTATTTAAATGGAAATCACTTTAAGCCACCTGCCATTTCGTTGTTAAAACAATTACAAATTATTTCCAGTGCAATCTGTGTGCATTTAGACAAGTCAGTATAGAAACTAAAATCCTATTGCAAAATTGTAAATATTCTACTATTTTATTGTTGACAATGGAGGGAATAATGATCTTTCCATAGTAATGATTAATCTGATTCACTGAAAGTTTTTTTTTTTAATTTTAGTTTTCCAGTCATAGCAATGTAGTTTTCTGCAAATTTCTTTCATTTTGAATTCATGGATCATACAGTCCCATGCATACCAGTCCGTGTGAGGTATACAGGCGTATGATGAATATGGTGTATAATTTGTTCTGACCTTCATATCTATTGATGACTTGTTAGAGTTAATTTCTGATCGTGACATTCATTTCTAGTGGCATAAGCTGTGAAACACTGTTAGTCATCATCTATTCTTCTTGTAACACAGGAACAGGGGAATAAACTCTTCCACAGAATGAATCACTTTTGTCTTCTCAAAATGGCACTTTGTAGAAACAATCCCGTAAGGCATCTAGCAAGCTATGCTCTATACCGTATGTGCATACGTTTCTTTCGTCCAGCATGCATTCCTGAAGTGAATTGAATTGAAATTCACATTTATTTCTTTCTGAGACAATGGCAATGTGTTTATAATGTACTTAAATGCAGTATATGTGTTGCAAAGAAGGAGACGAACACTCGAAAATTGAACTTAGTGTTGGCATGGGTGGGGAGGCCGAGAACATGATGCCAAAAAAGCATGTCCATATAAAAATGAATTTCGTCATAGCCATGTATATAGGTAATGTACCTGTATAATTATGTAATTCAAAATGCAACGAAAATTCGGGTTAAGACTTAAGGAATAGTAATGATGAAAGGCGTTACAAAAAAAATTTAACGATTTATGTTTCGTTTCATTTGAATAAAATTAATGTTCTTAGTCATGAATGGCACAGTGTACACTATACAGGTGGTAAATTGAATGGATTTCTAAAGGATCAAGATATTTCTATTCATTTTGACAGAGGTAAGTTTGATATGATATGTCAATGAAATAATTCGATTTGTATGCAAAACCCATTGGCTAGTGAAACCAGGTAGCCCATGTATTAAACCAATGGGAATAAAAGGAATCCGTAGTCAACGGGGTTATTGCCATACATAGGTGCAAGAGGGCCCTAACCTTCAAAAGCTGAAAAGAGCATGAAAAGAGCCTTGGGTCATCTTTTGATCACTCTTCAATACGGAATCAATCACTATAAAGTACTCATTGAAATTTTGTGACTTTCAAGCCCTTGCATTAACAGCTCCTCACAAGTTTTTTTTTTTCGTACAAAATACTTGAAATAGTCATACAACTTAAGGATCCTCTCAGTTCGGCTGCTCTTGGATCGGTTGTTGGGCTGTCAGGTCTCCACTCTTTTCTGCTCCTTCATGCTTTTAGGAGGATGAGCACTGCGAGAAGCTACGGAATCCGTACTCAATTATTTTACCCCCACCCCCACCCCCACCGCCTCCTCGACTGAACCCATTCGTGTACTCACTGCCCTAGGAATTACTAGGAAAGTAATCCTCGATGATTGAAGTGTATCCGCCTTCTTTCTTTTCACCATGCATCCTGTTTCTGTTTCATCAAACATCTCTCCTTGTTCTTACAAACACCAACAAACAACGTAAGTATGCAATTGCCACCTACTCATTGAAAGAAATCCTCGTTTTGCATTTGAGGAATTTTGATTTTTAAGAAGGATGAGTTTTTTGCAAACATGTACAGGAAAAAACAGCTCATGTGTCAGGTAGATTTCCTGAAAAAAGTACTAGTGTGGGATGTAGAAATTGATGTTGCACATGATTTTAATAACCACGAATCCATTTGTCTGTATTTTATTTTTTTAAAACAACTTAGTCAAAACCTGAATATGAATATTGATAAGGTCATTTTGAATTCTACATGCCATTAACAGGATCAAGCTTTTCCACCGTCCAGATACACGCGTGGAATATTGAAAATCTGGAAAATATAAATAACAGAGGTAAGAATGATCGCCCTTTGTATTTTGTATTTTATTTGAAACATCATTCACATCTGTACATGAATATTTTGTTTACAATACATAAATTAACAACACAGTGTTTTGAAAAGAAAACAAAATGACTGCCCAAACAACTCTTAAAGTCTGCTGAGCCCATTATCATGCAAGTTTAAGTTTTGACCATGCAACCCTAAGTCAGAGCCCCACATTTAAAGGTCACGGTTATATGACTCAATGACCTGTTTCCGATCATCATATTTGATCGATCCAAACAACGATATCCTGATCTCGTCTGCAGGGAGAGGTCCATCCTTGAATTAAGGGGGATTTCCCTTCTCCGTTACAATACAATAGGGAAGACCATTCCAATTTTCTCCCGATGCCAAGTTTCGATGGTAGTGATGATCAATCAATCCATGTGACTCAAAATCTCACTTATATCTACAAAATATTTTTTGATTCAGCTTATACCAACAACCATTTCCCGCTAATTAGCTTTAAACCTATGCCTTTGCAATCGGTTGACAGGGGAAGAGTCTATCCAGTTTCGGTAGTAATTATACTTAGCAACCCTGTTCTGCATGCCATTATAGTTTGGGTTTAAGTTTTTGAGAGTTTATCTAAAATTCTCCGAAATATATCACTTTGATATGTGTCTTACTTTATAGACTTTTTTTCCTGCACATTCACATTCCCCCCCCCAAAAAAAAAATCCCACCCCAAAACAAACAAACAAACAAAAAAACAAAACAAACAAACAAACAAAACAAAAAACACGGGGAAATTACCTCCTCTTTTTACACACTTATATTCTTTACAATAAACGGTCCAAAAGTCATTTTGATGCTTTCAAACATTTAAGACCAACACAATTCAAACGTTTTCTTTTTCTGTTCTAATATTCAAATATATTTTCATCATGGACAATGACAAGAGGTCTGCGAAAACTACAACGTACATCGATTTGCATCGATTTGGGATGAAGATTCTGTAATTTACACACCCACCCTTATAGCCCCTTAAATCAGTGATGTGTTGCCGGTGATTCATCGCAGGGTTTGCTGGGAGTTTTCAGGTAACGGATGTACTCCCAGAATCCCTTAGGAATCGAAGTACCCTAAAATACACTCCACAGGGTTCAAAAATTCACTTCAGTTCATGATCACTCACACTAAACTTGGCAAGAAACCAGACATTTGGGCTTATTACATCCTTATCATTCTGCTTTGTAAACGAAAATTTGGATGGTGTTGACTCTATTCTGGATCACCCCCCCCCCCCTTCTCCTTCATTTCAATTTTCTTCCTTTGGGACAGATAATTATCACTGACTGCAAAGTCGAAAAAAAAGCTATCTGATACGATAGGCCTCTTTTATAGATTTGTAGTGAGACAAGAGGGAGACGTATTGTCGCATCGCTTAATCCACAAAGATTATCTTTATGTGGATAAAGATTAACCATTACTCAAAGAAAGTTTGGCTGCCTGACATACATGTGGATTATTACGTAATCATACGTTTGGTTACTCATCAAACCACAAAGTGTAAATTGGTAACGTTGCATTTCATTTTGTAGAAGGCATCATCTCGTGCACAGAAAAGAGAATTTTTATTTATCCTCCTCCGCTTCCTCGTCCTCTGAAAATAATAAGCAATAATCAGAGTAAACAACAACAGCAGATAACATTTTCTACAATTACAGAAACAAAGTAATAAAATAAAATTCCCCTATCGTTGTTAAAAAGTTGTTTTTTCTCGTCTATTTTCACGAGTAAAAAGTGGAGTATAGTATTTTCTTGTCTATACTTCTATACTCCTCCGCTTTTTACTCACAAAAATAGACAAGTAAAGACAACTACAACAAATTTTACAACTACAAAAGGAATAGATAAATGCAACTTCTCTTCGCTTTTTCTTCCTTTTCTTCTTCTTTATCTTGTTCTTTTTCTTCTCCTTCTTTTTCTTCTTTTTCTTCTTCTTTTCTCCTTATTGCTTTTTTTCTCCTTCTTCTCCTCCTCCTCCTGCTCCCCCTTCTCCTGATCATACACAAGTTTGTGTTTTGCTTTACTTTGCCATCATGATACCAGCAAGTCATGAGTCAATGTGAAATAATTTTACCACCTGCACTGACGCCCACCTTGCAGTATCGAGTTTGTAACATAATGCATTACGTAACATATTATATCATCCCGAAGTCAGTCTACGAGAGTATTATGACGAGTAGCATGCTGCTATGACTGGTAAGCCCGTTAGCAAACCAGTCTAATCAATGACAAATCGAATTTTGTCTCTTCCTCCCCCCCCCCCCCCTCTCTCTCTATACCTCATAGCCTCCAAAACATCCGCACTGGATATAGACTTACAGGCAACTGACAACCGGGATTGGTCATTATGCACCTGTCATAAAAAGCAACAAACACATGCCTTGACAAATCCCCCCTGGCGTCTTCATGCGGTAAAGCCCACCGAACACTGTATGATACGACTGGATTATAGTTTAATCCCAAGATGAAGTAGTTTGAAAGAAGGGAATACTCTTGTGAATGAGCGTCTAATTCAAATAATTTTTTCTTTCAATGAAACGTGACTGAAACTAAACATTAATGCATATAAAATCAATTATTAGGATAACTTGTATAAATGACTAACGCAGCAGCATTGAGTGAATGCACTTTATTATCATGATTATATTCACTACTGTCACAGCATTATTTTTTTCAATGCAGGACTCCCTACTCCTTTAACAGAGAAATTCAAGGGAAAGCTCTCTCTTTCAAGGCATTAAAATGGTCGAGTTGTATTCCCCCATTATTTCGTTGATCACTATCATGTCTTTGATATCAAGCAAGCCCTTGATAATAATAAAGCTGGTACATTGTGCACTTTTTATTTCATCTTCCTTGTATTGAACTGCGTGTTTACAGATCTCTTTATTGTTATTACATGCATGATGAAGAAGAAAGGCGCTCAAAATAACTTTTTTTCCTATCTCTTTGATTCAATAAGTGAAACAAGAAATATGGAAATGTGAATATTTTCAGTTTTAGAATCATGCTTCATCAAAAATTAAGAAAAATACAAACAGTACAATAGATGGCTATTGCGTCGGCAAGCCTTCCAGCATCATATTCATCATCACGGCAGAATGAAACATTAAAAGTTCATTGAATCGAGGCTAGGTATAGCAAGATAGATTATTCGCCTCAACGATTAAGTACTTGCAATATATTGTTTTAAATCATAGTAAAGAGGATATAAAAAATTCAGATTTTTCAGATTCGATCAATGCTGAAAGCTGAAGGAATTACTATAAAGTTACGTGAATAATGCTGTACGCCTACTGCGAGCCTATGAGCCTATGAGTAATTCATATATTAAGGTTTTAGAGTTTATGTGTTTTTAATTCTTTATTTTGATTTTAATTACTTCTTTTTATTTTCAGCCGATATTGTGTGTATGTTTATGTGTATGTGTGGTGGGGGGGGGGGGCGGCGGGCTGCAGTCCCTTGTGCCCACAGCCTCCCCCGCCTCCGCCTCCCCTGTTTATTACTAAAACCCTTTTCACCCGCCCACCTTCTCTTCTACTCTTGATTTCTCTCCCAACTTTCTCTTATCCACACACTCACTCTCCCTTCTTTGTTTCTCTCCACATCAGTATTTTTATCTTTTTATTACCGACTAACAATTCTTTGAGGGGAGTGAAGCCGAATCTTCAGAAATACTATGTTTACATCTACAGTAGATCATCCCAATACATTTCAGAATGACAGCTTGAATGAACTAGAATATCTACAGGTCAGACAACATTCATGTTCACCTCTCTCACGCTCTTTCTCTATCATTCTCTCTCCCTCTCTCTCTCTCTCTCTCTCTCTCTCTCTCTCTCTCTCTCTCTCTCTCTCTCTCTCTCTGACTATCAACCAATCACATCGAGAGCTGTATCTCCTCACATCGTCTGATACCATGCTCCAGTCATAACACTGTTATCGGGCCTACCATCAGACTGTCGTAGTTGTAGTAGAGTGAGTGATTGTCTGCTGGGTGTGACGTAATAGGCTGTTCCAGCTTCGAACTCTCTCCCTTTGGAAGTAATAGAATTGCAACTCCGATATTGATAGCGGCTGTCAGTTACTTGAAGGTACAAATTGGAGTATTTAGCTAAAAATGTTGAAGTTTTATCAACACATCCCTTGATTTAAGCTTTTCTCTTCTTTCTGTCGGTTTTATTCTTCATTTCTGTATATATTATGTACGGTTTAACCCTGAATTATAAACGAATGTTTCTAAACGGTTATTCAACTCACGTCAGCCCGTAAAGGAATGTTCCAGACCGTAAGGAATCCGGAAGAACTCTCTCTCTCTCTCTCTTTCTCTCTCTGATGTGCGTCAGCATCACTGATGTCATCAAGAATCACGTGATCATAATATTTTGGTGTGCCCATCTACTCCCATGCCCAGTTCCGCCGCTAACATCTTCTGCACATCGCCAAGATGTGTTTCCACTGACGACACATTCCTCTTTCCACCATATAAATCTTTGCATTATAAACGATAGTGTGGCATTTCGACGCCAGTGAGAACAGATTATGTTGGCTGAGGGCCATACTATTGGACATAGTTGTAGTAATTGACTAGCCAGATTTAGATAGTAAACATGACCTTGCATGTGTGACAGATCTCATTAAACCGAGGAGAGATTGTGGGATGGTTCATACATTGGACGTAGTGTCCTACTTCATTACAGCAATATTGAAACAAACGGTATTCCGTTTGGACGAGACGAGCAGAGATTTCAAAAGAAACTTCTCCTCTGCAGACTTTGCATAAATGCATACAAAATCAACCCTGGTGTAATTTTAATGACAGTTATATCACGTGAAAGTACTTTCACTTTTTTTTGCTGCAAGGTGAAATGTTTTTTCCATAAAGAAAGCAAAAAATGCGCATATTAATCCAACTTTTAAAGAAAATTAATGATGAATTACTGTGTGAATTTGTCGCTTCTCGGATATTTCTAAATTATTTTCTAAAACCTATTCTAATTTTAAAACTTATGCCATCTACAAAAACGACACAGAATGCTCATTTTATCAAACGAGAATTCACGTGAACAGGATTTTATTGGCGAGTTTTCACCTACCAGCACTTGAGACGTATACATCTAATCTCGAGCACCAAGGCACACCTTTAGCTATCACTTTGATAATCTGTAGCTGTCACGTGGTCTCTTGCATGGAATGCTAGGCTTGCGTGCGTTTTGGCGCCCACGGCACAGCGGGTAGTCACCACGTTCCGGTCATCGTCATATGGCAAACGTCAGCGGCATAGTCCAGTGGTCCCGTGACCATAGTGAGGTGGTCTTTGATTGGATATTTTTAGCACGGGGTCTATATCAATGAGTATTCCACCTCGACATGTGACATGTGAGTCCTTAGGGTTGGTTTTATGCTGCGTATTTAGATGGAACCTAACCCCGCAGTTATATTTTGTTGTATACAGTACCATTGAAAATTTCTATTATGTTCTGCTTTGTGGTTGTCTATTCGTCAACGGTTATGGTAACCAATGGCTGCTTCAGTTTTCATTCTTAAACTGGTCCCTTTTTGTGGTAACTGTGACGATTAAGTCAGTATAATTATGTTTCAAAGTGACATTTATTGTAGCATAGTCAATGTCAAAATGCGCCTCTTTTTTGGCGCCACTAATTACAACGCTGTAGGTAAGTAACTGCGTATATACAACACTCTAAAAAGGATTGGTCAAAGTTACCAATGTGTTGGTGAATATGTGTCCGACCAAAAAATTGGTCAAAATCAAACAAAGTTTTGGTACATTTTAACCAATAATTTGGTGATATTGACCATGATATTGGTCAATCTTTACCTATTTTTGGTTGGACACATATTAACCAAAGTACTGGTCATTTTTACCAATCCTTTTTTAGTGTGAAGGTTGCAAACACAGCACGTCAGAAAAAATAAAGTTGAATAATTATGTCTTGATAGGTGCATTATTATCTAAACGAAATTTTGCAAAATTATCTTAAAATGGAGAGGAAATCATGCCACTGATTTGTCTGTTACTTCCTCTATATTATTGATAAAGAGTAAATATTTTTGCTAATTGTACATATTCCTCTTTCTCTCTTTCTCTCTCTCTGCCTCTCTGTCTGTCTCCCTCTCCCTGTATATCATTCTTTTCTTCCCTCCCACATCACTACCTTCATACCTTCATATTTAATTGAAGTCTCGCTCTGCGTAACATTAATTTATGCGCCATGAGTAACATGGGTAAAAAGTCTTTAGCTCTTCTGTTCAATCAGAATCTTTGGTTCGATGGAGCGCATCTAATTAGATACGCTACCCCCGCGGATTCCACAATGATAATACTGCGAATTACCTAACCAACTTGAATCACTGCCAAGCTATACTATGTATATCAATGATGATTATGTTTATTTCAAACAAATCAAAACATTACCACATGGTCACAATGAATTCAAACATATCGTGATTTTATTGACTCACGCTCTTTTCCAAATCCGTTTTCTTCCATTATGCATAATAGCCAATACATTATCTTTAAAATAACAACCAAGCATAATTTCATATGTTTTCATTCCACTATGTGAACATATTCCTTCCTACCTATTTTACATTGGCTTCAAACATGCCAGGGTTATATTTTGCTCCGCAGATTAAAATATATTCTCGGATATATGAAGGAAAATATCAAGTTTATTTATAAGTCTGTATCAACAATATTTTATTCACTGCAAGCTGTATACACCTCAATAAAATTCAATTAAAGCATGAAGACTATTGTTTATATGCACTTTAATTATCATATCAGCTACTAGTACAAATAGTTTTTAGAACTGAATTCTCATCAAGCAGATAATTCTGTTTGTATTTGATTTAGATACTTCTATTTGCCCACACTATAATTATCTCTTTATCGGTGAGACGTAAATCCGAGTGATTGTATATCAACCACTTCCTTATTGCAAGTATTGATATCGCACTTAAGAAGTATAGAGAATAAAGATGAGAGCCTATGTCGCAATACTCGGATTGCAATAGGAATAAACCCTTTCTTCCTCTATTTAGATGACTTATGATCACAAGAGTTTGATGTTTCCAGTTAATATCACCCTTTCCCTTCTATATTTGACTGTATGAGATAACCTACATTACTGCTTAATTCAACCTGTTCAACATGGTGAAATGTTTCGATACTATGTCTTCCTTATGAAGATAAAGACCCCCCTCCAGTCTCCGAATGAATAAACGCTCAAAATAGATTCCACAAGTCTTTTATGTAATATTTTATCTGATTAAGGGATTTTCCCCCCAAGTATGTTAGCAAAGTCACACACAATTATAGCAGAGTTTCAGTTACCTCCCATCTCTATGTTTATCAATTAACAATATACACTCATGTATATCCTTTTTAAAGTATCTGTTCTCTGTTTACATGTTATTGTCTCAGTTCTTATAATTTGATACTCGAGGAAATAATAATCCAATGGATAACCAAAGTTATCGACTATTCTATATTTAGTGCAACCGATGTGTTTAGATAAAATCTACTATTGGACACAACTGACGTCAGAGCTGGGCCAGTCAATGGTAAGCTTAGATAGCGAGCTTTGTTTGAAATGTAAACAGACCAAGCTCTTTTTCCTAGAGTGTCAAATGATCACAATGTTTCCTTCCCATCGTGATGAACGGAAAACTACTACAGCGTTGCATTGTGGGTTGTATTTCCATGTCTTGTTCTTCCCGCTTTCCCCTTTCCCCTCCCTTCCTTTTCCATTCGTTTTCTATTTTTGTCTATGATATTCTTGCCATCATGCTCCTGGATTATTATCTTTAGATACTCTAATTTTCATCTTCAGTTCTTGTTTAATTTTCTTCCTAAGACTTTTAATGACTGTTTTACCTTGAACTGTTTCATTCGTGATAATAATACTAGGAGTGCAAAAAAATCGATCTTTATCTAAATCTCACATCAACAGCTAAAAAATGATATGTTTATGATGATAATGGTCCAATACTTTGGAAAAAACTGCCAACAAAATTCAAGAATAGTAAAATTCAAGAATAGTAATACTGTAGCACTATATTCAAACAAACAAACAAAAAACATCGCATGGAAGTAATGTGCACTGTGTTTTTTATGAATTAGATATTTGCAAATGTTTTCCCCTCTTCTATTCTTTTTGTTCATTACGTTTTATGTTTCTTATTTTACTCAAATTTGTTAATCTCTTTTAGGCTTGTTATTTCCTTTGTTAAGGGGTCATTTTAACGAGCTTTTCTGTGCTTTCTCTGATCCCCCCCCCCCCCCGATGAAATGAATGAATTTATGTTAACTGAATTTAATTCCAACGATGGAATATTAAAAAATTATATTGTAAAACTCATCACTATACTTGTTTACTATTACTAATATTGATAATACCGGTTTCTTATAAGGCTCTTTAACAAATAATGTAAACCATGGCCAAAACGCTTATACAGTATTACAGTATTACTCAACAATTATACCGTATGTTATTTACGCTTATGATGAAAACAGTGATTATATCAAACCATGTGGGTGTTTTTTAAAAATAATTATTATGCATTCTATACATAGCCCAATATTTACGCTCCTTTAATTTTGATATCAAATAAGGGAGCATAAATATTGGGCCATATAAAGAATGCATGATAATGATAATAAAAAAGGAACCCACATGGCTTGAAATAATCACTGTTTTTCACAGACATATAAATAATAATCGGCATGCCATTTGGCTGTTGAGAAAAATACAGCATCTACACCAATTGTTACAACATGATTAACATGATTAAACCATGGAAAGTAACTATTTATTAATATAATTATTTATTTGCAACACATCTAAGGCAAGAATAATTCAAAGCGAGATCTTAATTGTTTGATCGGGTCATGTAAGATTTCATTTAATCGCCATCATCCATTTTGATTTATATAAGCTATTAATTCATGATTTACCATACTAAAGGGCATGACTTTTAAGTAGGAGATAGACCGTTCATATCTACAGTAAATGTAACATGTTCTTATAAGCATTCATTATGTATCGTGTATGAGTAATAGGACAGGTTCATTTGACATACAGCATTCCACACATTGACACTATGCCAAATGGCGCCCAGGGCTCGTGACTGTGTGCGTGTGTACTACGAAAGATCTCCGTACAATGGCGACCTGCTAAACATGGCCAATATACATCAGGCAAGATGGATTTTAATGCATTGAGATAGAGAGATAGTGAGAAGACTTCGTATGACGTCATCGAAGGAATGATGTCACGCGGTGTTTTCATTTTGGGATGTCACGTGACACTATCTTGGTTCGGACTGGTTTGGCAGCGTATCTCCGGAACTTGAAATACGGCTCTAAGAAGTCAGAATGTGGAATAAAATTAATGATTAATGGGCCATTGATTCTGATCTGAATACAAACTTCAGAATAAAAACTTGGCCAGAGATGGATAGACAAATCATGCACATTTCGTTTTTGAGGCAGGTCATTGGTGAAATACAAAATGAAAGTTGAAACGAATACCTCAAAATCAATAAAATCCAACAGCACTGAAACAAACATGACAAACAACGAACAAAGAACGAAAATGAAATTCACCAAACTGCTACATGTAATAAACTTTTGACAAACATGAAAACGAAAAACAAAAACAACAACAAGAAGAAAACAATAATATTGACAAAATTTCTCCAAAAAGGCCTTTCTAGATATGTTTAGATGCCTTCTAATTTCCTACTTGAATTGTTCCTTGAGTAATTCTCGAGACAAGATCAGCATTACGAGCGGAAATTAAGTGCTAGCTTGATTTGACAAATCTAATCAATCATGCTGGGAGAATTTCATGTAAGGCCTTGTCAAAACCTTGACATATTTCCTACTCCTCCTCCCACCTTTTATGTTCTTGGTGATAAGGCAGATAGCAGCAGCATGGCACGGTGCCAAGACGCCACTTTGGTATCGCAGGTAGATGTAGACTTAGCACGAAGTTAACTTACGTAGTCACTGGATGCGTGACGCATTTATCAAATTATTACACTGGAGTAGAGAGAGTTGTATAGGCTTGATGTATGTTTGATGGCTGCATTCCTTTACGACGTAGCCTCGGAGAGAAATGATGTGGATAAAATGCATTGAAATGGTGTGTGGTAGTGGAGGGGATAACGAGTGAGAGAGAGAACGGGAGAGAAAGAGAGAGGGGGGGGGGGGGAACGAGAGAGACACACAGCGTGAGAGAGAGAGAGGAGATGCAAGAGGTTGAGGGAGATGGAAAAGAAGGGGATGCAAAAAGATCTAGAAAAAAAATACAGAAAGAGAAACAGAGGGAGATAGATAGATAGACGGAGAGAAAGGGAGAGAGAGAGAGAGAGCATGCGAGAGAGAAAGGGAGAGAGAGAGAGCATGCGAGAGAGAGACAGAGACAGAGACAGAGAAAGGTGAGAAAAGAGAGAAAGAGGGAATGAAAGAGCATAAGAAAAAGAAGCTTTGATGGAAATAATATGTCTATACAAAATGTTGCTTTATAGAATGATGCTAACTGTCACTACATGAAGTACAATTCCATTTGACTTATATACGTGAATGATATTCATCCTGATTTTGAAGTCGAGGTGAAAGTATTTGTAGTAAATTATGTTTTGCATAATACCAATTTTGGCATCACAACTTCCTTTAAGTTACTTTTGACACTTTCGTTTCATGCAGGCTTTCAGAGTTCATGGTGATATGCATTTGATGAGAGACGTCATAGTTGGTATTTTATGCAAAAGTGTTGCAAAGGCAATTACCTTATAAATGAAAAATTATTTTGATATTCTGATGCCAGCTGTTATGCTTCCGATGATAGACGTAATATCAGAGAGAAAGAGAGAGAGAGAGGGGGGGGGGGGAAGGAGAGAGAGAGTCAGTCTACAACATATTTGTTTTATCCACCCCCACCACCACTCTAAATCCACCTGTTCCATTCTCAAGCTCAATAAATTTCTCAATCTGACAATATTGGTGGTGTAAAATGAGTCTTTTTTTATCCAACCACTCTCTCTCTCTCTCTCTCTCTCTGTCTCCATTCCTTCCCTCATTCTCTCCATCTATCTCTTCTGTGTATGCATGTTCATGCTTTCTCGTGTCCGTCGATGTGGTAAAGTCAATATTAGACGACGGAGCTCAATATCTAGTTCATGTATATCTGACCTTTGCTATAAAACAAAACACTCATAAAAAGCATCCTATGTTTAAACATCATGGGATAGGCTAATATTCAGGTCTAAATATAGCACAGTCTGAAAGAATCGTACGATTCCGATCTCAAGTCTGTGATTGGGTTTGTGTATATACATCTTATTGAAGAAGAATTAGAATGATTTATAAGAATTCCTCTTTTTTACAAAAAGATTTTAAATTAAGTGTTTTTAATCAAAATTTCATTCACTATAAAATGATTTTCATTACTTTCATTCATCAGCATTTCATACCAGACACCAGCTCCATCACGTTTTCTCGCTGTCTGTATTACACTTAAGACAATAATGATAACTGTATAGTTCACGGATGTTATATCGAGACGAAAGCGTGAGAAAAGAATTCCATTCACAAAAATTATACCCCATCACTGACAGACACTCCCATGTCTAATCAATATATTAACACCACCTCGTTTGTTGTTTCCAATCAGAGAATTATTGTTACTATAACAACGAGTGGAGGATCTACAGAGAAGGTCACAGCAAGCGTGGACATCCATGCATGAAACATTGTATTTTTAGACATCTCCAATGTATGCACTACGGTTTACACATTCCCCTATTATAAAAATAATCTTGAGTCCTCTTAGGCACAGAGAATGATAACTTCAAAGACTGCGCATATCTTTGCCATTCAGAAAATGTTACAAATCAACAAAAGGCAGTTTTCAGAAGTATTTTGAAGATCCATTACTACTACTACCATTGACCACACCACCACCACCACCACCATCACCACCACCACCACCCTACTAATACTACTACCACTACTACCACCACTACTACTGCTACTACTAATACTACTACTACTACCACTACTACTGCTACTACTACTACTACTACTACTACTACTACTACTACTACTACTACTACTACTACTACTACTACCACCACTACTACTGCTACTACCACTACTGCTACTACCACCACCACCACCACCACCACCACCACCACCACCACCACCACTACTACTACTACTACTACTACTACTACTACTACTGCTACTACTACTACTACTGCTGCTGCTGCTACTACTACTATTACTACTAGTCTTACGACTACCACTACTACGCTACTACTACTACCACTACTACTGCTACTACTACTGCTACTACTACTACTACTGCTGCTACTACTACTACCACTGCTGCTATTACTACTACTACTACTACTACTACTACTGCCACTACTACTACTACTACTACTACTACTACTACCACTACTACTGCTACTACTACTACTACTACTACTACTACTACTACTACTACTACTACTACTACTACTGCCACTACTACTACTACTACTACTACTACTACTACTACTACCACTACTACTGCTACTACTACTACTACTACTACTACTACTACTACTACTACTACTACTACTACCACTACTACTGCTACTACTACTACTACTACTACTACTACTACTACTACTACTACTACTACTACTACTACTACTACTACTACTGCTACTACTGCTATTGCTACTGCTACTGCTACTACTACTACTATATTCCTGCTTACTACTAAATACTTCTATTACTATAATTATTCACTTTTGCGAAATTAAATTAAATAGATTTGTGTTAAATGAATACTTCCGGTCGCAAATCACTCTTCCAACGTTAAAAAACTATTCTTGGAAAGGCACGTTTTCCAAGCATGTATTTTTTGGTCAAAGTTTGTCAATTGCAAAAGTTCGTTTCCGCTCTTCTGGTCGCATGCATGTATACCACATGTTGCATGTCCGCTATTGATTGGGATACGTATAAAGCATCAACAGATGGTACTCAGACATCTCTTGTAAAGGCATATGCATTCAAAAATAAACACGTTGTTTTACCATGATTTACAGAGAGAGAGAGAGAGAGAGAGAGAGAGAGAGAGAGAGAGAGAGAGAGAGAGAGAGAGGGGGGGGGGAGAACAGCCTTCGAACATGCTCAGTACATTTTACAACTTGGAGAGATCCACATCATTCTGCATGTGTGTGGGGGATTTTTTTTTTTTTTGGGGGGGGGGGTGGGTAGAATTTTTTAAAACCGACATAATGAATATGATAATAATGACAATAATAATACAAACATTATTTTTAACACGCACATATCCATCCCAAGGGATGCTCAAGGCGCCTAACAAATTATGAAAAAGATAAGAAAATAAAACATAGTAAATTAGCTAAACAATATTGTGGTGAAATGCATTAAAGAAATTAACCAAAATATTCTAACATGAGATATGTATGAGATATAAATAATAAATCATTATTATCATTATGAATATTGGGAAGAAAAAAAAGTGCTTGGGGGAGATGAAAAAACATTCTTAGTTTATTTCTTAGTTCCTTCAAATGGCGTAGCGTGGGTCTAAGGGAGGGGAGGGGTCATTGTTTTTACTAGTTAAAGGAAAATGAAAGCCTTGGGTAATATCCATCTTAAATGAAAAGAGAGGATACACACTAAGAATAAAAGGATTATTTTTCACCCTTCAAATGCAACACTGGGAGCTCCTTTGGGTACAACTTTGCACCCAGAGAAGCATTATGCACCTTTAAGGGTGCAGTGAGCTACAATTTGCACCCTTTTGAAAAATTGAATGCAAAAATTTCTGCACCCTTAAAAGTGCATAGTTGCACCTTTAAGGCTGCAGACGGGCAAGATTGAACCTTTCATTCTAAGTGTGTGAAGAGAAGCAATTTTTAGAAAAAAAAGTTCCATCATAATCGGTTACGAAATGAGAAAGTTGGGAAAGTTTGGAAAGTCTCAATTTACTTTCTCTGGCGATCCTCAAATTGGCACTGTTGCTTCAAGATGGCAGGTTTAGAAGGACAACTCTCAATGATATGTTTTGTACACAAAAATTCATATTTTATCCATTATCTCTAAAGATGCTGCTTGTCTCTTTGGGAAATCAGCATATGTTGTGTGAAATAATTTTTTCAATGATACATCTTGAGCAAAGAGAAAAAAAATTAGGAAGTGTCACAAAAAAGTAAGACCAATGCTGTGCAATTGCCATGTTGCTGAATTATTGTCTCTTTGGGAAATCAGCATATGTTGTGTGAAATAATTTTTTCAATGATACATCTTGAGCAAAGAGAAAAAAAATTAGGAAGTGTCACAAAAAAGTAAGACCAATGCTGTGCAATTGCCATGTTGCTGAATTATTATTGTTATCATTATTTTTTAAAATTTGTTATTATCATTATCATTCAATAATGAGTATCAGATAAGTCATTTGGAATTCATAGTAAAGTGGGTTAGCTTTAAAGAAAAGCTTGAGTTCTAGGCAAAATGTGAAACAATTTTCTAATTACTTTTATGACTTGTCAGTCCATTTTTTTATGTACTACGTAGTCAACCTTTCCCCGATTGCTTTGAAACATTTTCTTTCACTTTCTAATCACATGACCAGAGCTCAAGTTTATTTTTATTTTTTTTATCTTGGAAAAGATTGCATGGTACAATTCTGAACTTTGTTCGTCATTTTACATTAGATCTGGGGTGGGAATCTGCTTCGAATGTGAGAAGCTGATTTTGATGAGCAAGGGATTAAGTTGTATATAGCAGGTTTGTTTGTAGCCTCCCTATGTATGGCTAAGTTTCCATGTGCACCAAGCCAGACACTAGTTAATTAACCTTCTTTTTAAATTTGACTTGCCATGATGTAGGCTGACACAAAGAAGAACTGATTGACAGTTGTGATAACTTGCCTTGTCCGATTTCTCTTAATTATTGGTCCTCATCGCGTCTTTCTTTTCTACTACCTATTTTTCACCATCAAAATAATGATAATTATCTTGGTTGCAATATCACTAAAAAGGTTTGCTACCACCACGGGTTTGCATAAACCAATTCAAGGCACGAACCATGTATCTCAACACGGCCAGGACCTTTAATGATGGGTTTCAAGTATCCTATATCGAGACCAAGTTTCAAGTTTGTAATGAATATCTCCAATCATATCAGTCATAAAAAGTGGTGTGATCCTTGTTTCCTGCATGCCATTCTAACGGATCTCGATTAAAGGTTACATGACATGCAAACGAACTCGACAAGTAAGAGAGATTCAAAACATTGACAGATCATCAATTGTTTGATCTAAATGTACTTTACCACGTAGTTTTCAGTATTTTCTCATATTTTGTGTGCAATGTGTCAAGCCCCGCCCCCACAGAAATCATCTTATTCACGTGCATTTTACATCATTACAGTCAGCTAAATAGAGAATACAAAGACAGCACATGACAGTGCATTTTGCAATATACCAGCAGCACTTGCAAATAAGAGCGTCACGTGGTTTTACACGATATCATCTCACGAAAATTCAGTAAGAAACATCGATTGCTATGTAAGAAATGTTCTAAGAATGGTGAGAGAGGAATAGGAAGATGGAGAAAACGGTGGAAGAGAGAGGTAGAGAGGGATGGATGGAGAGAGGGGGAGTATGAATGACGAGAGGGGATGGGAGTATGAGGAGGGGAAGATAAATGACGAGGAGAGATATAGAGGAGAGAGAGAGAGAGAGAGAGAGAGAGAGAGAGAGAGAGAGAGGGGGGGGGGGGAGATAGATGACGAGACAAACAAACAAAAAAGAAGAGGTCTGAGGGAAAGAACAGAGGCAGAGTTTCATAATTCAAGAATTGAAAACTGGTGGCGTTGTTTCACTGTGGTGTGTAGATCGAGCCAACATGATGCACACTGTTTCGTCATTTGGCATAAGGATATAGGAAGGGTGGGGACAGATTTTTCCACTTGGAATTATGGAGCATCAACCCCCCCCCCCTCCACTCACATGCAAGGCTGCGAAAGGAGTTTGTATTTCTTTTTCTCTCTCACGGGCGGGGGGGGGGGTGAGGGATGGAAATTTTTCCATTTACGCACTATCGTGTGCTAATCACGTTTTAAGCAATTATACATAGAAAACAAAATGCATAGAATCATTTCCAGATCTGTTTTGTTTACTTTTTATATACCATGCTATTTCTGTTCATGTTCAGTCTTTTTTCCGGGGGGGGGGGATGGTCCCAGATAGCGACAAACTTGGATTGCCCAAGTCCCGATTTTGTTTCTTTATTTTGTTGTCTTCAATAATCACATCATATTTCATCGACAACATTATTATAGAATAGGTCTCTGGTGCATCTGAATAGAATATGCTGACTCCGTTGATAAATTTAACTTGTAACAGTTCCTCATACTCTGTTGTATAACACGACACGTACGGTTCGTCACCCCATGGTACGCCCGAGGTGAACAATCTAAATAGGATAATAGAAAGTTTAAAATGAGATCAATAGGAAAACTGGATCATGAACTTCTCGTACCTTGTATCGACGTGACCTACCCGCCAGCCCCGTCGGGCTGCACTCTCATTAGATTCCCGCTGAAATTCTCTGCGGGACAGATACCAATTTGTTGCGATGAGGCACTAGCAAACGTGGTGGAGGACCAAACTTGAACCAGGTTTTTCATGTTCACGCCGATAGCTGATGACAAAAGAATTTCGACCCCGGCCTTGTCGGTTACAGTATGGGGTGATCATCGTCCCACTGTACGAAAAAAATATCAATACAAAAAGACAACTTAGGAGAGAAATAAATTCAGTTACATTGATCCCAGGCTACAATGATTGTAGATTGAAGTTAAACATTGTTATTATGTAACCCAATTTGGCAATAACACTGAAATCAAATTTTATATTTGAATGACTGATCATTTTCTCGACTTCCCGAAAGAACATAGACATAATATGAATGATACTATGTTTTGATCATGTGCCAGATATTTGGCACGACCCACTCTCATGCACACACTCATAATCTCACACACGCAAGTGAAGTGTTACTCCATGAACACTTTGGGCTACAGGAGGAAGTGGGAGCGGGAGGCCTGGGGTCTGCAGCCCTTCACAATATCCTTAAAAAAAAAAAAAAAAAATATGAACAGACCTATAACTTGTAACAAAAAAAAACCACCAAAATTTATATTGCTCATAGTCTCGCCAAATCATTAATGACAAGTTCGGGGGAGGGGTGTCAGCCCCCACTAAAAAAAAAAACCCCAAACAACAACAACAACAACAACAACAACAACAACAACAACAACAACTAATAATAATAAAATAAAAAAACGTTCCGCAGCTCCCAGACTATACTCATCAGACTACCTGTAAATATATGAACCACGGAAGTTCACGTTTTCGTCATGTTCGTTCATAAATAATTTGACTGCTGTTTAAATTTCCCCCTTTTTACCCTCATTTCCTTAAGTTTCTAAAGATAGAACTTACTTTCTCAAAACCCTGGGAATACCAGTCTATTCTTGGATCTTGCTCAGAAACCTCTTGATTTATTGCTTCCTTTTATTTTTATTTTGTCACGAGGATAGACAAAAATCGTCAATGCAAAGCAGCTTTTCTTGTATTCTACTCACAAGAGAGATAGAAAGATAGATAGATAGATAGATAGATAGATAGATAAAGAGAGAGAGAGAGATGGGAGAGAGAGAGAGAGAGAGGGGGGTGTGCAGAGACCAATGTTTGGGTTGGTTGACGATTGAGGTCAAGTAGGGTTCACTTAAGGACACCGTCAAGTCAAATCTGTAGAAAAGGTGACTCAGCGACACAAGATAACTTGGCATCTATATGGTATTCTATTTCAGAATTATTCAAAGCATAGCTTTGTCAGCACACCACCTAATACACCTGCTGAGCGATATCCCCTATCTTCTCTCCCCCCCCCCCCCTCTGTCTCACTCTGTTTCTCCTCTGATGTGTCTGTTGGTAAAAACATTATGTATTCCATTATCGTGTTCTTTCATTCCCGTTATCCACGTTATATTCCCGTATCTCTCTGCCCCCTCTCTTCTCTTCTCCCTCACTATCACTGACCCCAAACATTTCCTCCAAACTGTACTATGATGATTATCATTTGGATTCAGCGATAATGATGAAAGTGAGAGACAAATATTATGTCCGCATGGCCCCTGAAAAAATGTCAGTCTGTCAGACGATCATGTGGAATATAACGGTAAGAAAGTAATCATATCTCACTGTACATGTACGTTATATGATCATGCGGTAGCAGTAGCTATAAAATTTATGACCCCAATTGTAAAAGGTGGTACGATACCGTAACCTATCGTTTGGGTCATCCAGCTGACTGATCCGTTAGTTAATTGTTCCAAAGGTAAATTGTTATTTCTTTGATGCAAATATCATAATCATAAAGGCTGGCTACTATAGTACTATAACTGTCACTTAATGGTCTGGCGCGATTTACAAGTCCCTGTTAATGCATGGTACGACATTCCTAATTGCCCAACCTCTCACACACTCTTCCAAAAGTGTTAATTTTACAGAATGATTAATTCAAAACAATGTCACATGACGACTTATACTGTAGCAATGTGGAGCCATGACCAATTATTCCCTTATTTCATCCCACTCTTCATTTTCTTTTTAATCGAAGACGATGCAGAGCTGTACAGAAGATACGAGCTTTCGCGCGCTTTCTTGACGATCGTGATCGTGATGTCGGATGTCTTCTGATGTTATCAGATTTGTCAAACTATAGGCGACAACACACTTCACCGAAGGCCCGCGAGACCGAGGGCCCGCGAGACCGATTATAGCAAATTGTAATCTATAATGTCACACCGCTCTGAAGGGCAGCGGAAAGTTTTTCGCTGAAGGTGTGGGACATCCGGAAACGGGGACTAAACATGCTAAAGGAGACATAATTATACCGATGGCGCATTATTTTTGATGAAAGAAAATACGATACGAGAAAAGTCGGCCTCGCGGGCCTTCGGTCTCGCGGTCCTTCGGTCAAGTGGGCGGACCCCAAACTATAATTGACCTACTTGCATGGACTCCCTTAAAAAACGACAGCGAAGAAGGTGTAGGCCTAAAGAGTGAACCTTGAAATTAGAAACATATTATGAAACAAATGAAATAGTTGTTAACCATGTAATTGTGCGTATACCGGAATAGTGTGTGGGTCAATATTTTAACAATAATAATAACGTCTTATTTACCCAGGGTAGCCACTTCAGTTTTTCAACTGCTCTCCCACCGGGCCCTGCATAACATAATATGTTATTATTACCCTTCTCTATTCTTATATGCCGAGCGCCTGGCTAGAAGGCAGAAGGTCCCATTTGGTCTTTGGTATGACTCGACCGGGGATCGAACCCGCGACCTCCCGTTCATGAGGCGGACGCTCTATCAATTGAGCCAACATGCCCGGTTTTGATCGAATTTGTATGAATATTATTCGTGATTCTAGCTTTGTGATGAATAAGTAATATCATGAGTCGGTGAAAACGAACTGAGGCATGGTACATGTGATATGTCTAGTATCGGTTACGACCTTATGAAAGTAACACTTCGAGGTCATCATAGGTCATCACTGGTACTTTCACAAGGAAGATGATTCTCACAAGTTCAATGGATCAACGGGATCTCAATCAAGAAAGACAGGATGTAGAGAATGGTGAGGAAGGTATGGAGGGAGAGGGGTGGGGTGGGTTGGGGTGGGAAGGAGAGGATAGGAAGTGGATTAACCCCCTACTTCCAGTTTCCCCAGATATATTTTCGTAAGGAAGGCTTTGCATTCAGCTCATGCAGCTATTTGATGAACTCTGTTACTGGAGGCGAGAAGAGGGGGGGGGGGGGGGGGGGGTTGTTTTGCCCAGGCCTCTGTCGTGTCTGTAGTGTATTAATACAGGACTGATCATATATCATTCAAACAATTATTGATCAAATATGTTAATAATCCCAAATGCGAAACAGGTTCACCCTCAACAAACATTCATGCGGGAGTCTTTTTTTTTTTCTTCAATATGAGGGTGATTCAAGACAAAGACCGTGGGGGGGGGGGGGGGACAATCTATTGATCACTGACTCTAGATCTTACCTCTGAGTTACTGTTGACAGAGAATATACATGTACAAAAAGGGGAATGTTTGTTTGTTGTTGTTTTTTGTTTGCATTGAAAAAGCCTCATATTGCCAATCAACATTACATTGTCAAAGCTCAAAAGTATGTTAATTCACATCATATAGGGTCACAATTCATTATTTTCATCCGTGATGACATGTTTAAAGTGTTGTTGAATCCCAATTTGGTACGAGCTGGCATTTGGCTGAGTCATCATACAAGCATTTATCACATTCACAAACATTGCAAGGTGGGACCATCCTGGACATGTAAAAAGGTTTCAAATAGTAAAAACCTGATGAGTACCGATTATGTAATAAGTCCACCACCATAACTCCACCTATAGGACTAGACAGCGGGTAACTGGTAGATATGTCTCCTGTATGACGTCAGTAAAAGTGTATATTTAGATTGATGTTATGTAAAATCTCCTTGTTTGGTTTCCCAGCCTTTAAAAAAAGATTTCCATGATAAATGAAGGTAATCCCCTCAATTCTTTATTCTCAAGCTGACCCAGAGAACTTTTCCTTTCATTTCCCTCCCAGCATCATCTTCCTCTCCTTTTGGAGATAGTTTTTGTCACGGCTTCTGCAAGTCTTATAATAGTAGGTATACATATGCATGCTCGCCGCAAAAGATGATGATTATTTGAGAAACAAAATTGGCACAAATGTATTCGGGTTTTTTAAAAGTCCTTCACTTGGCACAATTTTGATTTTTGAAAAAGAAAAACGAACCCCCCCCCAAAAAAAAAAAAAAAACCCAGCACTAAACAACAACAACAACAGCAACAACAGCATTAAAAAAAAAAAAAAAGGCTTCCAAGCTCGAAGGAATGAGTATCCAGCTGATAAGACACGATGGAACAAGTAGAAGCCATCCTTCTGTACGTTGGAATGTCTGTCTTTCTTTCTGTCCGCCTCTCTCTTTCTTTAGATTTTTTGATAATCGTGTATTCCTTGATATTTCTTTGGATTTTCAGTACCTGTATGGTATGTCACGGGTGTGAGTGTGATAGAAGCGTCAACACCATAAGTAAACATTCAGCTATTCAGTGAAGTGGACCGATTTCTAAATCTTCACGACGTGACGTAAAAGGAGTTTTCCAAACTTTATTAGCTCATACCCACCCATCCTTGTGCTGAGTGCTTTCATATCAGTTTGGCCTTTGGGTGTTTTCATTTACAATGGAAAGGGTAACGACGAAAACAAAGAAGACAACAACCGCCGAACAAAACAGCAACAACAACAACAAAACAATTTTTTTTTCATCGATCTGAGTGCAGATCTGTAATTAAGCATCAAGTTCAAGAATACGATAGTTCAATATCATTATTAAATATCAAGTGAAATATACTACTACTACTACCACTACTACTACGACTACTACCACTGCTACCACTACTACTACTACTACGACTACTACGACTGCTACCACTGCTACTACGACTACTACGACTACTACGACTACTACCACTGCTACTAATACTACTACTACGACTACTACGACTACTACCACTGCTACTAATACTACTACGACTACTACGACTACTACGACTACTACCACTACTACCACTAGGACTGCTACTACTACTACGACTACTACCACTGCTACTACTGCTACTACTACTACGACTACGACTGCTACTGCTACTACTACTACTGCTACTACTACTACTACGACTACGACTGCTACTGCTACTACTACTGCTACTACTACTTCTACTACTACTACTACCGCTGCTACCACTACTACTGCTACTACTACCACCACCACCACTACTACTACCACCACTACTACTGCTACTACTACGATTACTACGACTACTACTACTACTACTACTACTACTACTACTACCACTACTACCGCTACTACGACTACTACCTCTACGACTACTACGACTACTACGACTACTACGACTACTACGACTACGACTACTACCACTACTACTACCACTGCTACTACCGCTACTACGACTACTACCTCTACGACTACTACGACTACTACGACTACGACCACTACTACTACCACTGCTACTACCGCTACTACGACTACTACGACTACTACCACTGCTAGTAATACTACTACGACTGCTACCGCTACTACGACTACTACCACTACTACGACTGCTACGACTACTACTACTGCTGCTACGGCTGCTACGACTACTACGACTGCTACTGCTGCTACGGCTGCTACGACTACTACGACTGCTACCGCTGCTACTAATACTACTACGACTACTACCACTACTACGACTGCTACGACTACTACGACTGCTGCTACCGCTGCTACTACCACTACGACTGCTACTACCGCTACTTCCACCACTACCGCTACTATTACCACTGCTGCTACCACTACTACTACCACTGCTACTACCGCTACTACCACCACTGCTACCGCTACTACTACCGCTACTACTACCACTGCTGCTACCACTACTACTACTACCGCTACTACCGCTACTACCACCACTGCTACCGCTACTACTACCACTACTACCACTACTACCGCTACTACTAATACGACTACTACTATTACCACCACCACTACTACCACTACTATTATAATATACTCCTACTTCTATTACTATTACTACTACTACCACTACTACCACTACTACTACTACTACCACTACTACCACTACTACTACTACTACTACTACCACTACTACCACTACCACTACTACTACTGCCACTAACTAATCTATAAGATTCCTAATCCATTAGGTTTATATGCCTATACATCATATATCAATTTAGATTATTACACTAAGCAAAATAGACTTGAATTTTGATTGTAACACCCAGTTCGGGCATCACCTGATTTACTGTTGGTATAATTGTTGATCAAGCAATATTTTGTACACATTTTTTTTACTACAAATTATATTCAAACAACCCAGTGCACCGTGTCGGCTCGAACAAAAGACGTCTACATTGCTTCCGAGGCTTTTTATGTATATTTTTTTAATAAAAAATCGAAAATCCTTTTTTCATCATGAAACACGAGTTTGTAAAGAAAACAAACTCTACCTCACTCATATAAGGCTCAATCAAATTCATGGAATGGGTAGGTCTAATTCCAAAATTGATTATACTCTATTTTCTTTTCCACTTGAACTCTGTAAATATGTTTAGATCAAGGCCATGAGGGTTTAACAGACTTCATCATTCTAATTTCTATTTCAGTCTGCAAAGAGAGCAACTCGACAAAAATATTCATAAAGACCCAATGGCCTTGTACTCAACCATTGTACATTTGAAACTCTAAATAGATCGAGGTAGTACTCTCATTTCATATCACCTTTCAGAATGAAATTCCACTTATAAACACGAATGAATATACATAAATAGAATAATATACTCTAGTACTGCACTGATGTAGTCGTGTTTGTAACGAATACTTTCATAAATTTATATAATAACAGATTATGTTGTATGGCGATAATCATTCAGTAAACAAAGTACAGCCTTTAGAGATCTGTTTATCAATGATAGATAATCAGGGTACACCCCCACATTATTTTCTTCACCCATTTACTCATTCACTGCGCAGCCCCTCCTATAAACCTTTTATCATGTTAACTATACTGGATAAAATCTCTGCTAACATTTTAAGTTGTAGAAATGTGAGTTCTCTTCATATTAATGTTTTGTTGTAATGGGTGGACAATAAGTTTTGCATGCTACTCTTTGTTACGTAATGGCATACTGTAATACTTACAGTATTTGCCTATTTCAAATATTTTGGGCTATTCTATGTTATGAAAAAGCTATTATGTTGCATGATGCTATGTTGTGTTATTGATTTCGTCTTGATGAATGGAATGAAAGTATATATTATGTAACAAGTCAGTGGCAGTTGGGACTAAGCATGAACCATGGATAGCGTGCACGCACTATGAAAAGCGTCGATTTGACTAACTCTAAAAGAGCATAGTTTCTTGACCTTATCACTCACACAAAAAACCCTGCATACCAGACTCTTTCTTTGCACTGATTTTAATAGTTGAAGAATTCTGGTGTCAACAATATTATGTCCAAAAGTATTATGAAGAAGTTAATCTTTGGTAGTTATATCCACCAAAAACATAAAAAAGCCCTAACTATTTACAGTATATCTTGTGCAGATCATACACTAAGGTGTGCACGTAGGTCCTTTAACTATCCTGTGGCAGTGTAGTATGAAAAGATGAAATACAAAATATTGTGTGTTACAAGATAGGAATTATAATATAATTAATGACTATTGTACGCGCGTGTCATTTATACTGGAAAGTTTGGGAAGTATCAGGCCTGCGCTAGCGCTCTATTAATATACCCTCAATCATTTCCTTGCTAAAACTCGACCAGAGTACCAGTGTACGGGGTTTTTTTTTTCAGAGACTTGGCGTGACACGGCATTTCTGGGCATACACCATCGGGATATGCATGGACGGTATCCAACAATTTGAGTAATGAAATAAAATGAGTAAATGATCCATTTCAGTGCAATTCACTTCCAGTCAATTAATGCACTTCAGTTTAATAAACGGAAGTTCACGTGTAAATTTGCAGATAACGACGTGATGGTATGCGGATCTTATACCATCATGCTTTTGTTATGGGGCAAACATATCAAAACAGTAATATTTTAGGCAGTTATATATGTTTGCCTGTTTGCATGGGAAAAGATACCGTCATGAAACAAAATATAACTTAATTGCAAGAATGATGAATAAGGGATCAGCCAACAAGACTGTTTTCCCATTGCCCTACATGCATGTGAACAGTGTGACATGGTAGGAATGCTAGTTTCGAAGTGGAGATGGTGCACAATGCCTTATGTGAGTTTGAAATCGAATATAACTCGTGGTTCTACATTGAAAAGCGCATCGAATTATCCACGACATGCGCTACATAGATATACAATATTATTGTTGGAAAATATGCCAAAATTCAAATGGATAATACAGTCTACAGATATTCATATTGCCACTGTTTTGCCAGTGGATAACCTTTGACAGGGGCGCTTAGTTTGTTTATCCCTGACATTCGAACATCTATTTTTTTTATACGAGAATACCCATAAACAAACAATTCCAATCGATTCAGTTCCATACAGCATGCTCACTGATGACTTGTATAAAAACTGCATAAAATCAATAGACCCCCTCGGTAGACACAACAGCCTAAATATTGATCGGTGATCGTGCTGTTATGGGGGCTTATGGTCAGATGTGCAAAGTGTTATAGGTCACGCCTAACATACACGTGTAGGAATAACATGATTACAAAATGGATTACAGTCATGATGTATTAAAATGTTTCTATGATTGCATAAGAGAGGCCTCGAACCATGCAGCAATGTATTATATATCCTCCGCTTCTCATGTGATACGGAATTTCTGTCCATTGTCGAACTTTTATTAAAGTGCTGTTATTGCTCAGGTACAATTGAAAAGTAAAAATTCCCATTTAATTATTAATATCATCGGTCATTATAATCATCACATTCATGATTATTATCATTGTCATCATTTCAAATAAACTGTAGGGGGTGTTATTTACATGTACATCCTGAGGTAAATAATTATGTTGATTGTATGGATGGAAGAGTTCGCGGTAAAATAATCTGAATGACAAACATACAAACTATGAAATGCGTATACATGAGTAATAATATACATATATATAAACATTGCATACGCAGCATGAACTTAGAATATACATACTTAGCTTCATTCTACTACTTTACTTGATCTGATAATTATTGTCTATTACATTACATTAATTCTTATATAGTAAAAGATTATACAGACAATACTACGATCATACATTATTACAATCAATATAATTCATTATGTACAGCTAGATAACTAATACGTAATCCCTCGTTATGGTACTGACTGTGGTTTCAACATGGTGTGAAAGCCATATTAATAAGACCATTAGTCATCAATGAGATGGTCTGATAGCGGGTCAAAGTTCATTCTGTCTCCTGACACTATTTTTCATACTATCAGCAAAACACAACGAAATATCCAACAAGCAGTGGCCTAGTGGGGCATTTTCTTTTTTTCGGGGGGGGGGGGGAGGGGATTGCTATCCCCCCAAAAAAATAGATTAGGAGGGGTCCAGCTGCTAGCTGACAAGCAAAAAATATCTTTTAAAAATCATGTTTCGTCCACCACTAAGAACCCCAGAAGCGTAGACTAGAAAATACAATTATGGAAAGAGTGACGAAAAATTGTTTCGGACGAAGAGATCGTTATTGGATTCAAATTCTTATTGTGATTCGTCTTGAAAGTACACCCGAAATAATACAGGCTATTCAAGGGCAAAAAAAAAAAAAAAAAAAAAAAACACATGACGTGTCAGAATGATTCGGAGAACTGATAAAAGTTATTAGCCATATTAAAAAAAATCAGGCCCAATATATCCTGTGGCATCAGTTATATCATCATAAAGGGGACCCTTTTATTTGCTTTTAAGATTTATACCGAACAAGTCACCGGAGAGGAATGTTACGTAACCTCTTTTGGTGTACATAGAAACCTTTCTTTCTGTCTTGTTGTTTTATTGAGATTTTATTGTTTAACCAGCGGTCAGTGACATGCATGGCATCTATTCAAATCGATCGGTGTTCAAATCGTTTGGTACTACCCGTAGACAACTTCACAAAATTGAATGAATTACCGAATTTGGGGCAAATTAATAGATGAACTCGTTAATTAGTGATTCCGTTTTTAGAGAAAGTGTTACAGTTGAATTCAATGGTAAAACTTCTGATTTACTGAAGTTTTTCAAAATAGTACGTCGGTGAACTTGATAGCATTTCGGAATATTGCCTTTATAATACTAGACTTTTCCCTTTCAATTTAATCTAGTGTAATGATAACAGTGTCTGAAATTAAAAGGGTGGGATCATTTAACCTTCACGGATTTCTTTATTAAACTATGAAATACATCATTTTTACTAGTACTGTCATTGTTTTTATTTTCTGTTATACACTGTATTGACCGTTTATGTCTATGTTTATGATTGCAAAATAATGGTGAATAAAATAACCTGAACGTGAACTGACTTGGACTAAAATAGAATTATACTCCGATCACTTGATATCTTATTATGTTTACGTAGTATAGACTTATTATTTCAGCGGTCATAATCCTGAATATTTCAACTTTTTTGTTGAACAGTTTTGCTTTGTTGTAAAGACGTAGTTCAGCATTTATTCACAGAAAAAAATATCATTTTCTCATATAATGATATGAAAATAACAATATAATTTTTTCTCACTCTTCTGGGTATAAGAGCTAGAATATAAAATATCTCTACCAATAATAACCCTATCTCTTCAACCACAATATTCAAAATACACATAACGATGTAAAAACTATATGCCCTACATAAGTCCAGATTATCATCATCATCATCATCATCATCATCATCATCATCATCATCATTTTATCATTATTATCATTATCATCATCATCATCATCATCATCATCATCATCATCATTATCATCATCATCATCATCATCATCATCATCATCATCATTTTATCATTAATATTATCGTCATCATCATCATTATCATTATCATTATCATTATATCATTATCATTATATCATTATCATTATTATTATTATTATTATTATTATTATTATTATTGTTGTTGTTGTTGTTGTTTTTGTTTTTATTGTTGTTGTTGTTGTCGTTGTCATCATTATTCTATTCTTATTATCATACAGTATAGTCATTATCAAAGTATAACTAAAACTTGAACAAAAATTGCATATAAACTATGTTCCCTCCCAAAATTCAAACGAGATCATAAGATGTCAACAGCCATTTTTATTTGATTAGATTGCTATGAGGAGGGGGAGGGGGTTTTAACCGTGTACTTTATAATTGATGTAGGCCCACCGGCCGCTGTACAGCTTTGCGACAAACACAAAGGATTAGTGTTGGCCCATCTCATTTTCTATAGCGTGGAATTTCCCCAGTCTACAGACCATACGATTGGAACAAAAGACCCTCCTCCCCCCCCCCCCCATTTCTTTATCTCATGAATATAACGGTCACCGCCCTATTGTTCCTCTGTCTCGCCTTGGAATGCATCATTATGATGGTCTTCAAGTACCGCATACTTTCCTCTTACAACGAGAAAGAACTTCCGAGTTTCAACTGATCGATATTTGGAGCTATCGACTAATAACAGCAGCATCGTCTGCGTCTGGCACTGTGCCATACACATTGCGCACAAAGAACTCCCGCCAAATTTTTGTGGTTTCTCGCCTCGCCGAATCTCCCCTTAGCTCTGTAGACCACCCATATAATATTTCTAGAAATCATATTACATTCCTTGTTATCAAAGAACTTGAATCGAAACCATACTATGTAACTTAACTGTAACAGTACAACGAACTGTGAGCATTAATCATCTAGATGTATTAATCTCCCATGGCAAAAAAAAAGAGAAGTACTAAATAGTGTGATGTGGACCGTGACAATGTGAAACGAGAAATGGGCCCTATGTAGGCCTATTGATGAAAATAAAATGTGCTCATATTATTGTATATTTTTGCAGCATCAGATTCTTTTATAAAGTTACGATGGTAAAAATTTGCATAAATTAAGTATCTGTATAGTGTATGGTTAACCAAGCCTAAATGTATGCATGAGAAATGCTATCCATTGATTACGACTGAGCTATATTTAGTTGCTTTTAATACTACAACTCCCAGTCAGTGTGTACACGATGGCAAGAGACGAGTGTTTGCATTCATGAATGACTAAACAGTTATTGACGTCAATGGCTATACATGAACAATCAGAAGATGGCGCTAGATAACTCAAAACAGAGCTAGCTGCAGCAGCTGCGAGCACAGAACTTTACTCTAATACAGGTGATTATTCTAATTCTATCACAGTGCTCTCTTTCCAGACATTCTGACCCAACTATCAGGCACACCGAACAAACGTGAATTCATTTCAAACTCTTTATCAGCAAATGAAACAGATAAAGATATACCTGGTAAACCAACATTTAAACAAAAGGGGTTGTTCCCATTCATGAAACAAACTAACTTCCTCTTGACGAGCAGCACGTGATGTGTGCACTTTGAATTCTGTGTTAGCAAATAAAGATATCATGATCATCAGGAAAATCAGCATTCCAACAAGTGCCAAACAATCCGGGAGGTATATTCATTTCATTTGCATATACCAGTAGTTTATTTCTCCCTTCATCTTAAAACCTTTATTCTTTTCATATTGAGGCTTTGAATTAAAATGTTACATTGAAATATCAACTAACAAAGCTTAGATCACTCTATTTTCATACTTTGCCCTTTGCATAATGATCCAGATCCTAAATAATATTTGTGAAGGCCTTTTATATAAGTAGCTGGCTATGTTTGAGAGAAAGGAGAAATCAGGAAGGGGGAGGTGGCCTGGAAAATGAAGGAAACTTTAAAAAAATTATTATTATTTTTCTCCTTTTTTTCATAAGAGTTTATAAATGCAGGGCTTCGAAATAAAGGAGAATAACGGGTAAAATGGGAGGATGTCCGCATGTTTAGGGGTCCACCCCTAACCTCTCCTTGGTTATCTGAAAAAAATATAGTAAAAATGTTTATCTGTTCATTTATCCATTTAATTTTTAATACATTTTATTGATAATTTATTCTTTTAGTAATAATTTATTCATACCTATTTTAAAGGGGTGACAATGTCAGTAACGTGACTGCTTCATCTTGTTCCTTGAGAAATGTTGATGGGCTTTCCTTTTAAAAGGTAAACTTCAGATAGTTCTAAGTTAGAGATATATGATTCACCCATTTTTTTTTCTGGGCGGGGGGGGGGGGGGGGGAGGAGGGGAGGGTGGGTCAAGCAAATTTTGTAAGTGTTCTCCAATAGTATAAAATCTGCAGCTAATTTACGGTAGAGCTCTGGATTACAATCATGATATAATATGTTTTTATGATTGCATAAAAGAGGCATAGTTGACTCAAATAATTTAGAAGCTCTGCAGATAGTTTACTTAAAGAGCTCAAGGGTATTAGTTACCGTTGGCTGCTGCTGTCTTTGCAAAGTTTGGGCGAAAAAAAAATCACTGGAGAGACTGTTCATTATTTTAGGTCGATGTTTTTTCGTGACCACCGAAAGACGATGAAACTTAAACCTTTCTTGTTTCATATTCCAGGAGTAACTTCTAAGATAATGATAGTGTAACTATATTGAATTTGTCGTTTACAGAAATAATATTGGCAATCCTTAGACTAAATATTCTTCGTCTATAGCGCTATCCACCACCCACTGACTATGTCTCTGCGTTAAATTTCTATATTAAAAGGAAATCCAAACCATCAAGTCAAGTAGCTATAAGACGGAATGAAACAGATCAGCAAAAATTTGAACTGAAATGGGCACGGAATGAAAAAAAAAAATGGCTATATGAAATTTTCTATATACCTTTTTTACACCAGCATAGCAATTGATGACATCGTTTTATGGAAATTCTCAATATATTTTGTACACACAAGATCAAGCATTTTCATTTTGCTTAAGAAATGCTAATTTTTAAAGCAAAACTCAAGATATATAATGTTGGAGTATTTTGTCCACAACATATCTGGAATAAACACAGCGAAAGCATGTGTTCTTCAAGAAAATAAAGAATGTGTGAAATTCTGTGTACAAAATATATTGAGAGTTGTCCATCACCAACAGATATGGCAGTGTCAAAACCAGAAAATTTCACAAAGACATGACTTTCTTTCCGATTCGATCGAATTGTCGCTGATCTCACTGTTTTATTCCGTCTTAACTTCGATTTAAAACTACTTAACTTGAGCATGTTGAGGGTTTGAGTTTTCTTTAACTGTAGATATTTGATTTATCTCGCTGCTTTCATGTTTTCCTGATAGCAAAAGGTAAAGACCTAGGCAAATATATCCTAAGTTTTTTATTTATTTTCTGATACGTATTGATAGCATCCATTATTTTGACCGTCGTCTTTTGTCTCCCAATTGGACTACATATTGTATGCAACAAAAGAGGGCGACATTATTTTCTTCGTGTGCAGTGGATAATCATCAGGACTCGCATAATGTAAACGATGAAGGTACGCTACCATAATGCAATTAGTGTACTAATTACTGGGAGATGGGGGTGGGAGGGGGTGGGAGGGGTTATAGAGTACGATCTATGGAGGGTAGATAAATAGGACAGAGCAACAAAACATACATCAAGAGAGAGAGGGAAAGAGAGAGAAAGATGGCTAGAGAGAGAGAGAGAGAGAGAGAGAGAGAGAGAGAGAGAGAGAAATTGACTAGACAAGACCACAGAGAGAAGGTTGACGGAAGACCAAAGAAGAGAGAGAGAGATGGAGAATAAATAAGCAAGTTAAACTAATCAGTTAGGGCGAGAGAAAGAAACAGTTTTAGTGATGTAGTGGTGGTGGTGGTGGTTTTGTTTTATTTCGTCAATGATTTCCTTTAAAATGCTTAAGAAAATAAATGGTTTTGCATTTAATTTTCTTAAATGAATGACAATGATACCTTGCTATAATACATTGTGTTTCAGGAGGAATCTCAAGACATAGTGTATTATTCAGTTAAACATTAAATTACAGGTACATCAAAATGAGCAGAAGTTAGTAGACACTAGTAAACATGGTTCTCGCCAGTACATAGCACCCGTGGTTCCAATACCATGCGTAAAGGGTTTCAGACAAGGAAGAACCATGTGTGAAATTGCTGCACCATGCGTGGCAACAAGAGTAAAAAAATATTGGAGTATATATTCCTAACAATAATGATAAATGTCACAGATTATCTTGCTTTTTGGCAATTTATTTTTATTTTTATGCCATTAGTAGACAACTCCTGCTTACCAAGAAGTATTTTTCATCCTTTTACTATAGCATATACTGCCATCATCACCTAACTTTAGGTGTTATTCCGTAAAACTTCCGAAACTTCCACGCTTTGGGCAGAGTGGGAACCGAGTGTGGATTTTTTTCTAGTGAGAACCCTGCTAGTAAATCGATCAACCTTATAAAACTGAAACTGGAATCATCACCATTCTCACTTCTGTCACCTTCCTCATCAAGATCACAATTAAAATCATCATCATCATCATCACAGTTATCACCATCATCTTCATCACTATCATCATCAGTATCACTATCATCAATATATCATTATAATCATCATTATAATTATCACCATCATCACCATCATCATCATCATCATCATCATCATCATCAATATCATCATCATCATCATCATCATCATCATCATCACATCATCATCATCATCATCATCATCATCATCATCATCAATATCATCATCATCATCATCATCAATATCATCATCATCATCATCATCATCATCATCCTAGTATCATTATCATCATCATCATCATCATCATCATCATCATCCTAGTATCATCATCATCATCATCATCATCATCATCATCATCATCATCATCATCATCCTAGTATCATCATCATCATCATCATCATCATCATCCTAGTATCATTATCATCATCATCATCATCATCATCATCACCAGAATGACCATATCACTATTCACTACCCCCACCCCATATAACACATGCAATGAATGATGCATTAATATGCTTTGATGGTTGTACATAACTATATGAGTGACATTTAATTTCAATGCAAAAACAATCTTAAGTAGAAAAATGTCTACATGAAGGAAAATGAGAAAAAGTACAAAACATTGCAGGCTGAAAAGTTGCATAGAAAAATTTGAACAATTATGTGTGACACAACACCCACCATGAATAACTCCTTTCACCCTCAAAAGGCCCCAAAGTGGAGAGACATAAAACAGCACAAGATAATGAACAAAATGAAAAGACAAATATAATTTACTATAGGAACAAAAATTGTTGTTTAATATTGAATCTACAAACCTTCAATATCTTACACCATTCATAAGATGCAAGTAACTGCTAGCAGCAGCTTCTATAACTTGCTTAATTGAGCCAACAAAATGAATCATTAAGAATACAAAAAAGGGTATTCATATTTGTTGAGAGGTCCAAATGAATGTTAAAATTAAATTTGACTACATCACTGACTCACTTACATTGCTGCAATCTTTATAAATGACTACAGTATGCTAACAGAATACAAGGCCGGATTTTCTTTTGTTTATCAATTTGATGCATGACAAGAATACTGTTTATAAGACAACAGAAAAAGACATTCTCTGCAGCATTTAAAAAAGGCTGTTGTAATGACTAAAAAGATACATTTAACAAAATCAGTTATCTCTACTCTATCATGTTAATGAAAGATTTAGAATTCAGATATAACCCTTCCTGAATGAATACATTTTATGCTGCCTTAACCAATAATACTTTATGATTTCTCCAATTTTTCACATTTGCATAAAAGACTTAGGATAGAGCCATACAGTGTAAGCAGTACACAGCATTTTGATTTATCACCATTTTCTATGAATTTCAACAACAAAGTGTAATTCAAACAGATGAGAAAGTCTGACATTTTGTCTCCAGTAGAGGACATATAATGTATGTAATTCCCTTGAAAGTAAGCAGAGCAGTGTGGGTACTCACTGTCTCCCAAACATTCTTATAAACATCATACATCTAACCATTGATGGACAGGTGGCCACTTTTGTGATATTACACACAATAATGGCTGCTTTTTGGTAGAGAAGCATGAATTGAGATCTTGGGTAGAGGAGAGTTCCTGCCTCTTGCAGTTACCTTTCAATTTGACGTCATAGAAATGAATATGTATCAGTAATAGCTGTGATACTTTAAACTATTTCTGACAAAATAAACGCCATTGTTATGAATTATTATAGCAAAAGTGGACATGACGAGAGCAGGATTCGAACTCCGGATCTTGAGACAGTAGACCGGCGCGCAGCCTATTGAGCTGCGCGAACGATCGACACCAGTGCGGATTCTCAAAGAAATTTATACCTGGAATTCATACGTACATGCTTCAACATATTCATTTCTATGACATGTCTATGACGTCAACTTTGAAGGTAACTGTGAGAGGTAGGAATTATCCTCTACTGAGATCTTGTTACATATATTTAGTAGCTCAGCAAATTGTAGTTGCACATTCAGAAGGGAAGTAATACAAATGATATGCTACAGATGCATCTTATTGTACATCCAATGCATTGACTGATGGTAAGGCACAACAAATGAATCTTCTCCCCTGGAAGTTCTTACCCCTTAAGCTTTAGAAAAAGTGTGAGATCATCATTATCAAATACAAACTATGAATTTCACGTGGTTTTTAGTGAAAGTAGGCATCTAAAATACAAATCGTTTGCCATGAACTTTGACACTCTTATTCTTAGCTCATATCTTATTCTTGGCAAAAGAGATATCAAATTCAATATGAAGATAGTCTTCTCCGAGTGCTGGGCTTTCACCAGGCAGCTGAAGACATACATATAAAAAAAATGCTTATCTATTCTTATTATGATACCTTCTGTCTTAGTTGTTAGTAGCTCATGAGCATTCTAAGACAGTTGAAAACATTTAGCTTTACAATACAGCAGCCATTTTAGCACAAATAACATCATCATGAAAAAAACCCAAAATGTTCTCATGTTCTGCATATCAATAAATAACATATAAAAACAGTGACTTCTCTTTCCCCAATGTTAACTGCATGTAAGGAGTGACAACACCTTTCATACACCCAATAGCTATATCACATATTATATATAGATAATTTTGTTATATATTTATATATTCATATACTTTTATTTGGAGGTGTGTACACATTGATGAAATATGCTGTTTTATACAAATATTATATACAAAGTGTATGTACAGCATAGGTTAATAGTTGCTTATTGTTTCATTAAATGGCCAATAACATTCCGTCATTAGTCCAAAGATTAAGTAGTCCCTAAAATTGAAGTCAAACATAAAGCATCTACATTCTTCACTTGCAAAGTATCACTGAATTCTAATTATTTATTGTGACATTATCAACTTCTAAAATAGCATCCAGACAGAATATGCTGAATAAATAAAAATTCAAATGCTGCTAGTCTTGTTAAAGTTGAGTTACATCCCTTTTGCTACAGGCAGACAAATACTCCATTCCTTCAAATCATACACGAAAACAAAACAAGGCATTGCTGTTATGCAAAATACAATTGAAAATATCACATACATGTAGTACTTAAATTCATTTTGATAAAAAAATACTCTTGCCTTCAATTCATCATCCTATGTTGTACAAACTCTTGATCCAATCAAAAATTGTGAGACTTATGTAATAAAAATGCAAACAAATATTATAACATTTGATCATTTAATAGTGAGAGTAAGATTAGGGGAAATGTCTTTTCTTGAAGAGCTCTGAAACTTGACTAGTATACAATATCTTTTATTTCAACTGTATTTACTACTGGAGAAGTTTGCAACATAATAAGTATCATCCTGTTGTTGTATTACTGCAACTTCTCTAAAACCAAAAGAAAAAAAAATGATCTTGAGCACCATAATGTATAAAATACTGACAAACTAATCAATTTCCTAAAGCCCTCACACACACCTACATGTATTAGAACAAATAAACAGAATCACACTTACCAGAGATATATGTATATCTTCTTCATTGAAACATTTCTGATGTCATTAACAATGACTTGTATGCATCAAGTACACACTTACTGCTTATGAATGGAACATTTATTCTTATTATATGAACTTAACTATTATACTTGAGGTGAAAATAATTCCCAAACTTGATATTCCTTCAGCAAAATCCATTTCTCATATAATATACAAAGTAACTGATGAAAAAACAAAGAACTGTTTCTTTCTTCTACAAAATTAAAAATTCCATTTCTATTCATAAGAAATATCTGCCAAAATAGTGAATGAATTTTCTAACAGAATTGTTTCTCTATTCTAGATCACACACAGCACAAACTTTTCACATTAAGTACTTTTTAAAAATAGTTTACTTCAATCTAAATTCAATATACAATCAAATAAAGTGCAAAGTAATTCATTTTACATGAAGATATTATCTTTGTTACAATTAAAATATTATTTTACTTATATGTTTAGTTGCTGTACACATGAAATTCATTTCAATATAACTGCACAATAAGAGAGACTTTAAAAAATGAATGTAACTATTCACGTGGCTACTCAAGAGTGCAGCAAATAACCAGTAAAAACTATAAAAAAAATATAAGCACCATGATGGGATGGATAAAATCCAAATGCATTGATTAATATTTTCATTCATATTAACTAAGTCTTCAGTTAAAGCTCAGAACAATATTCACTTTAACAGTGTTGATAATATATGCAGTTGAAGAGCAGAGGTCTAAGGGGTTAAGCAGTTATTCAACTGAAAAGAATACCAATATGACTTGGAGGAGATGAAATGCTTTCTTTCGAGTGCGTTTTATATTCTTCTTATATTTTTTGTAAAGAATGCAAAATATTATCCTAAATGTACATGTACTAGAAGAAACAGTAATCCTTACAATCCTAACAATTAATGCCCACTTTTTTGCAGATGAATAAACAATATACTTGGTCTAAAATCTTTTATTTCACAAAAATCAGAATTTTCCAAGAATATTAACACTCCCTTGTTGTCAAATGAAGAAAAACACTATTTTACCAGTATAAGAAATTACTGAGAGGAATATTAGTGCTGCCAGTTTAGAAACTGATTTACACAGCTCTTTAGAAATACTTAGATGAGTTAGCGGTTACCAACCCAATCTAACTGGAGAAAAAAAACAAAAAAATCAGCAATAAGAGAAACTTATTGTGCGCTTTCAAATTGTGAATGCTATGAAATCTGTGATAGATTATAATCTGATATGACACAGTTTGTATGGAAGTTTTGCTCATTTAAAGACGAAATCAAAAACTTATCACTTCCCCTCAAATCTTTTCATTAATTTTTTTTTCCAAGGGAAAAGGAATTGAAAAGGCACCCAAGTCCCAAAACATATCAGGTCAGATAATATTTAGGTGATGTATCCCACTATCTATCCATCTATATGGCGGATGATTTGAATTAAAAACTCATATTTTGGTATACTGCTCAAATTTCTTGCTTTAGATAAAGTGACTATTGATCTTTTTCCTCCCTTACAATGTTTTCAAAATATCAAGACATGTATATCAATACAAAAAACAGACAAAATGCATGTGAGGTGTATGCCTTACAAAGAGCTTGTTTTAATTTCCCAATATTAACATACATTTAGCATATTACACTGCATAGGAAAAAATATTGTTCCACACTGATCACATGGCCATAAATAAATCAGGTGACCATACAATATAATCACGGTACATACAACAAAATGAAAGCCTTGAATACAAACCTCCCCTCTTACGAAACACACAAACTAAGAATGCTGCATAATGTTGGATGGAAGACAGTTGCATAATTTAAGAGAGTTTTTGCTGCATCCTTCCATGTGATCAATCAAGTCACATGACTGATCACATGTCTTGACCACTTGACATGATATTGTATCAGCTGGAGCATGTTCTGCAGCACATTTTTCTAAAGTATTCATTGTTGCAAAATCTGAATTTCTTGACAAGAGGGCAGTACGTGACTGAGCTTGCATCTTGGCAACCTGTTTTGAAAAAAGAAAAATAACAGGATTAGTAACTTCACTGAGGTGCAAAAAATTAAGCCATAGCATTTAGCTTAAAATAAATAAATAAAATAAAACCGGGCATGTTGGCTCAATTGATAGAGTGTCCGCCTTATGAACGGGAGGTTGTGGGTTTGATCCCCAGCCGAGTCATACCAGGGACTTACAAAATTGGGACCTTCTGCCTTCTAGCCAGGCACTCGGCATATAAGAACGGAGAAGGGTAATAATAACATATTATGTTGTGCAGGGCACGCTGGAAGAGCAGCTGGTAAAAGCTAAAGTGGCTGCCCTTGGTAAATAAGGCGTTATTATTATCATTATTATAAATTCTGGTGGATCAGACTGTATTTGTATCAACATTTAAAATAATATTCCTTTTTTGTGGGTATATTGGAAAATAATTAATATACACAGATTCACTCAAAAGAATCAAATAGTAAAACATTACAGATTTCAAAACCATCTCAAGATATACTACTACAGTTCATCTTCTAAGACCTCAAGTGATTCTGATCCTCAGAAGATTCTTTCTAATGCTCCCCTAACATACCCCTCTATGTCCAATGAATACTTACTATCTGGTGGTGCTGGTATAGTGCCACATGGACTTTCACATTGTCTTGTTCTACTTGGTCTCTCAGAAGCATGACAGTTTTGATCTCTTAGGATAAGACCATTCTGAGCCATACAGCTGACAGGCCGGTTCTGCTGACCCATACCACATCGAGTATTGCACTGGAGGGAGAGAATAGATGGGGGAAGACAAAATTCTGTGAGAGAGAAGAATTTTTCCTCTTGAGGCATTTCAAATGGAAAGGTTGCTTCATTCACATCACCACTGTCAAGGTTTCTTTTCCAACATAACCATTACCACCTTCATCCTCCTTCTCCTCCTCATCATCCTCATTATCATCATCCTCATCATCATCATTACCATCAGCATCACAATCTCTACCACCATAATCACTACTACATTCATCATCATCCTCCTCCTCCTCCTCATCATAACCATCACCATCATCATCTCTACCACCATAATCACTACTACATTCATCCTCCTCCTCCTCCTCCTCCTCCTCCTCCTCCTCATCATCATTACCATCAGCATCACAATCTCTACCACCATAATCACTACTACATTCATCCTCCTCCTCCTCATCCTCATCATAACCATCACCATCATCATCTCCACCACCATAATCACTACTACATTCATCCTCCTCCTCCTCATCCTCATCATAACCATCACCATCATCATCTCCACCACCATAATCACTACTACATTCATCCTCCTCCTCCTCATCCTCATCATAACCATCACCATCATCATCTCCACCACCACAATCACTACTATATTCATCATCCTCCTCCTCCTCATCCTCATCATCATAATCATTGACATCACCATCTCTACTACCGTTATCATCACTACAATCCTCCTCCTCCGCCTCCTCCTCCTCCTCCTCCTCATCATCATCATCACTTTGAAAATTCTCTTACCTCACTCCAATCTCCAGCAATCCACCTTGGTGGAGGACAATCTCCTAGGTTACAGGGCATCCTATAAACAGGCATGTCTGCTTTGTTACACATGATGTGAGAGTAGGTCTGTCTGCGATCGCTGCTCATACACTGCACATGACGCTGTTTATGGCCTGGCCCACATGATGGATAACACTGTTCAAACAAATCAGGCAATGGTGATGATCATTACTACCTAATTCAATTCATTTCATAGAGCAAGTTACCAGCTACTTGTATGAGGTTTGGCGTGCTATAGGTCTGAAGCTTCTGGAAAGGAGAGTACTCCATGAATGATACGAAAAATAAAAGAGTTTAGATAAATCATTTTAGGCCTCTGTATTTTGCGGGCAGAGAGCCTCAAACTATGTCCCTGTTCAAAAGGCAAACATTTCATCAAAAGGGCAAACATGAATGTTGATCCCATGGGACAAGCTTGAGGGATTCTACATCAATCCCCAAAGAACTATATCAAGACATTATAACCCAAGAAGAGATGAGCAGAGACTACAACCTCAAGCACCTCTTAAGTGGGAGATTCTCCCGCCGAGACCCCCTAGCAAACTGGAGACTCTGACTCAACGTGCACGTAGCCCAAATCACCAGCAGCGCAAAGCACGAAATTCCTTGCGGCCGGAGGCCACTTTTAGGGTTATAGATCAGCTCTCTGATGTTATCTTAGGCTTATTTTTTAACATATGACAACACTAAATGAGGTATAATACAGTGATTCAAATTTTTTTTTTCTTCAAAAAGGTGGTTGGGCAGGAGAAAATAGGAGAATCACAGCTAGGGCGGGAGAAATTCAAACTCAAGCAGGAGAACGGGAGATTTTGTGAAAATGGACTCAAAGCGGGAGATCTCCCGCCGAAAACGGGAGAGTTGGAGTCTCTGGATGAGTTACTAACCGGTGCCCATTGACCAGTGATCCAGACCGGTGGACACTCCCTATTCCCACAGGTCATTCTTTCTGCTGGTTTATGTTCCTCACAGAGTGATTCATCTACTACTTCATCCTCATGCTGGGTCACCTTGGTGGTACATAGAACAGTTCTGGTCTTCTCACCGCTACCACATGTCCTAGTACAGTCTGACCAAGCTGATACCTGCCAGCTGTACATGAAAAATAAATCATCAAATAACATTCCCTGAAATCAGGAGGTGATTTGCAAATACAGAGTCAACAGTGTTATACATATACCTATTTGGTATATGATTAGTACTGAGTTGCCAATCTATTCTATTTTTTTATGACAGAAAACAGGGTGAGGAGGAGAGAGAGAGAGAGAGAGAGAGAGAGAGAGGAGAGGAGAGTAGAGAAATAGAGAGAGAGAGAGAGAGAGAGAGGAGAGAACAGAGGAATGGAGAGAGAGAGAGAGAGGAAAGGAGAGTAGAGGAATAGAGAGAGAGAGAGAAGAGGAGAGTAGAGAAATAGAGAGAGAGAGAGAGAGAGAGGAGAGGAGAACAGAGGAATGGAGAGAGAGAGAGAGAGGAAAGGAGAGTAGAGGAATAGAGAGAGAGAGAGAGAAGAGGAGAGTAGAGAAATAGAGAGAGAGAGAGAGAGGAAAGGAGAGTAGAGGAATAGAGAGAGAGAGAGAGAGAGAGAAGAGGAGAGTAGAGAAATAGAGAGAGAGAGACAGGAGAGGAGAGTAGAGTAGAGGAATAGAGAGAGAGAGAGAGAGAGAGAGGAGAGGAGAATAGAGGAATGGAGAGAGAGAGAGAGAGAGAGAGAGAGAGAGAGAGAGATAATGGGATAAAGCTAGAGAAACAGGGAGAGAGATAAAGAGAGACAAATGAATAATGCTTATGGTTATTCATAAAAATATGATAGGGCACTACTTACACTGGTGGACAAGCTTGGATGTTGCATGAGACGGTTCTCCTTTCAGGTTTTGGATGATCACAGAATGTATCACTAACGACTGTCTCATCATCTACACGTACACACTGCATCTCAGATATTGATACACCTGTAAAACATTAGGAAAACATCATTATACTCTCAGATACTGATTAAACTAAATAAAGTTAGGATAATAATATAATGCAATTTTAAGTGTATTTCCTTATCCACTGAAATATAGCTTATTTTTGTCACAGTCATTCTTTCTGTAAGTCCATCTGCTCCAGCAAACTTGAGAAATATAGTTATTGTCAAAATGAACTTTAAATCCACAGTTTTGACTTAAAATGCCTGTTTCATTGTTGCAAAATATATTCCATAATAAAAACCTGATAAAGGTATAATCTGTTTCTATTGCCAGATGAAAAATACAACCTGTTTAGTTTCAAGACAGTTCTTGGAACCTGGGATAAGGGGCATGGGAGAGGGTAGTTTTCTCTCTTTTCACCAATGCCATTCTCACCTCCTGCACATGTTACAGAGCACTGGGACCATTCTCCTCTCTCCCAAGTAAAAGCCATCTGCCTATCTCCCTGGTTGGTTCTCGTCACTGGACGGTTGAAAGAATATTGGATTCCATTGTTTTCTCCTTGTACCAGCAACTAGAAGAAAAAAAAAACCCAAACACAAAAGTGCTATGAAAACAGAGTGAAAATCTTCAAACAGAGAGAGCTTAGGCTTTTTATCATTTATCATAAATCAGAGTCCAATTTGACCACAGCCTAATGCAGGATTCCCACTCAGCATATTTTGGTCCAAATCCTCCTGTTTCTCCATAGACAAAACAACGGTGGATCGAGAAAGCCGATGTGAATACCTGGGCATGGAGAAGCCAATAAAAACTGATGGATGCACCTGATAAGCTACAATATACCTTTAGTTCCAAATGTAAATCAAATTCCAGTATATTGTGAGAATGCAGTAAACACCTGTATTTGTTATGTTAGAGAACGAATACTCATTAATGAATTCTTTCATTTTCCATGAGGTTAAATGCAGGACCAGTGTGCATGTACTGAATATCCACAGACACACAAGACAATTTACATGCTTAGTGATACAACACAAAATGAGATCAACTTTATTTGGAGACCTCTATTTCTTTATTACAGTTTAGATATCCATCATAAGTCAAAGAGAACCGAGAATGCTTGTACTTACCATGACGACAAGTTCCTGATTGGTTGGTCCAAGTGCACTAAGAGTCTCGGGAGCATCATCTGGTCTCTCATAGATGAATGTAGATCCAGCTACATCATATGATTTAGGCCAATCTAGAATCCATTCAGCATTGATGTAGTAATCATTGTTCACTGACTTCAGTGCTATGATATAAAGGCAAAAATATTCAATTTTTAAATGTATTGCAAAATAAGAAATACTGCAAAGAATATGTTTTATTTAATTTTATCCCTAATAACTTGAAGCATTCATGTTCCAGCTACCTTGACAATTTTTTTTTAGTGAACAATTGTGAAGAGCATCTTTAAAAGAGAATATATATATATATATATATATATATATATATATATAAAGAAAGATGTCCCCTCGCAAAACGTGTGCAGTGCTTCATTTTAGTACACAGTGGAAGAAAATAAATGAAATGAAGCTGACGTAGCTCTTGATCATGTCCTTTTATTGTAATGGCAAGCTTTCGGCCAACATGGCCTTCATCAGGTCTCGGGTTGAAATTAGAAAGAGCTCATCAGATTAATACGGAGATGTTCACAAGCAAGCATACTGAACATCTCCGTACAAGTATTTTGTGTACCCCTCACCCTCTACTAATCTGATGAGCTCGGTCTAATTTCAACCCGAGACCTGATGAAGGCCATGTTGGCCGAAAGCTTGCCATTACAATAAAAGGATATGATCGAGAGCTACGTCAGCTTCATTTCATTTATTTTCTTCCACTATATATATATATATATATATATATATATATATAAGAGTTCTGCATATCAGTGAGAAATAAAACACTTTAACTAATAGCTTGGCAGAGAGCTAATACTGTCTTTCTGGCTCATAATTTTCTATCAATGTAAGAGAAAGACATAGTGTATATTTGAAATACATCCTTGTGAAAAACCAATTTGGATATGATACTCTATTAGTCTGATGGAAGATGTAACTCACCTAAATAATTTCTAGAGATGGCCATTTCTTCCAGCCTGATGTGTACAGAGCCTCTAGGAATGGTAAGGATCTCTTGATAGTCTCCCGCTACCAATTCCCCATTGAATGTACCTCCCACTGTCTCACATGAACTACCATCTCCTCCACATACACGACATTTGTCTTCCCTGGCTTCCGAACCTAGCACCTTGTCACATCCAACAGCCTGCAAGATGCGACAATATCACAATATATTCCATATTCATATTCATACATGTATGCTAAAAATCCAAAAATCTTCAAATTTAAAAGAAAGATTTCAACAGTGTTTGTATTTGTATTTATTTGAAAAACATCATCCACATTCGTACAAATGTGTTTGAATTTTGAGCACATATGTATATCGAATCAACATAGGATCATTGTTATGAAGAGTTATGTAAAACTTCATATCAATACTCACATTCAATGCTCTCAAATGTACATGTGGTGCTGTAGGCTCTTTATACAACCAAAATACATGTATATGAATTGTTTCTATTATTTCCCAATGAAAACTGTTTTTTCTTTCTTCCAGAAAATCAAAATAGGTCAATACAGCTTGATACCATGAAATACTGCATCATAATAACCAATAAACAAAATTACCATATTAATAACTTATCTCATAAAAATCATTGTGATTGATATAACTCAGGTATGTTTCTAAAGGTGTTGGGATGCCAAGGCAAAAACACAATTTTCGATCAATTTATATCCCATGGTTCTGACTTACATGACATTTTCCATTGATGCATATATCCAGTGACTCTGGTTTATATCGTTTAGAGTAGCACCTTGTTCCATCTACCACCTTAGGTATCCTCCTAAGATGGTTTCCTCCTGATGAGACACATGAGAGCTGGCAGGGTTCAGGATTAGGACTCACATAAGGCTCCCATGTATAGAACTGACCATGATACATCTCGTTGTTGAAGGAGGAACATTGGACGGAGAAAAAATCTAGCGAGTTTTCAGGACAATCCTAGATCAAGATAAAATAAACCATAATAGTTATCTTAAATACAATAGCAAATAGTCAAAATCTGCTTTAAATCCTTTTCAAGGGATAGTTGGTGCAGTTCAGTTATTTTCAACAATTGGTTTAAATAATCACAAGTCAGTACTTTCTGGTCTCCTACAGGGAGCAGTACTGGGTTCACACCTGTTTCTCATCTAGCAAAGCTAGAATGTTTGCAGATGACCTTCTTATAACGGAAGATACACACAGTTACATGATTTTCACTGATTTTCAGTACTTTTGCCATTTCAGCATCAATAATTTGCAAATGACCTACAATTATCCACAGATATAACCATATCAGCAAGTGATAAACATGCTCAACATCAAACAAACAATATATATATATATATATAAATATAAGTTGTAAACAACTAAACTTACATTGGTATTACATGATCTGTATCTACTTCTCTCTCCTGTGCAGTACTGGCCTCTGTTTCTTGGCCTGAAAAAAAAAAACCAAGAAGAAAACATGGTTTAAAAGAGAAGATTCATATAATGAGAAGGTACAGAAGAGAAAATTAAATCATTTTTATCATAGATTCTTCTCTATCCTTATCTTTCTTGTCTCATATTGCTGTATTGACTAAGGCGTCTTATCTTTATGTCTTTGTGCGAAAGAACGCATCCAGAACGCAAAATGGAAAATTATTGAAAATCAAATTTTCAAACGATGACTGATAATTACACAGATATCATGTAGACCTTGTAAATTGATATACAATCTTCTTGTGGCATGATATTTGCTGAAATTCTATTCCAACATGTCAAAATGGATATTTTGAATTTTGCATTTTTGTATTTTGCGTTCTGGATGCGTTCTTTCGCACAACGACATAAAGATAAAATGCCTAAGGCGGCTTATCAAAAGTTCTTGTCCCACATCTTTGATCGTCTTCTCCCCAAACGTTCTTTTACATCAGATTTCCCGATCCCCGTTGTTTTGTCAATGGAGAAACGGAAGGATCAGAGGGGAAAAGATGCTGAGCGGGAAAGACGCTAAATGCTGCATACCAAATTGGCTCTGATTTTTGATGAGGGGCCTAACTAAAGGCAGAAAACAATACTCATTCACACTGATATCTATGAACATTTGAATCACAGGGGGGTGTTTCATAAAGCTGTTCGTAAATTACGCACGACTTTACGCACGACTGGAACATGTTCTTGGGTGCTAATCAGATTCTCAATCATTTCCATGTGTAGCACAAGAACATATCACCAGTCGTGCGTAAAGTCTTGCGTAACTTACGAACAGCTTTATGAAACACCCCCAGGTCATATTTCCAAATCATAACTTAGAAAATAAAGCATATAACGATAGTGACATCACAAAACTGCAACAGGGGCAAAAGATGACAACATATCAAACATATGCCTCATATAAGACTTCTTATAAATTATTCTTAAAAACATTGTTTGTGGCCTTTGATTGCAGAATTTATAAACCAAATTCATTTATCTAACGAAGAAAATGTTACGTAGACTATGAATGTTTCACAAAATAGTTTCAGAGTTATAAACTATCTACAGCATTGACACAAGTGAGAAGGAGAGTCAAAAGAGATATAAAGACTCACTCTGGATTATTGCACTGTCTCTCTGAGTTTGAGACACCTCCCCCACAGGTCCTAGAACACTCCGACCATGAAGACCAGGTTCCCCAAGAACCATCTACTGCTTGAGGTCTAGTCCCATACTCTACACAGTCTCCTAGATAGCACCACTGAAAAAAAGAAAGAAACAGATGATGAAAAAAGGATAACTTTCCTCTTTTCCATCCTCTATCTTGCCTCATCATCTCCCCTTCTAAATCATGTTCTTGACTCAGTGTTGCTATACTTACTCCTTCTGATATAAGAGATGTCTGACATCTTGTACCCTCAGCTGCTGGTGTTCCTGTTCTCCAACATGCTCTGGTGTTGGGCTTCTGACAAGCCAGCTCCCGACATATATTCTACCAAGGGTGAGAGAAAAAAAAACAACTTTATAAGTACGTTTGCTTGCATATGTCAGATATGCTTCTTCAAATATGAGGAATCATCATATCTATACCAAGTAAAAATCGGTGGTAAAAATTTGTTGTAACCTATAGGAACTGGGTAGACCTGTACTCATAAAGGTTATTGGAAGCAGAAAATTCAGTATTCAACAAATAGAATAAAAGGCCAAATGAAGAATAACTAGACAGGGAAGGGGAAAAAATAAATAAATGATAAATTAACATGGTCAGAGGGCATAATGGAATAGACTGAGCCCTAAAAAATTCTTCAAAAAACATGAAGTAACAACCCAGCCTCAAACTTTACAACGATAAAAATGCGAATTTGGGGATCATATTGTCAGTCTTCCTTAATTGTACAATGTTTCATATACACATTAGCAAGCAACTTAACTCAAAAAAATCAAAGAGAGAAATATATTCATCACATTCTTACACTGTCAAAAAATATAGCTCAATCTTGCCTGTAATAACACTGAAAACATATCATTCTACACCTACAGGTTTGGTATTGAATAGAAGCCAAATATAGACTCCCACTAATGTTTATGGTTTGTTAACAAACTGAACATCTCTCTTGAATTCTTAATTTAAAATAATTAAAAATGTGGTTAAATATCTGAATGGTTATGACTAATATGTTATACAAATCAGGAAGCAGACAATCAAAATGTGGTTTAGAAATGCTGAGATTCAACAGGGTGTACATATCATTAGATTGTAACAAGCTCTCAACACTATAATATTTCAAAACAACATAATTTACTAATCCTTTGTTTGATCATGCTTAATCTCATGATAAAAATAGCCCAATTCTCAATTAATATACGATACATCGTGATTTAACCCTCTGAATATCAGGCCTAGGTTATTTGAAATGATATTCATTGGAAACTCATTATGAATGAAAATAACACTTCCAGTGGTTTTCCCTTCAAGCAGTAGCTTCATGTTTAATCTGGTATATTTGGTTGCAGTGTTGGGTATTATCTACAAACTGTGAGTAAATCAGTTTGTGTATTTTCTTTTCTGTTGTAGCTTCTATGTGCATATATTATAACTAACACTGACAGCAAGTGCTTCATCTAACTATACAGTGTTTATTATATACCTTATTTTAAGATTCTAGGCCTCTGATTGGTCAAAGAGGCAGTCATGGAAACTGCTAGCTGACTGCCGGGCATATAGGGAAAATATATTGACCGGGCATGATAGTTCAACCTTTGCGTACAATACATAAGTACGTGGTTTGTTATGCGCTAGCTAGCTCAGAGAAGTAGGCCGGGTAAGATGCGCGTAAGTATCTTGCGCACGTATCTGTATATGCGCACGTATCTGTATATGCGCATTGTGAAAATTTAATTACTTTAATTTCTCTGACCGGTAGCACGACAACTTCATTTTTATGCCTTTATTTAGCATAAATTAAGGGGGATGCGGTATATAAAACAAATATTGACTGCATTTTTTTCGGGTTACAGTTAAAACTATAGCTCCTCGGTGATCTCGAGACTGTACTATGCCCCTTAGGCCTCGACTTTGTCTCGGGACATAGTACAGTTTCGAGATCACCTTGGGCTATAGTTCCAACCATGACCCTCAAAGCAGTCAATATTTGTATACTATTATCACCTACATGTATTTAAAATGTAATAATATTCCAAGCATATAAAAGTAGTGAAAAATCTGTAATTCTTTGATGATATCAAATTTGCTGTAGCCTTTATGACATCAAGGTACAACTATGGTGGTTAGGATTTGGGCTTTAATTGCTTGCTAACTGCTTCTATGGTAGGTTTTGAATATTGGAAGCATCGTGGTCTGGTGGTTCTGACTCTCGTCTTTCAATCAGAGGGTCGTGGGTTCGAATCCCAGCCATGGCGTTAATTTCCTTCAGCAAGAAATTCATCCACATCGTGCTGCACTCAACCCAGGTGAGGTGAATGGGTACCTGGCAGGAATTCATTCCTTGAAATGCTTGCGCGCTGGCGGCTGCCGGGCTAAAGCCAGGGTAATAATATCCAAGTCCTTTGGAAGCGCATAGAGACGTTATATCATAATGTGATATGCGCTATACAAGAACTGTATATTATTATTATTATTATTATTAATATGGGATCGGGGGGCCTTAGTTAAGCATTAGAAACTGTCAGCAGTCTATTCCCTTTCTGATAACAACATCCTTGCTTACTTGTTACCTTTGCTGGTTGGAGTACAGTATAAGGATCTCAAGCTGACTATACTCACATTTGTATTGCATGCCTTGGCCCCCTGGCCATACTGTAGCTGGCACTGTTGGTTACCATCCACCAGTTCACCAGGCATGGCTGTGGGTAACCAATAGTCTGCTAGCTGTGGAACATCGTCAAGACATATTGCCTTTCCAGACCTACATTGGATAAGAAAGATATCAAATAGGAATAATGTGAATATGCAATCTGTACAGTCTGTGGTTGACTTATGGAGCAGTTACAGGAAAGCCATAGTCAACTGAGGAGGCACTGTGCCTCAGTGGTAGAGCAGCTAGTGGTCTCGTAACCGGGAGTATCCGGGTTTGAAACCAAGCGGATGCGCTAATGCCCTTTGGTAAGGTATTAATCCTCATTACCAAGCCATCGGTCCCCTGGCTGCTTACTAACAAGTATACACATGCTTTCTTAGCAGTCAGGTAAAATAACCCACCATTTAACCCACCATTTGAACTCTTGGCACATGAACATTACTCTAGACAATGTGTCAGTCCAGAGTATTGCTCAATAGTGAGGAAAGAGTTACAGAAAGTTAACTGATACTTGAAAGGGAAAGGTTCTCCCATTAAGAATAAAAGTTTACAGACACACAATATCATATAAATGTAACACAAAAGAAATTTCCATCTACAAAAAAAAAAGAAAAAAAAAAAAAAGTTGGCCAAGATCTCACTGTCCCCCACCTTCTTAAAATAACATACTCCAGAGGGCTTTTACTAAACATTCGGGTTGCGGCACGCTGGAAAACACTCGGGTCATGGCATGCTGGGTATGGGGCGCCAATTGTTAACTAAGTTATTTGGTTCAAAACTACAAAATTTAGTGTCAAAAGTTCACTAAAAACTCTATTTCTTTATAGAATTCACGAACAGTGAATCATTTGTAATTATGATCTCTCATTAAGCCTGCTATATTCACTTCGCCTGGGCCATTGACTTTGTTTTGTTACAAACACTTTGTGCATAGCAGAGGGCGGGAGGATCAGTTTGCCAGAATATGCTTGTGGGTGTGGTTATGAGGGTTTTGGATTTACTGTACCGGCAATGACTGTAGTTTTGGACCGAATAAATAGTTAACACATGGCGCACCATACCCAGCGAGCCGCAACCCGAGTGTTTTCCAGCACGACACGACCCGAGTGTTTAGTAAAAGCCCTCCAGAGACTGCAGACATGCGCAGTCTTCCAACATTGGGGCCCTCCTCTTTCTTAAAATCCTGCATCAACCAGTGAGCTAAAGCTCTCTGGATGAAATACAATACATGTCAATCAAAAATGAAAACATCACCAATGGATAAATCATAAAACCTCAAAGCATATGCCAAAAGAGCTAGGGTTCATAACACCACTGTATCATACAACAAGACTGTAATAGAAGACTAACATTGGTTAGATCATTAGGTGTGGTGAGGGATGAGGTTTCATAAACCTGTGATCATGAGTGTCTAAGTAACCTGACATTAATGTTTAACTGGGAACATAATATCACACACTTCAAGTCTATCATGAACATTTCTTGATATCTTGTTATCAAGAAAACTTCCTCTCTTTAACATCTTTGGTGACAGCTTCTTTATCTAAGAGACTTATTCATAGACATGATCTATGCTTACTTGTATTTTTGGCTACTCTCTCATCACACAAACATGTACATAATATATATATATATATATATATATATATATATATATATATATATATATGTGATGTTGATCCAAACATGCTTTTGTAGAAAGCTTGATAACAAATGTGCTCTATGTGTGAAGTGTGACTCTTAATTTCTTTCACACATTTCCAGGAAAGTGCATGGTGAGGCAGGTCTAAAAAGGAGTGGAGAAGGTGCATGCATTGTATGCGGGCAAGCCTGAATCCGATGACCGGGGTAATAATATTTCTGTAAAGCGCTTAGAGACTCTCTTGGAGATGTATTAGGCGCTATATAAATCCAGAATATTATTATTATTATTAAATAGTTACCAGCTCTTGATGATATCACTTTTGCAGCACCATGTTCCAATAAAACTATGATACAGAAGGAAATTAAACAACTCATATAACTAATACAAATCTGTCTTTATCAAAGGATTATTCAGCTAAACTAAAATGACACACATTTCAACAAAGATTATACATCATGCCTGATGAAAATTATATGAAAAAAACTCTTATTTCTATTTTCCTTCCTTATATTTGGCAGCATCCTAGCTTTTTGTGGGTGGTCTGTAGTTTTACAAAGAACAGTTCAATGCCGCAGTTGTTTAACACTAACCAGTGCATCTCCAAACTAGGAAACTGGCCATATTTTGTACAATACTTCAAGGAAGATTACAAATACAACCTTGATATATGCACACAGAGTCAACAAATAGAGCAATGATAGATTGGTTAGTGAATGGACAAGTCTCTCAATTATCTTCTATCCTTGTACTTAGGAAACTAATAAATCAAAAATCTTGACCCTACAAGTCCTCTCAAGGATTTCATTTCAGGTTGACTAAAATAAATCAAAATGGAATCTCTTGAAAAGCTTTAAATGTCATAAAACTAAAAAGGAGCAACAAATATCTCGGAAATGGACAGTAATTCAACCTTCATCAAATAGTTCTCAACTTAGTGGAAGTAGGAGTGATTTCCTTTCCATTTTTTTCTGGAATGTGTACAGAAAGAGAAATGGGATATTCCTTCACAATGACAAAATAACTTTTGGAAACTCAAACTGATTAGAATGTCTGCTTATATTCATCACAAAGCAGCTGTACATATTTACCAATCCACATAAAATCTGGTTCCTAATATATAAATATACTATAATGATCAAGAAGAATTCATTTTTTGGTCGATAAGTATTCATAGCCATGAACACACACATGCTAAATTTAGGATCAAGCCTGTATTCTTGTGGTTTACTATCTATCAGCAGTCCTAGCAACCTGTTGACCAAAATCATTACTCAAAATAGCACCTCTGTCACTACTTTTAGCAGATAATCTATGAAGGAATGCTGCAGGACCATAACAAAGCGTGAGAATGAAATCATTACAATCTATATTTGTCAGATTCCCAAGAGCACAACCTAATGATTCTAAAAAAAAAAAATTGAGAGCACTATATGAACAATACTATTAAGCTGGGTGTCAGCCAATTTTAATGGAATGTTCTCCATGGTTCTCTAAATATTTCAATTCATTATTTCATTTCATAAGTTACTACTGATACACTGTCATTCTAATTCTAGGATTCTGATAGCACTTTTTCAATAAATTGAGAATTAGTACTGAGAATCAATCCTAATCTTAAAAAAAAAAAAATTTGCTTGTTAAACTTTCAATTAAAGCAGGCCAAGTTGATGCTTTTTATGTCTTGAACTGTCAAATACAGGAAGATAATAATTCTTAACCAGTTTCCAACTGGAACCAAGTGTCCCTGTATTAAACCCAAGGCAATTAGAGAATTCAGTAGTTAACAGGTTAATACCCCTCAGCAAAAATGGAAGCACACAACAAAGATGAGGTCAAATAGAAAATACAAAGATACAAAAAATGTAAACAAATAATATTTCACACTTGGTTAATGTGTTGTTTTGTTTTTATGAAAGGTAACTTTATTTGGGCCTCTGTTTGAGACTCTGACTAAAGTTTCCTATTTCCTGCAAAGGTCATTTTTGCACTGGGGTTAAGCTATCTAGTTCATCTGCTGACAACAGAGACTGACCATTGGGGATGATTATTTATAGCTTGGTCAGCTCGACCTCATACATCTCGTAAGGCCTGACCTTCCCTCTTCTGTCATACAAGTGTGTTGACATGTTGACATCTTTTCATACTATTTTCATGGCTTTCTTGTCATATCCTTGCCTGAGGTCATCCTAACATCATCCCTTCTGTATATGTTTTGGTAATTCAACTCCTCTCTGAATTCAGTGACCCAAATTTAAAGGCCATGTTCATAGTAATGAAAAATGTCACAATAATGAGGAAACACAGTATCCTTAAATGGAAATAAACTTGGTAAACATTTAAGCCCTTTTAAAAGTATACCATGGTATCCATAGTAATTTGACAAAATTATCATAAAAGCATGGTAATTTTGCTTTACTTTTATGGTATTTTGATTTTCATGGCTTTGATGGTAATTTCATCAAAATACTATGCATACCATGGTACTGATTTGCAAGGGAGGGTAACAAGTGATCAAAATCACAGTTCATCTCCAATTCGGGAAATGATGACACTGAGTCTAGATGAATCAAACTACAAAGTCATATGGATATCTTATCATGATAAAATACTGACAAAGCCATTCTGGGTACAACTAAACATGACCTTTTATCATGAAAACACATTATGAGCCCTTCCTATTTCCTATTCTAGAGGTACCCTTCCCTTTCCAAGTTGGAACAACACCTGCCACTTACAGTTACACTGTCTACAAAATATACTCTAGAGCCCTCTACAGGGTCTTCATTCTCACATAGTATTTAGATTCTCCAGAACATGCAATAAACATTCTTCCCATGACTTGGTAGCAATTATGTCTACAGAGAGAGATGAATCGATCCTGATTCACAGACAGCTGTTCTCAACCTATGTGACACACATTTTCGGAAGTCTCAGAAAAATGCTCTCCATGGTACGATTGAGAAAGTTTAAGAGAAAGAAAATACAGAGGTGAATGAGAGAGGGGGAAAGAAAGACAGAGCTAAGTGCACTTAACGGTAAAATAAGACAGAGAGAGAGAGAGAGAGAGAGAGGCAGATGGACAAACAGATGGGGCTGAATATCATGGCTATATGACAAATTAAACAGAAGGATATTGACAGTTACTCACATGAAAGAACTGGGATGGTTAGAGTCTACAGAGAGAATTAGAGAGAAAGAGACACGAAAGGACAGAGAGAAAGCCAGAGAGATGGGGCAAGTAAAAAGAAGATAAGAATGTTTGTTCACATGTCTGTGACAAAATGCTCTGAGGTGTAGTAATGGTAGAGAGAGAGAGAGAGAGAGAGAGATGAGAATTTGACTTCTAATGTGTGCAAAATATATAGGCCTACTGCACTATATTCTCTGACTCTGGCCAAAGTTTATGTCAATACTTGGTTGAAGTCTGCTGGAGTTCTCTTGCTGTCTAAAATCTTCTCATTCATGAACGCAGCACACCATTCAAATACTTCTGTGGAAATTCTGGATTCTGAAGTTCAATCATATCCACAACGAGGAACAATCTGATTAGGTAGCATCACTAGAAATCAATCTAGATGGTGGATTCTTTCATCTTTCTGTCCTTGCAAAAGTGCAATTTTTGTCCTCAAACTCAAGAATCCAGCAAGAGAAATTACAGTACACTATAGAAGTTGATGCTGAGCCTTTTCAAGGAATATATCATTAGAACTCATTGGTACCAGTGCCTACACCAAGTAGTTAAGCTTTGATTCTGGGTCATGGAGGAATGGGTAGATATGGACCCTGTGAAGTGGATGTGTAAAGTGACCAGCAGGGAAGCTAACAGAAAAGGCACGAATATGGGTCAGTTGACCAACTGATCTGTTCATCATGGATGGCCTTTAACCTTATAGTGATACAGGTCAATTGGTGCTGATTCATCTTTTCACAGGCTCTGGAAGCACCCATTGGTTGCTTAAGTACTGATGTATCATATGTAAAATGACTAGATTTCCTTGCAGTTGATTCTAGGCTCTGGGCCCTATTTCATAGAACTTGTTATCAATAACAAGTTGCAATAACTGTTATAAGCTACTGAAATCCCTGCACCTGATTGGCTGAGCGCAAATTTGTCATGGAAATGTGGCAATTGTTACTAATAATGGAACGGGGTCCAGATATTTTAACCTACACTGTCATGTTTTTAATTATGCATCATGATTAACCCACTGATAGAAATAGGTTTACTTATAGAGTTTGTGGTGTATATTACCCTCGGCCTCTGTCTGAAGAGTTTGCTTGCAAAAACCGATGAAGGCCATTAACTTTTTTAAAATACATTTTTAAAAGTAACATGATCAATGCCTTCCATTTCATACCTCACTCATAATTTATGGAATTATGATCTAAAGTATCATATATTTTCTTATCCTTTTTTTCTATATGTGGGCAACTTCAAAAGCAAATATTTCAAATTTACAAAAATGGATATATCATTCTTTTAAAATCAAACTCTTCATCTATTCCTATAGCTAAGTGATACAATATCCGCATACTATACTTACTCAATATAAGATGTGATGTAATGAGCACTACATTCCGACCAGGAGTAAGGGTCACTGTTCTCAGTGATTTGATTAGCCATGATACCACCTCTTGATCCACATGCATTCCCATCTCCATCATGCTTCATACCAAAACTATAAGCGGGGAGGAAAAGAAAACAGGTGGATTTAGACTAAAAGGTAGCCTGTCTGCTCAATACCATCAAGAAGTCAAAGTGATTCATTCCATTGTTTGTGAATTTTTCTGAAACTAAACAGTTTCCACAGATACATATGCACTTCTAATTACTCTATCAAAAGGCACCTGAGTTTCATCTCATACAAAGAGAAATCACCTACCGTACCCTCCCAATCTGTAAGACTTTGAAATGACAGGTAATCAGAAAGCTTGCATCGGATATCACATTTTCAATCTTCATCCCATACATATTGTTGTAGTAAGCACTTCTTTTTTTGTAAAACTACATGTATTACTTGAATTTAAGAAAACCCAGACAACTTACTTGTGTCCTATCTCATGTGCTATAGTAAATGCTGTAGCTAGACCTGTATCTTCATTGATGTTACAGCTTTGGTCTGGTCTACACATCACACCTACAGGAGCAAGACCTAGGAGGAACAAATCAAACAGGAAAATATTGCATAACATAATTAAAGTGATTACACAATGGTACAAAATTTTTTGATATATGATCGAGAATAGAATTCTAAGAAGAATAACATTAAAACTTTGATGATTTTTCAATCAAAATCAATGCATTTTGGCTAATTTTCTCATAAAAAGTCAAGAGTTTACCAAAAAAATTGAGTATGAGGTATGACGAAAAAGTGGGTACCCAGCTTCGCGCATTACACTTGTGCTGCGCGCTAGACTGTATAAAATGTATTATACCTTGTGCGCATTTTGCTAGAATTGCGCGACAAGGTACCCACTTTGACATCATTTTGACGTCAAAGTGGGTACCCAGTTGAAACTGGGTCACAGCTGAGGGGTCAAAAATATCCTGAAATCTTACCACATCCTTGGCAACAGGACTTATAAAAAAACTTTAGGCAGATGATTTTCTGCTAATAAAATCATGCTCTTTTAAATGAACTAACATTGTTTCAGCATTGGTACCCCCATTTAAGGCTTGTTCAGATACGGGGTGACATCTCCCCAGAACATTTTTTACTGTACAAGTCAATGGGATATGAGGCGACCAAAAAATGCTGCCGAGGAAGGAGACATTTTCTTGTTGCCTAGCAGTAAAAAAGCTGTGGACCAATCAAATTCTTAAAAAGTTAGCACAAAATATGTTGTCATGAGTATGTCTGCGCAACTTTTGACAAAAGTTTTTATTTGAGAGTTGACGCGTTAATGCGTGTTCATTAACATAAGTGGCGCCACAACGTTGCGCCATATCTGAACACTAAAAATGTTGCAGGGACATGTTGCCTCATATCAGAATAAGCCTTTAATCAATATAATGAAAACATCAAAATTAGGTATAATATTATCAAGAAAATAATTATGTATAGTGTATGGTGTGTACTGACACATAAATGTATATCATATTATCCAGAGTTCTCAATAAAATTGCAAAAATATAGAAAAGATAGCACAATTCCTTTTTCTATATGCAGTATTTTCCAGCTTGAGTGACTCGGATGGGGCTTAAAGAAAAATTACTATGCAGCAACTTCAAATGATATTGATCAGTCTGAGAGTTTTTTTTTTCCTTTTCAAGGATAAGTTGATGATCGTCATTACATCTCCTTATATTAAAAAAAAAGGTTGTTGGTGAGCTTGGGTGGGTAACTAATATTAGAGAACCCTACAGTAATCAGAACTGAATGTAATTTGAGTTTCCTCTATATTTCCCATAGAGGTTATTTCTCATTACATCCCCATTACGTCAATTAGGTGCAGAGGTCATAGAAAATGTGTGATGATAGAATAGAATTCATGAAAGATTACAGGAAATCATGAAATTGCCAATACTTGGGAGCGATTTGAATGGTGGGAATTTTCACTGAAGGAAATGGTCCAATATAAGACAATTATCCATACCACCATATTGTTATATTTCATTTCATTTCATTTAATTTCCACATATAAAAATACATTTGCAATATAACATGATACAATCAAAATATAGTGGGGGACCAGTAAAAGCACAAAAGGCTTGTCAAGAAAGGCCCCAGTTGAACATAATTATCAAGAAAATACACTTAACAATGAAATATATTACATTATTAAACTGAATACAAAGAAGTAGAAGAAGAAATAGAAGAAACAGAAGAAAAGTGGCTATAGTTTACATATTATGAAAAAAGAGAGTATTGTATGGATCATAAGACTGATTCATTCAGTAAATTGGATTTCTATATCATTACTGCAGTAAATCTTATACAGGTTAGCCTACAATGATTCATTTGATATAAATTCCCACTGTTTTTTCTGTGTATTACTTTAAGCACTATGCAATGTATCATGTTATAAAATCAATAATACAACTTGGATACAAAAATTTAATCTCTGAAATGAATGAAATCAGTAGGTGAAATCATGAACTCGGTAAAAAATTTTAATAGTAAAACTGTTGGAAGAAGATGTCCAAGGAGAAAGGGGGGGGGGTGAATATTATTTGAGGAAAGGGGAAACATGTGAAAAGCAGCTTTTTAAAAAGATGGGGAGGAATAGATGTGGAGAACAAAATATATGGGTAGGAAGAAAGAAGTGCAGAAAATCAGCTTTAATCAAGCTACATGGAAAACAAGATGTAGCCTAACTGCTTGCTGTTTTTGGCCTATGTTTTCATGTTAGCTCTTAATATCATAAGCTTGGCCTGAAGTCGAAAAAGGAAGAACTTGTTTTCTCCTAACTAATGCCACTGAGCATACCTGTTTCCAGTCATTATCCTTAAGATACTTGTTTACAACTTCTTCACTAATCTGTTTTGATACAATTCTATTTTTATCCTGTCTTGTATTTTTTAAAAAGCTTTTTTTATCCCTTCAAAGTGAAATTGAGAAACCTATCATACTTATAATATGATATTCAAATAATGTAAAGAGAGAAAAAACTGCAAATGTGCATTAGTGGGTCATTAACCCATTGCCTATGGGAACCAGGTGGTCCCTATATCAAGTCTATGGGAGTTTGAAAATTCAGTAGTCAACTGGTTAAGCTTGATGTTAGAGGTCAATGTACATGTATCAATATTGACTTCTAGCTGCAACTCTAAAACTGACATGCTCTTGAATCATGAAAATACTATAAGGGCAACATTCCAGAAACTGAACTTTCTGAATAATGTCAGAGAAATGTTCCTAAATTGAAGGGAAATTGCTCACCAATTGTGCCACAAGGTTGGTTGTACCTCATGCATAGATCGTATCTGTAAAATAAAGAGAGAGAAAAAGGCATTGGTTATTTGGAGCACCAAGGATGTAAGAAACTTGATGAGGGTAGGAATACGTGCTTAATCAGTTATGCTGAAAGATCAGAGAATTCTATGAAATGCAATAATCCCCTTCATCCATTTTTTCATTCATTACATCATTCATTCATTTACACATCTTTTATCTTCCCTTTTTGCAGTCAGTCTATCATCAATTCATCTTTTGACTGATTCAATGATTGAATTGTTCCTTTATTCATTTGCTAGACCATATATTTATACCAGTTATAGTCACACCTATATTCTCTGGTCAATATTTTGCCTCATCATTTCTTATGAAGATTTTTTTTTCTTTGCTTCCCTTTCTGAGGTATCAGGGGGTGTTTCACAAAGACTAAGTTTGACTAAAATTACACTAAACTATGGCTGGCCATTCATGCCACTGTTTTCTTGTACCATGGATCTCTCAAAGGATTTGCAAATCATGGTCACAAATCTGCAGAATTGACAATTTTTTATAGTTCATCGAGGAAGAAAACAAAAAATTGAATTCTGCAAATATGTGACCATGATCTGCACATCCCTTGAGAGACCAATGGTGAAAGCAAACAGTGGCATGAATGGCATACCATAGTTAAGAGTGATTTGAGTCAATCTTAGTCTTTGTGAAACACCCCCAGAACTTTCACAGTGCTATCAATAATCTATGGTGGCCCTGAAGTACGCTCGACAACAGGTCATGTGCGACGTGAATTTCGCATCCCAGGTCCTGAATTTCGCATCGTGGGTCGTGAACTTTGCATCCCAGGTCATGAATTTCGCGCCAAGGGTCGTGAATTTCACGACCTGCGATGCGAAATTCATGACCTGGGATGCGAAGTTCACGACCCGCGATGCGAAATTCAGGACCTGGGATGCGAAATTCACGTCGCACATGACCTGTTGTCGAGCGTACTTCAGGGCCACCATAATAATCCCAGGCTGAAACATGAAGCCTACTACATGTACATCTGGCATACTTTGTTGTAGTTTTGATTCTCTAAAACAGAAGAAAGAATTATATCTAGTAACAAACACTAGAAATATATTTATATCAATTCAGTCTAAACATTCACTCTTTTCCTTGGCCATCTCTTGAAAATACAAACAACCATTTGAAGAAATAAATAAAAGGTTGAGTCTATCAAATAAACACAGGAACAGATCTATATTTCACTCTGTACTTTACAGGCTCATAAATCTATCAGCACAGTTAACATTATCATACCAACATGTAACTTTGTTTCTAAAGTTTGCAACAGATCCGAAGCAATGAGAAGGGGATGTACAAACAGCTGTAAGAAATAAACATCTGCAGGGAGAGAATAGTATAAGTTCATGAAAGAAACAAATAAGCCAAGGATAAAAACCTGGAGATAAAATGCTTTCAGCTCAATCTAATCCAAAACAACAAGAACCCAGAGTGCACAAGAAGTGCTTCCATCTGTTTGAAACTATATATTTCAAGTTTTTTCTTCACACTTGCAGTATGACAGTAGCTTCTACTAACCAAACTGCTGAGGATATTCATAACAATGTTTTGCACCATCAAGCAAAATGCAGACACCAGCTGTGACACACTTTTCAACATCTAAACTTTAATTCCACTCTACAGCAAGCATATATTATTTACTTGGCCTAGATTAATACACACAATTGATGATACATCAATGAGAGGGGGAATATTATGAAGTTGACTGATCAAGTCTAGACAGTCCCCAAGAAGTCCCCAAGTAGGAGTATTGGGTGATCAAGACAAAGTAATAACAATATCAACAACCTAGACAATCCATAGTGAGGTTGACACAAGGGAAGAATAATAACAGTGATTGCAACTCTCACTCTCTCTCTCATATTCTCATTTTGCCCTTTCACTATAATGTTATAGCTTCATACCATTGTTTCAGCCTCTCTCATTGTATTTTTTACTCCCATCATCTGATGATGACTTGCATGTGTCCTCCGGCCCATTTAATACCAGTTTCCATGGTAATGGAGCATGGCAAATGCCCCTTATTTGTAGAGATGCATTATGGCAAGATGGTGCGATGGCTGTGAACTCTGAATGTGATCCACATTTAGATGTACATGTACCCTTTCAAAATAGTACAGGTGCCATCAAACTTCGCAAACAAAAGTTGAAAAGAGTTGAAAAGGTGGATATCTTCCTTTTACTGACTAACTTCAATGTAGCATTTGCCAAGTTGGTTAACTCCCAGAGATATGTCTTTTGGCAATTTTATGCACTTGTTCTTCTTAGCATTTTACTGTGCTTAAAAATCAGTATTTAATTTCTATCTTGATAACCATAACAATACAAAATACACTAAACTGAAACTGAAGCTCTAGCCATTTTGTGACTTCTGCTCAAAGACCTGCCATTTCTTTTGTTAACGCAATAGCTATTATTATATTGCTCTTGTTTCATCAACAACAATATTTATATCTAGTATCAATCACAACTCTGAATCCAAACACTTTGTCAGGAATATCCTCCAAATATCTGCCTTCACGTGAAAAACAGATTTCTGTTTCGTATCAGTTTCTATAAACTACTCTGCAAGCTGGCATAAAGCTGGCATGACAAGGGATAGGAGTAGGTAATGTCTGAACAAACAGCTTGGCTTAGAAAACTGGATGTCAGGTTGACAAGTGGTTTTAGTTTGATCCTGAGAAAGCTATACACCTGTATCCTAAAGATTAGTCATGATGTGTTCACACTTGAACTAGAAGAAAGACCAGGCTATATGCACGTATCCTAAAGATTTCTATTTACATTTAAAATAGAGAGGGATGGAGAGAGGGAGAGAGAGTAAGCAAGCAATCTATTTATCATAAAGATTAATGATTGTTCACATTTGAAAGAGAAAGAGCATATGAGGTCTGATTATCCTACAGAATGGTCAAGATGTGTTCACACTTGTACCGAGTGCTAGGAAGCACCACGGTCTACACCTGTATGTTACAGATTAAGTATTAATGTGCTTACACTTGATAAACAAAGAAAGCTATGAAACTGATTCTTACAGATCACACACATAATCCTAAGAGAGAGAGAGAGAGAGAGAGAGAGAGAGAGAGAGAGAGAGAGAGAGAGAGAGAGAGAGAGATGGGGGGGGGGGGACAGAGAGAGCTTAAGCTTTCAAACTTTATTCTGTGACAAAAAAATGCAACCAATACTGCAAGTGAACACGTGCTTCTGTAATCGATCCTTGATATTACTTTTATTTCATTTTAATTGGAGATAAAAGGAAATTCCATATGGACATTTCTGTCACCATCCAATCCACTTACCTTAAACAGGTGACAAAATACTTCACAGACAGGCATGTAAATATCATTACAAATATAGAAAATCTCACTGAATAGAAGAAAAAAATTGATATGGCATACCTCAGGAAGGCAGGATTGGGGTCTTACAAGCTGGAGATATATTTCATGGCACACAATGGGTTAATATTCTATAGTCCATCAGTTGTAAAAAACAAACAAACAAGAAAGTTCCAAAATTGTCCAAATTTCTTATATCAGTTGCACGCTACAAGATCTTCACTACAAATTCAAACTTTCATTTTTTTCCTCCAGTTTACGATTATTCAGTCATTGTGGAAATTACTTATCCTGTTTGTTAGAGGTAATTTTCAAGATTTTTTTTTGTGTTAATAATGAAACAAGGGGAAGTGCATTTAACTGTTGTGAAAACATGTACTTGGAAAGTTGAGGTGAAGATATTAAATGTACAGAAATCAAAACTTGCACAATTTACATGGTGCCAAAATTACCTGGAAATTCATTATCTCCAAGATATAAAAATATTTCATCACTATCAGGCTTTGCTTCTATTAATGCTGAATGAGATGAGTTTTATTCAAGCTTAACATGTGTTAAACAGCATATTTCATTTCAGTTATCTGTTATATTTGCAGTGGCAATGAAATAAACCTATGTCTATGTACATAGTATGACCTGTATACCTATCACGGGGGTAATGACAGGTGTGTAACTCACTTGGCAGAGACATAGAACCATCAGATTCTCATTTCCTTCATTCTGTTTTAACCTTTTAACTACTGAATTCTTCCATTCTCAGAGGCTTAATTCAAGCATCACCAAGTTCCAGTAGCCAATCTTCTGCAGCAGATACTGCATGAACAGACAAGTGGTTACCTAATAGATTGAATGAATACAATTTATGTGACAGATTCAACCACAAACATATGGTTCAAAACATTCATTACCTCACCTACGACTAACAAGTTTACCGTTTGTGCTCATGTTACTTATGTCACAAATGAGCGGAGGTCCGATATCCTGAGTTATTTTAATTTGGCTTTGGGGTAATGCATATTAAGGATATTTCATGAATCATTCATTCCAGTGGCTCTAATATGACATTTGGTAATAACAATGTAAGTCAAAGGAAGTTTTTATTACTTGCAAATAAAAAGGCTGCTCATGAAGACTACTGTTATTGAAATGGAAATGGAAATTATTTCATTACACACAAATCAATATCAATTAATACAACAGATCAACATCTTATGAAACTGCATTTTGCAATACTCCCAGCAAAAATGTGCACTCCATGATATTTACATTGTACCAAGTATATTACATGAAAACAATCTTTATATACCATGATGCCTAAAAGGTATTTATGCATTTTTGGAATTTGATCTGAAACTTTGGTTTCAGACTGAAAATAACACTAGATGATGTGTTTCTTTGCAAACAGGAAATGCAAGACACTATGCCTTAATGGGATTGGAAAAGTGCTTTGATATCAATGAAATGGCTTTTTATTGGGAATAACAGGTGCAGAGGGGGTAACAAAATCAGGAATAGGGGGCAAGAGGGGGTACTAATATGGAGTTTAGGCATTGTGTCAAAGTAGTTTTACTAGATGGTTAACAAATAAATATCAGGAATGTGAAAAACAAGAAATATCATTTTTTCCAATCTCACTTTGGCTGAATAACCAGCAACAGTATAAAAGAGGTTTTTATAAGCAAGAGACATATGTATCAAGACTAAAGAGCATGAAAAAAGTCCAGAATCTCTTGGGCCTTGGGAGAGCAAGGGAAGTCAGAATGTATTACTGTACATACATCCTTCACGACCACAAGGTTTCAAAACCCCCTTAAACATGTCTTATCCATCACTCAAAATCACACCTTATTGATGCTTTTTTTTCATGCCTTTTCCAAACAAGTTACTTCCCAATAAAAACAAGTACAACCCCCAAAACTCAGAAAACATACCATTTTTCCTGATTTTTAAAATCTATTTGACATCCTGAACGCATCATGCATGACAAGAGCCCTTACCAGCAAAGAACTAGTACAGCGTACTAGTACAGAGAGGCCTTTATATCTAAGACAGGTTAATTTCTTTTGAGATACATTCGGTTATTAACAACATTTTTGTTGTATTATTAACTATGAAGATTTTCTTTAAACATTTTTGATAGCAACAATACCCTTGATAAATTTTATGTCTTTTAAGTTAAGTCAACTTAAGTTATATTTATCCCTAATTCCCTATGTGGAATGCACATGATATTATTGGGGCGGGGTTTCATTTGCAATATGGCAAAAGAACAGGAAGGGGGTATAAACCACAGGGTTGGGGGTGAAAAGTTTCTGGAAGGGGGGAAGCCACAAAGTGATTGGTTTACACCGGTATACACTCACAGCTTCATGCATTCAGGCAACATTCATGCTCATGTCTAACTTAATCTAATTATCAAGATAACCTGACAACAAAGTCCTCCTCTACCTATGGAGAGAATTACAACCACATGTAGGCACAACATGATGTACCTTACAGTACAATGTAGATTGGTTTTTGTGTGATTCATGTATAAAGGAATGACAAAATCTGAATTTTATCCTTTTTGCAGATGACACTAGCATTACATTTTCTCATAAAAATTTGTCTACACTTATTCATTTATTAAACAGCGAACTAGAAAATGTCTTTATATGGCTGCCATGTAATAAACTGTCATTGAACCTTGAAAAAACAAAATGTATTATTTCTAAAACTGAAAATGAAAATACTGGTAATGATATTCCAAATGTTGTTATGAATGATACAAATATTACTCAAGTTTTAAACATTAGGTTCTTAGATGTTAAAGTGAATGAATCTCTATCCTGGAAACCACTTATTAACGATTTACGCTCTCGTATTTGTAGAACTACAGGTGTCCTACGCAGATTAAAATTTATATTACCAAAATATGTTATGATTTCACTCTGTAGTACATTAATCTTACCTCATCTCACTTATTGTTTTATGGTATGGGAGAACACTTTTAAAATACACTTGAATAGACTATTTATAACTCAAAAGAAAGCAATAAGAATGATTTGTAATGCACCATTTAATTGTCATACAAACCATTTATTCTATGAATGTAAGATATTTGAAATTTCTGATTTGATACTTGATACATTTGTACATTTGTATTTTTATGTATCAATACAATTCAAATATCTTGCCTGATATTTTTAGTGGACTCTTTAACACAAATGCCTGTTATCACTCTCATTTTACTCGTCAAAAATCACATTTCCACCAGTACTTACCTAAAACAGCAATTAGTCAAAATTCCTTATGTTGTAATAGAATCAAGATATGGAATGACTCACATGATGATATTGAATTAAGTAAAACTCTTGATAGATTTAAAAAGCTCTTCAAGAATGAAACGTTCATGCAGTACAAAAATATGATTTAACTCAGTACAGAATATTTTAACTCATTTTGATGTTCTGTTAGATACACATTATTTGTTAATACTTATTATATCTCTATGCTCTTTACTACTTTCCCCCTTTTTGATGTTGTTAATTGTATTTATTTTCTATGCCACGGTTGGTGCCCCACTTACAAGTTCTCTTATGAACTTCTTAGGGGCTCCTTACCCTATGTTTGTTTATTTTTAATTGTACATGCTTTTATATGTAAATGGTTGAATAAATGAATAAATGAAATGAAATGAAACTAGTTTTCATTAATTAATCGTTAAATAGGGAATTAACACATCCTGGTGGAAGAGGGTCTCTTTTAAATAGGAGGGTAAACAAAATCAATCAAGGCATTCTGTAATGATGAATTGGTGAAAGAACAACACTAAAATGATATAAAGATCCTAATCATATAGTGACTAAAATACAACCTTGCTGCACTACTGCTTGACCATGTTTGTGGTTGGGTCCATGGTCTGACCATCTCTAATGCTCCCCAGTCTACATAAGAAACTTTCATTGCCAAATCAGATACTCGCTCTCAGACTCTCTCTCTCTCTCTCTGTGGCTCTCAGAGCAATGTGAATAGAGACCGGTATTCTTGGCTGAGCTACAAGACAGATTTGCAGTCTGAATCAAGAAAACTGTATCCTTTCTGTGAATCTAGGAAGCGGGACTTGAACTGTTTACAAAGCATGACGGTGATACAGAAGAAGCAGATTATGTTGTATTTCCAATGATCAACCCTATCCTGATGATGAGATTTTGGTTTGTAATCTTTCATTAAATGTCAAAGGTTCATCGCAAAGGTTCAAAACTTTCTGTTGCATGGTTTTCTTGACTATAATTCACTACAATGACTCAATACACCATGCTTTACGTGTGTGCAAGTGGAAATAGGGGAGGGGGCACAGTTTAAGTCATCAAACCATCCTATCAAGGCATGTCTCCATGTTCTTTTACATTTCTCGGTATCATTGGGCCTTAAAAAAAAAAAAAAGAAGCAATTCAGCATATATCTACAGGCAGATCTCTTCTAGGTGTAATAAACAAGTGATCATACACATACTTCCATGAGTAATCAAACAGCTATAGACCAGCTTGCATTTATTGTTATACACACCATTGCATCACATCAGTGTAATCATAAGACATGTCACATGAGGGGTATGTAAATCAATGTGGACAGGGTATGTTACAGGTGATCACCTAATCACAACTCAATCCCAAACCAGATGCCTGGTAGATCTCCATAAGGAGAAGAACTCATGATGATTCAAACTGAATGTATCATAAACCACAATTCACATGTGACACTTCAAGCTGTCATCCACCTTCACATTCATGACGCCTATAATGGCTATGACGCAGCCATGTGAAAATCAAGTGAAGTTCACATTCTCAGGCACTTTAAATAGCTGTTACAATGCATATTCCTAAGACCTCTTATACCGTGGTATTGTAAACATTCCCAGGCACCTAGAATACCCTGGTACTGTAAAAAAAAAAAAAATCTCCATTGGTTGCCCATAAAGGAACGCATCATCTTTAAAATTCTTCTTTTGGTCTTTCATATCATTAATGGAACAGCACCCGATTACAATAATTCTCTTGTGCAGCACTACCAACCCGCACTTACACGTACTCTTCGTTCATCCCAATCTGGCCTCTTACATATCCCACTATCAAAGAAATCCTGGGGGGATCGAGCATTTGCTCATGCCGGACCAGCCCTGTGGAATTCACTCCCACAGGAGCTGAAGAATACAAACTCTTTAACTTCCTTCAAGGGCAACCTTAAATCCCATTTGTTCCAACTAAGCGGGTACTAGGTTTGAAGACAGACTTTTTTTTTTTTTTTTTTTTAAAGCGCCTTGAGCATTTAATCAAAGTGGAAAAGACGCTATATAAATCCTATGTATTATTATTATTATTATTATTATTATTATTATTATTATTATTATTATTATTATTAAACATTCCCAGACTCCTAGAATACCCCTGTACTGTAAACATTCCCAGGCACCTAGAATACCCTTGCACTGTAAACATTCCCAGGCACCTAGAATACCCTTGTACTGTAAACATTCCCAGGCATCTAGAATACCCTTGCACTGTAAACATTCCCAGGCACCTAGAATACCCTTGTTCTGTAAACATTCCCAGGCATCTAGAATACCCTGGTACTGTAAACATTCCCAGGCTCCTAGAATACCCTTGTACTGTAAACATTCCCAGGCATCTAGAATACCCTGGTACTGTAAACATTCCCAGGCTCCTAAGATATCCTGGTACCGTAAATATTTCCAGGCATCTAGAATATTGTAAAATTCCCAGGCTCCTAAGATATCCTGGTACCGTAAATATTTCCAGGCACCTAGAATACCCTGGTACTGTAAACATTCCCAGGCTCCTAGAATACCCTGGTAATGTAAGCATTCCCAGGCTCCTAGAATACCCTGGTAATGTAAGCATTCCAAGGCACCTAGAATACCCTGGTACTGTAAACATTCCCAGGCACCTAGAATACCCTGGTATGTAAACATTCCCAGGTTCCGAAAATACACTGTAAATATTCCTAGGTACTTGCACTGTAATGTAAATATCCCCAGGCACCACAAGTGACTGAATAAATGTGCACACTGACAGGCATAAAAAAGGTCTTGGCAAATTTCCAACCTAGTCACCTTCTTATAATAACCATTATACGTAAAGTACATGAACGCCTAAGTATACACCATAGTGTTATATTAACGGGCTCTGAACGGGCACACAATGTGAAGCTTGAGCTCGTCTGAGAAGTAAAACTAGCATGGTATAAATGTCATTAAGATGCATTCTCAGCAAGAGCATCTCGTGGCTCGCTTGGATGGACAGCCGTTCTGTGAATGAAAGGTCTCGAGTTCGATTCCCACCCTGGTCAATTTCATATTTTTGGTGTTTATTCCGTCAGAAATAGTTTAAGTATCATAGCTATCACAACTGCTTAATTGTGGTTTAACACCATGGCGTATTCTTAGGCGTTTGTGTACTTTACATATAATGGTTATCATAAGACAGTGGCTGGGTTGCAAATTCCATATTCACAGGCACCTAAAATCTCCTGGTACTGCAAGTGTCCAGGCACCTTACATGTGATATACATGTAGATATTCCTATGGGCCATAATACTTTTTCTCACTTCAAGTATTTCAAGCATTTTGAACATTCTGAGATATGTCAAATAGAGTGGTATATTGTAATTATCACCTGTTAACTCTTTTGTCTTCAGCTATGGGGCCTTTGCAACCTTAACTATGGGTCTCCAAACTGTGTCTACTGGAGCAAAAATCAAGAAAAATGGTATCAATCTTGCACCTGATATCGCAAGTCATTTGGGGGGGGGGGGGGGGGTTTCATCAGAACAAAAGTTCAGAAGCTTGTTCACCTCTCAATCACCTCTGTTACTGGTTCAACCAAAGGTGACATAAAATTCCCTCTTCTTGCTTGCTACATCTTCTCTCGCATACAAACCTGATTTGAAATTCTCTAGGTTCATTTACAGTAAAAGAAAAAAGAAAGTCTTGTATTCTTGTATTATTTCTTGCCACAGGACAAATTTCCCTTAAAGCTTGTTTTCACTTTGCACACATTTCAAAAGTGTATTCAATAGATTTATCATATGAAGCACCTAATATTCATTAATTTTGGTTAAAAAAAATATAAGATCCCAGTAATGCATAAACAAGTGCAATCCACATACAGTGTTAGTAATAATGACAAACTTACAGCTGGAAACAGCAGAGGAGCACCTGTGTCATTAGAAGTGCTTTGAACCTTATGTCTTTCTGTCTGCCTGCCTGCCTGATGATCTCTCTCTCTCTCTCTCTCTATGTCCTTTTTTTTTCTTTATGTCTGTCTCTTCTGTCCACCTCTCTCTTTCTCTCATCTCCTCTAACCTCTCCTTGTTTCTCCCCTTCGTGTGTTCTCTCCCTCTACACCTCTCCATTTCTTGTCCTATTGCTATGTCTTTCTGTACTTCGTCCTTCCTCTCTACTTTCTGGGATGGGGTCTGTTCTCTCCCTCTCTCTCTCCATTTCTCTTTCTATTGCTATGTCTCTCTGTACCGCTCTACGTTCTTGGATGATATATATCATCATTCATCTACCAAAGTACATGCATAACAATGCACAGATCAACTTCATTGAAACTCTGAATACATGTCTGCTATATGCATTAGAACTCCACATCCAGTACATTCATATCTTATGCTGCAAGCTTCTCTTTAAGTCATCTCATTAGACTCATTTTCTTATCTCAAATGAACAGCATATACCAGGAGAAAGTGAATGTGCAATAAGCTTGATCTTGACAGCTGGACTAATATTGTGGTGTGTGAATGAAATAGATTGTAATTAATTTTTGGTACTATTCATGAAAAATGCAACTAATTAACTAATGTCATATCTGAGTGCAAAACCAATGATTTGAAACAATGGGCCACACTAGCATCACAATCTCCTGCGAAGATTCCACCTTTCATAACTTATAATTGATTATAAAGGTAAGGAAAGCAGACTATAGGAAGGAAAATACAAAAGAATAAGTGATGTGTTAATATTGTCTATCATACACCTACATGTACCTCCATTGCAGCAGGGAGACACCAAGAAAGTGCAAATGCCTCAGTGCAGATGGAAAACTTCCTCTGCATGATTATGCTATGATGGAATAATGTTTTGACAAACAAGAAAGCTCATGACCCATTGACTATGAGAGACCCTAGCAAGGACATGGGTTTGTTTTGCTATCCTCCTCACCACTAAAACCAGTGGCCCTACTGTGTCACATTAAGAGCTCAAAGTACTACCAAGCTCGTAGCCCCACTGAGTCACATTAACGTATGGGAGTACTACCAATGGGCTGCACGCTGAGTTCCGGTGACTGTGGAATGTAATTGGCCATTTATCCTTTGTGGAGGAGAGATTATTACTTTTGACAACTTGAATACATAGGAGACAAGGGGAGATTAAGACGGGGTGCACAAGTTCATTTTCTGATGCATCTGGGTCTCTCCATGGGGCTTAAATCATTCATAAAATCACCCAAACAATGAATGCACTTTCTACAATGGTGTGTATGTAGTAGCTATTCATATATCGTTCACAGTCGGGTCATATCTAACAGGATTAGTAATAATCAGGTCTTACTCTTCAGTAATATGAAGATTAAAGCCCATGATCAGCTCCCACTTTCTCATACCATGTGATATGCAAATTAAGTGGACATTGCAAAAGGGATCTCCATCTACCACAGAGTGCACAGAAAGTAAAAGAGAGGTGAATTAAAATTGAAATCCTGTGTCAAGATCTTTATGACCAATAAGTATCCTTTAATTCTACATTCTCTGTAAAATACTTTTACAGTAGTGCATATCCACTGGGCATGGTAAGGGTATATATCCTGAAAAATAAATATAATCACAATGAATGTCCTAATCATTAGGAGTTCACAGTATAGTAACAGGCCTTTAAATTGGTAAACTACCATGGCTCTTTCGCATAACAGGCACATCTTTTGGATGCCAAATACTACTAGCATTTTCCATCAAGTTTTCTTCCATAGAGGCAAATACAAAGAGATGGCTACTTGTCAGGAGGTACCCTGCTCTTACAGAAAATACAGTCTTTTGTCTTGTACCGGAAATAATTCAACATAAAATTATCATCTGATAGCCAGAAAGGCATTAAACAATAGGAGTTTACCAAATATTTAAAGGCACTGGCTAACTTTGTGAGCAGCTGATTAAAAAAAATTCTTAAACTAAGATAAAACATGTGTATGAAAACTTGTATTTGTACTAAAAAACCCTGAAACCAACCATAATTTGAAATGGAGGATGGACTGATGACTACTGAAGAGTGAAGTGTGTAGACGCACGAGCTCCCAATTAGCACGCAAAAACCTATTCAACTGAAATTTACGGCATGCCGAACCTAAGAAGCGGAACCGGACAAAAGGCCTCGGCCGAAACTTCGGGGACACAAACAGACACATCCAATGTATCGGATGAGCCTTCATTGGACTTCGAAAATTATGTCAGAAGGGGCATTGCAGATATAAAGTCTATGTGTGCAGGTTTTGAGAAAGCTCTGGATTTCTTAGGTGACAGGACTGAAAAGCTAGAGAAACGGATGTCTCCGCTAGAAAAGAAAGTTCAGGAATTAGAGATTGCTACCAAACAAAACACCCAAGCCCTAGAGAAGTCAGTGCTAGCAGAGAACAAGCTTGAAAGGTTTTCTCGCAGGAACAATTTAAGAGTGGTAGGATTGCCCATGTCTCATCAGGAGAAAGGGATGGAAGTAGCTACATCTTTCCTCGAGAAATACTTTGACATGCAATCGCCTCGAATAGAGAGAGCTCATCGTGACGGCCGAAAAGTTGGAGATAAGCCACGCCACCTACTCATCAAGATGTTGTCTTATCAGGATAAACGCTTCGTGCTTTCGCAGCAGCGGAAAAAGTTGGAGAAATACCCTTTCTACATCATCGACGATTTGACAGCTATAGATAGAGCAGAAAAGAAAAAATGGCAAAAAGATGTGCAGGAATCATTTAACGCGGGGAAGCGACACTACTTCTCAGCCGGAAAATGGCGTGACAGCAGCGGTAATTTGGCTTCGTTTTACTATAAGCAGCGTGCAACTACCCCACAAGTACAAGCAACACTTGTTGTCGACCAGCACGGCCACACCCAACAAGATGGTGACCAGCAGCTACACCCCGACATTACGAAGCCTTCGACTTCGAGCGCTAACCGTATTACAGCGGAGATTCATGGTGAGCAATCCCAAGTTCAGTGAGAGTGAAAAGGATCAGTGAGTAGAAAAACCACCAAAATATGGATACAAATGGCATCCTATGTTATGAAGAATTAATGTGCTGATTGGGAGTCACATGTCATCGTCAGTACGATTTTCATTTTGCCTGTGAGAAGTGCATTTACTTTTCTTTCATGACAATTTATAAATATTTGAAAGGACAGGCGAGAACACGTTTACCAAGCTACGTTTCGAAAGATTCGAATGAAGTCTTTATGTTTAGCATCCATGCTCTTTATATATACATCTTGATATTTCTTTTCCATATGAAAGGTGTTAAATGTGATATACATGCGTATAAAGATTCTTTGATGGAACATGCTGCTGAGATTAGTTCAAACATAGGAGGTTTCAAACAATTATTGTCTCCAATATTTTTTATTGTTACATTTGCTCATTGCAGTTAGCATGGTTAGGTCAGGTCTTAAAATTTCAATATCATATCCAACGATTGGTATTACAAGCAATAACAGCAGAGAAACCTCAATGCTATCTCTTAAAGTTATACTTCCAAACTATATTGATTCATAATGTGAAATGTTTTTATCTCAAAGGGATGGAGAGTAATACATGTAATTCAATAATGCATTTATACCTGGAATACAACAGCTTAGTCCAAGCAGGCTTTACAAGTCAGGTTTCAAAAGGTCAATGTTTTATTCAATGTTTGGAGTTAGAAGTAAAAAAGATTGAGAAATCTAAAAGCTGCCATTTACAATCTTTTTTTGATGTCATGCTTCCAAGTAATGTTGAAATTAGTCTTCCAGAGTCAGGGCTCAAAATCTCAATGTCATATTCTATGCTGGGAATCAGAAGCAAAAATGGTAGAGAACTCTCAAAGTTACTTTTTAAGGTTTTTATTGAAGTCATGCCTTCAAACAATATTCAAAGTTCTTCCTCAAAATGTGAAATGTTTTTATATTTTGAAAGGATAGAGAGTAACATTTTAGTAGAACATCTATACTTAGAAAAATATGTTTGCGAAATGACAATCCGTGTAACGTATTTTTTAAAGTTGTTCAGAACTTTTGAAGTTAACAATTTGACTCTAGGAATAACCAAACACTTTCTATACATAACCATACGCTATTCTGTACAAATGGAATACATGTACACATGTATGTGAGGAAGTTTGGCTGTAGCCATTTTCAATGCACTGGTATGCATGCGTGGTTGTTGAACTTCAAAGCTGCCTTTGTTATGCATAGTCCTTGTGAAATCGACAAAGCAAAATATTTGGAGCTACGAAACATCTGTGTTAACATACCTTACGATCTCATTCAATTCAAAATGAATCAAGTGAATTATCCAGCCACTGTCTTTTATGGTAGATTTTGTATGGATGTCTTCATCATCCTGTTGTCATTTTTTGACTATAGCTATTTACAAGTATTGCTATGACTGTGAAAGTATTATCATTTAACTGTCGTGGACTAGGAAATGCTATGAAACGAAGAGACATCTTTGCATATATTAAATCTAAAGGAGCACAAATTTATTGTTTACAAGATACACATTTTGTTCCTGAAATATGTGTTTCAGTGAAGAGGGAGTGGTTGGGTAAATGTTATTTTTCATGTAACAATTCTTACTCTAGAGGAGTGGCTGTTATGTTTGACAAAAATTTCGTTGTAGAAGTTAAAAAGGAAAAAATAGATGAGAAAGGTAACTTTATTATACTGAGCCTTTGTATTGGAACACTGCAAGTAACATTGATTTCATTATATGGTCCAAATGACGATACTCCTGTTTTTTATGACGAACTAAAAAGATACACGATTGAGTTTGATGACCCGCACATAATAATTTGTGGGGACTGGAATCTGGTGCAAGATTTTGATCTCGATACTTTTAATTACAGTAGACTGAACAACAAAGAAGCAAGGAAGAAGGTGATAGAACTTAAAAATGATTTGAATTTGGTAGATGTTTGGCGTGAACATAACGTTGGGGTTCGAAGTTATACATGGAGACAACCCACCCCATTAAAACAGAGTAGACTTGATTATTTTTTGGTTTCCTCCGATCTCTTTTCTTTAATCACAAAAACTGAACATTTGTTTGGATATAAATCTGATCATTCTATAATCAGTTTAGAATTTGAATTAGATAAATACCAAAAATGTTTTACTTATTGGAAATTTAACAATGCTTTGTTGAAGGATGGGGAATATGTGGACGTTATTAAAAGAAAGATAAGAGAAGTAGTAGTACAATATGCAGATAAAGAATGTATTCAAGGTAAAGAATATGAAGAGATGAGAAAGGAAGATATTTTGTTTTCTATCAATGAACAGTTGTTTTTCGATACTCTTCTCATGGAATTGAGAAGTGCGACTATTTTATACTCGTTGAAAAGAAAAAGAGAGAGTAAGGAAGAAAAAAACAAGATTGAGAAAGAAATTTTTAAATTAGAAACCAATATGATTTCGGAGGAAAGAACCTCAACTATCGAAAAGATACGTATTTTGAAAGAAAAATTGGAAAACATCATTAAAAATGAGCAGCAAAATTCGATTAAGTATAATAGAATACAAGAAATGCAATTTGGAGAAAAGCCTTCAAAATATTTTTTGAATTTAGAAAAACAGAGATCAGTAGAAAAGACAATTGTAAGATTGATTGATAAAAACAACTGTTTAATTGATCAACAGGAAGATATTTTGCAAGAAGTATTTCTTTATTTTAAAGATTTGTACACATTTCAACCAATATTAGAGGCTGAAAGATTGTTTGCGAAGATTCCTTCGAATAAAGTAAGCAGATTTACTCCACAAGAAAGTGAGGTTTTAGAGGGGGACATATGTTATTCGGAAATACTTGATGCAGTTAAACAGATTAAAATTGGTAAAGCGCCCGGTCAAGATGGCTTTACAGCTGAATTTTTAAAGTACTTTATTAATGATATAGGAATTTATTTGTGGCGAAGTGTGAAGTATGCTTACTTGACTGGCGAGTTATCTCTTTCACAAAACTTAGGTCTTATAACTTTAATCCCTAAAGGTAATAAGCCCCGTCATTTCATTAAAAATTGGAGACCGATATCTCTCCTTAATGTTGTATACAAAATTTTATCTACATGTCTTGCAAATAGGTTACGAAAGGTATTACCAGTAGTCATTCACACAGATCAGAAGGGGTTTTTAGCGGGTCGTTTCATTGGGGAAAACATCAGAATAATATATGATATCATTGCTCTAGCCGAAAAACAAAATTTGTCATGCACTTTAATGCTATTAGATTTCGAAAAGGCGTTCGATAGTATTTCCCATGCTTTTATTCAAAAGGTTCTTTCGTTTTTTGGAGTGGGACCATCTTTTCAGAGATGGGTGGATGTCTTGCACAGTAATGCTTACTCAAGCGTTATTGTTAATTCTCAGTTATCACAACGATTTAACATTCAAAGGGGCTGTAAACAAGGGGATCCAATTTCTCCTTACCTTTTCATTATGTGTGTCGAAGTTCTTGCACTATGGATAAGAAATTCAAATCAGTTTGAAGGAATCCGCGTAAACAAAAGAGAATTCAAAATACTTCAATATGCCGATGATACGGCTTTATTCATTTCTGGCTCTAATAAGTCTTTTCAAAAAGTGTTGGAGATGATTTCTTTGTTCGCTCAATTTACTGGACTTAAACTCAATTCACAAAAGACGCAAATTATTTTTTTGGGTAACCTGAAAAAGACAATTTTAGACATTGAAGTAGAAGTAAACTTGATAAAGGATACTTATTTCCGTTATCTTGGTACAGATTTTCATGTGAATATTGATAAGATCCCCGATTTCAATTATGATAGGATTTTTGATAAATTGAAAAGACAGATGATTTCATGGTCGAAGAGAAATGTTACACCTTTGGGTAGAATTACAGTGGCTAAATCTCTTTTATTGCCACAATTTAATCATCTTTTTCTATCAATCCCAAGTCCATCTGCTCAACTAATGAAAAATATCAAAGTTAAATTTTTTCAATTCGTATGGAATGGAAAACCAGACAAAGTTAGTAGGGAACAAATACTTGGTTCATACGAAGAAGGGGGATTGAAAATGATAGATATAGAATATTTTAACAAAGCATTAAAATTGACATGGTTGAGAAGATTTCTTTTAAGAAAATGTGATGACGTAGAAAGTTTATTGGGATTTTTTTTAGGACAGCCTTTCCACCTATTTTATGGAGACGAATATTTTTATAACATATCGGAAAAAATTAGTAATCCATTTTGGAAAGAGATTTTTTCCATGCTGTTTTTGATATTTAAAAAACTGAAAATATAAATTGGTTAGCGCAACCTTTATGGAAAAATAGTAAAATACAAATAGATGGAAAGTCTGTTTATTTTAAACAGTGGCAAGATAAGGGTATAAGATTTATTAATGATTTAATAGATCGAGAAGGAAATATTATATCTTTAACTGAATGTGAATCTAAGTTTGATTTAAAGGTCAATTTTTTGCAATATTTTCAATATGTCAGGCTCTAAGATGTGCGTTTAATCGAAACTTCCAAAACCTAAGTCATAGAATATGTGAGCCATTTGTTATGCCTTATATTTCTCCTGTAATGCGTGATAAAAAAGGATGTAAAAATATATACAAACTACTGATAGGAAATAAAGATTCTGCCAAGACTATTGCAACAAAATGGGGAAGGAATTCAAATAATCTTTTAGATCACACTAAAATACCGGATTTTAATAGGATGATTTTCAGATTCACAACGGACATTCGGCTAAAGTATTTCCAATACAAAGCTTTCAATAGAATTGTGTTTTTAAATGACATTCTATTTAAACTAAAGATCACCAATACTGAGTGCTGTACATTTTGTTATACTGTAAAGGAAACAATTGAACACTTCTTTTACTTCTGTATTTTCAGTAGAAATATTTGGAGTAAAGTAGAAACGTGGATATCATCTCCTATGTTTACTCTTAAGTTTACTCCACAGAATATATTGTTTGGATACAAAGAAAAACGAAATGATGCTTTGAATTGTATTATTATTTTAGTAAAACAACAATTATTCTTCTCAAGGCTGAACAAGACTATGCCCGATTTTAAGAAGATACAAAAGGTAATACAAACTTATTATTTAGACGAATGTTACATTTACGATATGAATGGGAAAAGAAAAGATTTTACTTTGAAATGGAGTATGTTGAAACATTTGTTTGAATAATGTATGTGATTTGACTTCTGTAAACGTGCAAGTTTTCATTTATTGTAAATAAAATTGCCCATTGGGGCAAAAATATGGAAAAAAAAAATAATTTGAAATGGAAAACTGTTATTAAGACGCAAACGACGACTTTATCATTTTTGGTCTCAGAGACAAATAAATAAGAGGAGCATTTTACACCAGTTCAAAAAAAACCATTGGCTGCACCTCTTACCCTGTACTATACATGATATGCATACACACACATACATACACATTACTGTTCAGGTGAACTCTGTGCACATGCATGCTCCCTATGTTCAGTCTGTGCAACCGTCCATTATATTTTCTTCAAACATTGGTTTACATTTTTAACATTAAAAAATACTTTCCGTTGATATCATACTTTGAAACTTTCAGATTGGTATTTTTAAACTATGACTCTTGTGTTTATACCATTGTCAAGTAGCAAAATGAGATTTTTAAAAATTCTCACAATGTTAGCCTTTTACTTAATGCCCTTCAGGATCTCATCAAATGAATGAAAGACATATAAATGAAGACTCAGCCAAGGTATTTCAGATTACTTTTAGAAGTACAATTGGACAACGCACTGCTAGTGATTGACTGGCATTCTTGGAAACCAACAGGACTCATGACGTAGGGAACACCTAAAGTGGCGTAAATTTTACAATCACGCCATACGTCACGTGCCTTGATCACAGAAAATAGCTCAACCTGGCAGACCTGAGAAAATTTGTTTTGTGTTTTGAAAACAAAGAGGAAAGTGGGTCATGGAAGCAAGGAGTGAACTTTTAGAGGAAGGTGAACTTGTCCCGGTGTGTTTGGGTTGGCAACCTGATAAAAACATCATCATCATCTTGCGCTTCTTAGTGCCCATTGGCCACCGTCCTCTGCGGCTGTTTGGCGATGTTTGGAGGGAGCTTGGTCTGTGCTATGATGCCCTCAGTAATTGACATTCAAGATTTAGGAGCTGGGCTAAGACAACACCCTGATGTGTCTAAGGGTCTCAACCCTGAACTTTACGAAGTGTTGCTTGACGTCAAGGAGTCACTGACATTCAGCCCATTATCAATGTTCTTGTTCATTTGGTTTATGGGCTCTCTTAAGCAAAGTATAAATGTGCACTGGCATTCTTGAAAATAGGTATTAAGTCAAATTATGTCTCTGCAGATTACAACTGAGTAAGACTGGAATATGCTCATGATTTAGGAAAAAACAAGCTGTTGATACAAAATCATTAATGATGCAGCCCCAGTCACATTTATTGTAGTCTTCTTGGAATTCTTTGGGCAAAGTGCAGTCTGCAAGCACCTCATTTATTCATGTGTATCTTCAATACCCATTATTTAATAATACATCAGTTGTCCATAATTAGCAAGGAGTAGGTTTCGTATACCTATTCACCAAATAAAATCATACCAATGGGTTCACTGAAAGTTGCTTCCAAAGGTACCACAAAACTGTCTTTCTCTTCTACTCAAACATGCAAATTCCTCCTTGTCATTATTCTGGTGACCAAGAAGAATATTCATGCATGGACTTATACAGTACATGATGTAATCTTGTTTCCTCACAAGCCTGGCAACCAATGATAACAGAGGATTTCAAATCTCCAACATACATGAGCAGAAATGAAGTGAATACCCCTGAGAACAGGTCAATATTAAATCACATAAAAAAAGACTACTGAACTTCCTCAGTGCCTTGGGCATCCAGTCCTACTCAAGAATGATCATGTTCTGCTTTGTGTTTGCATAGAAAATAGCTGAAATTATTTTTCTGGAGTAGAATCAGGTCTGTACATCATGAAAAAATTAAAGCGAATAGACAGTAAAACAACTTAAATTTGAATCTCGAATACTGTTTTTTAAAGGATTTTTTTTTCACTTTCAGTGGCACAGGAAGTGTTCAATGAGCTTTTATGATACTGTTCTACTATCGACAATGATAAATTATAACAAGTTTAGCTTCTGACAATATGCCATCCAAGACTGGATACAGCATTTTGGATAATATCAGTTCCACACCTGCAGAACCCCCCAAAATGCAGTAAACATTTATGAATGGATGACATGTAATGCTTCTTTACACCCAATATCTTTCCTTTCATCTGTTCACCGTCTGATGAGACATGACACCAATTATGCATAGAATGCCGGGCCTATGGGGGCAGTATTTGTTTTCCCAGAGCCGACGTACAAACGAATGGCATGCAATCATGTTTGACTTGGGAGGCTAATGATGCTATGGTATGATAGTGACTGAGAGCCAATAATGCAAACTTGATTTAAAGATGCACTGCCACCAATAAATGCCAATCAGTTTGCATTCTTGTGTTTACGGTCTGCTGTAGTTCTCTCTAGCTTAATTAGTAACATGTATTAGCAACTGTTTTCCTGATTATATCTCACTATGAGAATTGTAGGGGGTAGGGTAGGAGACAGCAGTCTATGAAACCAAGTAGAAGTTAATAGTTTTAAGCAAAGAAAGAAGACTTAACACAGTAAACTAAAGCTTCTACATAAATTACTATAATTACCATTTGATATATGGTGAGAAAATTCTGAATTTTCTTTAATCTCAGTCTGTTAAGGTTAAAGAATCCACACTTAGAAATTAACACCAAATATTGCGTGCATTTGATGAAAACTATATCAATTTTGCTATGCATAAAAGAGCAGAACACACTCATTCAACTGACTAAAATGCCAGAAATATGTCTTATTGTTATGAAATACGTCTCATCGTTATTCCAATTGAAACATAAAATATAGGCCTAAGATCATGCGACAAATTCTGTTAGAACATTCCTTTCGCTGCTTGAGCTTCCCATGTGCAATTTACAGCCATGTTTTTTTTTGTTTAGTTTTTGTTTTTTCATAAATTGTAAACCTGATATCAGACCGTTTAAGAATCTGGGAATGCTACACTTATCCATACCTTGCAATATCTGGCCAAAAGGTATTTAGCCTGTTCCTCATTCCCATAGATTTACTGCAGGAGACACCAGGTTCCTGCAGGCAATTTGTGAGATAACTGTCCAGGCAGAATTGCCTTAATACCATCATCAAAACAGTTGATGCATTACATGCTTTTAACGCATGTCTGCTCTCTCTCAATAGTGCACAAAACTGTTTTCTAACTTGGAAAACAATTCTTAGAAAGTAATAAGCAGCTGATTCTATGAAAGTAAGGGGCAGGCTTCTTTCTATTTTGTTGGTATATATTAGGAAATCGCAAACAATTGTCACTTCAGGTACAGGTATCAACAGATACTTGTTAGCCATGCCAGCAGTCAGGCTCTGGTACGCAGAGTCTAAAATAGGACCAATCAAAACTGACACAAAAGAGCTCTGCCTCTATATTCCTTACGGGATTCTTTTTATTGCTTGACAGATAGAAGAATCATCATCAGATTTCACTCTTTTCTTTCCTTGAAGAGAGAGAAATTTAACTCCATCTTATTTCTGTATTATCTTGCTGCTGACAGCACCTTACATCGCTCTATACCCACAAAGCATCACAGCCCATGAATGGTTTGCAGGAACTACCAAGAAATAGTAATATCGGAATAGAATATACCAATGATAAGGAACACTCATGGAAATACATAACCAACAAAAATATACATGCCTTAGCTTACATAATGTATGGGGAATGGACCACCACTAGCATCTGAAAATACACGGGATTAACTCTGTGATGGGTAGCTGCATTGCTGTTCGATCATATCATTCCAGTTTTCTCAAGTGTATCATCTAGCCTAGAGACAGTCAGACGAGATAGAGATGGACAGGAATTCTGATGTACATCCCAGTTGGTAAGGGGGGTTCACATTAGCGCCCCTATCATTCAACCATCTCACTGCACACCACTACCTCCTACATTCTACAAACAGATTACCTTACACATTCTCCACAGGTCATTCAGAGGGTAAACAGAGTGAGTGGTTTGAAATGGAAATACGTTAATATGGAATACATAGAGCATGTGATTTCATTTAGGATTCTAGTTTTTGTTTTTTTTCCTGAGGTGTTCTAGCTTTGGAAGAGCAGGTGAATGACATTCTCTTAATGCTTCTCTTTACCACCTACCCCCCACATTTTATCTCTTCCCCCTTTTTGAATAAGGCTTATATATTCACTTATTTTCTTTCTTCTCTCTCTGTTTCTATCTCTTTCCCCCTTTATTTCTCTATATCTTTTCTTCTTTCTATCTCTTTTCTCCTCTCACTCCTTCTTTCTGTCTGTTTCAAATGCTGTACACTCTACTTCTCCCTCTCTTCATCTTTCTGACTTCCAGTCTGCCTCAGAAAATTTGAAAAGCTTCACAATCAGATGGATGCCAGCTCCTCGTATGTTCCTCTGCAACACATATTAGATTTTGGAATATGATTCAAAATCCTTTTAAGCCATTGTATACAGGCACTGGATGGTCTTTATATTAACTACAGTGAAAAAATTAGTAGCACATGGGTTAAAAGTATTATGTGGAAGAGGTCAACATATCTACATCTTCAGTAGATCTGACTGCCCCTACCGCCCCCCTCGTTAGAGTGCTGAATCTTCAACTAGTCAATAAATCCAAAACTTAGCCCATCTAAATTTTGCAGTAATTGCGAGTTATGTAAGCCTAATTCATAGGACTTCAGATTGAAATAATTCTGATTTATTCATCTAGTTTACTCCCTTTAACATGTTGATTTAAGGTTATGTAGTTTGGTAACCCATCAAAAGCTTTCCATCAGATTTCTTCGCTTTTAGATAATAAGAGGCAAGATAGCAGAACTAAGATGCTGAGAACCTTTTTTTTTTTGTTCTCAGGAGGAATTTTAAACAAGTGGGAGGCGAAAAATAATTTAGATGCTGGGACAGGGATGTAAACTCGGACACCACTGATGTGCATTATACATTGACTACAAACATGTCGACAGTCAGTATTTCTGAATGAAGTGCTGAGGTTGTGGTACAAGGAGCTGTCAGTGTAGAAGAATCCTGGCATACGGCAGTGTATGTACATGTATATGTAATCTAGCATTTCTTTCAGATATTTAACACTAAACTTAATTTGCAATCAAGGATGGAATATCAAATGATCTCTCACATGTATCTTATCATAAAAGTAGAACATTGTGAGATTATATTTTACATATCCATACCAATTTTCTTTTGCTACCAACACTGTACATAAACTTTCATATAAATATTGGCACACTGCTGAAGGTTTTCCAATTGTAAACCTACATGTAAACAATATCTTGTTAATTCTCTAAAATCTTTTTATTTCTGAAGGCTTCTGCTTGTACTCTAACCTCCACAATACCTTTAAAGTCCTATTATTCCTGTAAAGTCCGTCAAACCTTGCAAACAGGAAGTATCTACTTAATAATCTTATTCCTCTTGCTTTCATTCCTGTCATAATCAATATCCATCCAACATCCCCATCTACCCTCAGGCATGGCATCACACAGACAGGCAGCTAGCTCGACATTCTCTCCCCTGCTGCTCTCTTTCAAACCCTTCTTCTTCATCCTCTATCTCTAAACTTTGTTACAAGGTTTATTTTATTGTCACCATCCTTTCATCTTTATCTTCCAGTCTGCAAAAAAATAAGAGATATATTTATTCACAGTCCCTCTTATAGGATTTGTAATTTGAATGTTAAAGTGATAGGCCTCTATCCTTGCAAAAATCTAGAGGCATTTGTTTTTCTCTAAAGTTCCTTGGAGCTCTCCATAGCCAATGACTCTCAGCTACCCTCTATTCATATCACTGCATTTACTTCACATATATGCAATAAAGATTTTCAATAGCAATGGATTGCTTCTGAAAGTTAGAGCCTATCAATTACAGCTAAAACTTTGAAAATATTGAACCAAGGTCAGAAATGCAGTAGAGTTCTCTCAGAACAATTATCCACATCCACAGCAAAAACTTGTACTTTGAAGCTGAATGAATCACATGAATCTCTTTTCCTTTCAAACAATAGTTCCTCCATGGAACTCAAATTCATGTTTTCTATTATCCACATAAATTTGCACGTATCTACCAAATTTTTGCCAGCAATATATATTCACCATGCTGTCACTCAGCCAGGTTTTTAATTGGTGACAGACATGTTCTTTCGCCATGAAACAGGTGCATGGTTCCATTCCTAGCAGAATGCATCTGATGATCAGAGCGAGAAGGGCATTAACAAATATCCTCTCACATGGATTCAATGCCCTTATGACACTCAACAGCACATACAAAGAGCCTCTGTGACAGGATTCAAGCAAGTTATCTCCAGGAAAAAATGTTTCAAACACTTCTCACAGGAAACAGGGAACAGGTTTAATTATGTAAGACCATGGTTCCTTGGTCATCAGCTGAGACCTCACTGGTTCAAATGTCATTTGTCCTCTGCTGTAGGGCTGATCCCTACAGTAGGCACTTTCACACCTACGCGATCAGGAAAAATACCTGTAAATTATGAGGACCTTTTCAGGCCCCAAAATACCCAATATTTATTTCGTGCATCCACACCTCCCCGAACCAGAAGACCTCTACGCAAAAGTTCTTGTAGTGTATGAGCATGAGCATTACGGTTCATGCACAATAGTTTTGATGGGACAGAAGTTCTTGTAATTTGTTTTCACATTACAAATATCCCTGTGACCTTGGAGAAAGTACGTATAATTTTAGAAAGTACCTACAAAACTATGAGTTCATGCACAATAGTTTTGATGGGACAGAAGTTCTTGTAATTTGTTTTCACATTACAAATATCCCTGTGACCTTGGAGAAAGTACGTATAATTTTAGAAAGTACCTACAAAACTATGAGTGTTTTTCTCCTGGGATGATATTACAAGTACTTTCAATTCACACTGGCAAAATACCAGGTATTTTTCCTGATTGGGTAGGTGTGAAAGCACCTTATGTGCCAATTAATGGAGGTGGCGTAAGGGTTATGCTTAAGTACAGGGTTAGAGACAGATTTACTCCAATCATACACTTCAATAAGATATATAGAAATATCTATTGCTAGCTAGCAAAAGACAATTGGGTATAATCCTTAAATCTGTTCAGGTAAGATGAATGAAATTTGCTTGGAAAAGGATTGTTGCAATGCTTTACTCTAACTTGCCTCATTATCAAAAAGTATACTCCCCAGTTTTGGGTTCAGTGATATACAAATAATTCATGCTTGCAAGTGCATAAGTGCTTACATAACTGCACGAATGTTAAGTAACAATGGGATAATGAACAAGACTTGTCGAGTTCATTATCCAACTCATTGTGACTTAACTGAGTGCAGTGCATATCACTAATGCATGAGCCACAAAGCATGAAATATTTGTTTTATAAACCGGGTAGACAACATGAATATAAAGCCAGAATATGAGCTACGAACCTGATTGAAATGTTAAGATTCGCAGTCATGGAGGCTGCCATTTGCTTTCTTTTGTGACATCATGAATGATAAGTGCAGCCTAGCCCAACAGTGTAATGTGCTTCTTATAATAATAATAATAATAATTATTATTATTATTATTGCCCCCGTGCATGTTAGCGAAAAAAAATAAAGAGTGCACACGTTACTCATTTCAGCGCATCTGATTGGTTACATTCTCGAACCTGTTTTATAATATACACCGGAATAACTGTGCATTCAGTCACAGTCACTTTTTATGCAGGGTTACAGAATATTGTGAATGAACATACCTTGTGATAAGAACTGCATTATCATGGTTAGGAAACATCATCATATCACTGCTGATATTCATGTTGTGATTTGGTGTGGGATTCATGGCATGCTGCCATTCACAGAAGCTCTGTAATGATTTCCCAGCAAGATGACTCAGGCTCAGGTTTCTCTGTCATATGGTACAGGATGAAAGGTAACCATAACAAATATTTCAATGTCAAGTTCACTGAATGACAGTGGTTTCAACTAATCAGTAACTTCTGTCCACCTAAGAGTATTTAACTCCATCAATAGTGCACTACAATTACTGGGTTTATTATCAAAAAATGTCAATTACTACTGATTTGTTTCCTTATTCTTTAAATCAAGGATATTCATGGAAAAGGAAACCCTTAATCAACTCTAAAAAGCAAAAAAATTGAGGGAATTCCAAAAAAAGACAAATCCTTATGTTCATTTAAAAAGTTTTAAATGAGAAACATGTTGACTTGCGTAGGATCAACTTATTCCCATCAGTAAAGGCGTTTGATCTTTATGTGGTTGTGCAAAAAACGCATCTGGAACGCAAAATACAAAAAAATTAAGATGTCTAATTTGACATATTGGAATAGAATTTTAGCAAAGATCATGCAACAAGAAGATCGTATATCAATTTACAAGGTCTACATGCCACCCGTGAAATTATCAATCATTGTTTAAAAAATTTAATTTTCAATAATTTTCCATATTGCGTTCTGTACGCGTTCTTTGGCACAACGACATATAGATACATGTAAGACGCCTAAGGATAATACTATAGATCTGGTTAATTGCTAATGTACTTTATCAAATTGGCAACATTCATACCTGGTCTTGTGTGAGTAGTAGCATCCTGGTGACGACAACATTGATAGCATTCTCTATACTCCCATCATGGTAAAGATTGGCCACCTGACCTCAACAAAATCATAGAAGAATATATATATCATTTTAATTATCAATATCATCAACATCATCATCAGCAGCAGTATAAAAAATTCAACAATCTACACACATAATAATAATAATGATAATAATAATAATAATAATAATAATAATAATAATAACAATAATAATAATAATAATAATAATAACAATAATAATAATAATAATATTAATAATAATGATGATAATAATAAAATAATTATAATAATAATGATAATAATACATACATACTATAGTGAAGGAAGTGCCATAAACGCCTACTATTACTACTACTACTACTACTACTACTACTACTACTACTACTACTACTTCTACTGCTACTACTACTACTACAACAACTACTACTATTACATTTCTTTGCTTTTTGATGAAAAATGGCAAGATACTCTATGAACATCAATTGAGATGCTGTTAAGTTTTTTTTCCTTCTCAAGGTGAATAGTTAAACAAACAAAAGAGGCAAAGATACTGGGATAGCCCTACAGTGACTGTACACATGAAACCCATTGATGGTTCACTGTATGTTTCACTGAATGCAACAAACTTGGTATCTTTAAATAAAGCTCTTGGGTTATTGTACGGGCAGTTTTAGGGTTGGAAAGAGTTCTGGAGTATGGTGCAGATCATTACAGATGTTCACACTTGATATTCACACTACTATTCACTGACCTGGGCTCCCCTTTCGTAAAACTTGTCATCAGTAACAACTGCCACATTTCTATGACAAATTTGCTCTCAGCCAATCAGATGCAAGGATTTCAGTAGCTTATGTCAGTTACTGCAAATTATTACCAATACCAAGTTTTATGAAAATGGCTGAATAATGGAATATCAAATGATCTTGCAATCATATCTTTTGATGCAAGGTGGTCAACAAGTTTCATGCCATATTTCTTTTTGCTACCAAAGCTATACAAGAGCTTTAAGAAGTGGGGGCATGTTGACAAAATTCTAGTCATGGTTATCAATAACAGAGTGGTAAATGCCACTCATATGATTACAAGACCACAACACAATTATACATTGAATTCTAATCATGAATAATGATGATTACAGGATATTACAATTATCCTGTTTGTTGCTTTTAAAAAAAACACTGTAGGTCTACTTCCTTCCAAATTCCAACTATTTGGAAGCCTAACTCTGCAATTTCATACATTTCAATTACCTGTAATGTACAATGAATACTGGAGGAATACAATGTGTCAAAAGAAATTAAACTGTTATTCCCCAGGAGAGAAATGCTCAACATTTATCTGAGGAGAATCAATGGAGATATATGAGAGCTTGGCAAGCAGACATGTTAATGATCCCTGCTTGATGTTAGATCTCTAGACAGACTCCTAATCCATGACAAAGTTTACCCTGGAAAGCATCCAGATGTCACAGACACTGTCTGCTTCAAAGTGTTGATGCCACCAAATAAGCTATCCAGAATCGTAAAGGGCTATTATTACTAGGGCATCTAATATCATGGACTTCTATATAAATATAATCACCTTCTTGTTGAATTGTTCCATGTTAAAGCATCTTATCTTTATGTCGTTGTGCGAAAGAACGTGTCCGGACCGCAAAGTGGAAAATTATTGAAAATCAAATTTTTCAAACAATGACTGATAATTTCACAGGTCTTCACAGGTCTACCTTGCAAATTGATAAATGATCTTCTAGCGGCATGATCTTTGCTAAAATTCTATGCAAATATATCAAAATAGACATTTAATTTTGGCATTTCTGTATCTTGTGTTTTGGACGTGTTCTTTCGCAACGACATAAAGATAAAATGCCTAAGAACGCTTCTTTAATTTAATGTTCAAAATAAAATCACCTATGCTTTGTAAGTTTGTATCTACTACTCCTGATAGATGGCAACTGGTTTAGAGAACATGATTATAAGTACAGCATTCACATTAATCTCAAACAACTATTTGCCAAGATTCATGTAGACGTACATTGCAAAATCTGATCTAGAGATAAATGTATTAAACCAGAATTATATAGAAATACTTAGGTTAAAATTGACTTTCTTCTTGTAAATTATTGCTCATTCATCTCTGTTTACTGTTTTTCTCACATCTTCTAATATCTTTCTCAAACTCCATACTTCTACTCATACTCCCATTTCATATTTCATCTTTCTCCCTCTTCCTCCAACCCCTCTCCCTCCCTCTCTCCATCCTCCTAGCATCCCTCCTTTACTCTGCCCTCCCTCCATGATCCACCCATCTTCGACCCCTTCCTAGGGTACATACATGTTGCCAACGGTCAGTACAGAGGCCTATGATTGACCCATACCCATCAAGTCAACTTATAACCCAGATGAAATCAAGTGATGACAATGACACATATCTAGGATAATTGAAGTAAGCATGTAGTACGGTTTGACAGATTCACTTATACTGTCAACATTGCTGTTAAGTTATAAACCTTCATACACAGATCTCACACATGATACTAGATCAGTCTGTGTCACTCTCTATGCAGAAGAGGGTTCAAATTGTTATCATAACATGATCTGTACTTTCACATGATATAAACTAGAATTAAACTAGACATAATATTCAGTTTAAGACTCTGAATCACTGTCCCACATGTGAGAAAGAGAATTACAACAGTGTGAAATCGGGAAATAAACCATTGCACATGCACACATCTAGCCCAGTCTTACACCAAAAGCTCATATTTTCCATGAACACTTTTCAAGTTGAGTTATGGAGTGTGGATTGATCTACAGTTTTTTGATTTCCTTGATAAATTTCTGCATAGGTGATTTACATGTCTTACATTCCCCACATTTAATGCTGATCATCTAATGAGATAAACACTCATATCAAGGAACAACGGTCTTTACAACAGACAAATCCATGTTCACTGGACTTGTGGATTTAAGGGGAACTAGCATGGCCTCCCCCTTTTCAAGGCCAAGCTGTACATACCACTGAAATAAAGAAAAAGTGACTGCTTTTCAGATATCAGACCTTAAATATTCAACCTGAAATTGTGACTACTGCTTAAATATATTTTTCTTATCTGAAATTATCCATAACTGTACTCGCTCCCTTTTAAATTCTGCTCTCAGTTTGCTATCTACAGTACATGTGCATGTAGCTGGTAAAACTATACCTGGTTTGCCTTAGCTTGTCCCTCAACTTTACCCTCCCACTCCCCTTCCTCTTCCTCCTTCCGCATCCCAAAAATACCAAACCTAAAGATTGCTGCCTACAGACTAGAAGCTATACTCAGCTGGCTCTAATCTAAAATTAGATACCTTCAAAGTTCAAAATAATGTTCCCTGTCTCAGATACATATATGCTCAAGATGAAACTGCATTACATTGTACATCACTATTTGGTTTGCAATGTACTACATGGACATTATTATCTTTGTGTGTACACTTTTGATTTTTTTTTTTCAAAACTTACTCATCAAATGATCTAGAGTGTTTTTGTTGTTTTCATTTTAGTTTTAACGGTACTTGTCATTCAATTTTGAATATTTAAGCCAAATATATATAAATGCTATATTCTTTGGCTAACGTCTGGTATTATAGTTTTCTGTTATCATACCATGGTTTACCATAGAATACAACTCAATACAATCATTGTAACCTGTTGATCTGAATTCTTATCTTCCCCATAGGTTACATACAGGGATTCCCTGGATCCAGTAGGCAACCAGTTAAGCATTCCAAAACAAAAATCCAAGTGCTAAAATTGCCTTCCCTACATATTGTCTGAATGAAAACAATCAAACAATGACATTGAGCTGATCATCATGACAATATACATCAGATTGCATTCCCACATCACCACCAATTGGTTAATAAAGAAGTTGTGGTTGATTTATTTGTACATAACACTGTGTTTGCACTTCCTATCTTTGTAAAAATACTGATGAATGGGATAACCAGTTAGACCACAGCTTGGTGCTTATCAAATCATATCAAACTGCTTTACTTATGATAAATCTGAAGAGCATCTTTGAAGTTTCATTTTGGTCAAACATACATACTATCTTTGCACTGAACAATGAACCTAAGAGGCTCAGAGGAAGGATCCAGACCTGTATTATGTAACCTTTAAGATTAATTACAATATCCTTACAGATCAGATCACATCAGATGAGAAGTGTCCTCATCTTTTCTAAAATGAATACCTTAAAGTGTCATAAGTAATAAGTAGGACTGGAGTCTGACCTCAACCCAATCACATGCCATACACCCTATCCTGCTCAACCTCCCCACTCTCAACCATACATGGCAGTTATGTCTTCCTTTCACATCAATCGCACCTCAAACGAAGCCATCACTGCCACAAACAGGAGGGAAACAAACGTGACTTCAACCTCCTGATAGGTTTTATTCCCTCCTTTGTCTAAGGTGATGTCTTTTACATTTTGTTTTATCCTGATTTCTTTTGGGGTCATATTTCTTTCCTCACAGCAAAAACATAAATGTAAAGTAACCTTTCTCATGTAGTGTAGGTCATATCAGAACGATCCTGACTAAAACCAGAACACTCTGATGGCTGAAAATTAGTATATTATTTGCTGAGAGCCAGGAGGGCATTAACCCTTATAATTCATCACAGAACTAAATTTCTGGCTCAGATATAAGGCATGATGATACATAAAGATAATCTATGTTACATTCAAATGTAATGTTTTATATGCCTGAGATCATTTGGGCTGGGGTCTATGGAAAATGTGTGTTATACCAAAATCAAATCATGCTCAACGAGTTGATGAGGCAATAGCAGGGTGTATCTTTCATCAGCGGACAAGGACATTATCGGAACTAATACTAGAATGCTAAATGTGTACTTACAATGTTCATGAGAGTGAGGAGGTACGACTCAATACTGGTCTCGCCATGGTAACCCATCATCATCTTATCTGCTACTACCAGTGTCTCCACATTCCTCTCAGTGCTTAGACTGCTCACTCGTTTCCTTCGGTAGTGAGCAAGGTATTCAGGATCTTGAAGCTTCTTCTCTACATCCTTGGCTAGAGAGAAATCACTGACAGATTCCCACCACTCCTGCTTCTCTTCACGTTCTGAAAGATAATTAAAAAGTAAAAACTTAGTGATTTTCTTTAAAGAACCCCAATTCTTGTCAATAAGTGGGCATGAACAGTTATATGTTACCTGGTTAAAAAAAAAAAAAACAGAAGTCACAACTTTGATAAAAGGGAAGGGTGTACCATCCCGGGGGGGGGGGGGGGGGGGGGGGGGGGGGATGGGGGTTCTTTCAATAGATCAAACTGATAGCTCTAAGACTTGATATACCTTAGTAGATTAAAAGAAGTGTTATCTCTGGAAGAGCTTAAAATGGAATCTCTAGTTTAGGGAACAATTATACAAAACAAAGAAAAAAAATCTGACTTATAGTAGTCTTCGGCTGACAGATCATTCATAATTTTTTAATATTCTTCGAACCTTTTCATGCAGTGGTCCACATTAAAGCTCGCTTAACAAATTTTACACGACCAGTTACTAATCTGACTTTGTACATAGCTCCCTCACTGTGCACTAAAACATCTATGTGTGCTCACGGATATAAAGAATGTTCACCTTGAAGGTCATGTCTATTTGACGTCATATAGATTTAAATACATTTCTACAGTTATGCCCTAAATCTTCTGCACATGCTAATATGTCTTTACCCTCTTGATGTTAAAGGAAGGAAAAATTTCCAGTTGAAGACATCCTAGAGGTGGATGGACTACATGCCTGGATGGAAACCTGGCTGATTGGTTTCCTAGTCTATGGAACAGCCTATTTCCTATCAATTAGGAAGAGATACTCTAGCATGTACACACACACATATCTTGACATCATGGCCTAATGAAATATAAGAACAGGTGGACCGGGATTTACATTCCGGAAACAACTTACAGGAACCTAACCCAAGATAGCATGCATGGAGAAACTTGCAGGGAGGGAGCTAGGGCATCAAACTTTATATCACAAACTTTGCCCTTGTACCTCTTCCCACCTTCTCTCACTTTTATCTTTCTATTCCAACTCCCTTCCCTAAATCACTACCTATCTGTCTACATGTCTCTTTTTTTCTCTGACTCTCTTACTCTATTTCTCTGTCTACTGAAGATAGCAATATATGCATCAATCTACCAAATCTATTTTAAACTCATCCTAACTACTTGCTTCTCTATAGCATGCACTATCCCAAGACTCTTTCTTTTTTTCTCACTGACAGATCACTCTCTTTTTTCAATCTCTCTCTCTCTCTCTCTCTCTCTACTTTCTCCCTCTTCTACTTCCCCCTCTCTCTCCCCTCTATCTTTTCTCTCTCATCCCCCTCTCTCATTCTTTCTCTCTTTCTCTATGAATGAGATGAGGCTTTTGTTCAGATAATGAGTATTGTATACCCTGACTTATACCAATTTCAAACACTTGAAATAAGTTTCAATTTTCATCTTTCTCCTGCATTTGAAAAGATTTACAAAGAGGCAGGTTGTACTAGAACCGAGCACTTTCTTCCATTCCTGTAGTACAGGTTATGAATGACAGGAATGTTTTCATTTCTTCTTATTGGTTTAACAGCTGCAATAACTATCCCATGTCAATGCTTCCTAACCTTACAATCTTCACAAGCTGAGAGTAGTAGTAGTAGTATTATCAGGTGCATTTGCCTGTTTGAGGCAAGAAGGGCATTGAGGCTTTATATGGTGATATGTGTTAGCACCTTTCTAGCTCCAAACAGATGGTAGTAATGATCAAACAGGAATTACTCCACAGATGGCTAGTCAAGACAGCAATAATTATGTACCAAAACTCATTTACATGTCTTCATATTCACACTTTTCCCTTTATGCTATCAGAATGAATGTTGTCCATCTCCTTCTATTATTTTGATGATAAACTTGAGAATGACAGATTCCCTACAGCTTATACAAGTATATTGCTTGGAAATGACGTTCATATCTTTTTTTTTTTTTCTTCCCAATCGGACTTTGGAAAGCAAGAGAGCAGAATGTTTCTTTCATTATCACTGTAATCCTTTTAGTCATACTAAAATACTAGCCCTTTAAAGTCACTTACTGGGATAAATATCATCACCAAGGAGGAGCAATAGCTCAGTTTAATAGTTGAGCACCAATCTCGTAATTCATTGACCTGGGTTCAAAACCAATTTGATGCGCTAATGCCCTTTCATAAAGCATTAATCTTCATTACCAGGTCCCTTGGAAAGGACTTAAAGCTGTCGGTCCTCTGGTTGCTCAGCATACATGCTATCTCAGCAGACTAGCAGACCAGTAAAGCAAACCAATTACTAAACTCTGATCTAAAACAACTAGTACCTATACTCTGTCGGTTTTCTGATTTAATGTTCTATCTTAAATGAAACTGGATGAAATACTTTTTGACATCAATAATTATATCAATGATTCTGTCACACCTGAATGGCACAGACAGGATTGCCGAGACGGAACAAAAACATGCAAAAATATTTGATAAACCACTAGGGAAAACTCAACCATTCAAGGGGCAGACTTTGCCACAGGCTATCTGCATCAAGACGTCATAAACAGAAGAAAGAAGAGAAACATCAAAGATTGTTGTTTGGTGGCAGACAATGATGTCAGGCGGTTTGTCAAAGCTAAGGTCATATGTGAAAAGTTTTGACAAGGGCAAGTTGAAAAGAAGTGGAAATGATGTATTAAGGCTGATTGGTCAACTACTGTGTCCGCCCTCTTATCTTTTCCTCTCTTCACCATGACAATCACTGGAAAATGTCCCTTTGTCATTCATGGCTAAATTAATTTCAATGCATTTGTGATCTATCCTGACTGAACACAAAGAAAAAGAAATATCTTAAATGGATGATAGCAATGAAATCTATTCTACAATGATATGTTGTATCCGGGTGTACTGAGACAGAAAAGGAACTCATGTTTCACAAACACTAATTCTGATGCTCAAGAGGTTCATGCATTCAAGACTTCATAAACATTCATCCACGTATCAGAAAAAACTTATAACAGATCTCAACAGAAAGCTTGATTAATGATTGGTTTAGTGAGTATCTATTACACAATCTAGAGACTTTGCAACCAATCAGAGTAAGTCTATATAGATCACACAGACAGCCTGCATGTGATTGGCTGGTTAGATGATTCTTATTAGAATATTAGAACATGAACAGGCTGAAAGTTACCTGAACTGTGTCTGTGATTAACTCGAATAATGCTACACATGGATGGTGTTTATCTGTGTCTGTGAATACTGCATTTTTCCTCCTTTCTTCACATTTATAGGATCCCAGTCTAGACAAGACGTAAATAAACAGAAAGTAGTAAAGGCACAGGTCAACATGTCACAAGAGATTCCAGTATAATCTGGAAAGGTTCTCACAGCTTCTTGGGCACAATTACAGGCTAACAAATTTCTGCCCTATTAATCTAAAAGTCCCTGTAAACACACAGCAGTAATTCAACAGTATCAACAGTCCCACTTCTTATAAGGTGAAGTTCAACTAATATCTGCTGTATGCTTAATGTAGGGTTGCTCTTGCTAATATTGAAAGTTTTTTGCCTGGCAGGAGAAAAAATAAACCTGACCCCCTCCCCCTCAAGTCTCTAAACATTCCTGAGTTAGTCCCCTTTTCAGCTTGTAAAAATATTTGGCAAAGACATACATGAACTGCCTATTCAGCATAGAGAATATCTCATGTAGGAACTCCTAAAAATAGTACTGTGCTGCCAAAGAAAGTAAAGCGGAAGGGCTGTTTTATGTTCAAAAGAAAATCAACATAGCCTTATCACATTGCCTCAGTGCATATTTTTAAGTGCTTTCCAGGAATCGAGCGAATAAGGCTAAATGTTCTATTTTTCATCTGCTTGCCTGTCCAAATATCCTGAAAGAATAATCACTAAAAGTTTATAGTGCTATCTCGTAAAATACCAAAGAGGGTGGGCTGGATGGGGGGAGGATGTGGAGCCACATACCTAAATACAGCTTTCTGCATAAATTTAGCCTGGTGTGGTGATTAAAAAGAGTTATTGAGTAATGAATTTTCTACTGCATACATATAATTCTATAAGCCTATGTCTGTACAGCAAATCTTGCAAAGACAGTGCTTTGATATTTCCATTGGTACTGATATGAAACAACCTCTTAAAGAATTCATGATTTCTGCCCTTCATAATTTCAGAAATTTCTTAATTCTTTCTAGGCTTCCAAGTTTGCTTAGAAAATAATAAAAAGCTTAATTCAATCACCTTATTTTTCTACTGCTAATACAATAAAAAGGGCAAGTTCACAAAATGTCAAAGAAAGCATTTTGGAAACAATTCACAGCAATATCAAGATTCTGGTGGCAGAAAAACTGCATGGCACAGAAAGGGATAAACTTTTTATAATTTTTTTTTATAGAGATATAGACACACAAGTTTTGAGTATCACTCTCTATGGCCATGAGATTGACCCATGCAATCAACATTAACTCACCAATCAATTAATATCACTTAAACTTCTGCTATAAACAGGTGCTGAGAGCCCTGCTAAACTACTGTCCCAACGATCAAACTCGACTACTTCAAACCATGCCTCCAATTGATTTGTGCTTCCGTCTAATACCATGCAATGTACCATAAAATAAGTGTCACAATACGGGGTTTGAATTCTTGGTGGTTGTCTTCTGGTAGTAAATCTGTTCTTTTAGGTCAATGTCATAATATTGTGGGAACCATTTAGAACTCTGCACCTGTTCATATAGTTTCCTGTCAAAAAGCATATACTTGTGACTGAATCGGTAGTGAGAATAAAAAAGTGTTCCCATCACATCCTTATCCAATGATACAAGGTGTGATTCACACTTATCATCTAACTAGCTATGTGGGAGACTGATAAAAACACAATATTTACAACTTGTGTAAATCTCAAATGATCAATATTTTTCACCTTACAGCAACATCTTTACAAAATAACAGTACAAAATCAAAATAAACGAACAATTTCCCAGGATAAAAAAAGAGCCAGAAATAACACATATGGATTTTAACTGTTGGTTTAATTAGTTTCAGCTGCTTTATATTTCATGATTTCAATATAAGTTAAATTTGTGCACAGGACTAGCAATGACTGCACTAATTCCATTTTGTTGTGAAATCACAGACTGAGCTTAATTAAAATAATAGTTAGGTAATGGCACTCATGGCATTTAACATGTCATATATCATCATAATCATAGAGTATAACAATCAACTTTAAAAAAATATATACTTTGCTTATATAATTTAAAATCTTCAAGTATATAAGTCAAAATAAAATAATCTGAAAGACTTGAAGTGCAGCAGAAACAGAAACAAAATCAAACTGAAAGAAACATCACCAACATCGGTTGTTCAACTCAACTATCCAAATAAACTACAGGCATTGTTAAACTGGTTTGGATGGTCAATATTGCTAGCCATATTTGACCACGATCTGGCCAATATTCATGGTAGAGAGTGCTGATTAAAGGTTTTCTTTCTTTCCTCTTTTAATACTAGAATGAGACTGCCATGCTATTAATTCAACTTTATTCAAAGCAGAATATAAGAATGATTTAGAATCTTTGTCTGGAAAAAGGCACACCACCGATTTTGCTATTGGGATTCTGTTTACTGATCCGCCATGCCCTTCCAACCAAAGTAGATATGGTTTTCTTTTAACCATACTAGTATTCACAAAAAAAAAGTCCTGAAAACAACATGCACAAAAACACCAGAACGCGATTTTATAATTTTAATATTTTTCAAATGATAAACTTGCCTTTTAAGAGACGTTATAAAGTAGTCACTGTGATGTTATTAAATGACCAAAAGGGAGTTGACCAATACAATCTTGTATAGAGTCAAAGCCCCTAATAGGAGGTAATTGAAAATTTCCATGGAAGTGAAAGCAAGAAACACACTTACATATAAGACTTAAACTTTACAAGGGAGGCAAATATTACAGCAGTGAGCAGCTATGTGCTTGAAAAGCAAAGAAAAATCAAGGTTGAATCCTTGGATAATATTACTCAGTGAGTAAGCCCAAGAACTTGGTCTTGAAATCCAGCTTGTATGACCCTCGTGTCAAGGGTCAAGACCTTGTTATCCAAGGCTTAGCATGAACACCTGCGGAATTCAATTTCCAAAGAACAAATATTCATGTTCTATTTCTTGCTCCTGTTGTTTTTGAAGAACCATCACAAATGTCTGAGTCTCTGAGAGCCATCACATAGAGACGAACTGTCAATACTTATGGAAATTTATGTTTTCTTTAAAATCACTTTTTTAAAACTAAAGTCATTAATAATTAATATGCTGCATTAATATACAATCAATCTGTCAACTTAAAGCAATATTCACAAATGATACAAAAAGGCTGGCTTTTCTTTTTTACTCCTAACTTTTACATGTGCTTGCAATTTCTTGTATCTACAGGTATACTCTTTTTCTGCTATTGTTAAAACATACATTTCAAAATAATACAATAATCAGCTAAAAGAATTTCACTGAGAGAAATATATGTCAAGAGGAAATTTGTTTTTCTTTTTCCTTTTAGCTCAATGTCTTTCATATCTTAACTAATATTTTAGTCATATTGCCCCCAACCCAATATTTGAACAGAACTAGCAATAGGTGTCAGAGGCAGACATCACTCAATACTCTACTCTCTACTCTTTCTTTCTCTCTCTCTATCCTCTCTACTCCCCCCCCCCCACCCTCTCTATACTCTCTCTCTCTCTCTCTCTCTCCTATTCTTTCTTTCGGTTCTTACTTTTTTTTATTTCTTTGTAATTATTTATAGGGGCTTAACCACAACAAGCACTGCTGTACTTTAAGCCCCTCCACAATATGAATACAATGTTAATGAATTACTGAAATGATTTGTTGTATATCCTATTCTTGTTGTAGTATTAATTACAGATCTGACTGTAACTGATTTATATTGTTTCTGGATATATAATTTGTATATTGATTTTATATTGATTTTGCGGAAAATACAATGAAATTGAAATTGAAACATTTGAAGCGACAAAAACCACTGAAATCAATGCAAAATTTCTATCCAGCTTTAGTCTTTATCAACCTTATATACAACAAGTGGAACGCCCCTGGCAGTCTCGCCTGCATCGCGCAAATTTTAATGGCAGCATTCTTAACTAGTCACATACATGTATATGTATCAAGAGGTGGGCATTAAAATGGCCAGAATGTAATTAATAATAATAATAATAGTAGTAATAATAATAATAATAATAATAATAATAATAATAATAATAATAAATAAATAAATAAAGAAATAAATAGATAATAATAGTAATAATAATAGTAATAATAATAATGATAGTAATAATAATAATAATGATAGTAATAATAATAATGATAGTAATAATAATAATAATAATAATGATAATATAATGCACTTGTATTGCGCCATCTATCTAGTAATACTATTCCGAGGTGTAAAGAATACAGTACGCAGATCCTTAAAAAAATATCAAATTGATCTTCTGATAATATTTTCATCAAATTAGACCTTTCACCTCAACTTTGTGAACTACAAGTAAAATACAAAATCTGGTTCAGGTATAGAGAGTAGTGAGTTCACTGCTATTATACAGTAAACTGGAGAATGAACTCTGTTGAACTGAAGTAAAATGTTAGTGTTAGAAAGTATTAAAATTGTAAAGGTCATGCTACTAGTGGAACAAACAGATGCAAAAAGCATCCAAACATAGTGATCCTTCAGCCATGTTGCATTCACTGTTAATTAAATCAAAATACACAGACAGAAAAATGCATAATCATATTGTAATAATAAGTGAAAGGGAGTTCACAAATTATCATTGCACAGGCCTGGTTATGGATAAATTAAGTAAATAAATTTAAAAAAATGCACAATCATATTGTAATAATAAGTGAAAGGGAGTTCACAAATTATCATTACATAGGCTTGGTTATGGATAAATTAAATAAATAAATAAATAAATAAATAAATAAATAAATAAATAAATAAACAAATATATGAAAAACAGTAACAAGTAAAATACAAAATCTGGTTCAGGTATAGAGAGTAGTGAGTTCACTGCTATTATACAGTAAACTGTAGAATGAACTCTGTTGAACTGAAGTAAAATGTTAGTGTTAAAAAGTATCAAATTATAAAGTTCATGTCATTACAGGAACAAAGTGGTGTAAATCATAGCACAGTGCCAGTCATGGAAAGTTCATTGACCTTTAACCTTAATCAAATTCAATTCACATTCAAACTTGACCTGCACCTTCAAGAGATGGACCTCTGGTATGAATTTGGTGATTCCACGTCAAAGCTATAGAAAGTTATTAGGTGTACAACATAGCACAGTGCCAGTTATGAAAAGTTCATTGACCTTTGACCTTTGACCTTTATCAAATTCAACTCACATTCGAACTTGACCTGCACCTTCAAGAGATGGACCTCTCATATGAATTTGGCAATCCTACCTCGAAGGTATAGAAAGTTATTGTGTGTACAACATAGCACAGTGCCAGTCATGGAAAGTTCATTGACCTTTGACCTCTGACCTTATTCAAATTCAACTCATACTCAAACTTGACCTGTGCCTTCAAGAGATGTACCTCTGGTATAAATTTGGTGATCCCACCTCGAAGCTATAGAAAGTTATTGTGTGTACAACACAGCACAGTGCCAGTCATGGAAAGTTCATTGACCTTTGACCTTTGACCTTAATCAAATTCAACTCACATTCGAACTTGACCTGCACCTTCAAGAGATGGACCTCTTGTATGAATTTGGCAATCCTACCTCGAAGGTATAAAAAGTTATTGTGTGTACAATATAGCACAGTGCCAGTCATGGAAAGTTCATTGACCTTTGACCTTTGACCTTATTCAAATTCGACTCATATTCGAACTTGACCTGCGCCTTCAAGAGATGGACCTCTGGTATGAATTTGGTGATCCCACCTTAAAGCTATAGAAAGTTATTGGGTGTACAACACAATTGTTGACGACGACGCCGCCGACGACGCCGACGACGCCGACACCGGAAATAGTGATACCTATGTCTCGCTCCGCTACGCAGGCGAGACAAAAAACCCAGAAAGATCTTGCTATATGCATGGATCCTACCACATGCTCCATGATTGTCTAGCTAGCTAGAGTTTTTAACTCCATCAAACAACAATAAATCATCTGCTGAAATCGAGCATGGTATTAAACCATTGCCTACTGGAATCGGGTGGCCCATGTATTCAACCTAATGGAAAATTGACAATTCAGTAGCCACCGGGTTAACACAGAATTAACTCTGTCCTGGCTCTCCAGACATCATGCATCCACCTTGAAAACAGACATATTATCACGGATAAATCTGTTCCAAGAAAGTAATCCTCAGAGCCTTCTTTCATCACTTTGTCATGCTTGAGAGACAAAATACTGGAAATGTGTCCATTGTCTGATATCTATAGTACAGGGAACAAGGGATAAAAGGGGTGCATCGAAGAGGGCATCAAATACAACACATCTTGTAATTGGATTACTTATACCGGTCACTACCTGTTACAGGTAATACACAAGGTAGGTAAAACTCAATCCAAAACAGGTTTCAAAAAGATGCACCTTAACCCATTTGTGACAGAGGTCCACATTTTGTGGTTTGGCCTAATATCTTTTGATGCAAAGCCCTAAAAATCATACCAAATACATGAGCAGAAAGAGCAAAAAATTCTACACAAACTGTGCCCATTTTGGTTGTGTCAATATTCGTTGATTGATGCTGAAAATTTTTAAAGGAAAATAAGCATTAAAATCCTTAAATTGGCAATGTGATAGAAAATTTAAAATCACCGTTTTCCCCTGCAAATTGGCAACTTTTTGACTTCTCATCATAATTTCTGTCAATTTATATTCATTTCAGATACATGACGTTTTATAAAAAATGTAGCAATAAAATAAAAATGTCGGTGTTGCCAATTTGAAGAATAAAAGCTGATCGAATTAGGCTTTAAATAATTCCTGTCACGAATGGGTTAACTAAAAGGGTGTGACAAAACCCCATGAAAAGTTTGATGTAAAGTGCATGAATTTCAAGAAATCACATACTCAGTGCTAAGGTTATTTTTTCATTCTTAGAACTTAAAATGTCATGGTAAGTCATATATTTAGGATGCCTATCAAGGAAATGGTTGATTCGTTTAATTTGTTCCTATTATTCCTGTTATTCTCCTGAAAATACAATTCACAGAAGATTCTTTTTATACCAATAAACCTTGAATATAATAAAAAATGATTGTATTTTCCAAAGAATAACTCACAGTGCATTCAAGGTAAGGGGGGGGGGGGGGGATGACATTTCAGCAGGCCACACTTCAGTCAATCCTGCAATATCTTTAGAAGCTAACTGCAAAAACAATTGTTGCAAATACAGTCAGATATTAGACAGACCTAAAAATAAAGCCTGAAATATCTAGAAGGGGGAAAGGTGGGGAATTATTTCATGAGAAACCACGAGATAGCAAATGATATCAATCATCTATTTCTATTCATCCATCCAAATTGCATATCACTGATAACATTCTTCCATACGGCCCACAAGGATGGCTGCTTTTAGGCTGCTATTCCACCATACATACATGCCAGTGATACAAGGTCGAAACCATACAGTATCATCTTCTCCAATGCTCCAATTCACAATCCAGTATCCCTGTATCAGTCTGGTAACTTAACACCAATAATAAAACATGATAGCAATAGCTAGAAATACACTTGCCTTTTTAACCCCCTTGACATTGAGTCAACCTTGTCCTCCTGGGATTCATTCTAAGCTTTATTAGTTATACTATCTCATTGGATATACATTTACTAGTACAGGTGCTTATGGTTCATATTTCTCTCATCACAGGATATATTTCAAACATACAAAAACAAAAATCTGAGGAGGAAGAGAGGAGATATGAAACATTTTGCCTAAATGTGTTTTGTAGATCACTGATGAAAAATAATGTTTTCATCAAACACTGGAACCATGGATACATACATGCAGTAATTTTTGAAATTTCTCTGAATTCTAGAAAATACACCCCCCCCCCCTTCCTCTGATGTAGATAAAATTTATTTTTCTCTTCCAATGGCCTGTTTTCCTTTAAATTTAAGGACTGCCATTTCCTCAGGTACAAGTTTGGTGTCTTTTAACTCTGCTCATATTTTTTTTTATTTTGGTAAAATTTACCCAGCAAAATTTCCCTGATTTATCTTTCCCCTTTAGAAATGTTTACTCTTTGCTTCAATTCAGACTATTCCAACTTCTGGCTCATACTCTGTCTTTGAGTTCATCCATTTAAATATTACAAGAGCTCTCATAATCTTACTCATTCGTCAGTATAAAATTCACTTTCATTCCAGTTCAATTATTCTTCAATCTTCACCTAGTAACCTGTCATATATATTGAGGTCTGGACCAAAAGAATTTGATGACTCTCATCGGAGCTATGACAAGATACCACAAGAGAGTAATGAAAGACTTCAACAAAGAGAGATTACATTTGGTAAACTTGACAGTCCAAGGGCTTCATTGAGATTGGTCTCCACCTCAGTTTTTAACTTTCTTCCATTCCCAGAAAGAATAACCACACTCCACCACTCTCTTGGATTGCAATGGAAGTAGTCACCATAAAGCTTGAGGTGTTAATGTTCTTCAAACAGCTAAACCTAATTTATGGCAGATTTCTGCTAAAATCCTTGAGGTTTAGGAACAATTGTCAGAATGCCAGATATATAAATTCAGGATAAGAGCAACAGAGAACAATAAACAACAAACAAGTCAATGTGGGTTTGACAACTCTATCTCAACTTCAATGAAATAAATGGCACAAACAGCTTCTCGAAATGGATCGTGAATTCTGGTCTAAGAGCAAATTGAGTGATGCTGATGCTAGTACTAGCATTCATATTACCCACCATATGATAAAGTATATGATACCCTGCAAAAAGCCGGCATACATTCTGAGAAGTAATGCGTTCCGCATGGAGAAAAGAGACTACTTTGAAACACTACACACGAAGCATAACTGCTTCACATCTGGAAAGACTAAATGAACTGATCGCCTTCTGAAATACAATCTGACTCCTCTTCCTTCCATCGCATCCATTCCCAGACACATCTAAGAACCTATGGCTCGTTCTATTCATATCTGTATACTAGTAAATGTACTTAGAGTATTTCAAATTTAGAAATATATATATATATATATATATAAATATATATACATGTATATAGGTACTGATGATGTGAAAGTGGTTCATTCACTGGAGTCTCAATCAAAGGGTTGAAAGTTCCAATCCCAGCCTGATGACAAGTGTCCCTTTGTCAGGATAATCCATGAACTGCCACTCTCCTGGCCCAGCATGTAAATGGGTACCTGATATGTATGAGCACTTAGTACATTTCCACATATTTGACTAGGGTATACTGTTGGAGTGCCAAGAGTGCCATCACTATGTGACAGACCTCATTACTATTCAAACAGCTAAGATTATTATTTTCAATATTTAGAGTTCAATACATAACACACATTCAAACTCCCATGACAGGTTCACATCTGAAGAGTTTACATCTACAGTACATTTTTAGCTAGCTTAAACTCCTGCAAATTTCTTTCACCTTCAAAGGCATTGGTTAACATTGTTATAATTTAAAAAATACTCATTTTGCTAATTGAAAATGAGATAAACATAAGGGTTATAATGTAAAAATACCAGTCTGAAAGTTTCAAAGTATAATATCCACAGGAAGTATTTTTAAATATAAGAAATGTGAACCAATGTTTGAAAAATATACGAGGGTCGGTTGCACAGAATAGACATAAGGAGTGCACATGCGCACATGGCTCATCGGACTGTACTGCGTGTATTGGCATATCCAGCAGAGGGAGGCAGATAATGTTTTTTTGGACCCATTGCCTACCGTAACCAGGTAACCCTTGTACTATGTCTATGGGAATATAAGAATTCAGTAGTCAACGGGTTAACTAGAGCAATACGGTCCTCTTATCCATTGTCTCTGAGACCAAAAATAATAACATCACAGTTTGCGTCTTACTAACAGTTATTCATTCCAAATTATGGTTGGTTTCAAGGTTTTTAGTACAAATACAAGTACTCATGTTTCATCTTAGTTTGAGAATTTTTTTAAATCGGCTGCTCACCAAGTAAGCCAATGCCTTTAAGCATGAATTGATACAACATTCATTTTCAATAGAACCTAGCTCGAGATATCTCAAGCTTAGTGTTCATTAGGTTAAACCTACATAACATAATGCATGAGGAAAGGGAAAGTTCTTATGCACTGTTCACACTGCACATGAAGCATGACATTGCGCCGTGGGATTTCTTGCAGTAGGATGGCAGATCCAATTGTTGCAATTTGATGATTAACTCTGAGACACTGTGATTCACACTGACTTAGTTATGGCTTTCCCTCTTCAACTCACCACTCTTAATCCTTTCTTGCAGGTACGCACTTGTGTAGGCCTATATCAACATGATTCACACTGACTTTGTTATGAAGAGTTTCCATCTTAACCACTCTTAATCTTTTCCTGTGAAAGCATGTCATCATAATTCACACATTCATTAGTTAGGACATGGATCTTATGAGAACATAAGATCTATGGTTAGGATGAGACTCCTTCTCCTTCTCTATATTCTTTACCCACCCCCCAAAAACTTTTTGGGGGGTGGGGAGGGGGGGGGGGTGTATATTATTGCAAGTTGGTTCTGAGGGTCCCCATCCTCATTCTTTTTTATTCTTCCTTTCTCTTTCTCCTCTGTCTCTTTAAAATCTCTCTCCTTCAGCTCTCACTCACACTCTTTCCTTTCTGTCCACTCCACCATTCTCTCTCTCTCTCTCTCTCTCTATCTTACACACTCTCTAATGTTTTCATACGGGATGGGGGTTGATTAATATCATCCTCAGCCTCATGTTCTCTTTTATCTTTTCTCTCACTTTCTCCCTCCTCTTTCTCTTTCTTTTTCTCTCTCACTCCCTCTTTCTTTCTCTCTTTCTCTAATCCACTACTCTCCTTTCTTGTGGGTATTCAGCGGAAGTGAGGGGAAACTCAATATAGGATCACAGTCTCACAGTCAGGGTCATCGAATGGTGAAACCTCTAAAATAGTATGACGGAGAAAGACATGAGCAGGGAGGCAATAGTCAACCCTCCACATTACACTGGAAATTCATCCTTCTGAACATGACTGTACAGTGTATTCTCCTTTCTCCAATGATGAAGGTTTTTTTATCATTGTTTGATGCAGACTGCCAGCCAAATCCAAAACTTTGTTACATCAACTATAGTTTTAACAGAAATAAGAAAATGCTGACATGCTTAAACAAGAGAATGGCATGAACATGAATTATGTAAATTTTTACAAATTTTAGTTCTGTAATGCTGGAAGTAAGAAATACCATATGGAAGTTGTAACTTCGATGATTTAATTAAGAGCCAAAGTGCAGGCTAAAATGTGTAGATGCTGATGTAGTCATAGATGAGCCCAACATTAACATGAGCATTTAAAACAGTACAAATAATAGAGTTGCTTTTATTCCTGCCCTTACAACATGATAATGCAGAATACTGTATTCTCATATTACCATCAGACAAATAATTTGATGAGATATTACCCAACTTTACTTGGTCACAATTACTAACAATAAGATCTCAGGGCATTCACTACAAATCATGTCAGGGTAGATTTATGATTAAACTAAACAAGCATACAAACAGACTTTGTAAGTGACACAGTTACCAATGTCAAAGTAGCAAACTACCAATAGAATAGTAAGTCATCATACATCATTATTAATAGATATTTAATGTCTGTTTCATCTCCATGCTGCTTGGAATGTTCCCAAATTCTGCTCTGGGGCACGAACAACTTTCAAATCACTAGTCAATTTATGGCCATCTTCCACTCCTCCCATCTAAGTAAACAAGTTTTGTTTGCAGTTTAATGCAAAAGATGATCAGGAAGAAGAGATCTTTCAACTTACAAATGCTATTACTAACTTTTGACAGAAAGAAAAAAAAGAAACAACAACAGTAACAAAACATTGCTTTCACTGATGAAAAAAAAAAACAGTCAGGTGTGCTCAGTTGGCCATATCTTTGGAATGACTGCTAATTGCATGAAAATTGCTGTTCTTCAATTTTGCATAAAAGTATAGAACTATAGAAGGCTTACTGGCCTATAGCAAAGAAGGTGGAAGATTTGAAAATCAGTTTAAAATCTGAGAGTTAAGCAAAGCATTATTATTAAGTATTTGGCGTCACCTGTGCCTGGGAGGGGAAAAGCGAACTTAATCACTGTGACCCTCGGGTCTTTCCTCCCCATATAACATTTTGGGATGTGCAGGTGTACCACTACACCGGGGTTTCCCCTACTCTTCTTTGAATAATGCAGTGGGTTCTTTAATGCGCAAAGATGGTGACTCTCCTCTACACAGGGCCTCCATTTAATATCCTATCCAAGGGACAGAGTGTTTTCCACTGAAACATAGTCTGTGTCTATGAAACAGGGGAGGCGCACATTAACACCCATCTGCCCGGGATGGACTCGAACCTACGATCTTTGTTTTGACAGGCAGACACTTTACCGACTGAGCCAACTCACCTCCTCCAAAATTCCAAAATGGGAAAACAATATCAGTCTCTACTTTGTGTTCTACAAACCTTGTCAAAGTCATACAGAAATAGAAATCCAGTGCACATTTTCTTGTTAAATACTTCTTTTGTACTCTATTCTTTAAAGTGCATAGAGACAAGCAATTACGCCTACATGTTATGCGCTATACAAAAATGTTTAATCATTATAATTAATACCACGTTGCTTGTTTAAAAAAATGAATAATAACACCAACTTTATGTATATTTGCTTTCGTAGTTAAACTTTAATGAAGTTTCCCAAAATTGTGTTGCAAGACTCAAGCATTAGACACTACCATTCACAATAACAATTCTAAATATGCAACTGCTGTAGTAGATTTGATGAAAGAAATGTTTGGGAAAAAGTAGGTCGGAGGATCATTGAAATATATAAAAACACAAGCCCCAGACATCCTCAGGCAAGAAGGAGATTTTATTTCAAAATATAAAGTTGATATTCACCTTGCTCGGCAACAATAATCAACCAACTTGTCACTTTTTTTCTGGATGCCAAACAAGTAACTGAATCTAGCATTCATATTTTCTTGAATAGCTGAAACATAAATATGTTTTGAATGATAACTTAGAGAAAGACGCATTCAATATCCATTCCAATATATGCCTCAGGATTGATATTCCCACTATACATGCATACCCTAAATACAAAGTGATCTTCAATTTGCTTCAGAATTTTCTTCTGATATTCAGTATCAGGTAAAAGACTTTTTCTGACACAATGTTCATCGACCTTCAATGCCAAAATATGTAACTGAATCTAGCATTCATATTTTCTTGAATAGCTGAAACATGTTTTGAATGATAACTTTGAGAAGACGCATTCTATACCCATTCCTACATATGCCTCAGGCTCGAAATTCCCACTGAACAAGCATACCCTAAATACAAAGTGATCTTTAACTTGCTTCAGAATTTTTCCTACTCATATTCAGTATTAGTAAAAGACTTTTTCCGACATATAATGTTCATCGACCTGCAATCTTAAGGCTTTGAAAAAATGACAAAAAGTTGTCAAATGTAGTTAAAGTAGAGGTGAAAGCCCTATAATAGCTAGAAACCTGCAAAACATCTAAAAATTATCACTAGACAAAACTAGGAACATCAACAAACTTTAGTGAATCAAAACCCATATTTTGTCACGATTAGCCAGACAGTTTTCCTCCTTGGGGTTGAACATCACAGCCGAATTAGAGTAGAGAAACAATTCTGAGAGATGTTTCAAGATGTTATCCAAGAATCATTTTTGAAAGCAGCTATATGCATAAATGAGGAAACTGATTCTGCTCACTCATAACCCAATGAAATTGTAAAAGCAAGTTAAAAAAAACAATTCCCTTGGTTCTTCATATGTCCTTGATTCTCATTTTGCAAAAATCCTATAGAGTATGAACACAACCTAAAAACTTGAAGGGCATTAACACTTCTTTAGAGACATGAAAATAATGGCTTTCTGACTCTCAACCAAGCAAATGCTATATGTGCCTAAGTTGGTTAGATCAACTGGTCTGGTGTGAACACATCAGGGGAAGATGTGAACTCACCTATATCAGGTGAAGATCACAGTAAAAAGCATATCGTCTGTTTAGAGCCAGAAAAGCATCAACTCATATCATTTTATACAGAATTAAGTTACTTAATGCCCTTCTGGCTCCAAACATGATATGTACATGTAGTAGCACCAGGCAAGATCTGGCTTTACTTGCAAACTCTGTAGCCCATTAGCTCCTGAATTCTTCCATTCACATAGGATTAACACAGGGACCATCTGGTTCCAGTATTCAATGCATGGAAAGATTAATGGATGGAAAATCATCCTGCAGGCTTGAATTGAAAGACTACCTGCTTTCTTACAAGTGTTGCACATAACCTTATCAACATTCTAACAAACTAGGAATAATTAACTGACTGCATGTAATGATACTAATTATCAGCATACAGCTGTATCTCCCAATTTCGATTAAGATTTGATATTTCCCCAGAGAAGATCTTCACATTTTATAGAGAAATCTTCCCAGAGCTCTTTATTCAATTTCCACATGTGACTCTCTCACCACTCCCAAGTGTTTCCATGTCAGTTTTAATTGGTTGATTACAGCTTGAGGAATGTATCACAGCTTTCAAGCATTTCATGTTTCCTCTTCATCTCATCTTACCCTGAGAGCTAAAAGGGCATTAACTCTATGTAAAATAATGAATGCATGAGAGATTCAATGCCCTTCTATCTCTCACTCCATATCATCACTGGAACCTTGAAGAAGGTCAGGGTGTATTCAGGTCAGATTGAAAGCATTCAATTCATCAGGGAAGTGATTACATAATATATCCACTTCTTCTTCTTGACAATATTTACTCATCATGCTGAGAGAAGAGAAGGGAACACAAACTTCCAAATCAGTATGAAAAGAGCAATTAAACATTTGGAAGGACGTGACAATAACTGATACTAATAGTTATGGGACTTACAAAAAAGTGATAAGAACAGAAAGATTTCACTCTTTTCTTTAAAAAAATTAAAATCTGTGAGTTGTTTTGACTTCCACCTGTTAATTTTACATTTCAAGAGAAGGATACATTTAACCTGTTGAATACTATGTCCAAGATAACTCAGGCTAGGGTCTTTGGAAAATGTGTGTTATACCAAAATCAAAATGATCGTGCTCAACAGGTTAATGTTAGGCAGTAGTTCCTTTGCCTAAAATTCATAAGTAATGTACATTCAAGCATGATAGTGAGATCCTGAGATTCATGGACGGAAACTCCAATAAATATTCACAAATAGTAACGTTTTACAGTGTAAATTTAGGAAATCCATCAATCAAATTTAACCCGTTGACAGCTGAATTCTCAAAATCTCCTATACTTAATACAGGGGCCACCCGGTTCCAATATCCAATGGGTTAAAGAACACTGTTTTTGTAGTTCCTTCCTACACTAGATTTGTCCTACTTATACTATTGCGATTTCGGCTTACGGTATCAAAGGAAGGAAAGCTATGCAGAATTTCAACTCCATTAACGTTAATGAAATAAATGCACAAGGTTACATTACATCAATGCCTACATAGAAGCAGTAACAGAAACAGAACAAGATATCATTCTGCAGGCTTCAAACTAAACTTAGATAACAAGTAATAAGTCACACCATCCAATCTAAACTAAACTTGATTCTTACTTTCACAACCAAATAAAGTAATTTGAGCAGCAAAAAACAAGGGCTATAATTCAAGCATACACAATATAGAGCACAATGTACATAAGAAAATGAAGTTTATACCAGGAATCTCCCCAAAGAATTGCTGCATGGAAACACAAAATACTAGATAAGTGGGTTTTGACTGAAAAACCCCTCCCTTTTGTATTTTGGTATGAAAGTGCTTAAATCAGAGACAGCAAGGTAATGTCCCTTATGTGTCTCTGAAAACAGATAAGGAGTGAACAGAAACAGGGTGATGAAGGTGAAGAGAGATGAGTTCCATTAGAAGGCTAGACGCAATCTCTCTCAAGGGGTACAAACCCCAGATGGTGGTGCTTTATACCGGTGTCTAACCGAGACCAACCCTCAAAGAGATTCCTTTCAGAAACCAATCAGTTAAACTCACTTGCTGAAGAAGTGAAACAGAACGAGCATTCACAAATTACCTACAAATAACTAAATCCACTCTTTGATGGGAATATTCAGGGTTTATAGCCAATTGGTCTACTACCAGTTGGTCTAATTGCTAGATCGTCTAACACCGCCACAGCTATACCCATTTGGTCTAGTATCATTTTGGTCTAATTGCCGTTTGGTCCCATCAGCACTTAGGCTAATTGTCATTTTGTCTAATGATCAAATGGTCTAATTGCTACTTTGTCTACCTAGTTTTCATTTCTCATAATGACTACTTGGTCTATTACCAGTTCGTCCAATCAGATAGAATAAGTGGTGTTAGACCAAGTGGGTATTGGATGATAAATAATGGGCATAGACAAACTGGAAATTAGACGAAATGGTAAATAGACAAAGAGGCAATTAGACAAAATGGTTATTAGACAAACTGGTGATAGACCAAGTGGGTATTGGATGATATGGGCATAGCCTAACTGGAAATTAGACGAAATGGTAAATGGATAAAGTGACAATTAGACAAAATTGTTATTAGACAAACTGGTTGTAGAATGGGATTAGACCAAGTGGGATGAGACCAATCAGGCATTAGACAAAGTGGGAGTAGACCAAGTGACAATTCACCATATTTATGAATGGTTAATATCTTTCTCTATTATCTTAACTATATGATTTTGAAGTTAGTACATACTGCTGCATGATTCTTAGGGATAATGAAATTTCAGTTTTCCCTGGCAGCTAGATGTAACAGTTTTTTTCTTTGTACCTGTTGATGATGTGTTTTTTTTTTCATGCTGATTCACAAACTAAAATAACTAATCCAGCTTCTTACAACAATCATGCCAAAATATTACATATTAACTTTAAACATAGGTGAAAAGTTTATCGAAGCTAGGAAGAAGTGCAAATGCTGCTTCACTTGGTGAGGATTGAGAGGAAAGCTGTAGGATGACCTGTGTGACATCCTTGAACCTTTGTCTGCACCCCTAGCAGTAGAGGCGATGACATGGTCCTAGCCCTCCAGAGGGGAATCGAGGGAGAACTGAGTCATGCCAGGGTTGCCCCCATGCATGGTTGCTGGCTGTACTGAGGATACGTGCAATTTGGAGTACACCAGGGCAATAATATCAATGCTAGAAAAATCGAGTCAGGGTACAAGGTTACATAAGGATGCAGTGAACTTGACAGAATTGAAACTGCAGCCATGGGTTTGAACCAAGATGAGAAGTTTCCAGAGCATGATATTTCAATGAAAAGAAAGGAGGAAAGATGACTTAAACAGCGGAAGGGGTAGGGGTATAGGAAAAATTGACACTTTTTGCTCAATAGGAAGTGCCAAACTAAATTTGAAGGCAAAAAAAAAAATAGACTGGTGAACATTAAGGGATTGTAGCTGGTACATGTACAGGTATATTGAAGGCTGGAATTGGAGGTTTGGGGGGCTCAATGGGAGAAGCATTTAAATTTTAGTATAAACTTCTTCATAATGTAGGCCTATGTCCCAAGTCTAGATTTCAGTAATTCACTGTAGAAAATTCATATCACACCTTGCATAACCCAAGAGAGTGATTGGTAAAAAAAAAAATGTGAAGGAAGACTGGAAGAGCCTGTGTACCGGATATGAAACAGACACAGGGAAATTACATCAAGTTTCTCTTGCAAGATGTATACCACATACATGAGCATACAAATCCCAACATGAATGAGTAGCTATGTACATTCTCTGGACCCACTGGAGATAGGGCCTACACTTAGAGATCAGTGGAATGAAAGGGTCTCAAGCAGATGGTCAGAGGAGAGTTTATAACTTGGGCTGTGCTATATTGTGCTAGTATAATAAAATCAAATCGTGCTCAACAGAATAACAAGTTTATTCTCAAACCATAGTTACCCAGAACAGTTCAGTTTCTCATTAAAAAAGGAACGTGTATGTCCATCTAAATTTATGCACACATTTTCAACCGGGTAACACCCATGTCATTTTGCCGAGGAATCATGTAAGGACTACTAATTACAAGTAATGCCTAGTTCACATTTGGCTTGAGATTATCGTACGGAGCCCGTATCCTGCCCGTAACCCTCTAACCGTGCGGGTGCAGTCGGCAACCGTAGGATTTCCTTACGGATGCAAGGGCTCCGCAGCCTCTACGATTTTGTATAGCAAGGAGTTATACAAAAGTGAAAAATCCCAAGCCCGTAGCCCGTAGACATATCGTATGGCATCGCACAATTCCCGCAGGGGAATCACATGGAACCCTCATGGCTGTACGGTCACTGCGCATCCTCTGCATGGGCACCGTACGATATCCGCGGTGAGGCTGCGGAGATTGCACGATTATCGTACAATCTCTGAGCAGCCTCTGTACAGACAACCCATGGCCTGCTCCCCCGAGTGCCAATACAGGGAATGGCACGATGACCATGGATAATGTAAACACAAACGCCCTAGCCCATAGCCATCTACGATGCCCGAAAAGTCGCACGGAAAATCGTAGACGAATTTATCGCACAGCGCGCGGCGCAAATGTAAACTAGGCATTAGGAATCATGACAAAGACATGCAGAAAATGGATAGTTCAACATTTGCAGGAAGAGACAATTTTTCAAGAAATAGTACTTGGACTTGCATAATATGATTAATTAAATCAATAGCTCTTACACTGTCCTATACTGACCAGTTGTTTGTTTCAATTAGAACTACATTTGTTACATAGAAAAATGATGATGCTGGCAATTTCTGTGGATATTTTGAATCTCCCCAAGACCGAATCTGATTTGAAAGAATCTCTTTGGATGTTGTGAGTACTTGTTGGACAGCCCCATGTCATACACAGCTGGTTTCTATGGTAGACATACTCCTAGTGTCAAGTACATCAGGATAATGCCGTGACCTTTGACCTTAACTGTCTTCTCCAATTGACCTTTCAGCCATCACAGGCCTGTTAGCATTTGGCATCTTGTAAAGAAAACTGTGCTGAAAACACAGTTCCTGTACAAATGGCCTACAAGATGATTTCAGTACACAGAGGCACATGTAAATTCATTCAGTACACAATTTATTTTCTAACACTCTATAACTTGTTATAAGGACTTCAAAGCCCCTTCATTAATCAAAGATAAGACAAGTCTGTAAATATGCTGTACAATGTAATCTTGATAATCAAATAGACTGAATTAGACATGCTTTTCAGTGACAATCGCAGCTATTTTGTCATTATCACACAAATATATTAGGACCAGTCCTTTACATGGATGCTGAAAGCACTGCCTGTTCTACATTTATTTCATTATTTAAAGATATATAGGCCAAAAGACAGTTATTACTATCATTTTTTTTAAAGCTTTCTGGACCTCTTTCCATTTTTTTCCTGTGCACCTGTCCTTTAGTGAGAGGTTGAATTTAAGAATCCTATGTAAAAGATATTGTCTAAAAAATTATAGAATGCTGGACATAGTGGACTGACTAACTAATGCAAAAATTACGACAGGTCTGTTAATGTATGGAAAAAATAATAATATTATGAGGATATTTAAATGTATATTGGAATTCTATAGCAATAAGAGAGCTATGTCCTCTACCCAATTTCTTTTCCTGATCATTCCAAAACCGGCATATACATGCAACACGTACACTCACTGGGAGCAAGAGAAACCCCCTACCCTGGTAAATGTACGGTATATTATTGTTCACAAAAATGAGTCACTGAGAGCCCATTTCCTCTGAATTTCCAAACTAGTCATACTTCTTTATTGAGTAACTTTCGGATGATATTTGTGGCATTTTTAACATGAATAACTGTGTGTGCTATAAATGTACAATCATTTCTGGAGCAATGCAATTTTCAATCATGGTTTTTAAACTTTTCTTTAGAGTTTTCTAGTCCCTTGGATCAAAATTTAGAAAATAATCAGACTGCTATATTTATGATTTACACATTGTGAAAATATTTCCTTTAAATACGTTTATTTAATTAATGGCGAGTGCACTGTGGTATTATAGTGGTGAAGCATATCACCTCTCATGCGATAGGTCCTGGGTTTAATCTTAATTCGGTGCTCAGTCTTTGGATAAGGTATTTTGCCTGCATGATTATCTCTCTGAACCCAGGTGTAGTAAATGGGCTACTGGCAATGCTGGGGTAATGATAATTGTAGGGCCTGCAGGAAGAGAAGTAGTGATACTGATGTGGCTACCCTGGGTAAATAAAGCCCAATAATTTTCATTATTGTTATTGTAATCATTATGAATATCAATTATTATTAATACTCTTCTTCTCCTCCTCCTCCTTCTTTTTCTTCTTCTTCTTCTTTTTCTTCTTCTTCTTCTTCTTCTTCTTCTTCTTCTTCTTCTTCTTCTTCTTCTTCTTCTTCTTCTTCTTCTTCTTCTTCTTCTTCTTCTTCTTCTTCTTCTTCTTCATTATTATTATTATCATTAGAAGTGGTAGTGGTAGTAGTATTGGCATTATCATTTTTTTTTTTCTCAGTAGAAATATAATTACATGCAAGTAATCTGGAAAGTCTGTAAAAAAACCACTTAATCGCATACCAAAGCAGTCACATCATGATTTCTCTCTCTCTCTCTCTCTCTCTCTCTCTCTGCATTACAGCAAGGAACACATATGACTAAATTAATAATTGGTTATTGTCTGTAAGGATATTATCCCTGTTTAAACCTTGCTACACCCAGTCTCACATTTCTAGCATGATTCTAAGAAGCACTAAAGGAAAGCATGGCTCATAATCAATCATCATTCAGATATGCTGGGCCTGGCCTAAGGTTTTCAGCCAAACCATTCACTTGATGAGACTAACATGAAACCAGCTTATCAACCTTGACATATCACAGGCTACCCTTTCTGCCAAGTTTACATTAAACTTTTCTCTTCCTCATTCACCTTCCTCCTTTCTCAGCTTACCCTTATTCCTTTAATAGGTGCTGTACAACATTCATCACATGACAAACAAGAGGAATTTGAACACACTCCATCAACAGTAATATAGGCCCCGACTTCCACACAACTGTCAATTTTTGCACATCTCAACAAAAGATACATACAGTACTAATTACCACTACCTCTTCTACCTACAAAATATTTAACTCATCATTGACTAAAATTCCTGCCATAGGCCCTATATTTCAAGTTATCATGGAAACACAATATTTGCAAATACATGTCATTTCAAATACTTTTCTATGACCTTTGACCTTTGACCTACAGAACCCAAACCTAAAATGGTTCTTGAGATACCATGTTGACAAAATGGTAAAATCCAAAAAATTTTAATTGAACTCTGACCTACCTACCTGGGGCTACCCCATAATCTAGCAGTCTAGTACAATTATGAATATTTTGCTGTTACAGCATAATTTCATATTTTGGCACAGAATGAAAAAGTTCAAAAGCCCTAATGAAAATAAGTAAAGTAAAACTTATTGAGGCAAATAAATCTGGAAGTGACCTTTTCAATTTTTCCTTTATATCTTTTTAAGACTTAAATAATTATGAAAAAACAAACCATCTTTGGAAAGTATATACTGAAAGGGAAGACATGCCCTCCTATTTTGTAATCTCAACATCCCAGACCAAAAGAAAAGAAAACAAATCAATCAATGGATAAATTTCAAGTTAAATGCTTGTGAATTTAATATTATGCCATGAGCAAATGACTTCTGTCTATAGAATAACAGACAAAAATGGCCATGATATACAAAAAATATACAAATATCAATTGTTTTACTACATACTTGTTTGTTTCAATAATAACAAGCGGAATAGATTTTGCCTCCTATTTACACAATACAACAAGACATGAATACAGGAGAAGGTGGTTCATAATATCTTGAAAGGTTATAAGATGACAGACATCTTCATAAAGCTACCACCCTTCCCATCCATAGCCTTGTTCTTCTAGCTCAGTATTTTTTCCAGTCTGACATTTCCTCCCATTCATTTTCACTGTGTCTTGGTTGTTGGGAGCCTTGAGGGCAAGCCTTGCATCCAATTTGGGGAGAGGTTGAAAGCTCAGAAATTGTTTATGAAAAGAGTGAAAAATATGTCCTTCTGGGCTTGAGATGCACACATAGGTGAATAAATGCCAATGTCATATTCATGGCTTAGTTTGATTAGCATGGTTTCAGTAATGAAACATTGAAGCATGTCATCTCTCACATCACTGCACTGTCTGCAGTGATCTTCTTCTTCCTGCTGATATTTATCACAATCAGCAAACAGAAAAGTCTTCTTCTTTTCTAAACAGATTTCTTCACTTGCAGGAGATAAGAAAAGTTTGTCTGTCTGTCTTTAATGCATGTAGACTATAGGTGGGAGGTGATGAAGTTTTCTTGACGGATTTATTGGTGTATTTTCTCCCTCCTATAATGCAGAAATAGATCGTCCAGGACAAGGCCTAACATTTAAAGTAGTGTCCCATATGTATCAACCCAATGAGCATGATTTCATTTCAGAATAATTCACATTTTCCATAGACCCAAACCCATGTTATTACACATTTACTTTGTTTTCAAGCCTGGACCTCCCTGTCATGAGATTATGCTCTACAACTGGGCTTTATAATCCATCTTCTACTAGTATTAGCATAAGATACCAAGAAAGGTGATCACAACCATTCTATGAAACATGTCATCAGTTTTTAGAACCTACTTCTGTACAGGTATTGCACTGACACACATTCTGCACCAATCAAATGTAGCATAGTAGCATGTGGATTCGGAGAAATACCAGGGTAAAGGGGCTAATTTGTTTTGCATGCAGTTCTAAAGGTTTTTTTAGAAGAGCAAGGTCATCCTAATTCTTCTAAAGTGACCACCAACTGATATCACAGTGAGCCAAATCTTTTAAAGACTGTACGGAATTTGCCTCAATACAAACTCTGATGTTGGTAACCCTAGCTGGACCTCCTACACCTGAACACTTCACAGAAAATTCTAAGGCTGCCTTATACAAAAATCACTTCCCATTTCCCATGATGGCCCTCCCACACCTGAACACTTCATGGAAAAATCTAAGGTTTATACAAAAATCACTTCCCATTTCCCATGTTGGCCCTCCTACACCTGAACACTTCATGGAAAATTCTAAGGCTTATACAAAAATCACTTCCCATTTCCCATGATGGCCCTCCTACACCTGAACACTTCATGGAAAAATCTAAGGTTTATACAAAAATCACTTCCCATTTCCCACGTTGGCCCTCCTACACCTGAACACTTCATGGAAAATTCTAAGGCTTATACAAAAATCACTTCCCATTTTCTTTCTCCATACCTCAAAAATATGAACACAGTACAATACAAATAAAGAAAACAACCTCTACATCAGCACTTTCAAGAAATTTTCATGATGCCTCGTACTGAGAACATTGTGCTTCACACCACCACCACTATAATGAAGAGACTAATATGGAGGATACAAATATTCATTTCACAAAATAATAGTTTGCCCACTTTTTTCCATCAATATATGTATATCATCTTGGCACTAACGGCTTGAACAGTTTTACTAATCAAGGTGACAGAACAGTGATGTAAAATGGTTATTAGCTAATGGTTATGGCTAATAAAATGAGGTGTTTTTTTTTTCAAACACTATATTTTCAGATTCCTTTTGAATAATGGATGGTATTTTTTGATTGCTCATATTCCCTTTTGAAATATGTGTCACAATTTTAAGGGGTTTCTTGTTGAATGAAAATATTATGACACATGATATCCGCTAATACATGTGAAAGAAGAAGGGCACCACAAATAATATTTATATTCTATTAACCTCATTTCCTAAAAGGGGGAGTTGGAATATAATTTCATTTTCAAGGTCCTACTTTCAATATTGAGCTTTGATGTACTGATTTACAGACAGAAACAGATGGCACAAGGTTAAAGAAGACATGGTATAATCTTACACAAGCTGTATCATTATTTCAATTTCAGAGTTTGATTTGCATTAGTCTGGCAGAGAGGGGTTTAGTATTTCACCTAAAAGTAACTCTATTCTGTAAATATCATCACAGATGGTTTGGGAATTGGAATCAGATGTTGCCTCTCTGTAGACCAAATAGGTCATTTTCAGAGAGCAAACCTGAACTTTTGAAAATTGACTCTACTACTTCTGTGTATTATAAGTATTATAATTCACAGGATACAGGAATCTGAAAGAGTTTGCTTACCTGTTTCATTATGCAAGCAAGCTTAAGGTTCGCACAAGGTCTGATAAATGCACTTCCAAACATCCTCTCATAAAATTGAAAATATGTTTCTAGTATAGTGGCTTTAGTTCTTGTATTTCAACCCTGTCTGAGGGGCTAGTTTACATTTTTTCCCCCTGTCTGCCCATTCTACAAGCAGCTTAATATCATGCCAAATACTATCAATGCAATCCCTGACATGCCTCATATGTGTTTATGTACTACACAACCATCCCTACAGAGAGAGACATGTAGTGAAGATGAGCAACAGCAGTCTATGGTGTCCTTGAAAGTGAAACGCGATGATTAAAACTTTCCTCTTGATCGTTGAGAGACTTTCATCACCTGTTGAGAGTCGGTCAAACTTCTTCCGTTAGCTCACTCTCTCTCTCTCTCTCCCTCTCTCTCCCTCTGATCTAATGATAGGGGCCTGACTCAAGACCATATAGTACCTGTGTTATACTGCAGAGGGTTCGCTAATCGTTGATTTAGTTAAATGGGAATCAGCAGAGAGTCAAGAGACATGTGGTAATGTACTTACGGACTCTCCTCAATGTCTACACTGTGCTGCCTCAAATGATCTTGGATAACATTCAAAATACATGTACACGCCATGTACTGTACAACTTTGTGCATAAGGTAGATTAAAAACAAACTTTACGAACAAAACCGTCAACATAGGAACTATATTAACCAATGATGTTCCGATAGTATATCTACAGACCTTCCAACCTTTCTGACTGAAAAATAGGGATGATTTTGCTCAAAATTAGGAAAGAAACAGCATTTCCCATAGGAGTGTGTAGTAAATTTAGCAAGAAAAATAGGAAAATCATATTGAAACAAGAGCGTGAAATGGTCAAAATTCAGATTCTTTCCTCAAAATTCAGAATGGTTGGGAGGCCTGTATCTATTTCAACATCTATTCCCCTTTTGCCCAGCAGACAGGAGCTACACTAACTTATTTTGTCAAATATCTGAATATGTTTTATGTTGTTTGTAGCATGCATGCATACATTATTTTATATCAATAAACATTTACTGAGATCTGTGAAGTGATATATATGTGTATTTCCCTTTGGCTTCAGAACAATTGACTAAAAATTTGTTGGGTTGTTTTGGGTTTTTTTTTTAGAGGAAGGGGGGGGGGTGGAAATGAGGTCAATGAGGTGAAACTTTATATATTCAAGAAGACACGGAGTGACTAAGAAACAGAATTCTCATAATTGTATTTAGCAAGACCCCCCCCCCCCAAAGGGAATGCTTGCTGCATAACGTAGCCTAATAGGAGTAACCTGTCATTTCACAAAATGCTGTATCTTTGAACATGCACGTAGGCATATGATGGAAGTGCATTGACTAGGAGTATACAGAGACCTTGCAGAGGGTAGGAGGACGCACCCTTTCCATGAATCATTGACGAGGCCCTGGCAGGGCTAGAGACATTAGTAGACATGGTTGTAGTTAACACATTCTGAGTATAACACAGAAGAGCAGGTTTATTAGAATTTTGCTGAATTAGTATTCTACATGTATATAAACATAATTTTGTTAACTGATCCAATGGTGATCTAGAAGCGATACGTTTATTGTTTGAAATAGGGAGAAGAGGTGATATTCATGGTCTGTAACCGTCAGCTTCTCTCATACAGTAACTATTAATAAAATTAGAATCATGGTGTATATGTGTAGTTTGGTAATCTGGTGTATTTTACTTAAAACTGAAACATACTCTCATTGTCTCTTTATACTGTCTAATATTTATCAAAGTTTGATCCCTACATAACCATACATAAAATGATACACAGTTACAAGTTCAATTAGATCCAAATACTTAAAAATTCAATCAATTTCACTTCAGGGAAATCAAGAAAAAAGTTATAAAAACAGTGATAAGTTGAAATTCAAGTTGTCTGATTCAAAGACAAAAGGGTATACAAGTCTACTTAAATTTAAAGTTCTAAAATAAACATGCCTCATCATAAGCACTGCAGAAGGGTGCTAACTGCAAAATATGTGACCTCTTCCAATGTAAGATTTAAACTTGATTCTAAACTTTTGTGACATAACCCATCTCCCAAAGCTGACAGAGATACACCAAGGATCTCATCTTACACCAGACAGGAGTAAAGAGTACTACAGACAAAGGGTTAGATTGAAAAGTGAAAAGATTGTCAGTGTGCCAATGGCATTATTATTCTTTGACGTCAAGCGATGGTCATACAGGGTTCAGGTTGGAATCTTGAAGATCTTATGTTCAGGAATGTGAAGTTTAAGACATGACATTCATGTCAGTATCCTTCCTGAATGTGAATTGCTATGTTGCACTTGCAAGGGAAATCTTACCATTCAATATATGAAAGATTTACCTACCAACACTGATATGGAAATGCTATCAAGTGTATACATGTGCTTTACACTTCTCACATACATGTACACAAGAGGGAAGTTGTGAAAGATAAACAAATAAAAGCCTGCAAAAAGAGAAGAGCCTGTAATGTAATGTATGAAAATTCTAAATTAAAAAAAAAAAAAGAGTGATCACGGATATTCCTCTACAACAACACACAGCACTGTACTTCAAGGTTTTCAAGTAGTGCTCACTAAACCAACGTTTTTGCATTTCTTTATCCTTCCAAATCAGGATGAACTAAGAAACCAATTCTACAAGGGATCAATCAATTGACTGGATTTCAAAGGATCATGACAACCAGTTAATCAGGTCTGGGGTAGAGGGAGAAGGGACTGTAATCTCTGGAGGGGCTTCATATGCTTAGTCACCTGAGTCTTAAGAAGAGAAACCAGATGAGAGGTGGGTTCATTCGAATCTTTAGAGAGCTTTCACGCTTTGACATGGTTCATTCATCGGAACCATGGGAGAAAAATCAGTTGTCATTGGTAATCCAAATGAATTGGTAGAGCCTCTGAACCCCATTGTAAACCTATTTCTCTTTACACTATTCAGTCCAAACGAAGTCCACTTCAGACCAGTAAAGCCCACACTCAAAAGCTGTAGGCTAAACCCATCCTCGAAATCAACACAAAAGCAAAGCAAAGAAATGGAGGCAAACTTTGTGGCTTTAAGTGGACATTTAATGAAATGTGTGATCAATTCAAACAATACTGATCACACATCAGAACAATCACAGCAAGCTTAGAGAGAAAAGGACACTAGAGTCAACCCCTCTTCTATTATTTTCTACAATGGGTAATGGACAGCATTTACATTGTTGTAGCGAATGTAGCCATGCAGTGTTACTTTTCACACTCTTCCTACAGGATGCATGTAGATTGTATGTGCAGGGATTGTGTTATCCATAGTATGTGGAGTAAATTTTCAATATTATTGACTTGTGTTTTTTAAAAATTTAAAACAAAACCATTGCAGTTGATAACAACATCATCAATTTTGGAGATGAAAATTTTTCTACTCTCAACTGAACCCCCCCCCCCACAAAACTGTTGAAACACTTTCTCTGTTTACATTATCTAATGAAGATGTAAACTTGTATTACATGCTATATATTGAATAATTCAGATTCTCTACTCATGCTGATTGAATCTGCACAGTGATTTCACAGTTGGATTCTCATTTGAAATCAGCCCAACAGCCTCAATCTGAAATAATACTTTGAAAGGAATTCCCACAGATTATCTTGTTCTTTTGAAAAAATTAACAATTGCGATCAGCTTCCTTATAATGATATAGATTTTCTGAATCTACAGATTCTATTGCTGACTTGTTATTTTATGAACCAAAGCAAAAATAAAGTTACAAGATAATCCTGCTGACAAGAATAAACCTCAATAAACTAAACTCTTTTTTCCTCTTTTCAGTCTGAATTCAAGTTTGTTGTCAGTGACCCTATTCTTTTCTCTGTAAAAGAAACATACATAAATAATGGTTTTGCTCTTTGACCTTCCATCAATCTGCCCCAGCCCAATCTTCTGCTGACAGACTTTCAAAAAGGATTTTCATTTATGGTTCTACCAGACAAACTCCCACTGTCTGATGATAACAAATTATAACCTTGGGGAATTTTATACTACAACTAGCATGAACTGCATGGCAGTTAAATCAAACAGTTCTTGGTATCATTTTTTTCATATTGATCCTCTTAAACTTAACAATGAAAAGGTTATGACAAATCATATTTTTGTTAATTTGTACAGCCAAAATGGAATCAATGTATAATTAACTAACATATATTTTCTAATTTCTTGGTCTTTTTGGGGGGCCCTTTCATACATCTGACCCATGTTGTTTAGGATGCAGGGTAAACAGAACTGCATTTAGGCCTACTAAGTAAGTAAGAAGTGGGTCTACACTCACCCGATCGATCGAAGTGAGTGAGAACATTAGTTCATCAGTTTACCTCAATAGCATCCATCTTTTTTTTTTATCCACACACCCCACCCCCCTCTCTCTCTCTCACTCTTTCCCTCCTTTCCCTCTCTCCCTTTCTCTCTCTCTCTCCCTTTCTCTCTCTCTCTCTCCCCCTCTCTCTTCCCCACTCTCCCTCTCAGCCTCTTCCTCTCCCCTCCTACATTTTCTATTTCAAACACTACTCTAAAATAAGGGCCTCTACATCTGTCAAAGCCCAGGAAATCTCCATAAATTTGACCAAATGACTTGACTCTCAGCGCAGGATTTAATATCTGTGGAGGAGACTGGCTTGGCAGGAAAAAAGATTTGGGGGAAGGAAGAAATAGGGGAAATAACACAAGTACATGTAGCCAGAATCATAAATCTGGAAATACTTAATGCGTGCAACAAATTTGATCAAAATGACAGGTTGGAGCAATGCCTAAAAACCATTGTTCAAAACAGAAAGCAGGTCTTGCATCTATTTATAATACTTAAGAAAATTACTCTTGACAAGGTGTCTTCTGGTCCAAAATTTGAAGTAATATGTTACAAATAAGAAATACCAAGAAAGATTTGTTTGCACTGCAAGTGTTTCAAGAGCTTATCAGAGTCTTTTCGCTCTAAATATGGCGAAGAATCTTCATGCAAAAGATAGACTTGTGTGACATGAGGTGCTTGCCATGCAACCCCATGTCATGTCTTTCTACCTATCTTACTGGCTTTTTTTTTTCATTAAACCCAATGATTAGGCTCAATAAAGGGACAAACTGTTTCCAGTACAGTAAGCAACAAGTTAAAGTCAGAGTGGCAAAAATCCACAATGACAACAATAGGAGCATTAAAAAAGGTATTGCAGCTTGGTTCACTTCAAATCATACATATAATGTAAGAATGAATGCTTGTGTTTTACATTATGAAGATCTCCTAAATATGGGAAAATAAATTTATTTTTAGCTCTCACTCTGATGAATGTGATTCAACGACAGTGACACTTTGAAACCTGTGGCTGACAATCATCCGTATGATCCTCATATTGAAAGTCATTGCTTTTCACACCACAGAGGAATGACATACCTTGACATCTATGACACCTTAATGAAATCTACCAACCATGGGAAACACTACAGCAGGTCAATAATTCTGAAACTACCATTCACTCTTCTCCTACACCAAAACAATGCCAGTAACAACTCAGTAACCCTTTTACAATCCAAAACTTTGTTTACCTATTCCCAAAGATCAAGAAGTTCCCTATGGCAAAGCTATAAAAATCCAGAACGATTGGGCTCATTAACACATTGACTCAAGTCAGGAAATTTATAGGAAGGAAGTTATCCTGAGATGCCATTTCCCTGTAGAAGCCTAAAAACTTGAAAATAAATGTTAATTTAAGTTTGTGCACAGGTGCAGTTGGTGTGAATTTAAATCAGGTGAAAGCAACAAGGGATGAAAGAGGCTTATCCTAGCCCTAGGTGCTATCATAATGTTAGGAAGCCTGTGGATTAGCGCACTCAATAACTAGCGTGATCAGCTCTTCACAGAAGACTCCCCTTCTACCACATCCTACAGCAGTCGGGCACTATAGGAGTCAAAAGAGTCATGGAGCCTGGCTGTGTAATTATAGTCCTTCATATTTGCAGAGGATTAAAAGTGAAAGGCACTTGAGAGCTATGTGGTCTATCTTCTTGTGACTTGTGCCAGGCAGAGGATAAAAGGAGGCCAAAAGGAGGCCAAAAGGAGGCCATTAGGAGGCCAAAAGTTCAGTCAGATTCAACCGGTTTAAAAACAAATATGAATGATTAAAACCTGCCATGCTTCTCTTTATAATTACACTCAATTTAGCTTTAATCATGCTCCATCATTCCAACTCTTATCACAGTGTAGAGCCCATTTGGTATCATACTTTTCTTTTATTTATAGTAACAAATCATTTCATTGTTCTTTAAACAGGTCATTGATGCACAACCTGTCCCTGGCATACATACAGTATAATGAAGATGAAAACTGTAGAACTCGCATACCCTTAATATGTTCACTTTTCTCTTTCTGTCTCTGTTTCTGTGATCTATTCTGCTGTGCTATATTTACATACACCTGGCAGGCAGAACACCACCTCTTTCAGCATTTCTTTTTATAGATGCGTGAACCAGGAACTAATGCTGTGAACCATCATATCAATCAAAATCTCGTCTTCCATAACAACTGCAGGCCCCTGACTGTACTAGTGTAGAATCTGAGCTAAAAATGGAATAAATATGTGTTTCATTTTACTGAATAGATTTTCCACATTGAAGCAAAACATAAATCGCTTATTTCAAGTCAGAGCCAGACTTCTAGCTGCCTAAATTATCTTCATACATTTTTTTTTGCACCAAGCTACCTGTAGACCATATAGCATCAATAAAGATACAACAAATCTTCTACCCACTGAAACTTTACAGTTCAGTCCCTGGTGGCAGGAGCAGAGGCTAAGCCCGAGTGGTCTTCAGTGGACGAGTATTCTGCTGACGTGACAACATGTTCACATTGAATATCCTGTAAACATGACAGACTAATATCTAAAACATACTTGGGGCCTCAGTCTGCAATGTGTCTCTGTCTTGTGGTTCTGATTATTATGAAAACTGAAACCTCATGTGAGAGGCAGTGTGTGGGAAGGGGGCGATTCATACTGCCATGAAATAAGCAACGGAAATACAGAACTACATTTGTCAACCATATATCTTACAACATGTCTTCACACATGGCAATACATGACTTTAAAAGTTGGCAAACTCTAATGAAGGGCATAACACATACATGACATACAATAAACAAAATAAGAATTTACCAGGTAAGCAAATTGTCATAGTTTACTTTATTGACTATATTAATGGTATCATCTCTATACCTCTCTCTCAAAAGTTTTCAGCAACCGTTATCCGTCTCAAACTCTTTTAAAGAAAATACATTGCCCCCTTTCTCTCTCTCTCTCTCTCTCTCTCTCTCTCTCTCTCTCTCACTGCCCTGATCTCCTTTATATCTCTCTCCATCTCCCCATCAGAGAATATGATACAAGACTTACTTTTAACTGAGCACGCCACTTTTTCTTCATCCGGTTCCTCCTGCCGAGGGAGTGCTGAACGCTTGTAAATAACATGTGGATGTCCCTCACGAACATATTTTTTATAATGGTCCACAGGTTCCAACATATACTCCTCACCATCATGTGATCTGATATATCCATGCTATAGATGAAAAAAGGAAGAAAACAAATGAAATGCAATTGGAAATGCCATGGATTTTCAGGAAACCAAAACCCTCGTCACTAATCCCAACCCTAATTTTGTATAAGTTAGTTCTCTAATTTAAACTCTCTAATTTACAAAAAGAAAGAAAGAAAAAAAAAATTATTACTGATAAAATCTAGCGCCATAACGATACTTTTTAATAACATACATGAACGTAGGCCCTATCTAACATGTCTAAGCAAAAAACAAAATGTTCATTTGTCAACTTTGTGACAACAACGCCAACGATATCCGAGTATTCTTCCAGTCCAAAGCTGCACAAAGAAGAACACATGGGACTGACCAAATGAGGATGAACTGTCTTCGCTCAACTCTGGACTGCTGCCCTGGTCGTCTTCACGCAACATTGGTTGACTGCCCTTTCATTTCTGACGGAAGATGTGACAGTTTTTTCCGCGATTATACAGCACTGAACAAGATTAGATTACCTGAAGATTCCAAAGTATTCAGAAGGCTCTAGATTTACATCTAACTTTATAGATCGTTCAACTTACAGAGCCAACCAACTACGCAGAGATGTGCAATTGGTCAGACTATCAATTATTCAATGATCAATGATCGCGACCGATCGATCAATGATATGGGTTTAAGAGGTGAGCCTATCAGCGTTGGGGTTTCATTTTTTGTTGCCGTGGAGAGAAACTTTCGACCAATAAGAAGAGCTGTATAGTCTGTGAATCCCTACCTGTATGTGCGTATATCGCTTTTTTTCCGCATTTGTTCTATTTTCAACCATAGGCAAAGGAGTAATATCGAACCGACCCAAATCATTAGATAATGTTTATAATGGGCGGTACAAAATGTCAAAATCAATTTCTCAGTCATAGTTATAAGAGCGTAGGCTTAATCTCATGAATATCGAGGTGGTAAGATGTTTTCTCAGAAATGGCCATGATATTTCTGTATGCTGAGGGGGCATGGACTGCTCTTTTCCAACACTCCTTTTCATTTCAGTTTCAAAGAATAGAATGCGACCTTATGTTCTCATATTCAATGGGCATCTTGACGTCACAAGAAAAGCTGACATGCATAGTGAAACTCGGCGAAAGATAATTTATTAGCCTTCATGAGTCTGATTAGCGTAACAATGAAATGTATATTTCGGAATCATTCCGGAGAATTCAGAGAATTCATCATTTTCCTACACCTTTTTATTCATTTTCCGAACAATAAACATCAATACCAATCTATTATTCTAATTGTGTCTGAGTACCTGCATATGTAAGTTGTATATCAACATTGAATGCTTTCATATTTTGATGTTTAAAACTTCGTTGATTATATTGGCTTCTTTGATAATTTTTTTTCAAAACAGTCTATCATCGTTTTACATGTCCTTGTTTCTTTCAAGGCCATGTCTTTGTCCAGCATTTCGACCCCTTCCTCTTCTGGTATGCAATATTGGATACCCCCCCCCCCCCACCCCGCCCGGTAATTCAAGAGATATAGTACTGTCTCCCATGGAAACGTATACTATACGAATACCTTATTATGGGTAGGAAATAAAGACCGTTTATGTCATTTTGTCCAAACAATTAAGTTTGATTAAAGTCTCCCGTAGGCTAAGAACGAATCACGTGTCTTTCTCAGTTACCAGTCTGTCATGATGTTTATCGTGTGATCATAGCACTGAACACAACCTTGCCTCGTATTTCAGGCTAGCTTCAGATTTTTCCAGACGTAAATTCAGTGAAGTGAGTCCTACATAATGACAGATATTTTTCCATACACTGACTTTAGTCTCCAGTTTGAATTTTGTTATCATTCTAAACGTCAAGATCAGAAAGTAAAAAAAAAAAATAATAATAATAACTTGGAACTCACCATCTTCGTCAAGTGAAATAGCCCTACACTGCACGAAATGCTTTTTTTTTCCTCTTTGCATTTCACTGTTTAGACATAAGGTCAAAAACCTTGCGATGCACTCTGGATGATCATAATTTCAAAGCTTCACATTTTTATACCTTGTCACCTACATTCGGCATACATTAATTAGTGCTTCAAACAATAAATGTCGTGTTGCCAACAGTAAATAAGCTATATATTATCATTTATTATATACCATCCAACCATCATACCCGTCCCGTAATTATTCCTCTTTTTTAAGAAGAAGAAAAAAGCCATGCTCTTTGGAACAAAGTCAAGCAATGGGCAATAAAGATACCCTAGAGTGAACAGGAAAAGTTATAAAGTTTAAATTTCCACTCCTGGAAATTGAATTGTCCAGAACTGATTTGAAGCACGTGACTGCAGACTGCCAATTAAAATCGTCCCGAGGGATGACGGTAATAAATCTATTTTCTGTTAATGTGCACGTATGACATCCTGAATGCATATCACTTTCAAACTAATCATCTTCCTCTCTTTGAAGGGCTACCGTTGGGGTTTGAGGGAGAAGGATGAAATTACCAAGATCACCTTAGCTCTTCACAGAAGTATCCCAATTATTTACTTTAAAATCGATGTTTTGAATTCGGACTGTAAATTTTGATAAGATAATAAATCTCGACATATAGAGAATGATATCTATACTCTACGTATCCATTTATTATTGAAAAGGGCTATGTATTTAAAACCATTTTATTACCTCAAAATAATCTAGCCTGTTGTTTGCTGACAGAGCCAATTAGAGGGGGGGGGGGATATATTTCTTCTGCGTGGGAAAAACAGACATATTCCTGCAAATTTTGGCAGTATTTATTGGTGTATAATTATATCATCAGCAGATGCGACGTCATCGGAGGAGCATGCACCTTTGAATGATTTTAACATACGAATAGAATGCCGTGACTTATCATGATCATCATGATACTAATTATAATATGTATCTCCAGTTTGACGTCACATTCATCTTGGGGTGCCCCCCTCCCATCACCAAAAAGCTAGCTTTTCCTACGATCATCCTGTGCTTTTGCCCACTTTCCCGCATATGTTTCATTCAATTTCCTCTTCAATACATAATCATGCATGTCCTTCATCATTCTAGGAAATCATAGACTTCATGACTTTGGTGTGAAACAAGGAAAATTAATACTCCATAATTTTTCATTAGGAGTCAATCTAGCATTTTATCCTAGTCTGCAATCAAGGGAATAAAAAATCTGCAGAATTAGGCAGAGTATTGGTACACTAACTGACCAAAAAGTAAATTCGGCCAAATATAAATAATTCCTGGTTTCTCGTCCCCTCCTCCTTTCCTTTTTCGGCCCTCCTCAAGGGTTTTTGTTTTGTTTTGTTTTGTTTATTTTTTGTTTTGTCCTCAATTTGGAAATGTGTGGACGAGAAATTAGGAATCAATATTTCACTTGGCCTTATCAACGAGAAGGGAAAAGCTTCGCATTACCACATTCCTCTTTTAATTTCTGTTCGAGATTCACTGAGTTTGCTCAAGTCTGGCAAATAAACCATGTTTACGTGGCCGTTCAACTCACTTCAGAATGAAAACACTCGGTCAAGTGTCCGTCTCATTCTCACATCAGAGCTGCTTTAACCGTTCAAACTCGACTCATATGCCCTGGTTTTAGGGTAGAGTTCAACCTGCTCTAAAGCCAAGAAGGGTGTCCTCCCTCCTTCCTTCCAGGGCCCCGTTTCATACAACTTGTTATCAGTAACAACTGTCCATTTCTACGACAGATTTGCTCTCAGCCAATCAGATGCTAGGATTTCAGTAGCTTATAACAGTTATTGCAACTTATCATTGACAACAGGTTTTATGAAACGGGGCCCAGTACATGTAGTGATAATTGGGCGACCATGATATCGGCGAAGTCGAATGAAGATGAAGCGACCTCCCCTCCCATGATTGCTGTTGTTTTGTTTTTGTTTTTGTTTTCTGTTTTCGTTTTTTGTTTTTAATATAGATTATCAAATTGTTAGCGACTTGACATTGGGTACTGAGTCGGATTCATTTTGCTGGGCCCACTATAGCTACCTGAGCAACTGAATCTTTCGCTCCCCAAAAGATAACTTGGCTACAGTTTTTTTTTTTTTATTTCAAGACCACTGTACTGTCTTCAAATTTCACACTAAGTAGTTTTCCATTTTTGTATTTAAAAAAAGTGTCCCCTTAGCCAAGATTGTAGTTTCACTATTGCTACCTGATCAACTGAATCTCGTGATTGATGGTGGTATGCCGTGTCTGTGAGCTGTAAAACATGGAATTATTTGTCACAACCTGAAGGCTCAATGTCTCGTTTTCTATTTCTTTTTTAAATTTCGGTTTATGCCCAGCTTCATGTCTGTAATTCAGCCACTTAATCATGTGAATAAATGAAAATGAAATGAAAATATTTTGTGATTAAAAGACCTGTGGAATTAAATCCCGGCAGGGTGAATGATATGGTCTGCATGAATTGCTGTTGGAATTTATCCTGTTGACACACAGTACACAGTATATGCGACTGTTCATATTTGAGAAAGACCACTTTTGTTTATTCGGGGGTATTTACAGCTCGAGGTCTCTGACCGAATTGAATTTATATACCGATACACCGTCCCCCTACTTACCAGTATACACCATTAGCCAACACCATACCTTTTCTCTCAGATGTATGATTTTTGCTTCTGAGTGTTCGTAACCATTTCGGGTGATGTTCGTTATTCCGAAGGTTCGTTTTCCCGAAGGTTCGTTATTTCGAAGGTTCGTTTTTCCGAAGGTTCATTATTCCGAAACACGCACATTGCGTATACCTAGATGTTCGTTAGTCCGAAAATGAAAAAGGGTTCGTTAATCCGATCATTTGTGGCATTATTCTGAAGGTTTGTTACTCCGAAGGTTCGTTAGTCCGAAAATGAAATAAGGTTCGTAATACCGAAGGTTCGTTTATCCGAAAGTGAAATAAGGTTCGTTATTCCGAAGATCCGATAGTCCGAAAATGAAATAAGGTTCGTTTGTCCGAAAATAAATAACGTACTAACGAACATTATTTCATTTTCGGACTTACGAACCTTCGGAATAACGAACTTATTTCGTTTTCGGATTAACGATCCTTCGGAACTACGACCCTTCGGACTGACGAACCTTCGCACTAACGAACCTTCGCACTAACGAACCTTCGGAATAAACGAACCTTCGGAATAACGAACCTTCGGAATAACCAACTGTAACCTTCATTTCAGCTAAACCAATGAGATATACCTCCTTGGCTAAACGCTGGTGTAATTCCCTAATAAGGCGCAAGATATTAAAACCTTGCAAGATGACAAATCAAGGAGGTACCACATAGTACCGCTTTGGACAAATTTAGCATTATTCTCAATCACCGGTTATCTCAAGTGCAGTATATTCCTGCAAGGGGAGGCAGAAGGGACCATGATCTACAATCTGTCATGTCTGCGGATAAACGAAAATACGTAACAGTAACTTAGGCGTATAAAAAATGGAAATGGGACAGTTATTATTATTAGCTTAGAAAATCTCACAACCTTGTATAGCCCCACCCCCAATATCAAGAAATTATCTTTCTTTTTGCTCCCAATAGCTCCAAGTTAGAATTACATGATAATCAGAATGAATCTTCAGTACTTACTAATCCACGACAATTACTGATGGCTACTCTTGAATTCCTATGACCCACGATATGACCATGATAATGACATACGTCGACGTTTCGATGTCGTCTCTCAACACCTGTCGAGTTCAAGTATTCGACGACGAACGCCTTTGAAGTGAGTCTACGATTAAGCGTTAGGTTCAAATGAAATTCATTCCCGTATGCAGAGAGTTTGTAGTTCATTCGACCATGATGAGGAACGAAGTAAAGCGGACGAATGTCCTCTTCGACCGCGCCCGACGATGGCGGCGAGGATTGCTCTTGCTCAGCGTCATTCTTACTATGAGCATCCCTTCGAGTCCTTTTCCTGCTGTTTATGACATCGAAAGATAAGAAGTCACCCCGGTGATCAACCAACGTCGGGATGATGATTTCGTGATCACCTACACGTCTTTGTAGTTCATCTAATAGTTGACATAGATCCCAAATTAAAAATCATCCGGTGAAGATTCCAGGCAGAATACCCCCCAAACAATTATCCAAGAAAGAACCCGGGATGACCATCATAAATATCGACATCGTTGACCACGGAGACAGTGAAGTTGGCATCCATTGATCAAAACAAGGGGACCAGCATGTCATCCATTATGACGTCCACATCAAAGATATATTGACATCAGTTTGGTCATCATATCCGTCAATCCATAGCCGTCGAGTTCATGAAAGAAGGAGAAAACAAATGAGAGAGAAAAGGAGAAACTGGGTAAAATACAAACTGATATTACATACATTCTATATAAATGAATGACCTTTATTGTTGTTATTGATTTTGAATAAGTTTTGGTAAAAATATTTTACCATTTAATTCAGGTCTCAGGCCTTCTCATTCTATATAACCAAAATATTTTACTTTTGAAACATTTAGATTAAAGAAGATTTCACAACTGGATCATAACCATCCTTGTTTATTCAATTTTTGATTATTTTCAATTATTTATCTATTTATTTATTCATTCATTCATTCATTTATTCATTCATTCATTTATTCGTTCATTCACTTATTCACTTCACTTCAGAAAGTATCTACTGCAGCGTTATCAAAGGTCATAAATTATTAACTTAATAATTTTCATCATTTTGGAAAAAGTGTACACGTGTGGTTGGGCAATCCATGTAGTGTCGTCGTATTACAAAACGAAAACTAAAAACTATTTGTAGTAGCTGGTTCTTATATAACTAAGGAAATGCACGACCAACTGAACATGCAGTCTGATTAAGGTATTCATGAAACATGAGCCAAATGAGAAAATTATATACTTAATACTACTTATAGCTTTGATTTCTCCAAAACACAGACATCAATAAGATAAGGTTGATGTGTAGTTAGATCTGCATCTCCACATCCCTTTTAAACCATGTCCTCTCCTGTATATACCCGTAGGTTTTTGTATATTCTCTTCGAAATTATTACAGTAGCACGCACTAAGAGATTGCGACAACCTACGAGTATGAACATCCATTTCTATTGAAATTAGAGAAAACAAGATCAAGAGGACATGACAGGAATAAAAAAATTAAAATAAAAAAAATAATGGGGGACGACATAAAAGGTCAAGACGAGAGCAAGATGTAACAATGTTCAACATAGATCCGCTTCTTGTATTCTCAACAATTAATGCGCGGAAACACTGCAGTCTTTTTGTCGGCGTCAGCTTTATAACGCACATTAAAATTTCTAATAGCTCCTTAATTCGACCCAAAATAGGTAGGTCTTGTCCTCTTTTAACGACTCATGTAACCTTATTCCCTGGATACTTTTTGTCGGCATTGTTAACCCAGACGATTGCTTCAGTCGTGGGGTATCGGTATCGGCTGTGGAGGTGTTTGGGGGATAACAGAGATCAGTCGGCTTTTCACAATACGTGTAACAACAATGCTCTCTCTATTGACTGTAAATTTCACGGAGACGGAGTCGAGTACAATGGCAGAAAATCGCTTTGATATTCATAGCGGTCTCCAGTGAATATTATCTGATTTAAAGGTAAGGAACATGGTATAGACCAGTTTTTCACAGCATGAGTGCGATCCGCAAGAATATTTGTTCGATAATTTTTGTGTGCTGCACTCGCGCTGCCATATAGCACTGAATACTGAGGTAGTGAGTATTAATATGCCCCATCATGAAAAAGTCTCTTTGTCCATAACCAACCATCCCCTCCGCCAGTCCCCCAAACCAAAAGTAATGAACTACATACTCATTAACACCACTCCAGGATCGTCTCTAGAGTATCATATTGCGAATCCTGACTGCCTGAGTGTCATCTCCGTAACCTAAGGTCAACTACGTTTACATTGTTGTCCAACACTCTACCCTAAATCCATCTCACAAGTATTTCCAGGTCAGTCAGAGTATGACCGCAATGTTATTGTAATATGATTTTCCTCCAGCTACCTACCCAAGCAGATAGTGATTATAGGTTCGACCATGGAGAGTACAGCCATGGTTAGACCCAGTCACACTTTCAAAACAACTTCACATCTACCGACTCTTGGCGTAGTAACTGGAGCTTTGTTCAGACTGTTTTGGATCTTGTACTTGTTTCCTTGGTGTAACTGAGAAATGGGTGTGGCAGATTCTTCTGTAAGTGCTTTCCTTCATTTTCTTGTTAGTAAGGGATGGCATGTACTTGGTTTAAAAAAAAAGAACCACAGTACCCATGGTACGACCATGATAATTTGATGTACGACTGGTAAGCTGTTTGTTTGTTGTTTGGGGTTTTTTCAACAAGGGTACCCTATATGGTGCTGGGTATTTCCAATAATGTGGTCCGTGTGCTAGTCCGACTGGGACCTTAATTAGATTATTTCAATGCCATTGAATGATTGAGCAATCTGAATTCATAAATTTGAGACTAAAGATTTAAAAACCTTACTACTCTGAGGCATGATAAGTTCAAATAATGATGGGCAACAGTTGGCTTTCAATTTTCACCTTTTGGTTTTCTTTTTACAAAATAAAATTCACAGATTTTTTTCTTTTCTTTTTCCATTCAGCATCAGACCTTCCGTCACGCAATACTAGAACATCATAAGAGCTTCCTGGAGTTAAATGATCATGAGCAAGTTTTGATTTCGTGACCCCTGCAAGCTTCTTAAAACTTGCAGAATCCAGCAGGAGAAAGCTTACCCACCAAGAATTTAGTAAAGAGAACATATAATAGCCTCTTCTGAGTTTTCATGTTGCCAGTTCGTTATCATTGGTCTTTTCCCCATTAAAACGAGACAGAGCAATTTATCTTTTAAGGCACCAGGAAACTTCTTTAATGACCTCTTTACAGAAAACCGATGTCTCGGTTTTGTCATGGATATATAGCTATGGTTTTATTGTCGTCGTTTGTGAGGGCTGTATGGGATACCTGAAAGTACGCCTCGCTACACTTTCCCTCCCCTTCCCCAATCCACCCACCCCTTGTCTCCTATAATCCCTTACACTGTTAACGCCTGAGAGTATAGATGAGTGATGCAGGCTATTGATAATGTGCAACCCCTATGACTAAGAAAGGAAGAAAGGGGGTTAAAAAAAGAGATCTATGAATAGCGATCAAAGGGTGAAAAGGTTGAGTGCAGTAGACAGTAATAATCAGGAGTAGATGTACACGAATTACGGACGAATTTATCGAAATTGCCAGATATTGAGTTAGACGACGGTGTGTACCTATGGTGTGTACACTATAAAATTTCAAAAACTTCGTAATCATCGAAACTTGGTAAGACTAGATTAAAAAAAAAAAAAAAAAAAAAAAAAAAAAACATTCGGGGCCGATTCGTTGGAAATGAATTCCAAAGGGTTAGCTCCGTCATCAGCTCAAACAAAATGTTGTTAATTGTATCCGCATACGTCATGATAATTATGTTTGTCTGATTGTTACGTAATCAATGTATCATCCTTTCCAAGATGATCTTTAAACCGTCATCTCAGAGTAGATCTCCTATAGATCCACTCTGCGTCATCCTATAAGCAATAAGCTTCCACACTCAGCAGGGACAGTATATTGGTATTGGTATTTAATTGGTACCATTGAAAAAAAAAGTACCATGGTAGCCATGGTACAAACACGGTAATTGATGGTATACGTTTAAATTACCATGATTACCTTGGTTGTTACAACATTTTCCTGGTTGTAACATGGGTATTGTGGCTTCTTTTTAATTTTTTTTTTTACTATGGTAAGAATAATGGGCCTAATAATACAGAAGGGTTGATCTTTTGCGACAAAGATCAGTGAATTATTATAGCTGTGATAACTGCTTGCAAAGGTCAACAAGCTGCTCCGACTTTGGTATGATTCAAAGATTGATACTGAAATATTATAACCCAAATATACTTCACCTAGACGCAAAAGGTGACTGAAAACTGTGCGGTGAAAGCCTAAGGGGTCAGACAGTGGGCATGCTTGCCAAAGTTCACTTTGCAATCATCATAGGACGTAAATCATGTTTAAAATATCCCTCATGAAGGTAGCAAGCATGAAGATCTGTTCAGGTATCCAGACAAATGGAATAGCAAATCGACGTACATCATTCTTAAGGAAATATCTCACTGTCACACCTTCTAGTAATTCTCATAAGATCCATGAGTAAACTTACATCTAATCGTGAAGCTTAGTTACCGTCAGGTTTTAACAGGTTTAAATTTAACACTGATACGGATGTCTGTTCTTTCAGGTTTTGTTGCAACGTCTCATTGTAAGATTGTGATTTGGTATCCTTCATGAATTTAAAGATTTAAAAGATTACACATGAAATTGAATAGTTATGGTTAATAATTGTAAAATTATCCAAGAGGGTAAGTAATATCATTACAGCATAGACTAGACGACTACACTGAAAACGAAATGTGTTTTTAGCACCATCTAGATGTGTTAGAAGTGTTTAAAGTTAGAACAGTTAGAACCATCAATATGGCAGTAATAACCTGATTTCATCTTTGAGTAGCCCAGTAGGCCTCAGCCATAACCCGTTTATATATTTTTTTAAAAAAAGTGACTGATTAATTGAATGTTATTTTTGTAAGTCAAGTTTTCCGATCTGATTTTCTGATTTGATACCATTTTATTCTTTAGACTATTCACATCTTGCATGGGGTCATTTCAACATGCTGAAGTGTGAGAATGGTTAAATCATATTAGTTCGATTCTGTGTTTGTTTGTTTATTTATTTTCCGATTATTAAAAACACAATACATAAATATATAACATAAGTAAATAACATAGATGACATCAATTGAAATAGATAAAATGAATTGCAAATATGATGAATAGATAAAATAATCGAAAGGATAGCCAATTTCAGAGTCACTAACATAAATAACTCTGTTCTTCCATGGGGTCCATTAATGTGTAGCATTGTCCAAGAAGATGAAAACTCGTATGGGATCACTGTGCACACAAATTGTATCAAATTTAACACACTGTCGGGACTATAATCATTTGCATAAAACCCTGCTAATAGAGTTGCAATATCAGTCTTTACATGACACACATGGGACCATAGAATTCTACGTTTTTAGGTCGTGGTTTTTCCTCTTCATTCTTACCGTGATAGTGCGGGGGTGGGATGATCCTTCCACTCAAACACTGAGTTAGGATCCCGAGTAGGCAAACCAGTATAAAGGCAAAGTCCGCTATATCCATTGCGATTCCGTGTTGGTTATGTGCACAGCATTGATGCAGTCACATGTATAATGTTGGTTGATGTCCTGTTTGAACAGTCTTTAAAGTGTACAATCACCTGTGGTGTTGCTAGTCACTTTTCTTCACTTCTTCCCTATCGGTCTGAGAGAGGGTATAGAAGGGGTACAAGGACTGTTTGGAAGTAGCTTACGTTCCGCTGGACGTACACGTTCCATAAATGTAAATTGTAGAACATTCGTAAATGAAAATCGTTGATGAACTGCAAGAGGCAACGGCCTACCATATTCTACAATTTATCCAATTTTGTTTTTTACAAATCCATCCTGGACGTTGGCGTGTGGAAGAGACTGCTCCCGGAACTATATGCCAGCAGGCGGTCCCGGTCGTAAGGTCACTTGTCTTGGTGTGTTACCCTTGGTCTGTTCTCACCCTCGCTGAACTGCCCCGTAACATCTTCTCACATAGCTTGGGTACAAACAGCCCACAAACTGACCCACAATCGCACCCCTGATACACTTCTAAAGACGCTAAAATACACGGCGCGAAAGATCCTTCTTTGACTCTGTAGAGGTAATATTTTGTGCAAACTCTCCTCGTTCTGTGATACGCAAGCAAATGCACCAAGAACGATTCAATCCTCTCACCCGTGTGCCTCTTTCCTTGCTAATGTTGGAGGAAATTCGATGTTCCGATTTTCCAATTTGTTGCCGGAGTAATTTGTCTTGCTTATTTCCACATTTAAATCCTGAGTGTGCTCGGTAATAGTTCTCTCCCTGATGTTTTCGGTGCAATTATTTTAGTGACTTACACCATTATAGGCCTACATGAACTCGAAGGATGTATATGGTGATTTTAAGTATTCACCACAATCTTTATGCCGTTATGTCTTATCCCTCTCCTCAGTATGACCGATGTCACCCTGTGTTAGATCCAGATGTATTTTATGCAGTCCTGTATTACAGAAGAATATAGAGGGTGAGATATAACAGAAGTTGAGATTGAGTTGAAAGATAGAGAGACAGAGGGTGTGTGCGTGTGTGTGAGAGAGAGAAAGGGAGAGGGAGAGAGAGAGAGAGAGAGAGAGAGAGAGAGAAGAAGAAGAAGAAGAAGAAGAAGAAAATTTTGTTAGGCTGCAATTATATAGCTGAGCTGCTACAGCTTGCACAATTTTGTTCACCTATCAAGTTATGTTTATCAGAGTAATAATTTGAAGTAATGCATTCATCGATATCATATTTTAGGCTTCATCAGTACAAGGTTATAGAGCTTCGGGGAATACTTCGCAAGTCTTTGATCATTCGTCTGTTGAATTGATGGTGATTAAAGGTCGCAATACAATACTCATAAATGTCATTACAGTAAGAATGGACTCCTGTAGCCTGTGGCAAATTACGCTTTTGGGAAATCATAATAATATCATCTACTCTGTAATGACTATTGTGTTACAGGCGGCCGACCAGTTTCCGATCTTTGATGCACTCTAGACTTTTCTCATTCAAGCAATAAACAAACAAACTACAATGGTAATTACATGTGTGTTATAAGAGTAAACTTATGAACCGTTTCAATTCAGTTTATTCCTAGGATGGGTCCAAATATTTAGAATGTATCTCAATTATGAACTATGATAGTTATTACACATACTCTCAACATAAGTCATTATTAAGAAAAATAAGGAATATTTTTTCTACAGACAGTCTTTCCCATCTCAAGCAAACATACAAACTTAAATAAAGTGGTACCTAGTAACCCCGGTCAATCCGATGCAACTACATTCACTTACCTCGTAAAAAAAATTGTTGACTCCGTCTGGTTGATTCCGTTAATGTGTTGCAAATGAATTTACTCCAATCCAAAGTCCATGTTCATAAAGTAATAGAGCCAAAAAGTTATTCTAACCTCTTTTAGACCCGTGCCTCACCAAAAAAATCCACTTGTTACTGTGTTAGTTCAAAGAGCATGTGTATGTGTGTGCTCACCCGGTAGATAGTAAATATACTCCTATAGTTGTGCTTGTCTCTCCTGTGAGCACTCACTTGCCACGTCCGCCCCTGTTAGATTCAACACTCTGAATGAAGGTTGCTAGTACGAAGCATCAACTCTAGCCCTAATCCCAGAGATTTGATGGAGTTTGGCCGCAAAGGGCGCGCTAATGCTCGAAACCTGACTCTACGTCAGCAGTGCGCTGCATCTTATACCTTGTTAGAAACATGCACATTTCCGAAACTCCTCGAGAATTAAGAATGATAGAACATGCTGAAAAACCCCAACAAAAAACAGAATGTAAAATGTTTGATACTCAAAACTTCTCACTTGTAACAATACAATATTTGTATTATTATTGTATTACAATTATTATACGTGAAGATTAGGTGCCGTTGCATAAAAACTTGCTATTATAGTAACTTGGCCATCAGTGGTAACTACCATGGTAACGTTGCTCAACAGCCAATCAAAATCCAGTATTCCATGAAAGTTACCACTGATGGCCAAGTTACTATAATAGCAAGTTTTATGCAACGGCACCCTATAGGTGATGCACGAAAAAACACAACCGATATCGATGACGACAACAAACAACAAAGACAAAAACTTCCACAACTCCTCCTCCTCCTCCCCCCTCCTCTGTCTCCTCATCCTACTTTTTCTTCTACTACTATACTACTACTACTACTACTACTACTACTACTACTACTACTACTACTACTACTACTACCACTACTACTACTCAGGGCTGCACGCAGAAATTTTTCCGGGGGGGGGGGGCAAGACGTGTACAAATTTTTCGAAGAAGCTCAAAAGCGAGGGAGCGAAGCGACCGAGCTGGTCACAAGGGCACTTTTGCATTTTTAAAAGTGAAATTGAAGGATTTGGTGCACACTTTTCGTGGATTTTGTGAAAATTTTCAGTAAAAAAAAATGTAAGTTTTCAAAATTTCGGGGGGGGGGGGGCAACTACCCCGCCCCCCCCCGCTGCGTACGGCCATGCTACTACTACTACTACTACTACTACTACTACTACTACTACTACTACTACTACTACTACTACTACTACTCCTACTACTACTACTACTACTACTACTACTACTACTACTACCTTTAATTATTCTGTTATGTTTGTTGATGTTTGGAGTTTCTGGGTGTCCTAGTTTTTTTGACTGATATTTTCTCATGGCTCTCCAGAAAATGAAAGATGCTTGTTCATCTGCAGGACTCGAGTTTATAGGACTCGTTAATCAAACCTTATGATGGTCGACAGCCGTATATAGGCCCCGGATCATAGCCTGAAATATGTGACTTTCATGAACCATGTAGATGATAGACTAAACAATGCATGCTCGTAGACGATAAGATATCACATCCAACAGACCCATTAGACACGTTCGTTTCATAACGATGTCACGGCAATCCAGTGCCGGCCTTAAACTTGAGTGAAGTACATCTAAATGTTAGACATAAATAGCAAAATATTCCCACTTTCATGATTTCTATCAATACTAGAGTTCTGAGGTTTTGTAGGTCGAGGCCTGGATCAGGCGTTATGCCTGCCGTGCATTCGTGCCTTCCAAAAATTGTTTTCCTTTCCTCATTTCATTACTTATCACTTTTAAAGGACGTCTTGCTTAAATAACCCAAATAGTTTGAGGTTGGTACAGCGCTTCCTCACTAATCCAGTCTGAAATCAACTGTGATGGAGTGAGTATGTAGATGAGACGATCTCCATGGGAACGCTGATCGCATCACTCGTGCACCAAGTTCTAGCTGCACTGTTGTGTGGTTAACATTCGAGGTAAGACTCGCCCAGGATGATCCTCATTATCCTAAGTGTTTACAAGAGTCTTCATCGTAGTCATTATCATAGTTCAGTTTTAGCAAAAGAGAGTTATGTCCATTCAAAATTTACTGAAATTCTGTAGACACATTTTCTTTTTCAGTTCGTCTGTTCATTTCTTTTGGTTACCATTGGTGTAAATCCGGGGGGTGGGGGGGGGGGGGGGGGGGGTGGGGGTTTATCCCCCACTTTTTTGAGAGGGGGGATGGCGTGTACAAATATCCCCCCACTTTTTAATATTTGAATTATTTGAATTAATCTTTAAATATGATTTTTAATAATCTGTCGTAACCTGTCGTAAACAACCATCCTATTTTAGAATTTCTATTTGACAATAGATTGAAAACCAGAAAAGCGGTTCATTTTGGCTCGTTCGCTCGTCATATTTTCGAATTTTCATTTGAAAATGCGAGTGAAAACCAGAAATGTGGTTATTTTTGGCTTGCTCGCTTGGCTCGCTCATCATATTTTAGAATTTCTATTCGAAAACCAGAAAAGTGGTAATTTTTGGCTCGCTCGCTTCGCTCGCTCACAAGATAAAAATTAAAATATGTGTAAGGGGGGCCTGTGCAGGTGGGTGAGGGCGTGTGTTTATACTTAAGTGTGAGTTCGAAAGAAAAAAAAATCGACTAAAAAGTCGATCATCCCCCCCCCACTACTCAAAGTGGATTTACGCCGGTGTTGGTTACAGACACTGAAGCCTAACCTAAAGATTTTCGAGATCAATCAAAAATTAGAGTGTAGCTGAAACCATGAAATGAACAACACCAAAAGCAAGAAAACGAGAAAACAAAAAATCGTGAAAGGGAAAAGGCCCTCGTTTATAGGAATGCTGTTATGATGTTGGATGTCTTATTCCAGTAGGCCTATAACAAATTATTTCAATGGTTTTTTTTTTCACTTACTATACATATCTAATGACACGTTTAATGATACTGCATCTGAACACATTTGTTATCACTCTTGTGTAATTCAAGGTTGAAAACTTTACATTTTAATACAAAAAATAATATTTCTTGGTAAAATATGCTGAGAATTGACTTGATAAGAGTTACACACGAGCATGACGAGGTGGTCTATAGGAGAACCCTTGTGGTTTGCCAAAAATTCTCTTTGTTTACTGTGGAAAACGGACAGTGGTGATCGTAGGCGTCGTCATCCTAAGGACACTTCGACATCAATGACTGCGGTTAACCGCTGATAATCCTAAATCGTTGGAGAGGCTCGCTTCGGGACTACGATATTTGTCTGTGGGTTAGACTGCTTACTGTCGTCAGAATATTACATAGAAGTTATTGTCTCAATCGATGCCAAAGTTTTATGATTATGGACGCTATAAGACTCGTGAACTTTCCGTTTTTATGGTATTTCTAGAATGTGGGCTTTGGGTTTCCAAATACTTACAGGTTAAAGACATGGTAGAGACGATAGCGAAGGACTGCGGAAAACTCGAGTGGTTCTTCACCGCCCCCATCTCGCCACAAAAAAGAAGGACGGAGAAGGTGCGAACAGAAGTATGTATCATACTTCCTTCCTTGACTACCCTTTCAAAAGGACAGTTTCAGCGATATTTTTTATTGTTTATTTTTTTTTTGGTTTAAATCCTGTAAAGATGCCGTTCGTTTTGTTCACGTATATGAAAATGAGATACTAACTGAGATTTCTCCAAAGGACCGAGGTATTTAGCTACAGAGTGTATTTATTAAAAAAAAAAAGGGAAGCCCTACAATCCCCTGCGATATCTCATTTTGATAGAGATCACCGGCGTAAATCCACTTTGAGCAGTGGGGGGGGGGGGGGGGATGATCGACTTTTTTGCCGATTTTTTTTTCTGTCTAACTCACACTTAAGTATAAACACACACCCTCACCCATCCGCACAGACCCCTTTACACACATTTTAATTTCTATTTTGTGAGCGAGCCAAAAATAACCACTTTTCTGGTTTTTAATCGCATTTTCAAATAGAGATTCTAAAATGTGATGAGCGAGCGAAGCGAGCGAGCCAAAAATAACCACTTTTCTGTTTTTCAATCACATTTTCAAATAGAAATTCTAAAATGTGATAAGCGAGCGAGCCAAAAATAACCACTTTTCTGTTTTTCAATCACATTTTTAAATAGAAATTGCAAAATAAGATGATTGTTTATGACGGATTATTGAAAATTTTACTAACTGATTAATCCGAATATCATTTCTTCCTTAAAAAGTGTGTGTGTGTGTGTGTGTGTGTTGTGTGTTTGGGGGGGGGGGATATATGTACACGCCACCCCCCCCCCCCCTGGATTTACGCCAATGCTTAGAATGAAAGGTTCAATTTTGCACCCTACTAAATGCAACAATGCAGCCCCTTTTGTGGGTGCAGTCTTGCACCATACATGAAAAAGGTGCAAAGATGCACCTTTTGTACTTGTTTGCACCCGGAAATGCCCGTCGTTAAAGGTGCAACAGATGCACCTGTAAGGGTGCAGAAATTTTTGCATTCAAAAGGGTGCAAATTTACACCTTCCCTTAGTTAATGGTACAAATCTGCAGCCTTAAGGGTGCAAAAATTTTAATGTAGCTTACTGCACCATTAATGGTGCATAATGTTTCTTTGGGTGCAAAGTTATACCCATTAAGGAGCTCCCAGTGTTGCATTTGAAGGGTGCAAAGTTGAACTTTTTATTCTTAGTGTGTCTGATAATGTATCATAAGAAGGCATTTTCTTTTCCTTTTATGTGACATCTCGTTTGTGATGAATGAAGCTTGGGATAATGGACTTTTAACAATTTTAAACCGGCGATGCCGAAAGCGACTGGCATACGGGAGTATCATAGCGTGCACGGACATGGAAGGGGGGGGGGACATTATAAGGAAGAACTTTTGGACTAAACGTGGACCCAGTTCTCCTTTAATAACTGCAGAAAGTGTTGACTAATGAATAAAAGAACATCATGATAGATTACCTGTCATTGTTTTATTGGCTTTCTTAGCTTAATGCCTTCCTGGTACAGGCCTACGGGGGGACTGTCAAGATGGTAGCTACTAATGAAGGCCCTCCACTTCCTGCGGCCTTGAGCCAGGTGACTGGCTTGGGTCAGTGATGTTATTCCCCTATAGTATGCAGCTCTCTTAAAAGACAGTCCTTCCATCTCTTGGGTGGACGTCCTCTAGGCCAAGTGCCTTGAATCGAGCCTTCGAGAGTGATTTTGGGATATCTCGAGTAGTCCATTCTAGTAGCATGGCCGAAGTAGGTAAGGCGTCTCACGTGGATTCTTTCTTGGATTGTTTTATTGACGCTAAGGGTAGCCTTGATATGGTCATTTCTTAGCGTGTCTCTTCTACTGATATTGGCTTTATCTTTTGTTTATTTTTGTTCTACTGTAATCGAATGCAATTACATTATGACTGACTTTTGGGTGCACACATAATTTTGATTTTACCCAATCTGTTTATTTATTTATTTTATTTATTTATAGATATTTCACAAGCCAGGGTAGCTCATTCAACAAAACTTAATCTTCATGCCCTGGATAAAAACAATACAACCATATAGAAGGGAAAAGACATTCGGAATAGCATGAAAACAACCATTACAATATTGTGCATGTAAAGGTAAACAAATGAAAAAAACCTCTACCTGTGTCTAAAACACCTTTGAATAATATTGATCATATTTCTTAAATCCTTGTTAAACTCCAGTACAAAACACCGATCTCTAGATTTAGCATTTTTATTATACGATATTTGCTATACTTGCTACAACTGCTATAAACCATGCTAGTGACAAATTAATCCAATATTCTTTAATTCATTCAATGAAACTGAGTTATCAACAGTGCTACATAATGATCGTTCATATTCATTCATGTCGGCGATATAAAATTCTGTATTTGATATCATGTGAAAAAAGAGGAATTGATCTTTGACAATCATTAAACAATATTTTCAGTGCATGATTATCATTTTTCGAGTAATTAAAGGGAGAACATTAAGGAAATGATGAACCTCTCCTTATATAGACCTATTTGGTTTCAAAACGCCGTAACTAATGTTGGCCATAACGGGGGGGGGGGGGGGGCTTCCAAATAAGAAGAAAAGATGATTCAATGGGTTATGCAATGAGTCAGGTGCATTGCTATGTCAGTGCGTGACTCGGCTATTGTTAGGCATTCTTGAAGCCTCCTAGTTGTGGTTGAAATAGACATTAAAGGAAACCAATACCCTCAGGTCAAGTAATTTTTTAATCAAAACTCAGATCGAATAGACAGATCAACGAAAATTTAAACTAAATAGGAAACGGTATAAGAAAGGTATGCCTAGATATGAAATTTGTTTGACACTACCACATTGGTGATATGAATAGTGGCAACTCTCAATATGTTTTGTACACACAATTTCGCATTACCTTTTTTTCTTGATGAAAAAAAAAAATGTTTTCATTGCCCTTCCCCCAAATATGTTGTGGTGAAAACACTCCTATACATTATATCTTAGTTTGGCTGAGAAAAAGTGCAATCTTTAGCAAAATGAAAATGTTTAATTATGTGTGTACAAAACATATCGAGTTGTCCACAAAATGAAGTCATCAATAGCTATGGTAGTGTAAAAAAATGTCATCTACAAAAAATTTCACGTAGCCATAACTTTTTTATTCCTTGTCATATTTCGTTCAAATTTTCTCTGGTCTGTTTTTATTCCGTCTTAACTTTGATTTAAGAACCACTTTACTTGAGAGTTTTGATTTCCTTTAACATAGAAAAACAGCACCCTAACCGAACACCTCCAAACTATAATTACCTTTATTATGACCATTTTCCATTATTGATGTATGGATGTGTAACATGGCGGATACCAGCACGATTATACGTATGTTATTATCATTATCAGGATTATTATTTTGAGATAATAATAATAATAGTTACAATTATTATCATTATCTTTTTTTTTATTCCCCCCCCCCCAAATAATAATTTTGCGTATAATGCGCGTGTGTATGTGTTTGCCTCTTGTCATAGTGAAACAGCATTATAATACGGGACAATTTCTAGACCTGTAGCAGTTTTGACAGTAGGTAGTATTATTGATGAAGTGCATACCGGCTCTGGGTTTCATGGATCTAATGGCAGATTTTTAAGACAAAATATAGTCCCGGAACCATAAAATAATAGTCCTGGATTAGTTAGCGTTGAATCTTATACTAATTAGGGAAGAAGGGAAAGTAAAAGCTCGTTTTTGAAATCTCATTTATTGTCACTAAACAGTACTTCCACAGAGGATGACTCAAAACAAAGAAGTCTTCCCTAGAATGGACAATAGAATCACTGAGAAGGGGACTGTCCTTATATGTTGTGCAGAAGGCCTCTTCATTAATCAGGCCTGGGAATCGTTCGTGTGGGCTTTCAAGGCTAGGTTGTGTCTTGTAATGGTTTCAGATCTTGTTAAGACGCAACAAAGCCCATCGTTTATCAATAGGATGGGGCCGTTATTCTGTAGAGAATTTGACACGCAAGCTTTGATACGTTATCCTCGTAATTGTTGTTAAGTCATCCAGAGATTAAGGATTACACAGTACATAGGTCTTGCTTCCGTCCTGCTACACTTTCTTTACAAGGGTTATATCTTTGCTGAAACATGGTGACGTGGTGACGGGTATAAGATCAGAGAGAGGAAAGTATTAGTTAAGGAAAGGTAAATGAATAGTTTCAGGTCCCGCATCAAAAGGTGACTCAATTTACCGTCATTGTCTGCGGTGACTCGTGACTATCTTAACTTGTAAGTTAACGATGTCGAATACCATGAGCATGTAAATAGACAAAAGGGGTTTTGTTGTCTCCTTATGTGGGAATGTCAGAGTAATTTTGTGTCCTTTGGCATAGCGTGACGAAAATAGTGACATGACCTTGCATTCAAGGGTAATGAGGGTCGCTTGATTGGTCTTACATGTCAAATCCTTGGTACTGTTTAAAAAAGTGTCACGTACCCCCTTTCTCTTTATACCTGAAGTAAAAATGTTCTTTGCCCATATTCACACCTCCTCACTCTCTTTCCCTATTTCTTTCTCTCTCTTCCTCCCTTAATACTTTCCCTCTCTCTTTCTCCTCTTCCCTTTTCCCTTTTCTCTTTAGCAAACTCTTTGGGCATAGAACTAATGTGATATCGAACCAATGGGATATAGGCCAAGACCGACGATACACATGATACATGGGACAAACGGGTCAGTTGTACGACAGATGGATGAACCAGAGACCGTAATCTGAGGGCTCTAAGTTGTGGGATATAATCACATTCATCTACTCATACATAAACAATACATAACAACGTAATTGCGAGTAAAGAAATTTTAAGAGTTTGCTTCCTTAGGCACCACACGCCAGAAGTCGGAGGGGGGGGGGGGCAAAATCGATTATTTGTTTGTATCTATTTTTATTAAAACCAAGGATTTTTTAAAACAAGAATGAAACAATATGTGCCCCATCCTCACCTGTTAACTACAAGAGGAAAAAAGTCAGTACATCATGCAAGAGGGACTGCCCAGATACTATGGCACCCTCCCCGTCCCCCTTTTAAAATTTTAGAAACGCCAATAATGAATGTTGGACGACCGAATAAATATCCTGAAAGAAAATCAGATAGGAGTTCAGTATACCAGGGAGATGGGAGTTTCTCCCATCTCCCTGAGTATACTAGGTGAAAACTGAGAGGAGATACCATTACCTCTAATAATTGATTAGTCCATAATGTCCATCGTCTACACCCGTTTGACGTCACCGTCACGTCATTCTGCTTGATAGGGTGGTGGTGACAGGGGCGTCGCTAGGAGTGTTGGGGGTGTGACACCCCACTAAAATTTTCAGTCGGTAAATGCGCTGCCACAGTCGACAAAAGAAGGAAGGAAATGAAAATGAAAGAGGGAAGAAAAAAGAAAAAGAGAAAGGGAAAGAGAAAGAAGAGAAAAGAAGAAAAGTACAAAAGAAAGAGAAAGGAAAAGAAAAAAAAAAAAGAAAATCGGCGAAGAGAAAGGACTGAAGAGGAAAGAAGAAAGAAAACGGAAAAATCGGAAGTGCTTCGCTCGCTCGCTCGCATTTTAAGTATCTAAACCAGTGCCACTTGTATTAATAATTACTATTCTTATGAAAGGAAGTTGGTTTGCGTCTTGTGTAGCTCTGTCTAATGTATTATTCTTCTTCTCATAAAATTTTAGTATAATGATATAACTGCAAGGAATCGAGCGCCAAGTTGACCTAAAAGAGATGAATTTTCAGAAGATAACGGCCTGTGACTATATTAGCCTATTCTTATCATAGTCATTATAAGAAGAGAAGATGCTATACAAAAAGTACGGTACTTAATGAGAGATAGAATCTATTCTCATTGTACAAAATGTCAATTTTTTTTCTCGCTCGCTCACTACTCTCGCTCATACTAATATCAAAACAAGATGGTTTCGGGCATCTTATTGCAGCAGCGAGATGCCTGACTATCATAATATTTTAGCAGGGAGGTGCCCTACTATCCTCAAATTCTCTGCATGAAGATACATTATAAAAATCGTCTGGTGTATTTTAGTGACGAATCTTCGTTTTTAACAAAATAAAGTTTTATTTTTTACATTATTTTTTTTTGTCTGTCGCTCACTCGTAGAAACAAAATGGTTTGGAACGGCAAGCGAGATGCCCCAAATAATAGAGTCATATTTGGCAGATAGGTGAACGACTATGTAAATATAATTTAGATGTATAGGTTCATAGTGTATTTTGATGACGAAATAGTACTTTAATCGTATAAACGGGATATATTTTCCTTGCTCGCTTCGCTCGCTCTCGTAATATTTAGATGGAGGATGCATGGTTTTAGAAAGCAAACGAATTGGACAAGCGAGATGACCGGTTATATGATAAATTTAGACCCGCAACGTATTTTGATAACGAATTATCACGTCTAACATGAAAAGATTGTGATTTTCCTCGCTTGCTTTGCTCAATTATGATATTTAGAGACAGGGGTTGTTTTGGACAATAAACGATTGCAAAGTGCAGTCCAAAAGCAGAGGCATATTTAGTAGGAAGGTGACCGAATATATAATTTAGATATGCGTTCTTTCGTATGATAGATACAGGAGGGTTTCAGGTGGAAAAAAATCTTGATGGCAAAATAGCACTTCTACCGTCAAAAGCTTATGTTTTTACTCGCTCGCTTTGCTCGTTCGTAATATTTAGAAACAGAATGGTTTCGGACAGCAAGCAATTGGACCAGGGAGGTGCCAAAATAAAGTCATCTTTGGCGGCGAGGTGACAAAATGATATCATTTCGATATATACTAGGTCTATATAATATTTTAAAGAGTAAAACTTCACTTATTACAAGCAGTGCTTATTTTGGATCGCTCGCTTCGCTCTTGTCATGCTTGTACAACAAAAAGCGTGATTTTCCTTAAAAAAAAAAAAAAAAAAAAAAAAAAAAAAAAAAAAAAAAAAAAAAAAAAAAACTCTGCTTGGTGGCCCCCAAATTCCATTGCAGTACAAGATCTATATTTGCGACATTGTTTGTGAATAATTTCTCTTGGTAACGGAGAGCAGACGTTAATGAATGCATCATGACTGTCAGCAAATTTGGGGTCAGCACCTAAAAACTAGTCGGCAAATGTAGATCTTACATCCCTTCCCTCATTCAAAATGTTCTTAGTGACGCCTCTGGGAGGTGGAAAAACTCCCAGATCTCAGAGGAAGAAGAAGAAGAAGAAGAAGAAGAAGAAGAAGAAGAAGAAGAAGAAAGAGAAGGAGAAGGAGGAGGAAGAGGAGGAAGAGGAGGAAAAGAAGAAGAAAAATAATTGTATGAAATCTCTAGTCTATATTTATCTTTTAATGCATCTTTCAGTAAAATGGCGGTGCGCACATCGGCTAAAGTAGAGCCTATTTGTTGCCCTGATAGTAATATGAATATTTCATTACTGCTACATCAATTACAAGGCGACGTGTAATCTTATGACAAGTTGGCTCCGATAATAGCGCAGTAATGCAAAAAGTTTGATTTAAGAAGCACTTGTTACGCTAAAAGAATATAGTTTTAATTTTCTTTCGGAAGAGAGAAAACCTACATGATTGCACGAATGTTTTATTTAGCTACAGATGAATTGTTCATGCGCAATCTCCGGATAAATCCCCGTTTCACCATTCTCTTTCTCTCTCTCTCTCTCTCGCTCTCTCTCTCTTCCATATCTTACCTCTAATATCTATATAATCTTTCTTTCTCTACCTGTCTTTCCTCCCTGCTTCTCACTGGTTCCCCTTTCTCTTTCTACATTCAGGAATTACTTTGCCTGGGGCAGGGATTTCTTCTTTTACCCCATTCCTTTGTGTAAATGTTGCTTAAACCTTTTTCACTCTCAAACAATCGACTTTTGGACAATAATTCGGTGAAATAGGTTCATGACGTCATTGTTGCTTGGGTGCTGGACAATCTTCCTATTTTTCTCTTTGAGTAATTTGTCAGTTAAATCCTTTTCTACATTTTTGGTTCTTCATCCTGTATAAATATATGCCTGTTCTTCATCCTCCCTTATTCAAAGAAGAATCTAACTAACAGAAAGGAAAATCACGTGTCTTTCAAGGAATCCTTCATATCCTTCTAGGTCTGCACTGTCGTATAATAATATCCCGTTGACTGACTACCATTAGCGTAGACAGGTCCTCATACCTTGGGGGGGGGGGAATGATGAACCCATTGGTACATATTTTTGTACACACATAATATTATATGAGTCCACTTCAAAATGTGGGGGGGGGGGGGGGAGGGGAATCCCCCCCCCCCCCGCTATCTGCGCCTATGCTGACTACTGAATTTTTCTTATGTTCCCGTATACGGTTTTAAGGGAACGCCCGGTTCCAGAAGGATTTAAAAACAACAAACAAAACAAAAACAAAAAAAAACCAAAAAAAAAAAAACCTTTTATAACGCCGTTCAGCTCAGTACAGTTCAATTTCAGTTATGCAGCAGACTTTGTACACATCACTTAATGTATTACTATCTAAATCTTTCAAATAGACTAATTTCGGGTATTAAGCAAAAAAAATCGTTTCATACAATCAGTTTTTCTTTCTTCCGAGATACATTTCAAACAAGTTGAGAGACATTCGAACGATGACAGAATGCGGCAGCTAATAAAGTATAGACCTAAATCTAATGAATTCCAATAAGATAAATAGATATTTCTTTACCAATATCTTCATTATATGGATTATGGCCTCGTACACATTCAGATTTACTTTTACATATTGTATGATCAAGATCCAGATCCAGACCATACCCAATGCATTCTACTGATCCCGGATCGCATTCTACTAAAGTGTCAATTATAGGGTCTGTACCTGCAGACTACATTAGGATTCGTTTTGCTCTTGTAGGCTGGCATAACGTCACTGGGTGTAAAATTGGCGAAATGGCAGACAGAAAATTGCAGAAAACGAGCTTAGTGGACAGGCCCTTGAGTAAAGGGAAAGGCGAGGTTCGTTCTAAATTGTCGTTTGTGATTATTAAGTAAAATATTATTATTTGGTGTGCGTAATTCTGCTCTAGGTTTGCACATTACAGTCCCACCTACTGGGAATGGTGTGGCCTTCGTACAGTCTGTTTTCCTGTACGGGCTGTAGAACCCTAGTCTAGATCTAACGTGTTACATGAGATTTTGTTAATTGTAGCTTTTTAAAGCAAAAGCAAAAGGCAAACCCAGAGAATAGGGGCCCGGGGGGGGGGGGGCACTCGACCCCAAAAGCGGTAGGTATGTGCCGCGGGCGAGACAAAAAAAGGGGGCTAATTGGAACAGGCTTATTGGCATATAACAGGCATGTTGGGGAAAGGACTAAGCACGTATATCGGCTTACGTGCGAGAGTGCAATGCTGCATGCTGCTCTTCGCCTAGTGCCTGTGGCCAAGACCAGCGGGTGTAGGTGAAGTCATGCTGTCGAAGGTCGCGCTATTGAAATGGAAATTAATTAAGCTGTGAAATCGAGGTAAGATCTCGTATCAATCAAAAGTCAATATTTTGAGTTTGAAAAATAAATTTTAGATTCTGATATCACAGTTACGGTTAAGCCCAAAAGAAAAGCTCAACGGCCTACATGATATTTTGATAGGCCTATGTATGATTGTGTAGGGCCTCACAATATTGCATGTAGGCTGTAAGCTTTTCTTTTGGGCTTAACTGTAGATCTACTGGTCCACTGGCGAACTTGGAAGGTAGTTTGCAGGGCTAACCGGGCATGAGAAAGTTTGATTTGGAGGCATAATATTTTATGTTGACATCCGACTACACAGGGGCCTGTGGCAGCCAACTATAGCTATTCATGTAATATCAGAATAAAATCACGAATAGCTCCTATAGCTAGAAAGAACGGTCTTTGGAACGGGCTTCGGAACTACAAATGCTTGTGAAAATGGGGGTCATTGTAACGGTTCACCTGCATGTGAGAGCGTATGTATCTCTATGGAATGGGCATACATGCATGCAGCTCAGGGAAAAAAATTATTTTTTGGGGGGGCTACTTTTTGAGGCCACTGGCCCAAATTTTCTACATTGTATTACAGTTAACATTGGACCCTAGGAGAATTTCAGAGGCTCTTTTTCAGTTTTCCAGGGCCCTTTTTTTGCATTTCGGTAGCGAATTCGCCCTGAGCCCCTGTGTATTTTTTTCCCCTGATGCAGCTAGCCTGGCGGCACGGGCGCGGAGTGCACTCTCGCAGAGGCGATGGTCGGGCAGCGCTGGCTGGCCTATATGCGGCACGGTGTGTGCTTCTTTTCACCAAAAATGATGGCTTGATGCTCATTGTAACAGGTCAATGCGACCGGAAGGGCGAAACGAAAAAACATGCGGAGCTTTGGAATGGTTTTCTGTCTTCTTTTTTCTTGCTAAGAAGAACTCTAGATCTAGATCTAGTAATTATATTATTATATCTTATTTGTCCTCTCGGCTTTCAGATTTTCGGTTATTTGATGAAAATCATTTTGATTTTGGCCAGAAATGTTGTCAAACTCACAAATGTTTCACCACTGAATCTTGTGCAGATCGTCCCCGCCGCTGCTACCACTGGGCTGTATTTGCTTGCACACATATAAATACAGCACGGGCGGTTCGGCCCCTATTCTTCAAGTTTGCCGAGCAAAGAAAAAAAAAAAAAAAGGTAAAAGAAAAAAAAAGAAGAAAATTATGCCATAGATTTATGTTCATGCAAACATGGAGAATAGCGGACAAGGCGTACGTCGTCATCTGAAAAATGATGACCGGCGATGATTTAGGAAAAGAAGATCAGAAGACACGTTAAAAGAGAAGATGACAAGTTCTTGGAACTCAGCAAGTCTACATGTTTTAGGACAAGAAGAAAAGATGACGGGTTATTGGAACTCGGCAAGTCGACTTGTTTGGGATGAGAAGAAGAGATGACAGGTTATTGGAACTCGGCAAGTCGACTTGTTTGGGATGATAATACAAGATGACAAGTGAAAAGACGAGATGACGAGTTATTGGAACTTAGTGAGCTCTAGAATCTTGTCATCTGACCGACTTGCCGAGTTCCAAGAACTCATCATCTCGTCTTTCTGTCCAAAACAAGTCAATTTGCCGAGTTCCAAGAACATCATCTTGTCTTTTAAGTCTTTTAACGGGTCTCTCTGTCTTCTTGGCCTAAATGATCTCGTCATCTCGATGGCACTAACAAGCTTCTGTACAGGCGCATGTGCGAGCCATGTATACAGCACAGTAGGAAGATGGGATGGGATACACTCGGTCAATGTAGTCTAAACTACAGATGTTTGTGTACGATATGATATTGAGCTAAATAAAGAAAACTTAGAATTTCACTTTACCAGCATGTTGTTTAGCAGGTCTCTACAAAAATTTGGTTGCCCGGAAGGAAGAACAACTTGCCTGAATTTTCTCTTTATTTCCTTTGTTTTTTTTCTGATTTTTTTTTTCCAGTAGTTTATCATTTTAAAAAGGGCTTAGTCATTAATTTTTTTTTTTTGCAAAATGTTTAAAAACTGTTCAAAAATAAAACGGCGGTTTTGTTTCACCGTTTAAAATATAATGTACATGTAGATCTAGAATAATGTTATTGTAATATCCTTACAAACTGCCAATGTATCATTAAAGTTCATGTCTCACACCAATGAAATATCCTTGCAATGTCCATATTTTCTTAAAAGTGGTTTAATTTGGTTGTTTTCTTAAAATAAAAAAGAGGAATTATCAATTCCTTCTTGGCTCAGAAAGATCGAGTTTTGAATGCTACTGTGTGATGTTTAGTACATCAACAAACAGGAAAACACATACGTGAGAATGTACTAAATATCACACTGTAATGACGGTATCATTCAAAACTTGATCTTTCTGAGCCAAGAAAGAACTGATAATATCTCTAAGTGAGTTTGACATTTGCTTGCCCGCCTTTGATTTTTACTTGCCCCGGGCAAGTGGGCAAGCGGGTTTGTCGTGCCCTGGTTTAGGATTGGTCTTTCAATATACTGTGTCCTTATACATGTACCTCCCACTAGCCCAATTTAACTTGGTGCTTAAACAACGGTATTGATACCCTCCCAAATTAGATATTACACAGCCACATCCTTAACATCAGAAAATACATAGAAATGATAAAAAATTCTTCCAAACTTGTGTAAAATGCATTGATTTGTCCCCAGTTTTCTCAGTTATGGCTCCAAGGTTTGACACTTTGTAGCTGTATAAGTGCATATGCATTGCAGATGTACATTTTGAGCATTACTAGCATCTCCATGCAAAGGAATTGCCATACACACACCAATATTTGTGTAAAATCGTTAGAATGAGTTCGTTTTGTACCATCCATGTATGCATGAGATTTTTCAATAGTTTCAAATTGAAAGGAAACCAAAACCCTTACATGTACGTGAAGTAGTTTTTAAATCAAAGCCAAATAAAACAGATCAGTGAAAATTTGAACAAAATCGGACATGGAATAAGAAAGTAATGCCTATATGAAATTTTCTGTTTTTGGCACCACATAGCTATTAGTGATATTAGTTGTGGACAACTCTCAGTATATTTTGTATACAGAATTTCACATATTCTTTCTTTTCTTGAACACCACATGTTTTCATTGTCCTTATCGCAAATATGTTGTGGAGAAAACACTCCTACATGATATATCTTGGGTTTGGCTGAAGAAAATGTGCAAATCTTAAGCAAAACAAAATTGTTAAATTATGTGTGTACAAAACATACTGAGAGTTGTCCACAAATGATGTCATTAATAGCTGTGGTAGTGTAAAAAAAATGTAAAATAGAAAATTTCATATATCCATAACTTTCTTGTTTGGTGTCCGATTTTTTTCCAAATTTTTGCCAATGTGTTTTATTCCATCTCAGCTATGATTTAAAAACTACAATGTACTTGATTTAAGCGTATTCATTTCCTTTAAGTTATCTCTGCAATCAAAATGAACTCGTGAACAGGAATTTTTTGGGAAAATGAGCTCTCTGCGTTCTATTCGAGTGACCACATCATAAGTGAATCTTCTGAGTTACTTAGGATCTTTGCAAATAAATGTAGTTCTCCTTTTCTTATACTTCTGCCTACATGTGCGCACGAATTTCCCATTACAAGTTTTGCCATGATGATGAGTTAATGTTTTTGGAGGTGATGTTGTACATGGTATAGTGGTTCATTCACTTGACCTTCAATCTAATGGTTGTGGGTTCAAATCCCAGCACATCACTAACGTCTTTTGGCAAGAATCCACATGTCCCGCTCTCCACCCAGGTGTAAATGGGTACCTGGCAATTTCTGGGGTAATAATAATAATAATAATAATAATAATAATGATATGGTCCATTTATATAGCGCAGCTACTATATGCATATACTCTACTGCGCTCTACAAAGTTAATATTATTACCCCGGCTGAAGGAGCTGCCATGCAAGGCGCTAACAGGAATTTCTTCCTACCGGGTACCCACTTATACACCTGGGTGGAGAGTGGCAAATGTGGATTAATGTCTTGCCAAAGGACGTTAGTGCCAGGCCGGGATTCGAACCATCAACCCTTTGATTAAGAGTCAAGTGACAGAACCACTACACCATGACACCATGACACCTGGGGTAATAATAATTGCAGGGACCTCAGGAAGAACAGCAATGCTGATGAGGCTTCCCTTGGTAAACAAATTTATTATTATATTATCATTGCTTGTCTGATACAGATGAACATTAGCACATTTGCCTTGCTGTTCTCTGAAATGGTCCAGTATTGTCAGAACAGGGTTTCATCGGTACCAGAATTGCAAAGCAAGTAAGTAGCCTCTTGTGTACATAATGCATGTGATATCTTTACATGTATGTGACCTGCTGCCTTAGGCCATCAGGGAGTCACAAATCTGGTATAAAGACTAATGAGGAAAGGGATGAATTGGTTGGGTGCACTTGTAGACTTCAAGAATTTCATTCCATTTCCATTCATTTGCAAAATAAACAAATACAAATCAAATCCAATAGATTGTTGAACATATACAATATAACATAATGGTTATAGCAAAATAGAGTATTCTTTTGTTGATATTTTCATTCTGTACCATTTCAGGTTTTTAGGGCAATGTTTCGTAAAATCTGTTACAATTCAGGATTTTTATGATGCAGGCAATTTCAAGAACATGAGAAGCATTGCCTGGCTGCTGCCTGCTTGATTATACACATGTACATGTAGATCTGGGGAGCATTTCATGAATGTCTTGTCAGTGAAAATCACTGACAACTGTTATAAGTTACTGAAATCCTTGCATCTGATGGCTGAGAGCAACTTTGTCAGTGAAAATCACCGACAAAACTCTTCATGAAATGCTTCCCAGACTACTACAGGAATATATGAGTATATTCTGTATTTGTGTTTATCACAAATTTTTGGAAAGTGCATAGAGAACTCTTCAAGTTTTGCACATATTCTCCATTACTACTATTATTAATATTATCATTTATCATTATGTTGTTAAATATGTTTGCTGTTCCAGTATCAGTGGCAGTGCACAGAATGATTGAATACCTTGGACTTGTCCATTTGTAACTATCTTCTTTGATCATGGATGTACCATTGCCTGGGGAGTGTTGTGTGAACTTATGGCTTATATCTGTACTAATTATTAATCCACACTGATAGATGATTTGTATTTGAGTTATTTCTTGCTGATTCTTTTTAGCAGAATACCAAAGCCATTTTTTTTTTTTACTAGATGGCCCTCACCTTATTTTCGGCGTGGTGCTGATAGGGTTACCTACATGTACTTACATGTACCTTGATATGCATGTGCTAATTTGCAGTTGTGCATTGCTCCTTATAATCTTTGCACTGCAGTGGCATTTTGGTGTGATGTAAAATCAGCTACATGTATAATGGAAGCCTTTATGCTCTTGAACATCAACAATATTACAGTTGTATACAAAAAAACGTCATCATGGAAACTTGCTCATTTACATGGAGCAGTTGGAATTGTATTTTGTCACATTATGCACAATAAACCAGATAAACACAGATTCTAGTTTTGACGGATATAATCAGTGATGTCCTTGAAAGAAAAGATGATGGACTAAGTTTTATTATGTAATTCTGTTTTCTTTTCATGATAGGCTGTCTGATCTGGGGCAGCATGTAGGCATTAGAATTTTGGACTTACTTTTCATCAGAGAGAGGGGATTGAAAAGGGAAACAAAACTACTCAATATATTGCTCTTCATCAAGTCTAATGTTTGGAAGGTAAGTACCTCATGACTTATTCATGTTTAGGAGAAGGACATTAAAATGTGAATAATTGAAGGTTTTTTTCCAGAATGTTTGTGGATATTGTGATTCTGAGCTTCTTGTAGTACATGATTACATGATCCATCAGTTTCCCTAGCATTCACAAATTTCCAAAATTACGAAGTAACCAATTGGGGTCAAAACATAAATATTAAGAATTAATTTTTTATTTTCAGAAATACTGAAAGTAAAGGGTTGAAAGAAAAGAAGAAGAAGGGGGCGGGGGGAGGGGGGGGGGGGGGGGGGAGAAGAAAATAGGTGATGTACATGTACATGTACACTGACTATGGAAGTTGACAAGCCTTGTCTCTGAATTTACATACATTACTTCATACATGTATATTGAGGTGCTGGTGATTGGATAACTCAATATTGCATTATCAAATTTGAAATGAATTGTTGAACTGCATGTACATGGTACTTCATTGCATCAGTTAGGTATGTTACTGTACATGCATGAATTTTAGCTCCTTTTTATGACCACTTTTTGTCACAGGTTCTTTTTGGCAAGGAAGCAGATAAATTGGAACATGCAAATGATGATGAAAGAACTTGTATCCTTTATTTATTTAATCAAAACTGTGTGCAGTATAATTCACCAAATCCAACGTATTTTCCCTATAAAGTACTGACTGCATCAAGAGATTGAAATATACCTGATTATGAGGTCAACTCAAATTGATTACCCTGCTATACTGTATGTACATGTGTAGATCATGAATTGTACCAGACATTAAGGAAAGGCACCATCCAGTATTGATATTCATATTGTCTTTCAGTTGTGGTAGTTAATAAATTTCTATGTATTTGACTCTTGAATCAATAATTAGCCTGCTTTGATTGCTGAAAAGTATGCATGGTTTTCTTTGATATTTCTTCAAAATGTGTTCATTTACAATCCAGGAGGATAGTAGTATGCATTTAGGTTACATGTATGCATGGTTCTCACCAGTACATAACACCCATGGTTCCAGTACCATGCGTAAAGGATTTCAGACAAGGAAGAACCATGTGTGAAATTTCTGCACCATACGTGGCAACAAGGATAAAAAAAATATTGGAGTATATATTCTTAACAATAATGATAAATGCCACAGATTGTTTTGTTTTTTGGCAATGTATTTTTACTTAAATGCCATAAGTAGACAACTCCTGCTTACCAAGAAGTATTTTTCATCCTTTTGCTATAGCAGATACTGCTGCCACACCTAACTTTAGGTGTTATTCTGTAAAACTTCTGAAAATTACGTGCTCTGCGCAGAAGGGGAACCATGTGTGGATTTTTATCTAGCGAGAACCCTGCATGTATGCGTTTGTATTTGAGTATGGAGTGATACCCTTCCATGATGGGATGTGTGCATGGGTATGATCCTGCCTTTATGTTTTAAAGAAACTGTAGGCAAATCTCTACATGTACATGTAAGTTACACAAAACTGACATCATGTGATGTTGTCCAAAATTCTCACACTCAGAGATATTTAAAATCACTGTTTAATGAAGACGATAGTAAGATGCAAACACATTTTAGTGTAGACATGTACATTTGTACCTCTTAGAATGTGATTTGAGTGATTGGTTTGGTTTGGTTCATTAATGCTGTACATACATGTATCTACTGGGATTAGAAATGAAAAAAAAAAGTATTATGTCAGAGTGATGATGAGATCCTTATTTGGAGCAACTGACAACTTTGGAATTTGGGGAAAAAATGGTGAAAACTTCAGAGGGGCAGATGACAGGAAGAATGAATACATTCTTCCGGGGGGGGGGGGGGGGTGGTTGGTTCTAAATATAAAGTTAGCAAATAGGAAGTCATGCTAGTAAGCAAGCATTTAAAGATGGAGAGATATAATGGAGTGCCTTGAATGATAAAGGAGACTCTATTTTTCTGAAGTGTCAAGAGGTACTTGACTGTTCCTTCTAATGACCTGAGTATGCCTTAGATTAAACCTGAAAGATAATGAACACTTCTTGAGTAGATTAATACGAAAATCAACCTATAGACATTGGAGAAGTTGTTTAAAGTATTACCACACTTGGTCAGCTGAAATGTACTTTTAGCAAGTGAAATTTATTTATGTATTTAGCAAGGCTGCAGCTTTTAAGTTATCTATTAAAGTTGGGACACTGATTATCTCCAATTTAATTTGTTCTGCATTTTTGTAACTCTTATTTATACAGTAAGTTCCCTGTACATGTATCTGTTATAGGTTTTTTGAACATCATACAGTTTTCGCCATGTGTTGTGAGTTAGTTTGAAGGAATAAATATATCACAGTAAAATGATCTGGCTTTTTTTAACCCATAGGCTACTGGAACCCATTACCTGTGTATTAAGCCTATTGGATTGGAATAAGTTAGTAGTCAGATGGTTAAGAATTCAAGTTCAGATTTGGAAAGATACTGCTGGAAGTGTACAAGTTACAACTTTGGCTCTCTTTTATGCTAAGAATTATAAGGCTGGTTTGTATCTCAGATGCTAAGGTTATGGTTTGGCAGCTTAGCTTCCAATCAATTAGATAACAAGGTTTTTCCATGGAAACCTGAGTCATCTCAATGAAATCTTGGATGATCTCTGACTCCAAGCCATTGAACATGAAGTAGACCTTCATTTCCAGTAGATAATACAGAAACATGTTAAAACATTTAAAGTCATGTTCACTTGTGACATTTGATACTGTGGATGTTGTGTAGGGGTGTCATAGTTTAGTAGTATAAACAGTGGAATTGTAATATAAAATTTCTTGTTTGTGCATATATCTGCTCTTGCGACTTTTTGACGCAGGTATAGCAAATAGAAAAGACTAGGAACAAATGAAGTGTTTGATTAGAAAAAAAAAAATACATGAATTTCTGTAAATTATAAATTTTTGCAGTTGAAGATTCTAGAATATGAAGAAAATAATAAGAAAATACATGATACTGTAGGTTATAATCTCATACTTTTTCCTGTAGGTTATAATCTCATACTTTTTCCGTGGTATATTATGAGTAAGGTATCAAAGGGAAGGCATTTTTCATTTCATATAATAATGGTAATAGTTTGAAAATGTAAAAATTACCTTTATTGGTTTTTTGCAATCACACTGTTCAAATTTATATTGTATGCTTTGAAGACATTAAAGGTAGCAGAGCTAGAGCCAGGCATGTAAGAGCAGTGTTAATTCTTGGTGTATATGCCAGATGTAGTTGATGTAAGCTTAAAAAAAGAAAACAAAAATCACTGTGAAATGTTAACCTGAAACACACATCTCTGAGTGGAGATAAAATCTCTTAATTTGTGCAGTGATTCCTTTTGAAAAACTGAATTGATTTGAAGTGGATAGAAGAAGGACTGTACAGTAGTTCATGTCAGATTTGAGTTTTTATCAGGAAAAGTAGAAGTTGTAATCTGTGAACTGAACTGTAGTGTATTTGTTGAGAGTCAGACAAACATGAGCTCTTAATAATGAACCACAAATGACGTACATGTAGGACTGTGACCAAGAGTGATTAAATGTCCATTTTAAGACCACTTTGACATGATGTTTATTCTTGCATCATGAGTCTTGACCATGTTCTGTATGATTGTCCAAACAGTAGATTGATGTCCACTTAGCTTTCTGCTACTAATTGGGAATTCAATATTTCCGTTAACGTCACAGAAGCCTGCCAAATTGTAGAGCACTTTTTCTGAGTAAGTGGTCAAGTGGTGTCATCCTTCACGGATGACTCATTCGACATGTTCACATACATGTATGCAGAGATTCAGGGAACCATTGAAGGGTGGAGAGATTACCGAAATCATTTCATCACACACAATTATACAATTTTCCCTTGTTTACCATGTACTATGCCTGGTTTTCCTTACTGAGGAAATTGAAAGAGGGATTTAAAGTGATTTCCTAGAAATGAGAGTAGGAACTGTTCATCAGACATGTCTCTAAGCCGTACCTAACAAGTACGATAATTTCAGTGTCTCCAGAGAAAAAAACCCTTGTCATTGTGGTTAAGATTTTTGAAACTGTTTGCTTTTTAAATTGGCATATATTCAACTCTAAGTCAAGTTTACTTAAGACCAAAGCAGATGAGAAGCCAGTCGAATATCCAGATGAAGAAAGTAATCATTAGATAGTCTATTTTATATAGGTATCAGTGTCAAAATTATACATGGGCCATAAATTTATGTTGTGCTAATTAGTGAATACATGATCATTTTCAGAGTTCAGATTAACTAGAATTATGAATTCATTATAATTTCACTTTGTAGGCCATGCTGATCTTGCTGTCTAGACCATTTTGATAGGGGCGTCTGACCAAGTTTACCAGTTAAGAACCCATTATTTTTCTTTGCAATTCGTACATGTAGACAGATTCAGGATTGAGAACCCCCACACTCTGTTTTAAGATTTCCTGATTTCTTGCCAAACTTTCCTGTGGGCACACCTTGTTTGTCTTCTCAGAATAGTCAGTTTACACGGTTTGAAAGTGTAGATGATTATGGCATAATACAATTATCACAGCTCTGTGCTTGGCATGAACATCTATTAACAGCAATTCTGTACAAATGCTAGTTATAAGGGGGGTGTCATCCTAAGGGCTTGTAAGCATTAAAAAATTAATTTCATAGAAAACAGAAGAAAGTACCCAAATGCATGCTATTAAGTTATCAGGTTTAATCTTTATTCAGTGGAATCTAAATTGAAGTTAATGGAAGCATGTTGGTTTCAGACAGTTTACTTGGTTTAAAGAAGTTAACTGCTGTAAACTGGCAGATGTTGTTAACTTTAACACTCAGAATGTTTGTGGGACACATGCTCAGGGAACAGTTGAAATCATACACTGACCAAATTCTAAATTTCATTCCTGGACCAAACACTGTATGTAACCCTAATTATAGCCCTTAAACTGAAATCCAGTGGCAACCTCAACTCCAAACAACATCCTTTCCAAAAAAACAACTTTTGAGCAATTGCTCCTGAAGAACAATGCCCAAGCAGCTTCAAGACACTTAACCTGTTGAACACTAGGTTAACTTGGGCTATGGTCTATGGAAAATGCATGTTATACTGAAATCAAGTCATGCTTAACCCATTCGTGACAGGAATTATTAAAAGTCTAATTTGATCAGCTTTTATTCTTCAAACTGGCAACACCAACATTTTTATTTTATTGCTACATTTTTCTTATAAAACATCATGTATCTGAAATGAATATAAATTGACAGAAATTATGATGAGAAGTCAAAAAGTTGCCAATTTGCAGGGGATAACAGTGATTTTAAACTTTCTATCAATTTAAGGATTTTAATGCTTATTTTCCTTTAAAAAATCTTCAGCATCAAACAACGAATATTGACGCAACCAAAATGGGCAAAGTTTGCGTAGAATTTTTTGCTCTTTCTGCTCATGTATTTGGTATGATTTTTAGGGCTTTGCATCAAAAGTTATTAGGTCAAACCACAAAATGTGGACCTCTGTCACGAATGGGTTAACAGGTTAAAGAAGTTCCATGAATTGATGAATTTGTATTTGGACACATTGGTTTTGCAGAATCAGAATTCAAGGTGAGATAAGGATTCTGCCTTCTAAGTTATCCCTTCTACATATAGGTTGTCTTCTGGTGAAGATATTTTGAAGAAAAGATTGCCACTGTTCTGGTTTGGTTACTCGAAAGAACTGATCACATGCTAAACCTCCCTCTGATTATCTGATATACATGTACATGTACTGTAGCTCTTGATAAGATGTCTTGTGGTGGTAAATCAGATTATCATTACTTTGAAAAATGTCTTGGTGGCAAATCGCTCTTGAAACATTCTTTCTTTGTGTTCCTTTACATATCTGCACTCCTCACTGGCATTAAAAAGTATGGTTACAAAGTTATTTCCATCTTATAATTTCTTTTCATGATTTTTTTCTTAAAGTTAAGTAAGTTTTCACTAGTTGATTACTCTCATGTTTGAAATTTCTGGTTTTGGTATTGACTTAACCCATTGGTTACTGTAACCAGGTGTTCCCTGTATTAAGTCTATGTGGATACAGGAATTCAATAGTCGATGGGTTAAACAAAAGATGTTTAAATAATGAGACAAACCATACTTTTAGTGAGTAATGCTATTCTAGGGGTAGACCCGACTGTCACCCAATTATTTGCTTATTATTCAAATACTTGTTCATGTATTTTTAAGTACCAAAGCAGTTTCCATATTTCTTAACTGTTACATGGACCAGATTATATCATAGAGAAGGAGTCTGTTATTAACAAATTCATTTCAGTGCCGAAGGATAAAGGTATGTGTTCACTTTTTATGTTGTGTGTTTGTTTTCATTTATTTGTTTTATACTTTCAGTCTGTATTGCATTTGATAACTAGTTTTGTTTACAATTTCATTCTGGGATATGTGTTTAGATCTTCATGCTTCATTGTCTTTGTTCATATTTTTGTTTATTTTTTTGTAGTGCGTATTTTTGTATTTTTGTATTCATTTCACGGTGAAATTTTGTTGAAAATGTGTAATACTCAATCCATTTATATTTTGATATGGGTATAAATGTTGCCTTTTTGCAATAGTTTCAGTTTGATTGCTATCAGCTTCCACTTTTGGTGATGAGATACTTTGATCTGTAGTTATCCCATGATGAATGAATGTTTAGACAAATCTTGTCTGTAATTCTGGTAATCAGTAGACCAACGCAGGGATAGACCCTGTAGATCTCAGTTCATTATATGTCATATTATACAATCAATCTTCTGAGTTTTCTGTTACCCCTATCACATTTAGAGTCTCACCAGTGCATATCTGTTCGTAATCTCTCAGAATTTTGACCTCATGTGGTGGCTGTGGACTTGCCGATTTACAATTCCAGAAATAGATGCTTTAATATGCACCATTTGTCTTTTTTTTTCTTCCGCCAAAGGTATCAAAATGCAAATTCTGCAAAATTTCAAAGATATTTCTTGGCAGTTTCTGAAGACATATTTTTTTGCAATAAGTTTCAGGAAGTTTGACAATGGGCAAATCTACTTCTGTAGAGATTTGAAATTTCAGAGAGAAAAGAGTGTAATGGTATGACATGAATTAGGGGCACTCACATTTTAAAGTAATTCTTTTACTCATGAATGGTACTCAAGTTTCAAGCTATTGTCTAGGGGAGGATGGGTAAGGGATGAAATCACTGCTCACATTTTTGATTTAGTTTTTTTGGGTAAATTTGATGAATATGTCAGTTCTCATTTGCAAATTGTATGATCTATTAAAAGCTATTGCTTCGCATATTTTGTTGTTGTTGTTGCTTATTTGGAAATATTGCAATGTTAAATAATTATAATAATATTCTGGATTTTGTAGCGCTTGATACATGATCACACTGATGTCTCTTAGCGCTTTACAGAAATATTATTACCGTGATCATCGGATTCAGGCTTGCCCGCACACAAGTGTATGCACCTTCTCCACTCCAAATGGAGCATTCCAACCAGGTGCCTTTTGCAGGCGCTCACAATGCTATACAAATCACAATGACTTTCGCATCCTGCCGGGTATCCACTTAACACCTGGTTGGAGAGTGACAAATGTAGATTCATATCTTGCAAAAGGACTTTAGTGCTGTGGCAGGGATTCAAACCCTGTACTTTGTGGTTCAAAATCCAGAGACCTTGAACCACAACACCTCTAAATGTAGCCAGATGGATGCTCCTCCTGCTCCCCTTCAAAAGTTCATAGTGATTCCCCTGATCAAGAGAATAATCTTCACCCTTGTGAGTAGATTTGTATCCATTTGGAAAAGGAGTTATAATATAATACAAATAAGTTTGAACACTGTACTAATTTTGACCACAATATAATGGTTTGAATGGATGGTTAGGGTTGACTTTAAGGACAACAAACCAATATTTTATATCTCATATTCATGGTAGCAAACACACAATGAACATCTGTGTGGATCATACTCTCTTGTGTTTGGGAGCTTACATGTACACAGTACAAGTGATCTTTCCACAGCAGTGAGTTTGTTTTTTGTTTTTTGTTTTTTGTTTGTTTGTAGTTTTCGGTGTTCCAGAGGTCATTTGGAGTCTTCTAGTATGAATTTTTTTCAATTTATGGCATAGTTTTGATTTTGTCTTGGATGCTGTAACTTTCTCTGCAGGCATTCCTTTTTCTAATGTGAAAATTATTTTCCATGGCCTATGATTAGTGACTCATCATACATGCATGGCTACACTCAGCTACAGGCTACTCCACATGGGAAATTTCATTATGACCTAATATCTTTTCAATCCTCATTTGAAAAAAAAGAGGAGACCATGATTCTTGTAGGTTTCAGGATCAGCAAGCAAGCATAACATTGAAGAATGCAAAAAGAAAGAAGAATAAAATGAGAATCCCAGATTCCCAGGGTAAATTAAGGAGGAATGACTTTGATTTACATGTGTACAGGTTCATTATTGACAGAAGTTTAAACTGTCAAACCCAATAACAGACTGCATAAAAACTGGTATAACAGTTTTAAATTCATTTAATTGATTAAATGACTGCATTACAGCAAATGATAAGGTCCTCACAAATATGCACACATGTAACCTCAGAATTGGGTCTGACTGTTTTGGAGCCTAGTTGTATTTTTTGTGTATGTAAGGGCATTTTGAGAGCAATTCTTTTCAAGTGATATTGCTATTCTGTCATTATTTGACATCAGGAATACAAAGAATGAGAACAACTTCATTATTTCTCCACTTTAACCAGAAGTCAACAATCTCTTTAACTATGACTGATAAAAAGCTTTCCAGTTGCCAATAGTGGCAACTTCTCACAGTCACAGAAAGATGAGGTTTTCAGAGGTGCTCTTTTGGAAACAGTGCTGACTTTGAAACAACATCTGTTTTAGTCTGGTTGTGTTCTGTATATACTCCTCAAAGATTTCCTTGTCTCTGTATCAAACATGCATCTGGCTTGGAGACTCCTGACATTAGTACCTTGAATATCTGGAGAACAAATAAAGAATGAAAGATGCTCATCTTGTTGGAGATTGATAAATCATGCAATTCAGAACTAAGTGATGCATCCACTACAGGTCCAGTGGTCAGTCTGCTGATAATGGTAAATGATATGTTCCTTTTTTAACAACATACACATTACATGAATATTCAATGTGTTTTATAATGCTGTTGTCATCATCCCTGATCACTGGATTTCTAGTCTGCACACAAGTGTGCACCATCTCCACTCCTTAGGGGGTACCACAGTGGGGCTTGATCCACATCCCTGTCATCTACAATTCCACTGGACTATGCCACCTCTGCCATTTAGACCCTAGTGCCTATTACAGTAGGGTCCAAGTGATCATCTTCTTGGAACAAAGTGCAAATTTTCACAGGGCAATGATAGTCTATTAAGAACCAATAGGTGCCCAATCAAGACTAAAAATGAGCGGGTTCCTAATTCCCATTGAGTACAGAATAACCTGTTGAGCACTCTTTACATCCTGCCATTTTTATCAAGCCTGTAACTAATAAGTGGCACCATTATGTATTAGCTTCATATTATTTTTTAGCATTTCATTGTAAATTAGTATTAAAAAGCTGAAATGGCTAACCTAGATTGCCAGAGTGATGGCGCTGCTTGGATAGAAGCCACGCATTGGCAGCAACCTAAAGAAATCCACACTAAAACAACCCATTTTTCAGCTTCTTTGTGTAAAATTGTCAACTAGATGTAAATATGAGTTCCCAGGGGAAGAGAAGCAAAAATGACTATCAACTTCGAAGAAAATATGTACCAAGTTAGTGTATATGGGATCTAAGCTTCACTTTCAAGCTCACTCAATCTTTTTTGTACTGGAATTGCCAACAATAACCATGAGTTTTTTCCTTGGTTATTGAATAAAGCAAATCAAATATTTCCAGTCTATTTCACATGTGGAAGCTCTGTGACATTTTTCACAGAACCTTTTTTCAAGGCGAAAAGTCATGAATAATGAAAGAGAGAGGATGGTCGGCCACATTTGATTAGAAAGGAAGTTCACACGCCATGGTCTGTTGATCAATTATGAATCATCTAACAGATGTATGGGATATTCCTCTTCTTTATTTGGATGCAACCTGCTTGTCACCATTCACCGTGATTCATCCCTTCATATTGTCTCTGTGGAAGATTAAAGAGGTAGTCCAGACAGAAGGTGACAGAACTCTCACTCCTGCAGAATAGCACTTTGGATTGGTAGGAGAATTGTTGGACTTGCCAGGAGTCATTATTGATGTTTAAACAACAGTTTTGTCAGGTACCTTATCAAAAGTCACAGCCAGTTTGGAACGCAGCCTTTTGCGTCTTTCCTGCTCAGCATCTTTTCCCCTCCGATCCTCCCTTTTCTCCATAGACAAAACAACTGGGGATCAGGAAAGCCGATGTAAAAGAACGGTCGGGGAAAAGACGATCAAAAATGCGGGATCAGACTTTTGATAAGCGGCCTAATTTCTATTGATATCTTAAAATTCTTGACCTGTTGACTGCTGGATTATTTAATCCAATAGGCTTAATATAGGGACCAGATTGTTTCATTTGGCAGTGGGTTAATTGGTATCAAACCCTTTTAAGTGATGATTGGGTACTGGATCAGTACTATCCAATGACCATCTTTATAATGTCAGTTGATTCCATTTAATGCTAAGTCCTTCTATGGATTGTGAAGATACAATTATCCATTCCATGAGTAGAGAGTTGCATTTGGTATCACACTGAGCGTACAGTAGTTATGATTCATATGGATCAGTTGCTGCTCTTCACAAGACTTGATCCATAAGTATGTTCCAAGGGAGGCTTCCTATACCTGTCAGCTTCTCCAGAATAATATCAGGAAAGTGGCATCAGAAGACTATTTCATATGCTTCAACCTGTTGCACTCATTCACTTGTACCGTAGATATTCATAGAAGTATTGCAGTTCATTAACAGCTTTGAATTTATAGTTATCTATGTTTTGATTACTGGTACTAGTCCAGGTACATGTACATGTATCTTTCCAAGGCCTGAAATCATAACTGGAACTTTAATTTATAGAAATCTAGCTGTCTAGCTTCTCCAGAATTATGTCGGGAGAGTTTCATCAGTAGACTGTTGCTTGTGCTTCAACCTTTTGCTCTCATTCACTTGAATCCTAGTAATTTATGGAAGGATTGTTTTCATTAGCCGCTTTCAATTCACCAAAGGCCCCAAATTATATAGTTCTGGGACTTTGATGTAGATAGGTCTAGCTGTCAAACTTCCCCAGAATGATCATCAATAGATTGTTGCTTATGCTTTAAGTTACATGTATTGAGACCAAATTTCGCACTCTTGCACTTGAACCCCCCAAAAGTTCTAGAAATATTTCAAATTCATGAGCAGCTTTTGAGTTGTTTCTTGATAACTAATGTAGGTATCTTCCCAAGGCCTCAATTCATGAGTGGAACTTTAATTTAGAGCGGTTGCTGTCCTTGTGAATGAAACCCCTAGAATTTGTTAGGGGATCCATCACATACTTCATACCTCACTACCCTTGAATGCTCTGGTTCATTGCCAAAGAAAGCATCAATAATCACACTGAAAGAAATGCTATTATCCATTGTCACTGTTGATATTGGTAAGTGAGCTATAGGATTCCTCTTTAAATTATTATCTGCAAATTTAGTATCATTGCTCAATGCAACAAATAAATTTGATGAGCATGAATGGCTATTGTACATTTTTTACAGCTCAGACTGGTCATTATTTTCTTCTGTATACTAGTATCCTGAAGGATGGTGTTATGTAGAGTACATCCAGCATTTGAGGGGGTACTGTAACATGGCAGAAGACGGGCACCACTCACTGGGGTAGTGGAATAACAGGCAACATGTTTCGTAGAGAATTCCTAAATGAATCATGTAAAGATACCCTATGAATTTATCATGTAGTCATGATTGAAGCTTGTAGGGATGGGTTGACCTTGATAGGGGTGAATCCACACAAGAAAGGTGACATTGCGAGGTTGGGGGTATCCCAACACTGCCTATGTTATCACACCATCAATACCTGTTAAATCTGGCTGGCCTAATCTGGGTCAGCTTCCTTTCTTCACACCCCTCCTGTTACATGTTCAGGGATGTCCTATCCAGGGGTCCTCATGGGTGTTCCAGAGGCTTCCAAGGGACTTCATCAGCTCCTTATAGGAGACAAATATTTCCTAGCAAGGATGGTCTGGTCAATGTGATTTGGCCATAAATGATTGGGTATGAACTTTTAAAAGATTTTTATTCTAATTGATTTTGGTTCATTTTGTCTGACTGCTAAGAAAGCAAGTAGGCCTATGTGCTTGTAGATGAGCAACTTGTGGACTTGCAGCCATAAGTCCTGTTTGTTGGACCTGATATTTGAAAATTATGCCTTTATACCAAAGGGCACATGGGTATAAGCTTATCAATCCTGAGACCTGGTTTCCACAATGCTGCTCCACCAACAAGTTTGTATGCCTCCTCAAACATGGATGTTCTGCAGGACTCTTGAGAGAACCACATTTTGTTTCATTCTGTATAGGCTTATTTCAGCCCCTTATACATACCATACAGATCTGACCCAGGAGGAGAGAAGAGGAAAGCAAATGTCCATGATAATCCCAAATGAGTTGAGAATTCTTCATGCAAAGTCACCTTCGCCTCATATTTCTAGTTGCCTTGGCCTGCTGTTCTCCATGCACCATAGTGTTTGATCATGCGGTCACAAGGTTTGTTAAATATTGCAGATGAATTAAAGTTGAGGGAAAGAATATTTGGGAAAGATTCATTGAGTCATAGGATACTGCATATGTTAATTTAGGGGAAATACAAAAAACTTGATGTCATGCTTGATGTGATATCACCTGCTTTTGAATACTTTCTGTGTTGTCTGTTGGCGCCAGCCTCTTTAATGATTTCAGAGGAGAGAAAGGATTAATCCAGCTCTTAGGCAGTTGTTACGGTCAAGGTTGTAGGTTGCTCTAGCCCCTTTCCTGTAGCAGTATTTATATTTTTATCTTATTACTATGAGTGTTCTCACATACACCTTTTTCTTTGGGTCTCCCCCAAACTATTGGCAGGCATGAATTGTATCACTCGATCACTTACCCTAAGCCCCATATATTTTTATGCCTCCGCTCACCACCTAGGTGGTGCTGGAAGCACTATGTTTTGGGGTTGTCCATCCATCCATCCGCCCGTCCCACTTTTTCATTAACGCGATATCTCAAGAACCACTTGTTGTATGAACTTCAAACTTTAATAGTCCTAGTATGTATCACCATGGAAAGACAATCTGATTACATTTTTGGGTATTTAGTTCAAAGGTCACAAAGGTCAATTTATGAAGTGTGGGGTGTTAGTCTTGTTAACATGATATCTAAAGAACTGTTTGAGGTGTGATATTCAAACTTGGTGCTAGCATGTATCACCATAGGAACATGATGTGATAAGATTTTGCGGTGCGTTGGTCAAAGGTCACAGGGGTCAGTTCCGAAATTGCTGATGTTAGCCTCGTTAATGTGATATCTCAAGAACCATTTGAGGTATGAACTGCAAACTTGGTGTCAATTTATATTGGCATAGGAAAATAATCTGATTACATTTTGCGGTACATTGTAGGACCAAGGTCAAAGGCCACAGCGGTCATTCAGTTGCAAAACTTCACGTTTTAGCCTTGTCAGGAGCCATTTGAGGTATGAAGTTCAAACTTGGTGCTACACTGTAGTATGTATAACCATAGGAAGACAATCTGATTAGATTTGGGGGTATGTAGGTCAAAGGTCACGGAGCTCAATTCTGAAATTTCGGGTTTCAGCCTTAATTGTTAACGCAGTATCTCAAGAACTATTTGAAGTATGGTCATAGAGGTTTGATATTCTTGAAATTGAAGATTTGTTAATTTTGATAGCACTATATTTTAACTATATGTATTCATGACTCTATAGAAGCAAAGTTGTTGGTTGTTAATTTAAAGGTCAAAGGTCAGAGAGGTCAATTCCCATATAAGTATAGGGGTTTTATTCCTGTTATCAAGAACAGTTGGAGCCATGAAGTTAACTGAATCTAGACATATAAGAAATGCAGTCACATTTCATCTTGTTTCTTTAGCCTATTCCTTTTAAACATTATGCCTTGGTTACTGGCACTTGCTGTTTGCTCTTAAAGCTCATATACTGTTTTTTTTCACAGCAATAACAAAATTGGCATTTTAAAGGCTAAATATTCTAGTCTCATATTGTCTGTCATGCCTGAAAAAACGCTTGTGAGATGTGATATTCTGATCATGTTTTCTGGTGAATTTTAGCGTAAATATCAGAAATGAATGCAGGATACCAGCTAAACTCTGCCCTTTGCTTGGTCTCGTCCACCCCGATGGCTCCCTGCGCAATGATCATAGTGCTTTGTTATGCTTGTCATATCCACAGAACCTCATGGGTTTTACTTGCTATTTAGCACCAAAAATAATCAAAGGACTCTGACAGAGTTTATTAGGGCTTGCCAAAAGTACACATAAGCTTTTAACCATGACCTTTTTTCCCAGTAAAATAATAGCAATTACAAGACACAAAATTGTCACACGGCATCACAAAGATCATTCCTACACGTATCTATATGTGATTATTGTGGGCAGTTACTATTGTAAGGATTTTTGATACTTTCATTTGCACCCAACATCAGTTTCTCTTTGTTGTCTGTGAGGGATGAAATTTCAATTGAAGCAGTCATGTTTGTATTGAGGTGAGAAGTTCAATGGCAGAGGTCATTACCAGCTCAAGTGATCTTATGATACAGTGTACTTTAGATTATCATTAATCAGCCAGTCATTAAACATTCTTTGGGGAATCCTTTCAACTGAAATAACTGCGTGAATCGTGGATCTTACTGAGATAAAAAGGAACCTTTATGTGATGTGGTGAAGATTAAAGAAAGACAAAAATGGTATGATATTGGATTAAAGTATGATTCATGGAAAGAAAGCCACAGATCAGTGATGAATTCCTCCAGAGGGTTGTATGGTCAGATTACTCAGGCAAGTTTCAGACACTATTACTCACTTTCTTCCCCTGTGGGATCATCTGGAAAAAAACAAAACCAGGTCATCCATTTACTTAGAGTATCTCACATTTATGAGTTATGCACAGAACACCTTTCATGCATATACATGTACATTGTAACTGTTACAATTTTGCACAATTAGTGAGAGCCATACAGTCTGTGCTATTGGGGCCAAGGTAATCCTTATATCTTTTTAGATATATTTATAAAGCTTCCCTCTCTAAGTTTCTTTTTTTAACATGAGGAAATTCAGAAGTTGGATTTTCCATAATGAAGATCAGCCTTATGTATTCTCCCACTTTTGTCCACTTGTAATGTTCCAGAGAATGAACACAGCATTTCACAAATTGTTTTGAAAAAAAATCATACTTTAGGCCCATAAGGAAAGATATGATGGAACCTTTCACACTCAAGAACAAGCAAGATTTTGGAGTGCTTGTGATTCATATCTCCCTCTTTTTTTCCACCTGATCATATATGGGACATGTCAAGTCATTTCTAAAAATTCTAAAAATCTCACTTCCATTAACTTAAGTTTGCACACAATGTGTGCAGCAAATTACCATTACTTGTATTACTTAGAAACCAGCATTCTTAGTGAGAATTTGATATGCAACCAGAATGTTCAACACTTTTTAAAGTTCATACATAATAATAAACTTATATAAAAATCATATTTTTTACTGAATGTGTACCTATTTCCTTTTTTGTTTTTTTAGTGTGAATGAGGTAGCTTTTATGATGTATGGTTGTTTGTGGTAGTGAAGTAGGTGCCACTCCTACTTTTAGATGTGGTTTTTGGTCATCCTCCTCCTGCACTCTTCATAGAGGACACAATTTGTAACTTCTTGGAATCACCATTGAGGTTGGAAAGAATTAACCTATCTATAAATACTTGAGGTATACCTGAATTATATGTCATTGACTTCTTCACTGCTCATTGCTCATCCACATTTGAAATTGATAGATCGTGTAACATGACATTGGTTGAAATTGAGAGTTCTGAAAGGGGTACATGTCAGTGTTTACCAATGATACTGATTTTGAAAAAGAATGATACGTCAACAAACGTAAGTTTAGTCATTCAGTGTAAAGTTAAGGATACAAAATAATTGATTCACTGATATTCATTTTGAGTGAGGTGTATTGCTCCTGTTGCTAGGATATCTCTGATGGAGATGCATGACCCATTTGACTTCTTTTTTCCACTAATTTTACAAAC